>CM066729.1:97245000-98445000 GCA_033961575.1 Aselliscus stoliczkanus | reverse complement strand
TGACTATTATTTAAAAAAAAAAAAGAAAATGCTGATTTTCTCACATAAGCAAAATAATTTCCAATAAATATTATGGGGATAAAGCTTATGTGATGAGCGAAGAAAGAACTTGTGAGGACGTATCACTTAAGAAAAGTCCTTTTACAAATTACACAATTTGCAGGCGTGCAGAAAGTCAAAACTAAAGAGTGAGATAAGGTAATATTTTTCAAATCTAGCCGTGATAATATAACATTCTTATAAAAGTGTATATCTGGACTGTCTATACACACACACACTCACACCCCCTATAATCTGGCATCTGTTATATTAAGCATCTTTTTTCTTTCTCTTTTATGCCAAGTATTGGGCTGGAAGTTATTCAGAATGACCAAAGCACTAATTCATTTAAAGGACTATGTGGAGTCAATTGCATATTTTCAAGTTCCTTGCCTTTTTTTTTTAAAAAACTTGAGGATTGCACACAAAATTCTCAATTCAATAAAAACAAACTGATTTGGCTAATCATTAAATCTACTGAACTGGTTACTATTATATTCATCGATAGAGCAGGGTTTTGTTAAATATGTCGGCAGTTTGATTCAGCTGAAGTCTGTGAGTTCATAGCTCTGCGCATGACTAATTCCCACACTCACCAGTTTGTACTCTAATTATGTGATCAATGCCCATCTGCTGCACTAACTGTCATCTCCTTGTGCCAAAGAGCCTGGCGTAGGTTAGGCCTTAAAACAGTCCTAATTCGTGATTCATCTGTGCTTCAATAATTTCCACCTGGTTGAATATTAAAATATATGTGTGTGTGTGTGTGTGTGTGTGTGTGTGTGTGTGTGTGTGTGTTTAAATAGCAAAAAAAAATCAAAAGATTATATATAAGGTAAATGCCTGTTATTTTCAAAATTTCTTATAAATTCTTAGTTGAGGATATATGGCTCAGATTATTTTAAAAGCACATATACTGAAACACAGAATTTTGGGGTTTTTTTAATGAAACAGAAGAAATTTGATCATGAACCAAAAAAAGCTTGCATGGAACTGAAATATGCTAATTATCTGATGCTAAAAAATAAACCTAAATATTAAAAATTAGAATGTAAAAGTAGAAACTTATTATTATTATAAAAATGTGAAAATCTTGGTTGTATTTTGGGTAAGAACTTTTTCAAAATAGATGATGCTCCCTTCATAACCTAAAATGTTTCATGCATATTCATTTAGATTCCTAAGAGGATCTCATTATCTCATCCAAAAAAGAATTAATGATCCTTAATGGTTTCCGATGACACTTTGTCTTTGTCCCTTTCTCAACTGTGCAGATGACTTTAAGCATACAAATGTTTTTTTCTCATGCTTTGACCTCTAAAGTCTCTTGCATAAAAGGAATCATTCTTCCTGCACTATCATGAATTTTGTATTCCTCTTTTACACATGGTAAAAAAAAAAAAAAAGTACCAAAATTTTAGAATTAAAAAAAAAAAAACGCAAAATAAGAAAATGGCACTTGTTGAGTCATAGAGGAAAACAGAATACTGATTATGAAAGACCCTCTAAGCCCTTATAGGGATTTGGAGCCTGGTCCTAAGAGCAATGGGAAATCATGGAAGAGTTGTCAGAGATGAGGAAACTGAACAGACCTGGGTTCAAGTACAATCTTACTTCCACACAGTTCTCTCAGCTCTAAAATAAACATAAAAATAGTAACTACCTATTAGAGTATTATAAAAATGAAGTGAATGTAAATGATTTAATATAGTACTTCAACACCAAATAAACACACACACATTCATATATCCAATTACAGTTTATTTAGCCATGCATACTGTACAAAAATGAACCGTGGATTGTTGAAGAGGACCTGGAGTGGGGAGAAGGCATGGCCTGATTTCATCCTTTTTCTCACTCCATTTTGTTACAGTAGAGAGTCTATCTTGATCTGGGTTGGAAATGAAAACTATCTTTTTCTTTCCAAGGCCTAAATCTTCTAATTTGTGTGGTCGTCAGGGAGAGGGGGAGGCAGGAGGTAGGTGTCTGTTTACATTCCTGGCATTGGTCTGGACTGAGACAGCATTCCTGGTCTCACACTGGCTCTGGTTTTATCTACATCTGGGTGACCTCTGTCAATATGGTGGTCTCATGGAGACTGTATGGTTTTCTTGGGATGGACTCATCTTTATTTCAATCTCTTTCAAAACTGAGTACTCACGCAGATGATGGTAGCTACATCTCTGGATGGCCTGACTGTGATCCAACCCCCAAGACTTCCATGGATAGTGTGTTGCTTTGTGCAGTTGTCACAGAGAGAATTCAAAAGCTTTTGCCTCCTCCTTTATCCATCAAGCTCTTTCCTGTAGAAATATGTCAGCTGCTAAGGTCTTTTTGAGAAACCTAATGTGGAAAAGGCATTTTCTTTTTTTATTGTTCCCAGACACGCAACACCAAGATACAAACAACTGGGGAAATTTTTTCATGCAACTATCCAGCTTTGAAATCTCTGGGTATGAAGTATGAATTGTATTCTAAATTCATGCACATCCCTGAACTCCAAGGAAAAAGCTATGAAGTTTGTTGAAGAGCTCCTTCGCCCTGTTTCTCTCTGCTATAAATTGAGTGGGCTTATAGATTGCAACCCCGAAAGCACCCAGCCTGGGGCCACAATCCAGTCTCCTCTTCTTTCAGGGATCTCTAATTTCTCTTAGTGATTTTCTCTGAGCATAACTTCCCCTGACTAGTGAAAGTGTAGGGGTCAGAGAGGTTAGACACTTCCACCTTGAACAGTTCGCTCCCTTCAAAGCAGGTGTCCACAGCCTCTGATTCTTCTCTCATCCCCAGACTGAGATGCCTCCTTATATGACATGGGGAGGTTGGCTGGCAAGGAGAGCAGGGCCAGGCCTGCCCTACTCTGATGAAAATGTGGAGGAGGATTCCTCCTAGTCGTTTTGGGGGAATTAGACTACTTCTTCACTTGAAAATGGAATAATATAGTGTGTGAAATGAAGATGAAGAAGATGCTATAATTTGGGCAGTGGAAAAGACTAGAATGGAGTGGGCTGAAGGTTTTAAGCTAAGGCAATGGCTCACATCAGAATTCAAATAAAGAATACATAACGAAAAGGAGGTAGAGAGTAGACCATCTTGATAATCTGTACTACTTGTTTGGGTTGTCAATGCCTAATGTTTCCAATGTCTAATTTTGCCTCATTATGTATATAATCCAGCAAAGACATTTTAGAGTTAAGGACTACCACCAGGATCCATATGCAACATTTTATTCCCTTTTGCATCATGAAGACATGGGTTCCATGTCACAAATGACACTTTCTTTATCACTTCATTGGCTTTGTTTTGGGAATCCTGCTGGTTACTCATTTAATTGTTGGCATGGCTCCCGCTGAATGCTAGACTTCTGGAGGTAACAGTCTTACAAGGTTTTGCAGCTAAAATTGTTTTGTTGTTAGACATGAAAGCAAAATAAAATCTGATATTTTTAAAAATATACTTGTACAATCATATTCCAATTTCTCCTTTTCTTTTAGTCTTTATTTGGGGCTTTTATTATGTAGTAATTAATACCTCAATTTGATGATTTGAAGTTGTCACGGGCAAACCATGTATTTACAGTTGCAAGGAGTCAGGGAAAGTTACATTTCGTGTTATCCTCAGGCATTACAAATTCCTGAGTGTTATGCAAAGCATTACCAGAATGATTCACACAACAGGGGGTTCAGTTTTTAATAAAAGTAACTCTTATTTTTAATTATAGCAATTAAGATCTTCTTATTGGCAGGAAGATGGCTGCTTTATCATCTTGAGGCTTTGCTTCTGTGATTCCACCAGGCTTAGACTATAACCTTTCCTTTTGGTTATGGTTATTTCCAAGTCTCAAGATATAGAAGGCAAAATTCTTCAAAATATGTTTGAGGAAAAGTTTTTATCTAGATAGGCTTAGATTCTCATCATATCTTAGGAAAACGAAAGACAGCAGTGATACATAAGAAATGAATATGTATCTGTGGAAACCGTGGTTGAAAATATTTTGTCACTCTAACATATTGTGAATGGATATTACACTTCAGCTTAGGTACATACTTGAACAATATGTTTTCAACAAATGACATGTTCATTTTATCTCTATATGTGATCCTCATAAAAAAGAAAACTCACACAGGAATTCAAACTGCTGCAATGCCAAGTCTTGTGACCATTCTATTTCTGTGGTAGACCTAATGAAACCTGAAACTTTCTAATGGTTTTATTTACGTCATTTACATTGTAATTAACACTTTTTCCTGGAAAAGATGGTTGTTTTCTGATGAAGTCTTTTATGTTGTGGGGGGTCACACTACAAAACTAAAATAATAAAGCCATAATTACAGAAATTTCCTAGCCCTAAGTTTGCATGAGACTACACTACACCTGAGCAACAACAAAAGGTAATTAAATGCAGGTATAAGGTTGCAGAATAATAGCCCACTGCCTAGGGTTTCTATCTTCCTGGTATATTTTAACAATATTTGCAATTTGGCATGCTATTTAGATGATGACATTATTATAAACCTATAAAAATGAATGTTTTGAGCAGATGGTGCCAGTGTAGATGGTGGAGAATCAGAGAACTATATATAAATATTATGATGACACATGGAAGTCTGTATAATTTCTATACAGTAGCTTAACAGTTGGGAACATATGAATCTGTAGTCTGACTGATACACACACACTTCTTGGATATAAAGTGTAAAGTTGGATATAGCAATATTATAAGTACCCAATAGATAAGCAATCAAACCTACTTCTTAATATTATTGCAATATTTGCAATGTGTACTTCTTGATTTTTATACTTTATCAACATTCATTTCAGTAAGAAATATAACAAAATAGAGCTCTGTTTATGGCAGTTTTCTTTTAAGTGGAACAAGGTTGGAATAAATGGGAAAAAATGACATTCTACCTTATCAGTCATAAAAAATGGGGTGAAAAAAAAAGATGTGACTGTTAAAAATGATTTGATCGGCTGTACTGATGGGCAGAGATGAAAGTGCTGAGAACTGTACCTCGAGTTGGCACAGCTCACTGAAAGCAAATTTGCTGTGAATGATGATAATTTGTACTGAAAGAAATTAGTGCCAATTTGATTAGGAATTGCCCTTCTGTTCAGATTTCGGAGGCTAATATATCCTGTCATGGTTACAGCTTTATCTAGGATATAGGAGTAACACACAAATGATTCAGAAAGGAAAGAGAATGATTACAGGGAGCATTCCATTCCTTTGGTTTGTAATTTTTTTTTCAGGCCAAGAGAAAGAACACAAAAGGAAAGATATTTATTTTCCATTTTGTGAAAAACTACATTTTCCCCACCTGCAGGACATTATGATAATTTATCTTAAGCTTGAATGGTGCATGGAATGAAAATGTGTCTAACTGCCGTTTCCCCTTCATTTTACAAGTGAGGATAATTGATCTTCATTTTGTTTTTTGAAAAATAAATTTTATACAGAATGTATTATAATTTATATCATGTTTTCATAACTTTAATTCTACTTAAAATTCCCAGGTAAGACAAAGTCATAAGAACATGAAGACTCACAGAACCCAGGTCCTCATGACAAATACACTCTACTGTAGTAAATTCAGGTCCCTTCTGGGAGAACTGAATCACCATTTAAGCTCTAATGGGCTCTCTCCTTCCATCAGTGAGTCTGCACAATTCTTTTAAACTTTTGGAGAGATTCTAAAAGCAGATATTACTCAATATGTTTTTTACCATTTTATGTCTGTGATATCAAGAAGGTGTTGGCTCTTCTTTCTTTGTTATTAGATGACAAAATTCACATCCCTTCTCCCTTGAGTTTTCAAATATAATTTGCGCATATTCAATTGAAACTTTCAAGATTTTATTCATTTCATGATATAAATCAATTGAGAAATCAATCATCAATCTTTTAAAAAAATATTGTGCAAGTTGAGCAAAGATTAGGTGATGGGGAAGAAGTAAAAGAACTAAACAGAAACAGTCTCAGAGATATAGAGGAAAAACTGATGGTTGCTAGTTGGAAGGGGAGTGGGAATGAGGGAAAGATGAGGGGATTAGACAGCACAAATTGGTAACAACAAGATTACCATGGCGATATGAAAGACAGTTTGGGGAATATAATCAATAATGTAAAGATTTTGTAGGGTGTCAGATGGGTACTTATCTTATTAGGAGCCCACTTCATGGATGGTGTAGATGCCTGACCACTGCACTGTACATCTGAAGTTGAATCTGAATAATAATGAATGTCAACTATAATTTAATGTGTGTATATACATAGTCATGGGATGTGCAGTACAGCATAGGGAATAGAGTCATTAGAATTGTAACAGCTATATATGATGTCAGAGGGGTAGTAGATTGGGGGAGCAGGGTTATCACTTTGTGAAGGGTGCAAATGTCTAACCATTACATTGTTTTATACACCTGAAACTAAAAAAGTAAATAAATGAAAAATAATATTCTTACCTGAGTATTTATAAGACTCACTTTCTTGGGTCTGCTGAGTGGCGCGTTGGTTAAGAGCTGGCTTGAGACGCTGGCTCTGAGCAGCAGGGTCTGGTTTGGATCCCACATATGAGAGCCAGTGACACTGCCCTCTACAGCTAACAATAGCTCCACCTGGAGCTGGGCTGTGCGAGCCCCCGTAACGGTGTAGGCTGTAGACCCTGCTGCAGTGGGCTGTCATAGGCTACAGTGAGTGGCCAACAGCCAGCCTGAGCAGCCGGTAGCTGGAGTGAGCTGCCAAGAGGCACTGTGAGTGGCCGTCCAGAGGCCGGTGACCCATCTGCCTGACCCGGGAAGAGCGCAATGATATCAACATGGGCCAGTGAAATGATGTGCTCCACAACTAGACTAAAGAACAAAAAAGGACAGCAACTTGTCTGTTCCCCTTCCCAGGTTTTCCAATGCTGTTCCCCTCCCCATCCCCCAATAAAAATCTTTAAAAAAAAAAAAAGGGACTCACTTTCTTCATTTATGCCTTTTTCAAGTATCATCTTCCTGAAAAGGCTTTTAGTCCCCACTCTAAATAACCTAGCCCCACAACGTGTTTCCCCAACATTATATACTCATTCCTGCTTTATTTTACTTTAGGGAAATTATCATAACTTACATTTTGCTAGTATTGTTTGCTGTGCCTCTATTAGAATGTTATCTCTATGAAGTCAGACATTTTGCCCTAGATCTAAATAATGCCTACCACATGTTACTAATAATAACTAATCACTAAAGAGTAGTCATTGCATCATGTAGTTATTTAATTTTGGTATACAATAGGTACTACTAGCTTTTTCATTTCAGATATGAGAAACCTGAGATACAGATAGGTTAAGAAATTTGTTTAAGACCATACAGCTAGATCTAGTACAGCTGGAATCTGAACTTAAAATGTTCAGAGTCTGTGCACCAACAACTGTGTTGTAGGCATTTAAGATACATGCTTAAAATAATAAATTGATAAATAAAATTTTATTACTAGTTAAGTATTGAGTATAAAACAAACAGATTTTATTGACAAACAAGTCTGACTGCCTTTTTCACCCATGGCTTTAGCCAAAGAATATATTCATTTGGAATCTGAAAAGAGATGGTAGTATATTCAGATCTTTGGTTTAAAATTCCTGTAAACCACCTAGTCAAGAAACTTTATAGTTGAGGGGTGTATATGGGTGTATGTGTGTGTGTGTGTGTGTGTGTGTGTGTGTGCTGTGTCTTTATAGACTTAAACCTAATCTCTTGTAAAATACGAAGTGTTATTAGCCAACTTGCTAATCAAGGTCATGTTTACCCTGCCGGGAAAACAAAACATCTATGTGGTTACTTGGAGTTGTTATTTCCCATGGTAAAAGTACAAGCCTTTGCATTTCAAAACTGGACAAATTATTTTCTATGTCTCAGCTTTCTACTTCCAGTCAAGGTGGACACAGAATTTGTCTTACGTCACTACGTTTTTCTTTAGTGGACATAATCAGTTTTGACAATAGAGCCACAATCAGCATCCAGACACTTGGCGATGAATTCTTCCCTTTGCCTGGAGTTCATGGTTTAGGAATAGCAGGTGTATGATGTATGCGCTCACTATATACATGTTTAAAACAAAAAACACATTGCTATAAGCCTGTATAAAAAATGTGACGAGCCCTGCTTTCTCCTCTAACTGGATGCAGTTTTAAAACATTTGCTGGTGTTTTATCAGCCATCTGAGCTTTAGGGTGAGTCTCAGATTTTAGGGGAATCTAATTTCTGAAGGCTGCTTATCTTTGGTAGCTCTGCCTGATCCCTCCAAAGCTGGAGTCTGTGTGGTGTACTTTTCTAGGCATCAACTCTGATCTGATCTGCAGCCCGGAATAAGATGAAAAATGAACTGCAAAATCTTTGAGAGGGCTACCTGGAGTTTTATTTACTGAATTTATGGCTCTAACCTGAAGGAAGGCCTTAAGGATTGGAGTAATAAATAACATTCATTTTTAACAAAAACAAATAGAATATGACAGTTTCTTCCACCATAAGTCTTACCCTATCCATTATCTCAATAACAAGAGTTTCTAATGTTAATGTTGTACTACTTGGAATCATCGGCCTATAGAAGCCCTAATACATTAAAAAAAGTAAAAATGATGGTTTAATATTTATATGGAATTATTTATTTACTTTATAACTGAGTGCCCATTGCCATATCTTTCAATAAAGGATAAGTGATACATGTATTTTCAGTATGAGTAAATCATATGGACCCAATTTGTACTACGTTTTATGAGTTACAGTACAACTGTTTTAGGCTACATACAAGGCAGAAAAGCAAATATTTGCCAACTTATAAGCATACTCTTCTCATCCAAACCAGTTCTTTAATGTAATACTTAATTAAAAGGCTGAATAGCACCTGGTTCAGTGCATGACATTTCATAGGACCCAAACATACATTTTTCAACTGACTTGAATTAGCTGACAACACAAAATACAGAGATTTTGTGAATGATAGTTTATTTTTTGTCACTGAATGAACACTTAATCTAGAACAAACTTCTTCCAATGCTTTCTTCTTTTACTATACACAGAAAGCATCTATTAATATTAACAGTTATGCAAATACACAATACACTCCAAAAAAGAAAGAGTAAAAGTAATGCAAAAGAAAACAAAGCAAATTTTTAAAATATACATTTTAAATATATTTAAGTTGCTTTTTTTTTTTAATTCAACACAGTACTCAGTTAAAGTAAGTTATTACTGAGTGTAATTTATTCCTGAACTTGTCCCAGGTTTAATGCAAAGGATACTGCTTAGATGGAGGACCTCAGAAATCCACATTGCCCTCTTGAAACAAAGCCATATCCATTGTTCTGACCCCAGTAATGGGTGTAGTAAAGGTGATGGGTGTGGATTCAGATATCTCATCTTCAGTAATAAAAGCTTAGAGCAGAAATCCATAAGCTTCCAATTACTGTCCTAGTACAAGTAAAGAACTATAGTCCCTGGGACCTCTCCTATAAGAAATTGTTAAAGTTCTAAATTTTTTTCATGCTACTCGTGATTTTCTGTCTTCCCACAGTAATTAGTAGCACACCCTTCATAAGTATTAATAGGTAATATTTTTGAGCATTTCACTACATGCTGAGCGCTGTTCTGAGAGACACATATTAGTTTCAGTCCTCATAAAAATTTTATAAGAACATTTAATGTACTACAGGCTAATTTTCAAAAAGGAGGGATTAGAACAAAAATCACTAGCTGCTTTTCAATGTTGGCTCTCCTTCCTTGGATTGCTTCTGACTCCCTTACCCCACACGTTCCTCCTTTGGCTCTGTTAATATATTCCTGATGCTCACACAGTGGTTTCTAACTATTATAGAAGTAAATGCACAGCGACCTTGTCCAGAGATGCAGCATCTCACAGTAGTATTAACATCATGTCCTACAAAGTGAACACATTCTTTGTAACAGGACCTGTGGGCTCTGTGAGCAGGAGAACCCAGAGAGGGAGGGAGGGAACGAAAGAGTGAGAGTGAGAGTGAAAGTGAGGGAAGGCAGGAGGGAGAGAGACAGAGAGAGAGAGAGAGAGAGAGAGAGAGAGAGAGAGAGAGAGAGAGAGAGAGAATATGTACCCTTCCACTTTACATTACTTTTGGCATCAGATCGACTCCATTTAATCCCAACTACACCCACAGCGAGATCACCAACACCCACCAATATCTGGCTCCTGCCCAAGTCTTTTCCTCCTTTGCTTGGCACACTCAGACCAACTTTGTTCTGGCTCTGAGCTCACCCAAAACTGCTTCCCCTCAGGCCAAGTCACATCTCCAGCCACCTGCCCTGCCAAGAGAAAGCCATTGCCTCAGAAAGAAAACTGTGAGCAAGAAATGAAGAAAATTGGCAGTGAACCCTTTCTAAAGGGCAGAGTAGCTTTAGCAAAAGCAGAAAAAGCCAGAGTTGAAGAGTGGTGACCCATCAAAACAGAGACACCCCTTGCTGTAGCCACAGCCTCAACCTTGGTTCCAGCTGGGTCATCTAATGTGACTGCCCCTACTTTAACTGAGCCCTCTGCAAGGACCACCAAACCCAAAGATGGTACAAGGTTGTTAGCTGAGAGGACAGCAGTCCAGAAAAAGAAAAGGGAGAGAAGGAGGAGGGAAGAACTCATAAAATGAACAAGAGAGGAATTGGCTGAAAGGTGGCTGAAGAGAGGACACACAGCTAGGGAGAATCCTGATGGCTAGAAGCTGAGGAAGCAAGAAAGAAGGACAAGTGACCATGAAGTCAAGCAGAAAAAAGAGAATGAAACAACAGGAGAAGATGGAATGCATTCAGGAAAAGGAAGCTCATGTGCCTGAAGAAGAGAAGGTCCCACAGGAACAAAAGAAGCATTTCTAGAGAGAAGAGCAGAAGGATAATACAAATAAGTGGCTTAAGCAGATTATGTGGGCTGAGGGGGGAGGAGGAACAGACACCAAAAACTAGGAGAATGAAAGCTACAGATAAAAAGGTGGTGGACCTAAGATATGGAGATATAGCCAAGGTTGCTAGCACTGGAAGAATAACAATATCTCCATTTCTATATGAGACGGACTCCAGGAAATGGAAAACCAGTGGCCATCTTGTTCTAGGTACTTCACAGGCTATAATCATCATCAAGTGCATCCAAATCTTTTTTGTGAGATATGCCTGATGGACAAGCAATATCTTAAATTGTTAAATTCAAGATCAAGCCAAATCTGCAAGAAATTATCTAATGGGAATCTCACAAAAAGCAATATCAGCAGAATTAAGAGACAGAAATAGGATAAGAGCTGGTTGGGGGTTCAACCAATGGTAAGGGAACTTGTGATATAAGGTTATCATTATAAGTCATGAAAAATTTGAATGAGAAGAGGAGGTAGACAGTGGACTGTGGATGTAAACCCAGAGGATAGTTTTGTTTCTTTGATTTTAGAATAGAAGATGTTTAACATATTTATATAGGTTAAGGGCAAGAAAACAGTAAAGAAAGAGAGACTGAATCTATAAGAGAAGCAAGAGATAACAGCTTGAGAAAGATTCTGGGAAAAGTGAGAGCCAATCGAAGGAAGAGGGCAGGTAAATAGGTTGTCTTAGAATGGAAATAAAAAAGACTTCATTCTATGAATGATTCTTTGAATCATTCTATGATTTTGGGAAAAAAAAGGCTATTAGGAAATTTGGGTGGCAATGGGCATCAATTTAATTGAAGACATGACTATGTCCTCAGTTTTATCTGTGGGCTGAAAGGCAACGTCATCAGCTAATTGATGGGTAAATGGGAGTCAGCAGAGAGGTGGAAAAGTTGGGAGTAATTACTGAGAGAAAGAGGGATAGGAAGGGCCGGCCAAGTAGCGCATTGGTTACGAGCTGGTTTTGGGATGCCAGCGGCCCCAGTTCGGATCCCACATATGAGGGCCAGTGACACTGCCCTCTACAGCTAACAACAGCTCCACTTGGAGCTGGGCTGTGCGAGCCGCCGCAACGGTGTGAGCTCCAGCCCCTGCTGCAGTGGGCTGCCATAGGCTACAGTGAGTGGCCAGCAGCCAGCATGAGTGGCTGGCAGCCAGCGTGAGCTGCCAATAGCCACTGTGAGCGACCATCCCGAGGCCGGTGACCGATCTGCCTCATCTGGGAAGAGCATAATGATGATACCAACATGGTCCAGTGAAGCAACTTCCTCCGCAACTAGACTGAAGAACAAAAAGACAGCAACTTGTCTGTTCCCCTTCCCCGATTTCCCAATAAAATCTTAAAAAAAAAAAAAAAAAAAAAAAAAAGACGGATAGGAAGATGGCCAAAACCAAGTAAAATAATACAAGCCATGTTAAAATTTTAATGAATATTAATGGATAAAATAATTCCATAATATATATGTATATATTAACCCTAATAGATATTAGGTAATATTTTGGTAGAATATTTGGTAAGACAATGATTTGGATTTAATACAAATAGACTGCACTGACATGATGTAAATGTCTGTAGGGCTCTAGACCAAAAATGCCTCCTTACTACCTGGAATTCCTCCATTAACAATTCACTTATTTAAATATGAAAAGCTTTGGCAATTGTAAGATTTTTCTCCTAAAATTCTCCTAAAACCTTGAGCTGAGGACAAAGTTCTGGAATAATGGGAAACTATGATCTGCAATAGAAAGCCACTACCTAGGGACAGAGAATGGATGGGCTTTGAGATAGGACTTGGAAAGACAAACCCTAAAAACAAATAGCACTGTATTTTGATTGGGGCTACTTTGGTTTCTGAATATTTTACTTCTATAAAAATCTGACTGGGCCGGCCCAGGGGCGTGTTGGTTAGGAGTTGGCCTGGGACCCCAGCTCTGAGAAGCAGGGCCCTGGTTCGGATCCCACATATTAGAGCCAGTGACACTGCCCTCTACAGCTAGGATGGTGAACAACAGCTCCACCTGAAGTTGGACTGCTGTGAGTCACCGGCGACGGTAGGGGCTGCAGCCCCTGCTGCAGTGGGCTGCCATAGGCTACAGTGAGTGGCCAGCAGCTAGAGTGAGCTGCCAAGAGCCTCCGTGAGTGGCCGTCTAGGGGCCAGCGACTGACCTGCCTTAGTGCAATGATAATACCAACATTGGCCAGTGAAGCAACATCCTCCACAACTAGACTGAAGAACAAAAGGATAGCAACTTGTCTGCTCCCCTTCCCTGATTCCCCAACGTTATTCCCCTCCCTCAATTCCCCAATAAAATCTTTAAAAAAAAAAAAAATTCTGACTACCTCAAGAACACACTGGGAAATTTTTTTCTATGCAAGGTCAGAATTATTTTTCCCAGAGTTCATCCTATGATCCATCTTTGTTGAAGTCATGGATATATCTGTCCTTGGATTTCTTCTATCATGTAAAGCTACTAAGTGTCATCCATTTAAGTGTGTGTGTGTGTGTGTGTGTGTGTGTGTGTGTGTGTTCTCCTCAGTGAAGCTACAATGCAGAGAACATTGATTTTGTTGTCTGAAAGGGTACTATGCCCTCAACAGAAATGATAACTTGCCATTTATTATAAAACCTGACCTCTGTGGTACAGCAATGATACCGCTGCTGAATCAATGTGAAATCATGGGGAAGAAAAAAAAAATCTCTATCATTTAAACCAAATTTGATGAAGGTCACACTGTCTTATAATTCTCTCCTGTGCCATTTTCAGTAACCAGTGGGGGAATAAAGAAAGCAAAGACCAACATTTTTATTTCTTCTCTGAGAAACAATGGCTCAGGAGCAGACTTCTTAGTGTAGCAAAACAAAATAGTGAGTCTATATTTGTAGACAGTGGGAGAGTTAAAGAGCTTTCCAAAATGGAAAAGGTAAGATCTCAGGGAAGAGCTTGAGAGGTTTAAAGTTGTGGTCAAGCACCTGGGCTGACTCAAAGCCAAGGTAAACCTATCACATCTGCATATGTACAGAGAACAGAAGTAAGAAGAGCTTGGAGGATAAGATGGAGGTAAAATAGAGCAAACTGGAAGCTGAAATCTGGAATCAGAGGGGTTTTGTGTCTGTACACCTCCAGAAATCACATATATTTGGGAAGGGCCTTCCCACAGTAGTGGGAGAGTGGGTCCAGGGCATTTTACTCAAGGGTCATAAGACAAGGTAACTTCAAATGATATGTAGGTCACCACTCTAAGTTACAAGCTTCATGAAGATTTACACCACTCTAGACAATTTTCGCTCAGTTGGGTATCAGTACCTTTTTGACACTATATTTTATGCTACTTTCTGGTTGATATGCACCCACTTTTGTTTTTGAGGCATATACTACATGTCAAAAGACAAGCGAATATGTGGCTTATGAAGGTAGCTTCTCAGCTCAACTCCAACTCAAATGTTCTGTATCCTGGGTCTCACTGCAATGACTAGAGAACAAACTGAAGAATTTTCTGAAATGTTTACTATAAATACAAATATCTAACTGCTATGTTTAATGTAGACTTCCATAAATGTGACCCACTGATGGACAGCATGATGGTGTATTAGGAGTATATGAAATAAGTGAATCCCAAAATAGTTCGTACTATGCCACATTTTTTTCAGTGTTCATTACATTGTTTTGTAGGTATTCTAAAAGTAAAGATTACATTTGAATTTCAACAGGTTTGTTATTGGCATTTGCATTTCATAGAGAGGAAGAGATGATAAATTTTTTTAGGTAACTCAAACAAAACATGTACAAAATCATAAACATTTACTAAAAGGAACTTGTTTAATGGTCAGAAGAGAAAGATTTTAAAATTATCTAATCAACATAATGAAATAAAACATGACAGATGAGCTGTCTTACTATTTTCCTTAATATTGTTCTAAATACTCACCCCCATATTATGATTCTTTTAAAACTGATAAAATATCATATATGTATCCTTAGTGCTAAAAAGAACCTCAGTCAAGTCTGAAATCATAGGCTTGGTGGTTGTGATGTTAAAAAAGAAAATAAATTATTAAAATCAAATAATAATTTGCTGTGTTTTCTTGATCTAGTGTATCTGAGGGTCAAAACCTCAAATGACCTCACAGATAAATTAGGGAAAAACTGCCATCTCCTGTTTTACACAGTTGTGAGTTTAAAATGAAAATGCTGCTCAGAATCTCTCAATGAAGAGAAGAGCCCTATTCCCCATGACTAAGTTATACATTTGAGAAAATGTACCAACTCTTTAAGGTCATAGTTGTCTTTTTTTTGTGCATCCACATCAATTCAGCAAGTGGGGCCCTGGGGTTTCCCCATTTCTCTGTAGCACATGCATTAATATCAGAGTATATGCAATAGAGTCAAAGTAAAACTACCACATAAATATTTATTTAGGAGAATGTAATTCATTTCTGAAGGAGGTAAAAAGGAAGTTTTATGCTGATAAAGGGTGGGGGGGGAAGCATTGAAGTCAACTAAGTCAATATTTGAAGAGGGAGGGTGAATACCAACTGCCAATTTGCTAATCAGCTCTCATCAATGTCCAAGATGACTGCCTTTCATTGAGAATGCATTTCAGTCTGTTTATTAAATTTCAGATGGTTTACTAAAACTGCCAACAAGGGGACTAATTGATGCCAATTAGAGGGTCTTTCTCAAAGGAATTGGAATGAGTCCACACGTTCATTTCACACACATGACTCATCTGCCCTCAATTTAATAATGATGATTAGCCACCTTGATGTCATTAGAGATAAAAATATAATCCCTGATTTGTTTTATTTAATATCTAATCTGAAGTTAAATCAAGATATCTTATTACCAGTACCAATATAACAGATTTCCCAGAATTTGGATTTATTTTTCAGTTTTCCTAATATTACAACTCTGTAGGAATGCAAAATTCAATTTTATAAGAAACAAGAATTTTTAGAAAATGCAAAAATAACACACGCTGTGCTATTATAGATGCAAGAAGCATACTTTCAAACAAATTCTGAAAAGCAGTTGCTATTTATGATGCTGCTTTTTAAGTGTTAATAACTGATAATATCCCCAGAAGTTAATGCCAGGCTTCCCAAACCATATTGAAATATTCATTCCTATTTAAAAGCTACTTTATATCTTTACAGCATCACAGTATTTTTATTCTTATAGGTAAATTAACAAAAAAGTGGAATTCTTATATTGCAAAAAGAATGTTTTTTAAAAATGGTAGGATTATGCCTTAAAATGTAGTGGGAGAATAGAGGATAAAATCGACATTTATTGTATTCTGCTATATGCCAGACACTGCTCTAAGTATTTTATGTACATTGTCTAATTTACTTCTCAGAGCAACTTTACGTTGTTCATATGAGGATCCCTTCTCAAGGATGAGGAAATTAAAACTAATTCTTTTCATTGATGCAAGGGTGACACCATTATGCAACGGACACCATTACGCAAGGGACAATATAGCAAAAAAAACAAAAACAAAAGGATGCCTAAAAGGGATGACCTATAGCAACTACAGTTTTAAATGGTGAATAGTCATTGCTTTGAGTGTAAAGGTTTTTATATGAGTTTAAGTAATTACATACACGCTTAAGCAAATGTAATAAGTAAATTGGGCTTTTGGGGTTTTTTTTACTTAAAAATATTGGATTCTATATGTAGTGTACAATTTTGATACAAAAAAATTGGTGGAATTTCTCAGCTAAGTAAAATTATATTTTTAAAATCCATTATTTCATTATCACCCAAATGCCTTTTTTGAGAACATAATATGCACAACCCAAGTCTGGTAAAAAAGGATCCAGAGTCTAAATTCCAAACATTTAGAAGAGGAGATTCCATGTCTTGCTATGAACTAATACTTATACTTTATTCTGCAGAATAAATTCTTCCTGATAATAACACTATATGAACTCTTTTATTTAGAACTTCTATATTTGTAGATTTTAATTCAACATTTGAAAAGGGGCATTAAAGGATTAATGGCTAATATTTACTTTTAGAAATTCATTTCAAATGATCACTGCATACTAATGCACACCATATTAGACATTACCTTTTTTACATGTCTCTAAAATAAGTTAAAAAAAAAACACCCACTATTTAAAGTAAGTGTTGAGAATAAACTTGCAGAGTGCCATAGGCTTTTCTGTGAGGGGTTTGGATTTAGTTAAATCTTATTTTATATTTTTCTACATGCCTCATCTTTTAAAAATAGCTCAAAAAATGTCTTAATAATAAAGTAGGTATGTCCACAGCATCCACTTAGTTCCTAAAAGAAAAGTAATGGATAAGCAAAATGAGCAAAAATAGCAAAAGTACCTAAGAAGAATTACTCTTCACCTTATCTAGTGCCAAGACACTACAAAATCAAGTGGATGCTTTCATTTTTTAAGACATGAGCTCTACTGTTGAAAACTTAAATCAGCCATTACTTTATTTGGGACTCACTCACCAAGTACATCAGTTTTACAAATTTAAATTTGTAACAACAACAAAACCAATAACAATGTTCAGAAGTAAATGTCTTTGACTTTAAGTCTAATTTTACTAAATTCATTCCTGTAAACATTTCACGTACTCTGCTCTTTGCTTGCTATTGGTAGGTTGTGGTACCCTGTGACCATCTTTCTGTTAACATCCAACTTAAATGGAAGAAATTCCTTTGGCCTGAGAACCCTGGTATAGTGGAGTGAATGAAAGGGTACAAAAATATAACATTTAGGGCCGGCCGAGTGGCACGGTGGTTAAGCGCTGGTTTGGGATGCCAGCAGCCCCAGTTCAGATCCCACATATGAGGGCCAGTGACACTGCCCCCCCCCAAAAAAAAATATATAACATTTACTTAACAGTGGCCTAATGAAATAATGATAAACTTTTCTAGTAATTTCAGAATAATATTTTTATTAAGATAAAATATAAATATATTTGCAAAGGGATTTCAAGAACTATGTTAATGAAGGCATGAAAAAGTTTAATGTCTCCATAGGTAAGGAAAATAATGTTAATAGCATAGAGAAGGGAGTTTTGTTGTTGTTTTTGTTCAATGCTATCACACAATCTTGGGAAAATGAATCAAGTGCATAAATGTACAAATAGTTGAATGAAGGTGTGGACCCTCAGAAAGAAGATACCAACCAAGAAGGACTCCTGGTGGCTAAATGGGTTCAACTCTAAAAAATTGCCTAGCAGCAAATTCTACAAAGGGGTCTCTCACACCAACTGCACTTCAGGGAGAAACCTGTATTGAACTACCTGCCTTTGCACTGAACTGCCTGCCTGCACTGTATTCCTGCCATCTGAGCCAGCCCTTATAAAGGAGTTCCTGGAACTGTATTTTAACCAATAGGATTGAGGCTTTCCTCAACCCCAATCGGAGCTGTGCAGCTATATGCCCATCAGCATCTTCACTGACCAATCAGAAAGGCTCCATTCTAACCCATTAGAATAGTGATTTTTGGACCAATCAAACTATGAGGATTTGGAGACCTTATTTACATGAGGACAGACCATTCAGGGACAAGGGGCAGGGACTTCTGTCTATATAAGTCATCTTCCCTTCGGCTTGAGCACTCTTTCCCTTTCCACCAAACAGTGAAGACTAGTTTGAGTCTTCACTGGCTAGAGCTGAAACTTTGAAAATGAAAGACTAAAGATGTCTTATGGGATCAGAGCAGAGAAAAGCAGGCAGAGCAGAGCAGAGCAGAGATGTCTAGCTGGAGAGGGGCCTCACCCCAGGGCTACCTGGCCCCAGGGCCTCCTAATAGGGATGCTGTTTCACAGCCTTGCTGCTTCATAATTGAGCTGTAACACTACTGAGCTCTTCTCCATCTGCGCTGTGTCAAAATTGAGCTCTTTGCATTGAGTAAAATTTCTTAACCACACCCCAAATTTGGGATTCCTGTTGATGTTGAATTGACACCAACAACCATAAGTTGACAAAGGTTTCACTTAGCATGGAAAATCCTTCAGTTACAGTAAAGTCTTTTTAAAAATATCAAACATCACAGCATATCTGAATAAAATGATTTTCTCCTAAGCTTATTTTCTGAAAGACAATATGTATCAGACATTGTACATTGTATCCTGAAAGCTTTACTTTTTTTAATGTTACAAAATGTCTGTAGAGAATGGAGCCAAATATGTTGTAGGTCTCGCTTTTAGATGTGTAATTCATTCATACGCTGGGAATTTGACATAAAGAAAGAGATTTCAGAGATGTAGTAGAACATCATTCTGAATGTCAAAAAATCCTCAGAGGACTTGGTAACAAGAGCCACTCAGTACAAAATATTCCATGTGCTATGATATACTGAGAGCTGTTCACTAATGACAAGCAGAAAACAGTAATAAATGAATGTAGGTGCTTACAATATTTGCTGGAATTGCCAGAGGTATAGAGAGAAACTTCGATCCATATGTTATTGGAAAGAATAAGATGGTTGTCTAAAAGAGATTTCTATCAGAATTAACTTAAAATACCCACCTACTCTGGAATCGCTATCTTGTATCTAGGTGTCTCAACAGAATATTTTACTTTTAAACAGTCTCAACATGAGAGCAACATCTATGCCAATAAATATCTGAGGCCTGAAATAATCATCCTTAGCTGGTTAAATCAATAAACAACATTATTAGTTCGAATGAGGGAAGAAAATACAGTGATTTTACTACATACTGTATGAATTTGCAAGCTATTAGTAATTTAAATATCACAAATAAGAATGAATTAAATGAGGGCCGGCCAAGTGGCTCGTTGGTTAAGAGCTGGCTTGGGACACCAGCTCTGAGCAGCAGGGCCCCAATTGGGATCCCACATATGAGGGCCAATGACACTCTCCTCTACAGCTAAGATAGTGAACAACAGTTCGACCTATAGCTGGGCTGCCATGAGTCGCCAGCAACAGCGTAGGCTGCAGCCCCTGCTGCAGTGAGCTGCCGTAAGCTACCGTGTGTGGCCAGCAGCCAGTGTGAGCCGTGAGCGGCTGTCCAGTGGAGAATTTTTTGATTGAATGAAAATAAGGAAGGTTTATGTATGGAATGATAAAACTTTGGAACAAAAGCTCACTCAGTTTTTAAGATTCAATAAAATATAAACTATAGGAAATTTTTATGAGCCTCTTTGTACCATTACAGTAATACACAAAATATATGTAATGCATTTGATTTTGATGCCTCATATGCATGCATAATGGTAACTACAATTGAGTCTCGACTACAGAATATAGAGTCCCTAGGCTAAGCACTGTAAAAATACTTTAATCCTCACAACATAACATATGTACATGGAGTTAAGACCATTTTAGAGAAGTGGAAACCAAGTTGCAGAAATGATAAAACAACTTGATGTCAGTTAATTAGAAAGCACTGAAGCAGGGATTTTAACCAGTGCTCTGACACCAAACCCCCTATTCTTTTCACACCATACTGGTTCTTGGAATTATTTATTGCACAAACAGTTATGGTTTGTCTGGTGTGAATCAAGCACTGTATTAGGCACTAGGTACTGTGCTAGGTACTAGGAGCTAAGGAGCCTGTATGTATGCAAAAAAGTAGGCTCTTAGCCATCACACAAACTTGAATTTAAATTCAGGCTCTGTTGCTTCACCCCCACCCCCTATAAGACTATGAGTTGATTTTGTAACTTCTCAGGGTCTTGTTTCTTCCCCTACAAAATGGAAATGATAATGCGAGACCCTTCATAGCATTGTTATGAGGGTTAATTGTTGGACATTAGGTACTTGGCACAGTGCCAGGACAGTGCCAGGACATGGTGCATGCACACAAAATGGCATGTGTTATTATTGGTACCTGACAGCATTGTTCTGAAGATTAAATGAGTTGGCTTCATCAAGTTTTTGGTACATCAAAAATACTAGTTTTTATCTTTTCTATTTTACTAGAGAAAGACATAATACCTATTTATTGGGTCAAATCATTCTGATTTTCTACTACACAGAGACCCACAGATGATTAAGAAGAAATTATAGACATAGCTTTTTGAAAACATAACTATTATTAAGCAAATCCAAACTGCTTATGAATCCAGTCTGAGTTTTGTAGATTATAAGAAAATAAATGAAAGTAAATTATTATCTAGAAGATGCCTTTCTACTCATGAAAGAAAAAAAGTCTTACTTTTTTTTGGGGGGGGTTATATATCAAGATTGGGTTAACCTTATTTGGATGCAATGAATAACATTTATTGAATGGATGTATGATTGTCTTTTCAAGATATCTCTTTGTGTGCGTCCATGCACGTACATGTGGTTCCAAATCAGTCAAATTAAAGAGGAATACATATAAGAGAAAGAAAAAAATATGGAAGAGAGAATAGAATAGGCAAAAAGAGTATTTTGGCCTTGAGAATTTTTTTTCTATCTTGACTTTAAAATCAATAAAGCTGTTTGGTTCTGGATGCTTATGGCCCTGGAATAATGGGATGTCTCTGTCAAAAATGTTAAAAGAACTAGATCTGAATCAGTGGGGAAAACTCCTGACTTCTGTGGGACCCTTTGAGTGAATAATAATAATGCCTCACATGTATTGAGAGTTAACATTAAGTCAATCTCTTTATATCCATTACATTGAAAAGAAGCAGTTTGGAACCCCAGAATATACCTTTTAAAAGACAAGGGTAGCCTATTCACTCTCTAAGTGCATGATTTTAAATTGCTTTTTAAAGAAACAAGAGACACAGAAAAAACATTTGATTCTCCCCCTATGGGAATTTAGGTAGAGGACCTGCTCCTGGAAGAGAGATATCATCACAGGTAACTATAGTTTAATATAAACTAGTACATGATATACAGAGAGGAACCTAGCAAGGCCTGTTTGTTCAAAGTCCTGAATGGATGCAAAAAGATGGCCCAGAAAACATTTATTTACTAAACATTTGCTTTTTCATCTCCATGTTAAATGCCTTCCTGCCCTTTGAAGTCCCAAACCACAATCTCTCTCCCCTTCTATTTGCTCCCAAGGGGCACATAAACCTCACCAGCCCAATGCCTCTTTGGGTCTCATTCTTCTGGCACCCCCAAATGTGCATGCATAAGATAGACTTTGGACATTTTCTCCTATTAATCTGTCTCATGTTAATTTGACTATTAGCCCAGCTAGAAGAACTTAGAAGGTGGGAGGAAAGTTATATGTTCTGCACCTTCACACCTCCAAACAATGAGACGGGGACTATTATTACCCCATATTACAGACTTGGGACTATGGGTTCTGGGAAATCTTTTTTTAATTGTCTTGAGAAACTAGTTTGTATTGGAGTCTGGAGTAAAACCCAGATAGTCTAGTACCAGGGTTGCACTCCCAATCAATACACTGTGTAAAAATGAAAGAATGCGGCAGACTCGAGGACTGCCTTCCAGCACTAACATTCTTTGTGTTTATGTGGGCATGAAAAACCACTTAACATAAAGTTGACCACCTAAAAATGTGGGAATTATTTTAGCTCACAATGAAGATCTTCACAAATGTAAATTCTGGTTCTTGGGTATAATAAGTGGGGAAAGAATCTTTAATTCTTAAGAACAACTCTCATAGGAGTTTTGTTTGTTTTCCTTTCATGGAATAACTTTCAGACTCTTCTCCTAGGGAATATTGTTAGGAATATTCTATTGTCCTAATAGAATTTCATAAGAAAATTTTTTCTTTTCCTGTACAGCTTTCCTTCTTTAATGTCCATATAACTTTTTTGTTTTCAATTCAAAGCATTTTATTACACATATTTTTATTTTTTTCATTGCTTTTTAGCATCTAGTAATATGTACAGTATTGTGAAAAAATATAGTCCCTAATACTATGGCTTTATGTCATGTGAAAGACATTACACAAGGGGTATATCACACACACACACACACACACACACACACACACACACACACAAAATACTACTGGTAATAAATAATCCAGAATTTCAGATACCAAAGTTTGTTGGCTGCCCATTGACAGATTCAGCCATATTCCTGGTGGGCGGGGAGGGTGACACTCTAATCTTCACTAATTTTCACTTTTATGTTTGGTTAATTCCTGTGAGTGAAACCTGTATTTTAAAAGAAAAAGATAAGGGTAGCCTATTCACTCTCTCTAGGTGCATGCAAACCTCTTGAAACCAATTAGGTGTCAACAGAATGGATAATTATCCTGGGGTCAGCACCGTTTGTGAAGCTTTTCAGAGTGAAAGGGGTGTGTGGCTTAGCTCACAGCAGGTTCAAACAGCTCTCTAATTGACAGGTTTTATACTCAGCAGTTGGGTTGGCTAGAGAGGTTAAATCACATTTACTCTCCTTCCATAGAAGAAAATGGATGTACTATTACGTTTATCATTCATTCATTTCTGAAGCACATACCTATCGATTCTCTGGTGTGAGCTCCAGGGCCTGGCGATCCTGTGGTAAATAAGAGAGGCAGTCTCTGCCTTGAAGCTTACATTCTCTTTTTATGAGAGAATGCCATCACTTCCCAATTTACAAATGATTAATCCTATAGGAAGAACCAAGGGTAGCATATGTCAGAAAACTCTAAGTCTAAAGAGTTTCAAAGCCTGGGCTGCTGTTTCCTAACTGTGAAGGCGCTATACCTTCACTCAGACTAAAGCATTAACCAATTCCTTGTGAGAGAGGAGAGCCTCACACCACAATTAAGACACCAGCACACCAGCTCTCCCCATATGCACCCCCACCTTACCCTCCACCCCCGGTTCCAATGTTCCCATTCCCCTTTGAGAGAGCCATTACCACCATCTCCTTATTGCCACTATCCTGACATCTAATGTGGATACACTGGAACCTACAGTTTCCCATAGAATCAGCTAAGAAACATTCTTGGTTATACTTGAAGTATCATTAGTAGTTTTAATATGTTGTGTAAAAAATATCCTGAATCAGGAGCCAAAAGCCCTGAGTTCTAATTCCTGCTCTTGTACTTAACAGCAAACCAATATGGCAAGTTTTAAACTTCTATAACTTCCGTTTCCCTCACTGGTAACATGCGAATAGTACTATCTCTCATCCACTTAACAGTGGTAGTATAAGACAAAAAAAAAAATGTATGTGAAATTTCTTTGAAAATTCAACAATGATATTTCAACATAGGTCATCTAGAATTCACTATACAGTAATACTTTGGTTTGTGAGCATAATTCGTTCCAGAAACAAACTACTTGTATTGCAAGACATCGCTCATTTACCAAGTTAAAATGTATTATTAGGTTGGTGCACAAGTAGTGGCAAAAACTGCAATTCCTTGTGCACCAACCTAATAGAAATGCTTGCTCATCTTGTGGAATACTCACAAACCAAGTTACTCACAATCCAAGGTTTTACTGTACTTCCACATTACAAACTGGGAATAATAATGTTTATAATCCTCTCAATGTAATTGTTCACCAAAAGCAGCAGCTTTCAAAGTGTGGTCCAGGAAACCTTGGTGGTTCCCCACACCTTATGGGGTCTGTGAGAGCAAAACTATTTTGATAATAATACTACTAAAACATTATTTACCTTTTTTACTCTCATTCCCTCATGAGTATACAGTGGAGGTTTTTCAGAAGCTATGTGACACATGATATCACAACAGATTAAATGCAAAAGTGGATATAACAATCCAGAATAGTGTCTTGTATTCAGCCAGATGTTATTTTTTTAAATGCCACTCTTTGCAGGAATTATTTTTTGGTTTGGAAAACTATTGAAAATTGTCCTAAAATGTATTGTTTATATTAATATGTAATAAGTTTATTATTGTTTCTTTTGAATAAAGCAACAAGTGTTTTTTTTAATTTCTCAATTTAAATTTCTAATACCATCACTAGTAATAAATATAACGTATATATGCCGGGGGTGCCAAAAAATGTATACATATGTCTTGTATCCATCTTTTGTTATTGGTATATATTGACTATTACAATTTTAATGCAGCTTTTTCCTTTTGTAAAATGTGTATACATTTTTTTGGCACCCTCTGTATACAAGCTCTTGGGGTCCTCAATATTTTTTGAGTGTAAAGGGGCCATAAAGCAAAGAAGTTTGAAAACCACCTCACTAAAATAATACATGGAAAAGAACTTGGTAACTGAATAGCTTCACATACATAAAAACTGTTGAAATAAATATATAATGATGGAAAGAGAACTGACTCTGGGTGGTGAACACACAATGTGATATATAGATGATGTATTACAAAATTGTACACCTGAAACCTATGTAACTTTACTAACAATTGTCACTCCAATAACTTTAATAAAAAAAATTGTTGAAATAAACATTGCATTAGAATTTAATAGACATTTGTGAATTGGCCTGTATAATTTATTACTGGGTTGTTGGAAAAGTCATGACATATTTTGTCTATGGTTTTCAAAAGTCATTTATTTATATAAAGAACAAAGATCAATCAATGATATATTGCCCATTTTGTATGATAACCGTTTGCCATCTTTCAGTGAGCTTCATAATTTCTTGTTCATAGAAGTGAAAAACTGAACAAGGTGCTGATTTACAGCCTCATCTGAATTGAGTGTTGTACCACACAAGGAGTTTTGAAGAGAAAGAAACAAGTGGAAGTCTGAGGGTGCAAGGTCAGACAAGTATGATGGGTGTGGCAACACATCCCATCCAAGCTCCAATAATTTTTGACTGGTGATCAAATTTGTGTGTGGTCTCGCGATATTGAGATGGAACACAACTCCTTTACAATTAATGAGCTCTGGACATTTCTGGATGACAGATTCTTTCAACCTGCCCAGTTGCTGATAGTACACATTTGAATTGGTTGTGTGGTTCCTTGGTAGGAACTCGAAAAACACTACACCTTTAAAATTCCACCACACTGAGAGCATAACCTTCTTCTGATGAATGTCTGCTTTCGCTGTAGTTTGAGGCGAATTATTACATCGGACCAAGACCATTTGTGCACCACATTGTTGTAAACAATCCACTTCTTATCACTAGTTATCAGTCGCTTCAAAAAAGGATCATTTTCCACATGTTTAATGAACATATTGCAGATGTTTATATAGCCAACAAATGAACTTCTTTGAGTTCACGAGGAACTCAAATATAGAACTTACTTATATATCCCAGCTTCTTCAGGTGGTCATGAGCACTTGAATGATGGATGTTCAATGTTTCTGGCAATCTCTCATGTCGTGTAACATGGGTTTGACTTTATCAATATCTTTATTTTGTTGTCATCAACCTCAGTGGGCCTCCCTGAGCAAGGAGCGTCATTGAGATCAAAATCACCAGCACGGAATTTTGTGAACCATCATTGGCACTGCCATTCTTATAGAGCATTGTCACTGTAAACTTGATGCAACTTTTCACAAACTTGACTCGTGTTCTTCCCTTTATGGAAGTAAAACAATAAAATATGGCAAAAATGCAGTTTGGTCTTCCATATTCAACTTGTTGTAAAATCTCCAAAACTCAACCAAATCACTCAATTTTATTAAAGAATGAAGCTAGAACTGTCAGCTGTCAAAAGACATAGCAATAACATAGATGCAAATGACTCTAGTACCTCCAAAAATGAACTAGCGCCATCTGTTGCAAACAGGCGTCATGACTTTTCCGACAACCCAATATTTCTTCCCGACTTTGTACAACCTATTTCAACCTATTTCAGTACAAAAGGCTGTAATATAACCTGGTCTTACATAAGGGTCAGCTGGCATATTTACACACATTTAAAACACTAGTAAATAATGGCAGAACAGTGTAAGTAAAATGCATGTGTCCATAAATAACCCAGTACTACTGCATTATTTAGGATGTGAGGATACCAGCAGTCCAGCACTTTCTCTCTAGGGGAAGTGCCATATTAGGGGCATATAAATCCTTGTCAGACACTTACAGAAGTTAACAGTTGAATAATGGGGGTATTCATCTGCTACACTTCTTGCTCCAAGAGCTTGGGGACATTGGGTCAGCAAACTGGGTACACAAACATGGAGTTCTGAATTCTAAACAAAGCAAAGTCCCAAAGAGAGAAAAATCACAGTAGTCGGAGGAGGCAGAGTTGTGAACCCATCTGTGAGCTGGAAAAGGGCTACCCTGATGTGGTGCCAGCTGTGGTTGCAATGAGTGTCCAAGGGTTTGCTTTAGTGCCCACGGCATGATCTGGGCTCTGATCTTATGATCCTAGTTTCCCTTGGTTTAAGTCCAAATTCTGAGTGTGATTTTATAGGTTTCCTGTGGACGATGCAAGTTACCTTATCTCATTCAAGTTGACATCTTTCCTGTTTATTTGACCAGGACTGTTTTGTTTGGTTTAGTTTTTTAGTTTTTGTTTTGTTTTTTGTGTGTGTGCATGTGTGTGCATGTGTGTGTTTGTGTGTGTGTGTGTTTCCTCCCAGAACTGTACAAAGTCTGGCTGCTGAGTTAGAGAGATTTGGGCATTTAATTCTAGTTCTGCTATGTACAGGTTATGTGAATAATTGTCCCTTTAATCTTGATTTATTCATCTGTATACTGGGAATATTTTGATGAGGAGCAAATGAGGTAATACATGGGAAAATCTGGACAGTGTCTGTGGGCTTGCAATGGATTTGTAGTCTGGTCAGAGAGACCCACTTCAGAAATAAAATTCCTCTAAGATTCATATGAGTGTAAAAAGACAGCAGGACATAGCTCTTACATTGTTTTAATATTTCTTTTCCTGAAGATACCTGTAGAGTTAAACAAAAAATAACCAATGGCTTTCCTGCTAGATTCCTGACTGCTTTAATCCACTTCTGTTAGCATATCAAATCATCATTACTCCTTTCTAATTAGAACTCGGTCCAATATCGTTTTTCAAAGTGGTGCTACTGGTATCTCAGTTAAGACAAATCTTTATCATACAGAACTATCCCAAGCATAGCAAGAATTTATCATTACTGACCCTTGCCCACTAAATGAGAGCAGCTCTCTAAACTTCTGACAACCCTAAACACTCCTAGGAAACAGTTCTGTCCCCAGTAGAGAACAATGGCAACTCTTTATTGCTCCACAGTACATCAGCACAGTAAACTATTTAAAAATATTTTTTTTAATGATTAGGTAGGGGAAAGAGAACATACTTATTAAAATTGGTAATGTTCCCAGACTAAAAATTAGTATTTGGAGAAACCAAATACTGATAGAATGGTCTTATCCAATTAAAGAGATTGACAAATAATAAGAGACTTATTATATTTACTATGTACACATTTAAAGTCATTGAAGAAACGTACATTCATAATATTGTAAGAGACTTTGAGATCACACA
Source organism: Aselliscus stoliczkanus (assembly GCA_033961575.1). Taxonomy (NCBI): domain Eukaryota; kingdom Metazoa; phylum Chordata; class Mammalia; order Chiroptera; family Hipposideridae; genus Aselliscus; species Aselliscus stoliczkanus. The sequence continues at coordinate 98,416,783 of CM066729.1, read as the reverse complement.
GCCCAGTTTTTCTCCAAACTTAATGTGCATCAGAATTGCCTATGGGCTTAATATAGACATGGACAATTAACTCTATTCCAGAATGACTAAGTTGGAATCCCAGAGAGTGGGCCAGGTATGAATATTTTTATATCACAACATATTGTTTGCAAACGTAGAGTGTTTAAAATTAATGGATTTTGTAGGTTTCACTCATTTAACACAATAAAGGAGTTGTATAACACAATTCATCAGCACCTACTATTGACTAGTATAGTACTCTAGTATACACTAAGGTTATAGAGATAAACTCCAAAGGTTTTAGGTCTCAACTCCAAAGTTTCACTAGTTGTGGAGAGCAGACTTTAAATAATTTATGTACAATAATGTGGTAAGAGTTTCAAACGTTAAAACAAAAAGGGGGAGGAAACTGGTAAATACAAAGCAATGATAGCACTACTTTCTAGAGGATTGGATGAAGTCTGATAATATGAGTTAACATGGTAGAGCATGGAGGAAATTTCCTCTTTATAAAAAACAATTTTCTGGGGCTGGCCGAGTGGCTTGTTGGTTAAGAGTTGGCTTGGGAGTGCGAGCTCTGAGCAGCAGGGCCCCAGTTCGGATCCCACATGAGGGCCAGTGATGCTGTGCCCTCTACAGCTAAGGTGGTGAACAACACCTCAACCTGGAGCTGGGCTACTGTGAGTTGCTGGTGATGGTGTAGGCTGCAGCAGGGCTGCAGTGGACTGCTGTAAGCTACTGTGAGTGGCTGGCAGCCAGCATGAGTGGCCAGCAGCCGGCTAGAGCTGCCATAAGCCACCGTGAGCAGCTGTCCAATGGCTGGCAAGAGACTGCCTCACCGGGGAAGAGTGCAATGATAATACCAACATAGGCCAGTGAAGTGACGTCCTCCACAATTAGACTGAAGAACAAAAGGACAGCAACTTGTCTGTTCCCCTTCCCTGATTCCCCAATGCTGTTCCCTTCCCCCAATTCCCCAATAAAATCTTTAAAAAATAAATAAATAAAAATAAAAAACGATTTTCTGGTACACACAAAGAACAATTGACTGAGCAATTATAAAAAGAATGGTATCTGTATTGGCCAGGAGATTAGCGGTTAATATAAATGCATGTACTATTCATTCTATTTTGACATTAATTGATTACTTAATTGAAAAAGAAAGATTTAAATTGCAATGTATCTTCACTTGAAAATGCAAGCAGGTATAGGAGAGACAATGTTTATTAGAACAAAGAAAGGCATAATCAGTTAGGAAGTCAATATTGGATTTTCCTAGAAAATTACTACATATTTGCTCAGTAAACTGTTAGTGTTCCCTTCCTTTCGTCCATATTTTCTACCTTCATTTTTCTTTCCCTCTTATAAAGCAGAAAGCTAATTGCACATCCAAGTCAGAATGGAATCAGCATTGCATGAGGTTGACATTTTTAAAAATGTACATAAAGAAAGGTAGGCAGGTCTATCTATAGGTATAACTTTGGCTATAGTTTGTCCCGATGTGCAATTAAAACTCCCCTTATAACTCACAGCCAAACCATGACTACCTCAGTCTTTTTTATGAGTCACAAACACTGTTTTTTATGCAATTGACAATTTAAGGAAAAATTAACAATCTTGACATAGAAGATATTGCTTTTTACAATTAGAAAACAAAGAACAATTCTTAATGAATAAACAAGTAGATAAATTATATTTATATTATTTTCTCTGAAATTATACTTTACCAAATTTTACAGTTTTTCAAATTTATTCCTTTTTTACTCTTTGTAAATAATATATAATATACAGGGGGTGCCAAAAATTGTATACACATTTTAAGAAAGGAAAAAACTATTAAACTTGTGATACTTAATATATACCAATAACAAAAGATGAAGACAAGACAAGTCATGTTTGATTTCTGCCATTACAAGAGGCGCTCAAAGTGGTTACCATCAGTGTCCACATACTTCTAATTACAGCAAACTACTGCTTGAGCAACATTGATTAAAGTGTCCACTTGAACACATTTTTTTTGGTACCCCCGGTATATGTGTGTGTGTGTGTATATATATATATATATATATATGAAACCCAATGGTGTAATTCAGTCTGACTCTAAAGGCCTGAGAACCATGGGAACTGAGGTCAATCTCACTCTAAGTACAGGAGAAGATGAATGTCTCATATTGAGCAGTCAGGCACAAGGTTCAGGTTCCCCCTTCCTCTGCCTTTTTGTTTTATTTGGGCCCTCAACAGATTGAATGTTATTTACCCACATTGGGAAGGGCCATATGCTTTACTCAGGCTACTGATTCAAATGCTAATCTCATCCAGAAACCCACTTACAGACATAACCAGACATAATGTTTAACCAAATATCTGGGCATCCCATGATCTAGTCAAATTGACACATTAAATTATCCATCACAGTGTGTGTTACACTTTCATAGTTGTCCCACAGTCTCACAGTTCTTGGATATTCTGTTCTTTTTTTTTTTTTTTGCAGTCTTTCTTTCTCTTTGTCTTTCTTCTAGAATCTCTTAAAAGAAAGCTAAGAGATCCTTTCCCTGGTTGTGCCTAGTCTACTTATGAGTCCATCAAAGGCATTCTTTATTTCTGTCAGTGTTTTTCACTTTTTTATATTTAGTATTTTTTTATTATTATTCTTTCTTGGAATCTCCATCTTTCTACTTATTTTGCCCATCAATTCTTGTATGTTGTCTCCTTTATCCACTAGAGCCCTTAACACAATAATTATAGTTGTTAAATAAATTTCTGGTCTGATCATTCCAGCCTCCCTGCCATATCTGAGTCTGATTCTGATTCTTTCTCTCTGTTTTCAAAGTGTGTTTTTTGCCTTTTATATGCCCTGTAATTTTTTTTCTTAATAGCCAGATGGGATAAACTGGGTAAAAGGAATAGACTTTTAATAACGTGGGGTGGAGAAATGTTCTGTATTCCATGATCCCGTGGTTAAGCCTTAGTCCTTTAGTCAGCCTGTGTTTATGTGCTTCTCAGTGTCTGCCCTCCTTGGGTGTAACAGGATGGTTCCAGTGGGCTGGGGCTGGTACTGCCCATTGCTCAGGTCAATTCAGTTCTGTTAAAACCCTGAAGCTTTAGGCTCTGGTAAATTAGTCTTTCTTGAGTGCAGGCCTTGTTGAGATGAACAGAATGCTCTGACATATTTCAAATCAGTTTTTCCCACCCCTCCTCCTATCGAAGCATTGGGCATTTTTCTCCAGTAGTCACTGAAAACCTAGAGTTAAAATTCACAAAATTGTGTGGACACCTGATGATTAAGCCTCCTTGGAGTTTTGATTGCCAGACTTGTCCACACTGAGCCTCTGCCATTTATCAAATGTAGTTCAGGTTTTCCTAACTTGGCACTGGATCTCACAGAGGTTTCTGCTCTGGTAAGCTGTGTGTGATTCTCTGCATCTGCCTGTCTGTGTCTACAATTTGGGGACAATGGTTTGCCCTGATATCACTTCTCTGATGGAGCCAAGAAGAGTTGATGTTTTCAGTTCATTCAGCTTTTTACTTGTTAGAACAGACAATTTCCAAGCTTCTTACATGTTGGACTGGAAATCCTCCTGTGGTTTTACTGTCAAGCATTTCCTCTTGTCTATAGTCCACACATTTTCTCCAGATTGACCCAGAATTGTCACTACCACTTCTAAAATTAGCAAAACATTTTTTTTTAAATCTATATATGTTATCTTTCTGGTTATATTAAACATCACAGGAATAGTTACTAATGGAAAATTGCCATATATATATATGGCATCATTTTTTCACAGTTATCAATGTGAGGAAAAAAATATATGTATTTACAAATTATTTTTTCTTGTTCATAGGCACTAAATACTTTCCATCTTTTCAAATGCTATACCCACCTTTAGACACCATGATAAAGTTAATTCTACTTTCAAGTATTTTTGAAAGCAGTTTGTTAAGCAGATGAAAATTAAACAATGAAATGAAAACTTCTAATATGAAACTGGAGGTACATAGAATTTTATCTAGGTAATATCGAATAGTAATGGATTTAAATTTTGTTAAGCATGTCAATGAGAGCAATTTCATTGTGACATAATATCTAAATTTGACAAGTTTAACAAAGCAGCTTTGTTTCTTATTTTTGTCCATTTTGTGCATGTGTTTGTAGCTTAACTGCCTTACACAGAGTGATAATATTTCTATTTTAAAATATTCAGACACCTGCAATAACACATACCCATAAAGCTCTTTTATATCAATTTATCATCCACCAGCTTGTTTTCATTATAGGTCTGTTGGAAGATTTCCACCCTCAATCCTATTCTCTTTGCAGATAATTAAAATATTCTTGCTATTGAAATGTACTGTATAGTCTCTCTGAATTAGAGGATGTCAAATACTGTAGTTTGCTTAGAGTAGATAGGATTTGATTTTTTTTTTAATTTCCATTATTTCATACTTGCTGTGATTTAGAAACACTGCTGATGCATCAATTAAGGCAAATTGTATAAAGGCTACTATAATTTTGACTTAACATGCCAGATCCAGCCATTGAGCTTTGTATTTTCATGAACTGCAACTTAAAATTTGGGGTTCAATTTTCATTTACCTTATGTTCCCCAGTAATAAAGACATGTCTGTTAAAGACATCTGTTACAATTGGTAACCTCTAATTTCAATGGGAAATAATAGAGTCCATGTCTGTAAGATTAGAGGTTATGGACTAGGTCTTCACACTGGTTTGGCATCCTTGATACAATGTTCTGCCAGCCAACCTAATATATTCACAAAGGCCCCAACATCTTGGCTCTGCAGGCAAAAAAGAAAAAGAAGAAAGGAAAGAGAAAAGAAGGAAGGAAAGAAAGAAGGAAGGAAGGGAGGGAGGAAGGAAAAACTTTTCTTTCTTGTCACTTGGCTCATTGTCTTGTTGAAAAATCTGTCACCACCTACTAGAAAATAACATTTTGTTTCTCTTTTTAAGAAGCACACAGAAAGACAAGCAATCAGTGAATAATTACACAGTAAAATATATTCTCCCAACTGACTTTGGGGGTGGGGCGGGGGGCAGGGAATGACATGAGAGGAGAGGAGAGCAGAGGAGAGGCGAGGAGAGGAGAGGGGAGGGGAAGAGAGGAGAGGAGAGGAGTGGAGAGAAGGGTAGAGATGACAGTCTCTGAAGCTCTGCGTATTCCCTTAGGCCTCCAGCAGAGCCCATGGCCTCTCACTGATGTTCAGGTTTTAGATATTTTTTTCTTGGCAGGGGGTGTGTGATGGGGGCGAGGAAGGGACGAAACCTTTTTTAACTTCCTCTTTACTCTGGAACTGACAACCTACAGACAGTAAAGAGAACGCATCTGAGAAAACAATTGTATCTGCCAACTTCAGCAATTGTAACAATGAGATCCCCCCCCCACTTTTAAAATTTATTTATTTAAGTCAAACTTCAGCATTCCTTTTGCATCCATGTCCTTCATGGCTTTTATCACTCTCACGGGTATTTATTTTAGCTGAATATCTTGTATTTGCTATGCCAAGAGCAATCCCTAGTAAAAAAGATTCCTGTCACTTTATTCAGGCGTCCACAAAAAGCAACCACGCCAGTAAATCACTAAATGGAACTACCAACTTCCTATGACATGCATGAATAATGCCTTAGCAGTCTGCTCACTGGAAAGATTAGAATGAGGGTGAATACAGCCCTGCAAAAGTATGCCTACACAAGCGGAGCCCAGAGCTTGATCAAAATCAATTTCTCCCATTTGACATCTGAGTATTTTGAAATGTTCTAACAGGAAGCAATGGAATCAAATTTATTTTCAATTTGCTTTCAGCATAAAGGAAGAAGTATGATAACCAAACTTACCAGGTTTTAAATATCATTGAAAGTCCAAAGTTTATGTGAGGCCAACTTACTAGGGAGAAAAATTTATGAAGGCAAACATTTGGTGTTGAATGCTGAAATTGACAAAAACTGAGCAAGCCATGTTTCACACAAATATGTTTTTTTCTTTAGTTGGGTAAGATTGGAAATGTTCCCGATCCAGTTCCACATTGGAATATAAAAGGGGAAGGTATATTGTCCATGCAGATTACCTTAAATAAGAGAGTGATGAGATTATCAAATTTTTAATACATATAGAAAGTTGTCTGGCTAATCAAACACATTTTTATTGGATTTTTGAGTACATTAAATTGTCTTCAAGTATTACTAAACCCTCAAACTACCTTATGTATGTTGCTGAGTGTATTTCAAAATGATTTATCAATAACAATAGAGTGTTCATATTTTACTAATTAATATTTTTATTTTGGATATTTGGAAGATTTGATCTATTTTTATTGGTAATATTACAGAATTTAAAAATAAAAAAGAAATAAGAAAGCTAGGACATTATTTTTTTCAGGCTCATGTGGCTCATTTGGTGATTTATAGATTAATCAATCATCAATGGGATTAAAGGCCATTTACACTAAACAAATTGCTTATGGCTGCAGCAAATTGTGTTTTGAGATTTAGTGATATGGACTGTAAATTGCCAGTCATGTTATTAGACATATAAATCAGAGAGTTACTCAAAATTGATTAGCTGACTCCAATTTTTCTGAACACATTGTTACTCTAGTTTATTATTTTTCTTTCTCAGGTCAGAACAGTTCAATTCTATAATTGAGTGAAAAAATGTGCATTTCTATACTTAAAGCTAATACTCAGGGTTTTTGTATGTGTTTTTTTCATTTGTATAGATATTCTTTGAGATTGAGAAAAGTAGATTTTTTTTTTCTTCATGTGAGTATTGCAGTGCTGTTGTTGGGTTTCTTTTTTTTTCTTTTTTTTTTTAAAGATTTTATTGGGGAATTGGCAGAGGGGAACAGCGTTGGGGAATCGGGGAAGGGGAACAGACAAGTTGCTGTCTTTTTGTTCTTCAGTTTAGTTGCGGAGGATGTTGCTTCACTGTTGGTATCATCATTGCGCTCTTCCCGGATGAGGCAGATCAGTCGCTGGCCTCTGGATGTCGCTCACCGCGGCTATTGGCAGCTCACTCTTGGCTGCCAGCCGCTCACACTGGCTGCCGGCCGCTTACGCTGACTGCGGGCCACTCACTGTAGCCTATGGCAGCCCACTGCAGCAGGGGCTGCAGCCCACACCATCACCGGGGCTCGCACAGCCCAGCTCCAGGTGGAGCTGTTGTTAGCTGTAGAGGGCAGTGTCACTGGCCCTCATGTGGGATCCAAACCGGGGCCGCTGGCATCCCAAAACCAGGGCTTAACCAATGCGCCACTCAGCCGGCCCTGTTGGGTTTCATTTTTATTTTTTCTTCAGTATCAGGGTAATTATCCCAGATATGGAGACTATTATATATTAATAAAATAATTGCAGTATATTTCTTGTTGTTTTTAAAAAGATTTTATTGGGGAACTGGGGGAGGGAAACCGAATTGGGAAACCAGGGAAGGGGAACAGACAAGTTGCTGTCCTTTTGTTCTTCAGTCTAGTTGTGGAGGACATTGCTTCACCGTCCCAAGCTGGTATCATCATTGCACTCTTCTCAGGTGAGGCAGATCGGTCGCCGGCTCTGGACGGCTGCTCACAGTGGCTCTTGGCAGCTCACACCGGCTGCCAGCCACTCACACTAGCTGCCTGCCACTCACTGTAGCCTATGGCAGCCCACTGCAGCAGGAGCTGCAGCTATGCCATCACTGGGGATTCACAGCAGCCAAGCTCCAGGTGGAGCTGTTGTTCACCATCTTAGCTGTAGAGGGCAGTGTCATTGGCCCTCATATGTGGGATCTGAACCAGGGCTTCTGGTGTTCCAAGCCAGTTCTTAACCAATGTGCCAGTTGGCTGGCCCTGTATTTCTTGTTTTTAATGATGAAACCATGTTATAAAAAACCCATAATGAATAGAACATCTTCTTTCTCCTTTGGAATGTTCTAAGATCCTAAATGTATACCTACTTTTAAGAATAGAGAAATCACAAAAAAATGGAAGGTGTGTACTATGTATATATGTGTTGTTATAATTAGTCATCATTAAAATGAGAAGGTAGCATTAATTTTTAAACGTGTGAACAAATTATTTGCTTTCTAGACGAGTAATTGATTTAGGAGAATATTCTGGGTGCAGATTTTGAGTCTGGAATAAGTATGCTTATTTCCTTGATGCTTACTTCCCCTTCCTATAGCAATACAGGCCATGCAAAGTTATTAGAATATTCTTAATATTCTTTTTTTTTTTTTTTTTTTAGATTTTATTGGGGAACTGAAGGAGGGGAACAGCACTGGGGAATCGGGGAAGGGGAACAGACAAGTTGCTGTCCTTTTTGTTCTTCAGTCTAATTGTGGAGGATGTCACTTCACTAGCCCATGTTGGTATGTTGGTATTATCATTGTGCTCTTCCCGGGTGAGGCAGATCAGTCGCCGCTACTTGACAGGCTGCTCATGGCAGCTCTTGACAGCTTACGCTGGCTGCCAATCACTCACAGTAGCTCACGGCAGCCCACTGCAGCAGGGGCTGCAGCCCATTCTGTCACTGGTGACTCATAGCAGCCCAGCTCCAGGTCCAGCTGTGGTTCACCATCTTAGCTGTAGAGGGTGCAGTGTTACTGGCCCTTATGTGGGATCTGAACTGGGGCTCTGCTGCTCAGAGCTGGCGTCCCAAGCCAACTTTTAACCAATGCGCCACTCAGCTGGTAGAATATTCTTACACATGACTCTCATTTTATTATTACCCTGCCAGAAAATTTCAATGACTCCTCAATTATCTACAGTATAATCTTCAAAAGTTTCACTTTCTCAAGCCAGTCTTCACAAACTCGATTATCCAGTCAATTCCCAAAAAAGTTCATTATCTAAACATCTTCCTGCCTTACTCATTATTGCTGTCACTACTCTTTGTAATGGCATTTCTGCACTTTATTTTACTATCATACTCACCCTTCAGAGCCCATCTCCTCATAAAATATTGCAAATTAAATCAGCTCATGTCATTTATTTATGTTTCTATTAATGCATCTTACTATTGTACTCAACTTATTTTTATTAGTTTCTGGTGTACAAAACAATTCAACAGTTATCCTTTTTGCCCCTCATAAAGTGACAACCCCCTCCCCTAACTAACTACCCCCACCTCCGATATCATACGTATCTACTACAATACTATTGACTCCACTCCCCATACTGTACTCTATATCCTGTGACTATATTATATATATATATATATATATATATATATATATATACTAAATTATAGTAGACATACAATATTATTCAATGTCAGCTTCAGGTATACAGTGCAGTGGTCAAGCCTCTACACTGTCCATGAAGTGGTCTCCCTAACAAGACATGTGTCCATCTGACACCCTACAGAATATTTAAAACATTATTGATTATAGTCTCCAAACTGTCTTTCATATCCCTGTGGCAATTGTAGTTACCAATTTATGCTGTCAAATCCTTTCTCCTTCTCCCTCATCCCCAACCCCCCTTCCAACTAGCAACCATCAGGTTTTCCTCTATATCTATGAGACTGTTTCTGTTTACTTTGCTCATTTATTCAATTCTTTAGATTCCACATATAAGTGAGATCATATGGTATTGGTCTTTCTCTGACTGATTTATTTCACTTAGCATGTACTCAACTTTTTGAAATGTAAATAGTACATACCTATCACCAACAATTTCTTTTTTTTTTTTTGGAGTGCGAGACAGTTTATTCAAAGTCCATACAGATGGGACACTGCCTTCTACATCACCAACAGAAGGACGCCTTTGGGAAAGGCCATTGTTGTAAAATCGCTTTAATTCTGTTCTCCACATTACAAGTCATTACAAGCCATTGGGTGGGCAGTGGAATGTGCCGTGCTCGTTACAATACTGAGCCTGTAATTGCTGGTATCAAAATATACATCTGTGTCACCATAAAAAACGGCGTTTGCTGCCCCTCATGTCTTACAACAGGTATAAAAAATTATAAATATTTACACCCTTGTCCCACCCCAACATGGAAACTCAGGGGTCCAAGCCCCAAGGGAGGGGTTGGCCAGCATGGAGTCTACGCACAGGGGAGCCCCTTGCAGCAGGGAGTGCAGGACAACGTGAGGAAAAGGAGACAGTTAAGACGCAAGGGCTGCTGTCCCACCTTTTGGGATCCCAGCATTTGAGGCAAAGAACAGAAACAAAACTTTGGTCCAAAATCTGCAGGAAAATTAATTAAACCCTGAAAGCTTAAGAGCACTTGTCCTTTGAGACAAAGGGCAGGCAGGCTAGGTGTAAGGCATCTGGAGGTCTCAGATGGAGGCCTGGAGCTTCTAGAAGGACCCAGGCTCCCCAGCCCCACCCACGGCATCTGCCCTGGAAACTAGGTCCCGCCCTGCGACTTCATTACAAGGAATAAAATAAAAAGTACAGTATACAAAGTCATATGAGGAAGAAATTTAGATTACACTCATACCATTTTTATCTTGCTATATATAAAAAGTTACTTAAAACTATTTCTCTTGCATATAAATGAAGAAAGATTAGGATATTTGGTCAAATGGAGATATTGCTAGGCACAGGTATGCACACTGCATCAAAGCACAATAGAGCATGATGAGCTCCAAGCTGAAGCGCCAGGGTGGGGAGGATCGCACGCTTGATTACATGAGCATTGGGGTGTGGGCAGCCCAGCACTGTGGCCTACAGCCAAACCAGGCAAATGATCCCTGCAGGAGGCTGTCCCCTCAGCCCCCAAACCCCTAAGCGTTTGCTACCACAAGAAGGCCCTGTGGGAGCAGCGGATTTAAGGCACTAGAATGCCAAGTGAAGGTTTGGGAGCACCTACCTGCAGGCTGCAGAAGGCACAGGCAAGGGGCCCTGGGGAGTGGGCACTGTCCACAGCCACCAAGAGCCTGCAGCCAGCACCCCGTCTCCCCAAGGTGAATTCGATTTAATTTTTTTAAAAACAGGTAAACTGATTTCTCTTTTAAAAAAATAAAATCTCTGGTCTTTTAAGGTCACTTCAGCTGCTTTTAAAGTGGCTTTTTGTGGAATGATGGAAATTGTCACCGGGGCGCCCGGAAGGCCGGTACTGGTGGTGGTGGTGGTGGTGGTGCCTAGATGGTGGACTTGGAGAAGGACACCCTCAGGTGGTGGTTCTCGCCCAGGTCATGGTTGTGCAGCTCGATGAGAGCCTGGATGGCCTCCTCCACGGAGCCCATTTGGATTAGCGCCATCTTGCAGTCCTTCTGGAAGAACTTGAATCCTTTCACGATGCCACCATTGCTGGAGAAGAGTATCTTGAGGTCATCCTCTGATATGGAGGGCGGGATGTTGGACAGATGCAGGGTAGCCGAGGGTGGGAAGATATTCTGGAAGTTCTTGGAGCCTGGCTTCTTGAAGCGGTGCAGGGGTGAGTTCCCATAGTCCTTGGTCAGGCCCTGGTCCTCCTGGCCCTCACGGGGCAGCTGCACGTTCTGGTGCTTGGACAGTGTGATGCGCACTGGCTTTCCATGTAGCTTGTGCCCATTCAGATGGCTCATGGCCAGCTGGGCCTGGCTCCCATCTGCCATCTGCACCAGAGCATTCTCTTTCTTATTGAACAAAATCTTCACCCGCTGCACATCGCCGTACACACCGAAAAGAATAAAGAGGCTTTGGGGTGTGACTCTCTCAGGGTTGAGGTTGCTGACCAACAGGATGGAATTGCCGGCGCCCCGCAGGCCAGGGATGGTGATCCGGCCTGCTGCAGCTGCAGCCACTGCTGCTGACGGGATGGCCAGAGGGGCCAGGGCCCCATGCACGTTGGGGACAGAGAGGCCTGCAGCCTGAGGAATGGCAAAGGTGGGAGGGAAACCAGCTCCTGCGTACGGGGAGGCTGACATTATACCAGGTGCACCGAAGGCTGCGGCCATGGTCTGGTCCAGTGAGGGCTGGCTGTCACCAGAGGGCAGGTCAGGGCGGGTGTAGTCTCGGCTTTTGTCGTTGTTGTACTTGACGTTGAGGCTGGTGAGCTTGGAGAAGTCGATGCGGAGTGTACAGCAGGCATTGTAGATGTTCTGCCCGTCCAGGGACAGCTTGGCATGCTGGGCGCTCACAGGCTCAGCGTATTGCAGCAGCGCCTGGAACTGGTTGTTCTTGGTGAAGGTGATGATTTTCAAGACCGTGCCGAATTTGGAGAAGATCTGGTGGAGCACATCCAAAGTGACTGGGTAGAAGAGGTTCTCCACGATGATCCTGAGCACTGGGCTCTGGCCTGCCATCACCATCCCGGCATCCACTGCAGCAGCTGAGGCAGCCAGGGCTAGGTTCCCTGACTGGACAGAGTTCACGGCCTGCAGGGCGGCTTGGGCCCGTGCCTGGTTGGGCGAGCTGTCTGTCTTCAGCTCCTTGTGGTTGGAGAACTGGATGTAGATAGGCTGACCGCGCAGCACAGGTGTCACCGACGTGTAGTAGTTGACCATGGTGTTGGCAGCCTCCTCGGTGTTCCTCTTGATGAAGGCCTGGTTCTTCCCTTTCAGCATCAGGAGGTTGGTGACCTTCCCAAAGGGCAGCCCCAGGGAGATGACCTCGCCCTCAGTGACGTCACTGGGGAGCTTGCGGATATGGATCACTCTGGAAGGCACACCGGCACTTCTGTTGTCGCCTTTGAACTTCTTGCTGTCATTTCCGTTTGCTGCAGAGGCCGAGTTGCTGCTCATGATAAAGGGTCCGTTAGTGACACAGGCAGAGAAGAGCTCGTCTGATCCCCGCTTTGTATCAACTGCTATGTCTGGGACAATGCCGTCCATTGCACACAGAGGAGACCCGCGGGGGAAGGAGTGGAGGCGCTGGAATAGCTCACCAACAATTTCTTAAAAGTAAATTTTAAGAAATTGTTGGTGCTAGCTTTTAATCTCTGCATACCAGAGATATGTACTTTATAGAATAGATAAGTCTCATGACCAAATCACTTGCTAATAATCTATAATACACATATGTTAAATTAATTAATTAACCTAAAAATAAACATACCTGTGAATTACAAATGAATTCAATAGGTATCGAAAAGTCTTTCATCTTTGTCAGCTCGATAAATGTAAGACCTTGAAATAAAACAAAGGGCTGATAAGAGAAAAGGAGTGTTTTTCTTTTCTCTTATCAGCCCCTGTGAGGGACACGAGTAGGCAATGTAGGTACACAAGATGAGAACCTTGGGAGTTAAAGGAACCTGGATTCAAATTTTAGATATTATCTATGAGCTGTTATAATGGAAGAGTTGTTATCTGATGCACATAATAGTTTTTAGATTGAACTTTGCAAAAGATTATGTAACTTCATCACTTGGTCCCTTAGTTCTCCAAATATGTAAAGATCTCATACTCTCAAAGGAATATACAATTTCTGAGCAAAGATATAGAACAGAATGTTAACACCATATTCACTTTGTATTTAATCATCATAAATGTCATGACTTTTGCTTAAATAAGCAACCTAGAGTTTAGAACAGAAATACATATCTAATTAATTCTGTCACAAATGCAAATGTTAAGAGAACTATTTCAACATCCAGGAAAAAAAGTGATTTTAGTTTTAGTTTTTGGGGGTTCATTTTGACACTGGTATTAGCTATTACAAATAATTTAATTTACCTGACTTCTCCCCTTTGAATACATAACAATGTGCAAATAGAATATCCAACTTTATGTATTCTTAAATATTTAAAGAATAAATTCATATTTTACCTTTTTATCATTTGGTTGCAGACTAACATTTGATTTATCTACAAGAGCTAGGATGTTGGAGCAATAGGCCTTTGTTTTTATTTTATTTTCTTTCTTTTCATCTTTTTTAAAAACCATGTTATGAGTAATTTCCTCTGAACAAAATGTTTCTCAAAGTTCTGTTATAACTAAGATGTCAAAAATGTTGGTAAATGGTCTGAGGGTTTCACTAAGCCACAAACCTTTCTGCAGGTTTTCTTTCTTTACTTTAATTTTTTAAATCTATATTAAGTCCCCATGGGTGCACTATTTCATATAAACTATTTTTCCAATGACTAGAATAGCTCTTTGGTTCAAGGAAATAAAAAGATGTTGTTATTCTTAGACATTACACCAATATTTGCTTTAGTTATATTATAATAGAATTTATTCTATAGAAACCAGATGAGGAAAAAAATCCTTGTTGCACTATAACAAAGAAAACACCTCCAAAACTATATATTTTTAAAGATATCCCTACATTTAAAGAGAGATGCACTTAGAATGATCTCAGTAATTCTAACTATAATAAAATAGGCTTTTTTCTTCTGTCAAATATTTTCTTTTTCTCCTTTTATTTTGAACTGTTGCCTAAATAAATGGTTGGAACTTTTTTTGCCCCTGTAAATATATCAAAGCTAGACATAATCATTAGTACTGGGAGAACAAGGGTGTGAAATAAATTTTAAAATTTTCCTGAGAGTTGAACAACTGAAGTTGATTTTGGACTCTGTCAGTTGCACCTGAGTAGGGTTAGTAAAGACTCAGAATTCAAATGATTTGCAAGTATCACATGAAGGTAGTCGAGTCACAGATAACAAGGAGAGCCTTCCTTGGAAGACTCATGAAATTTGCCATAGTGAATATAGAAGGGAAGGAAGGACCTTCGCAGTTCCTACAACACACAACACATTAAGCCATAATTAATTTTAGTCTATACCCAAAAATATGTGTTTCTCTTGATTGGATGTGGCTTGGTTTAATGCTCCCTTTATCTCTCTTTATTTTCCTTCTGAACCAATTGCCCACATCATTTACTATTTGGTATTAGCATAGAATATACAGAGTGTATAATTTATATTATCAACTCTGTAAAATAAGACAGGCACCAGATATTTAGTTCTTGGATTATCACATCAAACTGAGGTCAGCTCATTAATCATCTATTTTCACTCCAAGATTCCAAATCAACACATTTACACAATTTAGCAGTTACGCAAATGATTAATAGGTTTCTCTGGTGCTAACCTAATTGCTATGACACTAAAGACAAGAACATTACAAAAGATAAAGCACTGAGACCAGAATTACCTCCCTTCGAGGTAGCAATCAGCTGCTAATGGCAATTCTTGAACTCCTTTGACCAACGAACAAATTATTGCCTCCAATATGGCTTTTGCCTTGCTGGATTCAGCTAGAAGACAGCCTCATTACCAAATCCTTATGCACAGCCCACCGCTTTCCATTTTGTCCACAATTTCTATTATCAAATTTATCTAGGAATAAAATTCTTTAAAAAAAAATCCTAGTTGATATTTATATATTTTACTTCCGTATAATAGCATACTTCCATATTTACCATAATATCAAATTTTTGTTTGATGTACATCAAATGAATGTGGAGATACCCTTAACAAATGACAAGTAGAGTGGATAAATGACAATAATTTGAAAAATTCATTCATTAGTCCCATTTGTGCTGTAGGGTGGCAAATATACCACCACCATGCTCCCCTACCCCCATCAAGATGCCATTTTGGCTTAAGAATTATTTTTTTTTTTTTAAAGATTTTATTGGGGAATTCAGGGAAGGGAAGAGCGTTGGTGAATTGGGCAAGGGGAACAAACAAGTTGCAGTCCTTTCTTTTGTTCTTCAGTCTAGTTGTGGAGGACTTTGCTTCACTGGCCCATGTTGGTATTATCATTGTGCTCCTCCCAGGTGAGGCAGATCAGTCTCAGGCCTCTGGATGGCCACTCACGGTGCCTCTTGGCAGCTCACACCGGCTGCCGGCCACTCACGCTGGCTGTGGACAACTCACTGTAGCCTATGGCAGCCCACTGTAGCAGAGGCTGCAGCCCACACCATCGCCAGCCATCTTAGCTATAGAGGCAACCAGGTGGAGCTGTTGTTCACACCTTAGCTATAGAGGGCAGTGTCACTGGCCCTCATATGTAGGATCATAACCGGGGCCCTGCTGCTCAGAGCTGGTGTCCCAAGCCAGCTCGTAACCAATGCACTACTCAGCTGGCCTGGCATAAGAATATTTTTGAGCTGTAGGCAATTGAGAAGAAGCAGATTAAAATTTAAAAAAAGAAAAATGAAGCTTGTTGCCTTCCCCATATTTGCCTAAAAGCAGGACATAGTTTTTTGGTAAAGGGTTTCCACCTCCCCTCTCTACCAGGAAAAACAAAAGTTAATCATTGAGCATAACTCTAGACTTTTATCAGCCCATTGATGGCAACAGAGAATATATATAAGCTTTACTAACCAGCACTTATCTTCAATTATATTTCTCCATATGTTTGACTTCCCACAATTTGCTCTCTAGAAACTCAAATTACCTTACCTTAGTCTTATTACTCCTCTAACAATATATTGTTCTTTTGTTAAGATGCAACATAAGCTCAAATTCTGGCTTCCGGTCAAGATGGCAGAGTAGGAAAACACTGTGTTCACTTCCTTTCACAACCACATCAAAATTACAACTAAGCTACAGAACAACCACCCCTGAGAACAGCCTGAAGTCTAGCTGAACAGAAGTTCTATATTTAAGAATAAACAGAAGAAGCCATGTAGAGACTGGTGGGAGGGGAGAACATGTGTAACAGGCTGTACCCACACCCACATGTGGCAGTTACCTTGGCTGCAGAGATCCCCCTGAGGAGCCAGAAGACAGCCCCACATCAGGCTCATCAGCCCAGAGTTCCAGTGCCAGGAAGAGAAATCCCCGTAAGTTCTGACTGTGAAAATAAGCAGAGATTTGTGGCTAAATGAGATGGAGGACAGCTGGAGGCAATCCTCTTAAAGGGCCTTCACATGGACTTACTCCCTGAAGGACTCACTCACCCTGAGCTCCAGCTCTGGTGAAGGAGCTCAAAAGACATCAGAGACATATGAGGAAGAACTGAATTGTCTGCCTTCAGTGCAAGGGCTAGAGGGACAGCTTTCTCCCAGACTAAAGTGTTGACAGAATCCATTATTTTTTTTTAATTCTTTTATTGTGAAATAAACATAAACATATTTAAAAAAAAATAGTTTCAGGTGTACAACGCAGTGCAATAGTTATACTTTTTACCCCTCAAAGTGACAAACCCCCTCCTCCAAATTACCCCCTCCCCCTCCATATCATACATATCCATTACAATTCCCTTGACTGCCTTCCACACTATACTCCACATCCTACGACTATATATATATTCAATTAGTTGGTATACAATATTATACAACATCAGCTTCAGGTGTATAGTGCAGTGATCAAGCCTCTACTCCATCTATGAAGTGGTCTCCCTAACAAGACATGTGACCATCTGACACCCCCCAAAATATTTACATATTTACAACATTATTAATTATATTCCCCAAACTGTCTTTCACATACCTGTGGCAATATTGTAGTTACCTATGTATACTGTTTAATCCTTTCCCCTTCTCCCTCATCCCCACCCTCCTCATTATTTATTTATTGACCCCCTCCACTCCTGGTATGCAGATCTGGGCAGTGGCCATATCTGAGTCTCCATCAACCTAGTTTACAATGCTCACCCCACTCTGATGATACTCTGAGACTGCACATCACCCAACTTGTAGGCCCAACCAAGCTACTTCCACTAGCTTTTCCATACAAATGGCCTGTCTTGGCTCATGCTGCAGACTTTTTAAAGACTCTTAAAGGTTCACAAACCCCAAACAAGCAGCATGTAGCCTCAGCATGCCCTGTACCTTTGCTGAACAGCCCTGACCCCAACATTAGAAGCAGCAGTCTCAGTTTGCAGCTTAGCCTCTCCCAGTCTACTCCAAGTCCAGCACAAGTGGCAAACATTTGCAGATCACTTTCTAGCTTATATTAAGTGTCCCCAGGTAGGGCACAGGCAACAGCTGAACTTGTCCTGCTAAGAGCCCCTCCCAAGAGGCCCCAGAAGCAACACACCTGGTGACCAGCTTCAGACCACACCAGATCACCACCCAACCACATCCATAAAAGATACACCCAAAGAGCAGACTCAGCAGGCACAAGAGCCATGCTAAAGTGAATCCTGCTCCATGGGTCAGCTACTGCATAACAGCTCCTCCACTACAGTCATAGCCAGTCCTCACAGCCAATCAACCTGCAAGTCAATCCCTCTCATTGACATGCAATTAAGGCTCAACTTCAACAGGAGGGTACACCCACACAAAGGATACACCTGGAGTACCCAGCTCAGGTGACCAGAGACATTGGTACTACAGTGCCCCATAAGACACCCACTACATAAAGCCACTCTACAAAGACTGGAATAGATAACAGCTCCACCTAATATATAAAAATAAAACACAGAGAGAAAGCAAAATGAGGAAACCAAGAAACATGTCCCAAGTGAATGAACAGAATAAAACTCCAGGAAAAGAACCAAACAAGTTGGGGAAAAGCAATTTACCAGATACAGAGTTCAAAACACTGGTTATAAGGATGCTCAATGATCTTAATAAAGATTTCAACAAAAAGATAGAAAACATGGAGATAGAATACATTAAAAAAGAAACAATTAGAAAAGAAGAATATAATAACTGAAATGAAGAATACATTAGAGGCAATTAATAGTAGAATAGATGAAGAAGAGGATCAAATCAATGATTTAGAATATAAGGTAGCAGGATTTCTGGTCAAGATGGTAGAGTTGATAAGCACTGTGCTCACCTCCTCTCAGGATCACATCAATTACAGCTAAACTACAAAACAACTATTATTGCCATTATTGATAGTCACCTGAAGTCTAATGGAACCAAAGCCCAACAACAATGGATGTACAGAAGAAGCCACTTAGAGACTGGAGGAAAGGGGAGAGACATGAATGAGCTGGTCTCACATCCACTTGTGACCATTAAAAATTGGGAGGGATATCTTGGCTGTAGAGGTATCCCCTTGAGGAGCTAAGGGTCTCAGCCCCATACCAGGTTCCCCAGCCCAGGGTTCCAGTGCTGGGAAAGAATTTCCCATAATTTCTGGTTGTGAAAACCAGTGGAGACTGTGGCCAAATGAAACGGAGGGCAGCTGGAGTCCCAGGGGCACCTTTTAAAAGGACTGCACATGGACTTATTCACTAAGGGACTCACCCACTCTGGGCTCCGGCACCGGGGCAGAGGCTCTGAAATTGCCAGGGACATACAAGGAGGAACTGAGTTGTCTGGCTCAGGGTGAAGGCTGGAGTGCAGTTTTCTTCTTGGGGAACTGGCAGAAGCCATGGTTTCTTTGTTAAGCCCTCCTGCTCTTTGCAGGTGCATGCAGACAACATATCTGAGTCTCCATCAAACTGGTTATCACTTTACTCTGCCTGCCGAGTGATACCCTGAGACCCCATCCATCCAGGCACACCCAAGACACTTCCAGGGGCTTTTCTTTACAAACAACCTGTCATAGTTCATGGTGCGAATTTTCATAAAATCTCTCAAAGGTTCACAAAATCCAAACAAGCATCATCTGCTTTGGCATGTCCTGTACCTCTGGCTGAACAGTCCTAAGCCCAGCACTAGCAGCAGCCAGCCTCAGTTCACACATTGGCCTCTCACAGCACCTCCAGGCCAAGTGCAGGCAGTGGCTATCTGCAGATTGCATTGTGGCTCATACCAAGTGGCCCAAGACAGAGCACAAGCTGTGACTAAACTTGGCCTACAGCATGTAGCTTCCCAGGAGGCCCCATGGCTGACACACCTGCTGGCCAGGTTTGGACCAAGGTGGAGCATCAGCCAGCCACCTCCAAGGACAACACACCCAGAGGGCAGATTGTGATGGCACATATAGCTCTGTTAAAGTGAACCCGGTTTTGTCGGGCTGGCCGAGTGACTCAGTTGGTTAAGAGTTGGCTTAGAGAGCGTATTTTGAGCATCAGGGCCACTGATTCAATTCCCGTATGGGCCAGTGAATGCTGTGCCCTAGCTGAGCTGTCTCTGAGCTGCCATTAGGTGGCAGGATGGCTCAGCTGGTGCAACAACAAGATTGCCTGTTCAATGGTGGACTATGCCCACTCGCAACTGAGACTGAACTCGGCACCTTGAGCTGAACTGCCGACCAGATGGCTCAGAGGACAGAGCGTATACTCTTAACATAAGGCTGCTGGTTCGACTCCTGCATGGGATGGTGGCTACGCCCACCCACAACTAAGACTGAACTCAGCACCTTGAGCTTAGAGGCCATGAGCTGCCGACCAGAAGCCAGATGGCGACTGGCACCCTGCACAACAAAGACTGAAGAACAACAACTTGGATGGTCCCTGCCCCCAATTCCCCAATAAAATATTTTTTTAAAAAAACACAACAAAACAGTGAACCCTGCTCTTTAGGGTCAGCCCTTGCACCACAGTTCCTTCACTGCAGTCATAGTCAGTCCTCACTACCAATCAGCCTCATGGTCAATATCTCTAATTGACTTGCAAACAGCAATCAAAACTCAACTACAATAGGAGGGGACACACAACCCACTCAAGAGACACACCTCAAGCACCCAGCTCTGGTAACCAGGGAGACTGTGCCACTGGGAACCACAGGACACCTACTAAATAAAGCCACTCTATTAAGACAAGAAGGATAATAGTCCTATCTAATACATAGAAACAAACACAGGTAGACACCAAAATGGGGAGACAAAGAAACAAATCCCAAATAAAAGAATAGAACAAGGCTCCAGAAAAAGAACTAAACAAAATGGAGACAAGCAATTTTTTAGATGCAAGGTTCCAAACACTGGTTATTATTAGGCTGCTCAGTGATCTCAGGGAGAACTTCAACAAAAATATAGGAAACACAAAAATAGAGATAGAAAACATAAAAAAGAAGCAGTCAGAAATGAAGAACACAATAACAGAAATGAAGAATACATTAGAGGGAATCAACAGTAGATTAAATGAAGCAGAGGATAGAATCAGTGATTTATTGGGTTGTTGGAAAAGTCATGATGCATTTTTGCAACGAAAAACATAGAAAAAATATGTCATGACTTTTCCGACAACCCAATAGAAGACAATGTAGCAAAAAACAACCAATCAGAACAATAAAAAGAAAAAAGAAAAAAAAAAAAACAAGGAATTTTAAAGGGCCTTTGGACAATATCAAGCATACCAACATTTGCATTATAGAGGTACCAGAAGGAGAAGAGAGAGAGCAATGAATTGAAAACCTATTTGAAGAAATAGTGACTGAAAATTTTCCTACCCTGACAAATGAAATAGACATACAAGTCCAAGAAGCACAGAGAGGCCCAAACAAGATGAACCCAAAGAGGCCCACACCAAGACACATCATAATTAAATGCCAAAGGCTAAAGATAAGGAGGGAATCTTAAAAGCTGTAGTTATTTACAATAAGACTATCAGCTGATTTCTCCACAGAAACTTTGCAGGCCAGAAGGGATTGGTATGAAATATTCAAAGTGATAAAAAGAAAGGACCTACAACCAAGGTTAATCTACCCAGCAAAGCTACCATTTAGAATTGAAGACCAGGTAATGAACTTCCCAGCCAAGAATAAACGAAAGGAGTTCATCACTACCAAATCAGTGTTATAAGGAATATTAGAGGTACTTCTTTAAAATGCAAAAGTATATATCAATTATAAAAGGCAAGAACAACATATCTATCAACAATTGCTTTAAATACAAATGGATTAAATGCTCCAATCAAAGACATAGGGTGACTGAATGGATAAGAAAACAGGACTCATACATATGCTGCCTACAACAGACTCAGTTCAGATTGAAAGACAGACAGAAACTTGAAGTAAAGGGATGAAAAAAGATATTTCATAAAAATGGGAAAAATAAAAAAAGCTGGGGTAGCAATATTTATAACAGACAAAATAGACTTCAAAACAAAAGTTATGGGCCGGCTGAGTGGCTCAGTTGGTTAAGAGCTTGCTCAAGAGTGCAAGCTGAGCTCTGAGCAACAGCAGTTCGAAGCCCAGCCCAAGCTGAGCTGCCATTGAGTTGCCAACAGTTGGCAGGATGGCTCAGCTAAAACAAACAAACAAAAAGTTACAACGAGAGACAAAGAAGAACCCAGTAATTCCACTTCTGCATATTTATAAAAAAAACAACAAACCCAAATTACTTATATGAAAAGGCATATGCATCCAATGTTCATTGCAGGATTATTTACAATAGTGAATATATGGAAGCAACCTACGTGTCCATTAATAGATGAATGAATAAAGAACAAGTGATACATATACAGAGGGTGCCCCAAAAAAATGTATACTCATTTTAAGAAAGGAAAACTATTAAAATTGCAATTCTCAATACATACCAATAACAAAAGATGAATACAAGTCACACTTGACTTCTGCAATTACAAGAGGTGCTCAAAGTGGTTACCATCAGTGTCCAGACACTTCTGATAATTATAAACTATTGCTTGAGGAAATGCTGACCAAAGCGTCCACTTGTATACATTTTTTTGGCACCCCACGGTATACAATGGACTATCACTGGGCCCTAAAAAAATAATGAAATCTTGCCATTTGTAACAGTGTGGATGGACCTAGAGAGTATTATGCTAAGTGAAATAAGTCAGGCAGAGAATAACAAATACTTGATTTCACTTACATGTAGAATCTAAAAAACAAAATTAATGAACAATGAAAACAGAAATAAACTCGTAGATCTAGAGAACATTTTGAAGGTTGCCAGATGGGAGGGAGACTGGGGGGAGCTGGTGGAAAGTAAAAGAATTAAGATGTGCAAATTGTTAGTTACAAAATAGTCATGGGGATGTAAACTATAACATAGGGAATAAAACCAATAACATAATAACTATGTATGGTATCAGATGGGTACTACATTTATCAGGGTGATCACTTTGTAAATCATATAAATGTCTAATCATTATGTTGTACACCTGGAACTAATATAATATTGCTTGTCAACTGCAACTGAAAAAATTTTTTAAATCATTAAAAATAAAAGATACCCTATAAGCTCAAGTTCTAACCACCACTTTCAGTTATTCAACATTGAGTACTGCCATGTATATTTGAGAAGTACATATTATTAAACTTTTGTTTTATTTTTCCCTTGTTAATCTGTCTCTTGTTAATCTAATTTACAGGGCCTCAGACTATGAGATGGAAAAAAAATAGTGTTTTTCTCTCACCTGCAATGCGATCTATATATTTCCAAGAGGAGTTATTTTCTATCAAAGTATCCAGAATGTTGTTTCCGTTTTTATATTTTATAATCTCTCTAATCATAAAATGTCCCTTGGGTTACAAAATATCAAAAATACATGCTACAAGTTGAATTGTCAAATATCTGAATTTCTTTAGTGTTTTCATATTTCTCACATCAAATTGAAATATGACTGTAATCAAATGAGCATTTGAGTTGATTATTTCTGTAACAAACTGCAGTCTTCTCCTTGTCTATCTTCTCTTTATCAAAACCAAGTTCATGACTAGATGCCTGAGTTTTCTATTTAAGTCCTTATACAACAGTGATTAATGATAGAAAAATTCACTTCTAAACTGATAATATATGTATGTTTTGACATCATAGGCTACATGTTCATTCCTAACATCTTAATGTAATCTGTAGTACCTGTAATTTCCCCTAAAATAGAGTTTGTCAGCTAAAAGAAAATATTTTCTCTTCTTTTGTATTTTGTGGATCTAATACTTTATTAAGCTGTTTAAAAAAGACATTCTGGACTTCTTTAGGTTCTCTACTTGGTGGCATTGCTACCACTGAGTTTTTATTATGTAAATTTTTGCAATCTGGTTAGTTATTTCAGTCTTTTTTCTTAACAAAAAGGGTCTGCAAGTGCTAATCAAAATGCTGCAATTTACATATTAATGAAGTTTTCATAATGGCATTTCCTTTATACACGGGGTAAGCAAAAAAGGAGACTTTTTATCTTTTTTTGAGAAAGCAACCAAGAGATCTTGATCTTATGAAGAAGTATCTTTGAAACTTTCCAAAGCTGATTGGAATGGCATTGCTGTATTTTAATTACATACAGAATAAAAGGTATGAGCTTCACACATGTGATGTTTATAAGCAGTAATTTTTTGTATACATTCACACACTTGTTAATTACAGAAAATGCTAAGGATATGTTTGGCACTGAGGATGCTGTGCACAATCAAGTCTTAATCATTTTCAGGAAAGAAAAAACATTTAACTAAAAACGAAGAGACAAGGAGTATTCAAAAGCTATGCCAAAAGTGTCCAGCTGTTTTTGTAGAATATAGGTGATTTCCTGGTGCTAGCGAAATCCAGAAGAAACATTATAACAACTAGAAATGTCTATAATTGTTATGAATCCCAAGTATGAAGGTTCACAAAAATAGAATAAGTGGATGGAGTTAGTTAAACCAATCTTCTTAAGAATGAGGTACTCTGATTATAAAAGTCACTTAAAACGCTTTAGAACGTGTCACTAAAAACCATGCTGAAAATACAAATTAACAATCTGTCACTAGAATGTGGCCTCCCACAGATAATATGCTCATAAGTTAAAAGACAGAGATTTCAAAATTAAACATTATTTAGTCAATAACATTGTTTGGAAATTCAGGCAAGGAATCAATTTGGGTTATATTTCCTTTAATTATCAAATGAGCATATTGACACAATATTTGTATGAGAATTATCTTTTCAATCATAGCACACTGAAAGACTATATATATATGTACACTAAGGGGGAAAGAAAAAAGAGACAGAAAAGTCGCCTAAACATTTTGTGTGAATTATTGATTGTATTATAAAAAGTGTTTTATATGAAAATTTTATTGTCACTAACTAATCTGAAAATGTTAATGATTTTTTTAAATAGCAGTACTTTTTTTTTTCAGGAATTGATGTGAAAATTAGTAAAATTTTAGAGTAAAAGACAATATCTGGAACCAGTAAGATTTCTAGAATGTTAATGAATCTCAAGTTTCTAATATTGAAAATTATCTAATACATCATGAAAATAGTTTCTAGATCTGAAAAATAAAAATATAATGATTATGTATGTAGGTCAATGAAACATGGCTTCAATATAATATGTTAGATATTCAGATAGGATATGGCAGTTGATGAGAACAGATAACTCCTGTTGCAGATTCATGAGTAGACACCCTGACACATGAAATAATAAGGCAGGTCTTATTACTTTTCACAGCAGGAATAGAACACACATTCAACTGGGTTACATGAGATCATGCCAAGAGCCATTAGTCCAATCATTGACTTGTCCCTACAAGTGCTACCATTTAGACACATGGAACCACTTCCAGTCACATCTGGCCACTTGGGCATGTGAGTTGGCATAAGCATGCTGTGGAAAGAATGAATTGTCCTGCCCCAACTATTTACCCCAATTTTTTAATATCATGAGGTTATCTCTTGTAATAAAAGAGAATCTTTAAAACTACGAAACCCTCAGCTGTGCATTTACAGTCCACATAAAGTTTATTTTTCTTTATTCTTCACTTGAGTGGTTTGGTTTCTGAGCAGGTTCAATCTTGCTTCAGGCCTTTGAACTGTTGATTGCTCATGTTCAGGCATTGATTTCAGGTTACACCAATTCATTGAAATTGTACTTAATTTCAAAGAACCTCCATCACTTGCTGGAAGACCAGTTTTCATGGAAGTGGACAAATGACTTCCTTACAGGGAATCTGACCTCGTCTAACCACAGGTATATGTAGGCCCTCCAATGACAGAGAGTAATTGTTCTAATCTTTTGCTGGTTATCGCACTGGTCTCACAATTGTTTCAGTCTCCAAAGGGTAAAAATATTTAGTTTAATTTTGCTTGCTATTGTTTTTCCACATCCCAATGCTAAACATAACTAAATTAATATACTTGTACTATTTGAGACATATTAAACTATGAACAAAGAACTGAATTATATAAAATCATTAGTTATTTTATTTTTATAATGTATTATGATACAGAATTAAAACCACACATTTAAACTTATGTGTGTGTGCGCGCGCGCGCACACACACACACAAGTCAGCCATAACTAACACTATACAGACAAAATTTTTTCATAATTCTTTCTTTGCAGTCATCAAATTCTGAACCACTCCATTTGCTGACTGTTGTTTTATGAAATCTCACTGTGCCTACTCAGTTTATCTAAACATTATGTGCTGTGGTTATCTCTGGCATTATTTAATTAGGACGTATACCAGCTGTAACTTGTCACCTTAATATATTTTCCTTCAAGGGGTGCATTTTGAGTTATTTGTTGCTAACTTAATTCGGAATAGCATAAACAAGCTTAACCCTCATCTCCCCACCCCACGAAGAAAATGAGAGTGATCAGAGAGTAGAAGAATGTTTTACTAATGGATTTTTTCCCCCTCCCAAACTAATGATGGATAGCAGACTGTGCTACCCTAAAATATACCTCTTTGGTATAAAGATTATTTTGAGCTTCTTAGAACAAAAATTTAACCAAGTAAATCTAAAGATCTAATTGGATTTATTGCATCATTCATGAATCAGGCATCATTCCATCTAGAAAATACAAAGGTGTTCTGAGAACATGTACAAAATGGAAGGTTTTTACAGGCAGACTGGGCTGGACAAGAAAGCTAAAGAAAAGAATGGATTGTTCAGGTAGGGTTACCTTCCTTTGGGGGAAGGGCAGCAGTCTTATCAAGCAGATAACCTCACAAGTGTTGATCAGAACATTTCAGACTTATTGGTTTAAAATTTCACTACTGTAAGAGGCTGAAATTGCAATTAGGTTAGGTATTAAGTCTTAGCAAGGCTTAATAAAAGTGACTCTATTTTGGGCTTTTCTTTCTTAAAGATTTATTTATTTATTTATTTATTTATTTATTTATTTATTTATTTATTTATTTATTTTAGAGGGCAGTGTCACTGGCCCTCATATGTGGGACCCGAACCAGGGCCGCTGGCATCCCAAGCCAGCTCTTCACCACCGCACCACTCACCCGGCCCTTTTATTTCTTTTTAACAACCTGAATATTTCAGGAAAAAAACACACACAAACTGCAGACACAAGAGGATTTCTGAAAACAGAATAGAAGTTACCCTTTTGTAAGGGAAATTTACATAAATAACGATCTCCTTCTTTAAGGGCATCTCCCCCTCTGTACCTAGAAAAGAAGGATGGCTCTAAATCATAAGAAACTAATCAGTGGAGAAGGTACCCATTTAAATCTGCATGACAAACCTTACTCTTATTTACTGTGTTTTTTCTGGTAACCTCCCCACCCACCCCCAACTTTATTTTATTTTTAGCTGAAAATGGTATTGAAGGGTAGAGGGGAAATTGTTTTTCCTCTTCTACATTCACACCTGGCTCTTAATAGACTTCTGCCAGACTATCACTTTTATAGCTGTATTTCAGATATAAGAAGAAGGGAAAAAAAAGAAGCATTTGGCTCAACTAGGCTTTTACTGGAAAGAAACAAATCTGAAAACATGTTAAGAATGTATTAGACTAAACCATTTGGATAAGAGAGCTAAAAATGCCAACAAGCAATACTTATAGGTCACATTTCCTATATTTAAAGTAAAATGTTTTTAAAATATTTGACACAGAGTTTTGATAAATTTCCTAATAGTATTGGAAAATAAATCTTTCACCTTTAAAGGGCTCAAAAGAGCATAATAAACATACCTTAACCAGAAAAAAATATAGATAATTCACCACAAATGAGAATAAATAAGAACAGTATATATAAAAACAATGTTATCAGAAAATAGTGGCGAGTCAGACTCAACAGAACAGTTTCTATAGGGGAGGAAATACTTTTTTTTTTCTCTATCCTCCTAGTTTTAGTGGCTGGGAGGACTGTAAATTAAACGGACAAAAGACAGATTGACAGGAGGGGGGAAAGTAGTTTTAATTATGTATATGTCCACTGGAGCTTACAAAGAAATGAGACTCAAGGAGGCAGCCTGAATGTGGGAGTTTATATGTCATTTCAAAGACAGAAAAAGTGCAAAGATGAGGCTAGACAAAGGAAAAGGGATTTGGAGTTTGGTATGCAGATTCAAGGTGATCTCTCCTCCATTGATGAGTTAAGAATCTCTTCTTGCTAGGGAGAAAAGAAATATCTCTAGAAATGGGAAGTTCCTATAAGTGAAAGTTACCTTAACAAAAGCAAAAAATCATGCTCCGCTTTTAGAGCTTTTCCTATGTCTGCTATTCCTCAATTGCCTTGACCTCAAAATAATCGTTAGGCCAAAGTAGCACGTTTTGGGTGACATATTCTGGTTTCCTTAATTTCCAAGTTCTTTATTGTTATTGTTATTGTTATTATTATTATTATTATTTTCATTCCTATTTTGTTTCTATAGAAAAGGAAAATTATATTTTCTCTTTCACCTTCCTACTTTCTCTGACTTGGGTCCTGTAAATTAAACTGAGAAAAGGCAGATTAATAGGAGAAAAGCTTACAGATTTATTTAATACAAGTTTTAAGTGACACAGAAGACTTTATAAGAAAATAAAGACCTGAATAAATGGTTAAAACTGAGTGTTTACATACTAGGTTTGATAAAGAGTGGAAAGTTGTGGGAAAATATGATAGGACAAAGCACATGAGTTAAGGGTAGTCAACTGGGGAAATTACGAGGTGTGATCAAACGATACGTGAATGCTGGTGCCAAGTGCCATCCAACAGAAAGGCAGGGATCTTCTATACTGAAAGTGGTGCGACAAACTTCAGTAACAGTGTGTGACAAGTTTCAGTTTGTTCAGTGCGCTCAGTTGAGTGTGAGCTACAGTTGAGAGAAGGTGTATTTTAAAGTGTGCCATAAATCATCCTCCATCATGACAACTCTCAGTGTCACATATCGCTTCTGGTATATGGCAATTTCTGTCAAATAAAAACATTACAGTGTGTCCTCATCCGCCTTATTCACCGATCTGGCACTGTGTGACTTCTGGCTCTTCCTCAAAGTCAAAATCACCATGAATGTTTTGAACTGATTCAGGACATTGAGGCATCCCTAGTAGCGCAACTAAAGACATTCATGAAAGAAAACTTCCAGAGCTGCCTCAGAAAGTGGCAAGAACAATGGGATAAGTGTGTTTAAAGCAAGGAGGAGTATTTTGAGGGGGTTTAATGGCAATGTGTTTTTTACTGTAATAATTTTTTTTATTTATTTAAACATTCACCATATTGTTTGATCATGCCTAGTAGCAAGACTCCTTCATTTATTTCTCTCAGTGTCCCTCTGTCTTTGAAGATAAGGATGCTCCATTCTTCTGGGTATAGGGAGAGCATCTTTAACATGAGAATCTTATGACCTACTTCAAGGGAGAAAAGGTAGACCCTTTCTTTCACCTTCCGCCTCTCTAATTCCTTTAGCTTAAAATATTCAAAATGCCAAGGTATCATATTTTAGGGTAGCATGTCCTGAACCTCATCACTTTGCTTTCATCTTTCTTTCTCTTTCTTTCTTTCTTTCTTTCTTTCTTTCTTTCTTTCTTTCTTTCTTTCTTTCTTTCTTTCTTTCTTTCTTTCTTGCTTTCTTTCTTTTCTTTCTTGCTTTCTTGCTTTCCTTCTTTCCTTCTTTCATTTACTTTCTCTTAAACATTCTTTCTATAATATTAGAGTTCTGATATTTTCTATTCCCTCTCACTCTTCTCCACAGTTTCCCTGTGTTCTATGTAATGATGCTATAAACTGTTGTTAAGAAGGCTTATTCCAGCATTTTGCTGTTACTTTTCCTGCAGCCTTTCTTTATAGGTAAGTAGTTCCCAATCCCCTATGTTTCATAATAAGGGCAAAGTTTATTTCAGTTGTTTCAAAAGCATCAAGTGTAAAAACTTCTCACACTTAGATGCTTTGGCACAGAATAGTACAAGTGGAACATACAGAGACATTACTTATTAAAGAAAAAGATTTAACATTTTTAGTGGTACATAAAAATGTAAGAATATTAACATTTTTAACTGATATAAGTAATGTTAATTTTTCTATATTAAAAAATATCAGTTATATTTATTACATAAACTAATAATATATTATTTTCAACAATTTTTACAGATTTACATTTTTATTAATTTAAGAATGGAAACTATTTTATATATTAAACCATTCTTTTGATGAATTACCATAATTGAGGTTTTTACTTATCAGACAAAATGTTCATTCTCATATCTTCCTTTCTCTTGTTAGTGGAAAGGGGTTTTCACCTGTATGTGGCTTCTTGTTCTACCTGTACATCTGTCCTCAATTTGTAGTTATTAAATTTCCATAGACTAAGCCTCATATAACAGTTGATTTTTGCAGGCATATCTCATGCCCATGCACAATCTCTACTGCATGGGCTCTTTCTATTTTTCACAAAAGAATTTTGGAATGGAAGAGAATGAAAACAACGTTACAGAGACAAATTTGAAATGTTTGTTTTAATAAACAAAAGAGGAGTAAATCACTTACAGACTTTAGAGCTTTAGCTAAACGTATTCATACCACTACTCATAACGACATACCAGTGTGGATGACATAGTGAGACACACTGAGTTTCACTGCTCTACCAGACTGATTAAATCAAAATCTCTCAGGGTGAGAACCTAACTGAGTATTTTGAGAAATGAAGGTCAATTTCTTTGTCACTGTTCTCTTAATCCTATTTCCTCACCTCTCATTCAACTGCAGTCTGGCTTCTATATCCATCATTCTACCAAAACTCTCCTGTTTAAGGTCTTACTTTAGATTGCCAGACACAACAGGTATTCTACATATTTAATGCGAAGTATATATCACTTTTTGTACTCTCATCTACCTATCCTCGTGACTTTAGCTACCACCTGGGTGTCCATAATTCCAAAATCTGTAGCTCTAACTCAGTTCCCTCTCTGGGCAGTAAACAAAATATTCATACATTCAGTGAATATTTACTGACTATTTACTATTTGCCAGACATCCCATAAGCTTCTCAGACTCCAACTAAATTTATTAATTGGGTTTCACTTTCCTTCTTTCCCCACTCACCATCCAAAAGCTCAAAACAAAACCTCATCATAAACAAACGAACAAAAAACAATGACTGCACAGCATAATCCATCTTCCAAAACAGAAATCTAGGAGAAATTTTTCTTGGACCTTTTATTTCTCTTACTACCAGACCCAATTGGTTATTAAATCAAATCTACTATAACTTGTTAGTATCCCTCTAATCTATTTTCTTGCCTTATTTCCACTGCCCCCCCCAAAAAAAAATTTTAAAAATAAAAAATAAAAAATAAATCCAGGTGTTTGTCCTGTTTTTCTTGGATTTTCCCAAATATTTTCTAAGTAATTTACTAAGGCTTTAGTCTGTTATCCTTTATAAACACAGTCACTGCACTGAACTCTTTATAATAATAGTTTGATAATATTACTCCCCTTCCTAAAGTCTCCCATTGCCTGCAGTAGAAATTTCTAGAGTCCTTAGTAGGATAATTTACTTTGTGAAACAGTAATATGTATTCCATGAAAAAAAATCGTTAATAACATTTTTCTTCTGATATGTAAAGTGTATGTATTAGAAAACTACTATTATGCTACAATTGACTTTTGGAAATGGTTTTCAGAGTAGAAAAAAGTTAGAAAATTGCACAGAAGATCATTTTATACAGGAAATCTGTGTACTGATGGCAGAGGCAGCAATGTCTTCCTAATTGTCATATATTACATTGCTTATTTGGATATAGCTGCTTATACTATGCATTTTAATATTTCAAAGGTATTTTTGCTATTTAGATTTCATTGTATATAGAAACATATCACTCAAATATTTATTGCTCAAAATAAGTAATTAGTTCCAAAGACCATTTTTTTGCTGCTTTCTGTAATACTAGTATACACATTATCCCATATGTTGGTTTTTCTTCATATGTTATGATTTTTTAAATATTTCCATCAATGAATGGGTTTTGCAATACTGGCTAAACATATGGCATACTAGGCACTTTCTTCATTCACTGAGTGCCTTCCTGCACATCAGACTTCTTACACTTTCCAGTTGCAATAGTCCGTTCTCTTATGCTTACTTTTCTTTTTTTTTGCATGTGACATTCTTCCCAGTTGGTACTATTGTGTAGCCTGATCCTTAGAGTCTAGTTTGGTGTACATTTGGACAACCAAAGATATAAATTTCAGTCTGAAAGACAAAAGGCCCAAGAACTAAAAGAGCCAATATTGTAGTTTGAGTCCAAACCAAAGGCCAGAAAAGGCCAATCTTCCATCTCCTGCACTGAGGCAGAAGTTCCTTCTTACTCAGTCTTTTTGTTTTATTTAGATCTTAGTTGATTAGATGAGGGTCACCCAAATTAGGGAGTGCAATCTGCTGTACTCAGTCTACTGATTTAAATGTTCACCCCATCCAGAAACACCCTGGCAGACACACCTAGAATAACATTTGTCCAAATAACAGTTTTTGCCAAATTCTATGACCTAGTCAAGTTGGCACATAAAATTAACCACACAGTCATCTTCAGAGAAGTAGCAGAGATGTGATCAAGGAAAAATAACAAAAAAAACAATTAATAAATTACATTTTTTAAATTTTATAAATTGAATTCTAATTTAGCTAATTGAAATTTTACCCAAGGTGAATTGGTTCAATTTTTGAGAAGTATCCATCAGCATTTTTGCTTCTATTAAAATATTAACTTTATTATCTCATTGTTCTTATTTTAAATATCTAAATTTTTACTAGATTTTGGGAAAATACCGCTACCATATTATGTGTTTGGTTATTGCTTGAGCTGCTATGCATATTTTCAAATATCAATTTTTTTCTCACATGCTACAAAACAAGAGAAACTCAAACATGGCCAGAAATATCAAGGGTTATGTTTGTAGTGCATAGTGGATGGAATGTGCCTGGTAAAATTCCAGACTTCATTCCTAAACCAAACACTTGAACACAAACTATGTTATGTTAATTCATCTCACAGAAATCCTGCTCTCTGCAAGGCACAATTTGTGGAAAGTATCCTTGTTTAT
This sequence comes from Aselliscus stoliczkanus, assembly GCA_033961575.1. Classification (NCBI taxonomy): domain Eukaryota; kingdom Metazoa; phylum Chordata; class Mammalia; order Chiroptera; family Hipposideridae; genus Aselliscus; species Aselliscus stoliczkanus. The sequence continues at coordinate 98,383,918 of CM066729.1, read as the reverse complement.
TGGCTGAATATGCCTCTGAGGTTCATTAGGGCAGAGGCCGTGTCTCTTTTGTTCATCATCATATATCAAGAACCTGGCACAGTCCCTGGCATGTAACAGGAACTTGGTAAATATTTGTTGAATGACCGAATGGATAAAGATGAATTAGGGCCGGCCAAGTGGCGCGGTGGTTAAGCGCTGGCTTGGGACGCCAGCGGCCCCGGTTCGGGTCCCACATATGAGGGCCAGTGACACTGTCCTAAAAAAATAAAAAATATGCTTGCTTTAAAAAAAAAAGAAAAAAAGATGAATTATACATTGTCTAGGTGTCCTGGCTCCTATTTCTGCCAAGAGCAATAATTGTAAGCCAGTTGCTGTACATCTAACCCTAATTCACTTTAGTAATTTGATTTAGAAGTTAGTCTGGCTTGCCCTTTACTGTCTAAGTCCCAAAGCAACTTAAAATCTATTGAGCAAGTTTTATACATAAAGTGCTTTAATATGAAAGAACAGGAGTAGAGCTATCAAACAAAAGAAACATACATGCAAAGGAGGGAGGTAACAGATTCTGACACTGTCTACAAAATTTCATTATGATTATTTAACACTGACCTAAAAAATATGCAACAACAAAAATTGACTGGCAATAAAATTCTTCTCATTTCCTAATAATTTTTTTATTTTTAATTGTGCATGTACACTGACATACACTGAACATTTCAAGTCAGTTTACTTTACAGAATCTTATCAAATGAATTATCTAATGTAAAAATTATAAAATTAGAATTATCTGATTTTATAAAAAAAGAAAGGCAGTGTGGACCAAACATAGAACTGGGGTTTAGACAATCTGTTATTAAAAACCCTTTCCAGATGGATGATTTGGTCAGTTTCTTATTTTCCCTGAATTGTTTTATTTTAAAATGGGATTATGAAAGGCAGTTGTAAACTTAAAAGTGTATGTGAATGTAATTATAATTGTTGGTCACATAAACTGATTATCATATACAGATTTTAGTATAAACTGATTACTATATATAGTTTTAATTTTTAAAATATCCATTTTCCAATAAAGAGGTAGGATGGGGTAAAAGTTCAGAGAGCAATATATTAAAACACATATCTTACACATTTTATGTTAATAAAAAGTTCAGTTTGAATAAGGTGATGAACACCACCGCCCCTGACATGATGTAATATTTTGTGGAGTTCTTCTCATCTTTACCAGAAATGCAGATAATGATAGTACCACCAGTGTAATAAACTAGATTACAAAACAAGCACAACAGCCTATAGAACAGTGCAGGGATGATATAATGTACTGTAGTTGTAATAGGTCACTCCTTCTTCTACATTTTCATAGAGTATTGCAGTGCTATCTAATTGCTTTTAGAATATACTATAGTTTTTTCCCATTTTTATGGCCATTGTTGTAAGATTATTATTATAATATTTTACTATGTATCAGTAGCTGAAGTTAGGTGTCTTGGCCTATGCAGAAAAAAAAATGTTATATCTTTGGAGATAATCAGGAAAGAAACAGGTTTTCACTATCCAAATTTCAATCAAGAAGTATTATGTCCCTAGTTCATTATATCTCCAGTGCACAACGTAACAACAATTGTTCAATAATGCTCACACTTATTAGCTATTTCCCTTCTGATATGCCAAGCAAGGTGACTTAGCTTCCAGGGTCACCTTCCATTCAAAAACCAACTTGGCTACATGTTTGCTAAAGTTATTAACTCACAGCAAACAAAGACTGTGCTTTTATATAAATGTACAAAGCCTTGAAAAAGCTTTCAGTTTTGGACAGTCACAATTGAGTTATTTGTATAGGTATAAACATCCATCAAAGACCACCCATCTCTCTCCATAGCACAATGCCAACCAGTTTAATGGTTAAATCTGAGGAACAAGAATGTTATTAGCAGCTCTTGTGATTGTACTTCCTTTATTGTTTGCCAAAATGTGCTCAGAATTAAATAGGATGATAATTTAGATATGAGGTTTTGATACACAGAATGTAAGTGAGGCACTTGTAATAGAAGAAAGTATATAGACTTTTGGCAAAGGATAAAGAAGGACCTTTTTTCCCCTCTGATTTTACACGATGCTCTACACAGCCATTGATCTTTAATTCTGTATTGGATATGGCAGCCATTAATATAAAATCTTTTACTTCTCTGCAATCAAAGCAACAAATCCACCTACATCTTTTTTCTCCTCTTCTTTCTTCACTGTAGTTACAGCAGAGGAAGTGTCCTTTTCTTGGTGAGAGGCAAGAATTTCCACCAAAGCTCTGGATCTCATCTCCCTTAACCTGTCACAAAATTAGCCATTCTTAACTATCGTATCTAAAGCATAGCTCATTAGAAGCGTCACAGCACTTATCAAAGGCGGCATTATTTTGATGACACATCCATTTATTTTCCCTATGTAGAATTAACTTTTATAAGTTCAGGGACTCTGTCTAGTCAATATTGTATTCTCTGGCACACACTGCCTGCCTGGCACATCAAAGATGTACAGTTTTATTGAAAAATAAACTAAATGAAATGGTTACTGTGTTTGTGTAGTTTGAAGGTACTACAGATTGACTTACCAACAAATTCTAGAGTTGTTACTAGAATTAAATAAGTTGATAGTTATAAAACATTTTAAAAAGTGTTTTATAAACATTAGCTATCATTAGCTAATATTAATGGTATTTGCAAGAAATAACAAGCTAGACTTTAAGAAACAGGATGTGAGGCAACAATTGGGGAATTAGTTTGGAAACAATAAAAGTTAAATCTATTCTTGCCTCACTATATGACTTCAAAATGTCCTTGCACATAAATGGCTTGGACTAAAGGACATCTCAGTTTCTTTCAAGCTATAAAATTCAACAGCTTTGACATCTGAGACACTATAAAAAAGATAATATCATTGTGGCTAATTTAATGACAATGCTTCCAAGAGGATCTGTGATGTGAAATAGTCTTAAACAACAAAAATCAGTTAGAACTTTCCATATCTAAGCTCTAATATGTAATACACAGATGGATGGGACCCATTTGCCACTTTCTTAGAGCTCAGAGTCTGAGGAGCCTGGTATTTCAATAAGTAACCAGAACACAATGTGATCATTGCTAGCCTCTAAGAGATGTACGTAGTAGCTGTAAGAAATCTGGTGAAGAGAGAAATTAACTTGGGCTGAAAAGTCTGGGAAGCCTTTATTTATAAACCTGGAAAGGTAGATATTTTCTACACAAGTAGAGTGATTGTTATTCAGAGGGCATAGAATAGATACATAAAACTATATAAGTCCTTGAGATGTTTGAGAAATGACAGCAGACTAGAGCAAATACTGTTTGCAAAAAGTAAAGAAAGACATGATAGGGCCTGCTGAGTGGCACATTGGTTAATATCTGGCTTGGGATGCCAGCGGCCCCAGTTCAGATCCCACATATGAGGGCCAGTGACACTGCCCTCTACAGCTAACTACAGCTACACCTTGAGCTGAGCCGCCAACAGCTGCGGTGAGCGTCCATCCAGAGGCTGGCGACCGAGTGCATTGATGATACTAACATGGGCCAGTGAAGCAACATCCTCCACAACTAGGCTAAAGAACAAAAGGACAGCAACTTGTCTGTTCCCCTTCCCTGGTTCCCCAACACAGTTCCCCTCCCCCAATTCCCCAATTAAAAAAAATATTTTTTTTTTTTAAAAAGAAAGACATGATTAGGAAATTAAGCAAGAAAATGAGCTTGGGGATAATTCGTGAAGGATCATAATTATTTGAATCAGTCAAGGATCTGCTATGGGTTGGAAAATACAAACACAAAAAACAACAAAAATAAAATATTCCAGCAATTATAAGCAGGTTAAGAGTTTATAAAATTGAATGGAGTGGGCTCTAGGTTGTTTCCAGGAATGACTCTCAAAACCATATGAATACAGGTTCAATTTGGGGATGAGAAAGCCATTGTTGGAGCCAATATAATGGTCTCTCAACACGCATGAAACTGTGACCTCTCTTAAAAAAACCTAATTGTCGGGCCTGCTGAGTGCCTCGTTGGTTGAGTTGGCTTGAGAATGCAAGCTCTGAGTAGCAGGGCCCCAGTTCAGATCCCATATGGGTCGGTGAGGCTGCACCCTCTACAGCTAAGATGGTGAACAACAGCTCGACCTGGAGCTGGGCTGCTGTGAGGCGCTGGCACTGGCGTAAGCTGCAGTGGGGCTGCAGTGGGCTACCGTGAGTAGCCAGCAGTCAGCTTGAGCTGCCGTGAGCCACCGTGAGCTGCAGTCCAATGGCCAGTGACTGATTTGCCTCAGCCAGGAAGAGTGCAATGATCAAAATATCAACATGGGCCAGTGAAGTGATGTCCTCCTCCACAACTAGACTGATGCATCAGAGGACAGCAACTTCTCTGTTCCCCTCCCCGAATTCCCCAATAACATTCTTTAGAAAAAAACAAAACAAACTAATTGTCTTCACTTCCATGTATGACAGCAGAAAACATACCAAGGCAACAGAAAAATGAGTAATGAACAGCTGTTTTCTTCATTTGCTCACGTGCCACTTACTTTTCAGTCCATGTATCTTCCAAGCACTACCATACCAACTTTCCAAATCCCACGCAAGTATTTCTAACTGTTGAACCTAATTTGCATCCAGGAGTCTAGTTCCAAGAAACCCTGAGCACAAAGTTTTTAATTCTCCAATCTGTACAGTATAGGAATTACAGTAGAGGATTGGAATACATGGGAGTCCAATCCAGCATATCTTCTACCACTCAACCTGTAGAACTGAATTGGAGACATTGGCTTCTTAGCAGCCATAGCATGATTACTCTTCAATTTTAACACATAGTACAAACATAAATATGAAGTTTGAACTTTATTTTGTAGGATATGGGATGCAACAAAGATTTAAACCCAAGGAGTTTCCAGGACACATTTGAGAAAAGAGTTTCCAGAATAGATTTGAGAAAAGAATAGGGGTAAATTGGTGGTTTAGTGAGAACATCTATATAGGTCGGGAAGTGAGATGCTGGGCTGCAGTTAAGAAAGTAAAAGATTATGAAATACATAGAGTAATCCACAAATTTGGGAAGGTCTTAAAAATAGATAAAATATGTGGGATTTGTTGAAGATGATAAGAAAGCTATTATCTGTTCTTGACTGAAAAGGAAGCAAGATGTTAAGAGTACTTTAGGAAAACTTCTACTAAGTACGTGCTTTAAAGAAGTTGAAACTTGGAATTAGTCAGAGTAAATCATATCTGCCAAGTCTGGGAATGTCAGGGAAAGGTCAAACTGTATGTGTGTGTGTGTATATACGTGTGTGTATGTGTGTGAGGGGGAGTATGTGGTGGTTTCAAGAAATATCAGATGCCATCTTTTGTTCATTCAATTGAAATTTAGAATGTTAACTATGCTCTGCATTCAATAAATAGATACTCAATATTACTTTTTACAGATGAGGAATTTAGGCACTGAGAGTTTAAATAACTTGCCCAAGGCCAAACAGCTGGTAACTGGTAGAACTAACTCAATAAAGATGAATAATGTGTCTTTTGTAGTAGTGTGCTACTGTTTCAAATACACTGGACACATAGAAACACACATACACACACACACGGTATTTATCATGATAAATTCTAATAGGATATGTTTATCCTTGCTTTTGACATACAAAAATAATTTTTCTTGTATTCAGGCCAAAGCAACAGTGAGGGATGCTCTAACATAAGATTTAAAAGCTCTCTAGATTGGCTGTTCCTTTTAAATCTTAATCTAAGTTTCCCTATAGATTCTCTCTACATCTGTAATGGTTAGTTTTTCAGGAGCCAATGTCTAAATTTCCTTGCTGCCTGAAGCCCACCCCACCCCAAAAGTTGATTTCTTCCATCACAACTTCCGACTGACTAATGAGTAAGAGGTGAAGGCCAATCTGAGTGTCAATTTCTCTCGAAAAACTATAAAATAGTCCCAAACTTATGTAGCTTCTCTAAAAACTATAAAACTGGCACAAACAAACAAATGGATTAGAATTGCAAGGATCAAAGACTATAGATCTGATTATAGTACAGATCTGAGTGTCATTTCATTATCAAACCATCAGCTTTGAAGTTCCCCTTTTTAGCTGCATTCCAAAGTCCAAGTCTAGGAGCTGCATTCTTATCAACTAAAAGGCAATGGAATAAAAATGTGGGTGTCAAAGAGACCTAATAGTCGATCAAAACCAACGAAGTTAAGTAAGAGTTTGGATTCCAGACTAATAAACTAGCTGGATTTGAATTTCACCTCTGCCACTTATTAGCACGTGATCTTGGACAAATTATTTAAGTGCTCAGTGCCTTGGTTCCCTTGTCAGTAAAATGGGAACAAAAGCAAATCTACCTAACTGTGTTGAAGTAAGGAAGAAATGAGTCAATATGTGTAAAGAGTCTGAACAACACTAGCACATGATTCTGCTGTATAGTTTTAGTTGTCTTTAGTTATTTGCTGATCTCAATCCCCTTGAAGAACCTCCCACATCTTTAGCTTCTTCACGGAAAAATCTGATTGAAAGAGTGATCAATAATGTTTGTCTTCCCTCGTTTCTATGTTTGCCTTGTTGTCCATCACTACCAATAGTACAGCCTTTTTCAAGATCACTAGTGACCTCCATGTTGGCAAATCTGAAACCTGTCTGTGATCCTTACATTACTTAACATCTCAGTAAACATTTAATGCTTTTCATAATTACCATCTCATTAAAACACTGTTTGCTTTACTTCAAGGGGGTCACATTTCCCTGGGTTTCATCTTGCTCAGAGACACTTCCATCTCAGTCACTCCTGACTCTTTCTTCCTAACAAATAAATATATGAGTGCTATAAATTCAGTCTTAGGTTTCTGTCTATATATACAGTCTCTTCCAAGGTAATCTCATACAACTTTATGACTAAATAGCACCTTTATGTATTTATATAGTCATGTGCTACATCACCACGTTGCAGTCAGTGACAGACGGCATGTATGACAGTGGTCCTATGTGATTGTAATGGAACTGAAAAGTTCCTACCACCTAGTGACATCACAGTCATTGTAACATTGTAATACAATGTATTACTCACGTGTTTCTGTTGATGCTAGTATAAATAAACCTATTGCACAGCAAGTTGTATAAAAGTATGTAATACATACAGTTATATACAGTACATAATACTTGATAATGATAATAAATGACTACATTACTGGTTTGTGTATTTATTATACTATATTTTTATTGTTATTTATTGTTAGCAAACTTCAGGGGAAAGAGCTGCCAGGGGTCAACAAACTGCGGCTTGAGAGCCACATGCGGCTCTTTGGTTACATATATGTGTCTCTGAAGTAAAATTGAAAATGAAAATAAAACTATCATAGTTTCATTTACAAATTTTTTTTTTTTTAGATTTTTATTGGGGAATTGGGGGAAGGGAACAGATAAGTTGCTGTCCTTCGGTTCTTTTGTCTAGTTGTGGAGGACGTTGCTTCACTGGCCCATGTTGGTATGGTCATTGCGCCCTTCCGGGGTGAGGCAGATGGGTCGCCGGTCTCTGGATGGCCGCTCACAGTGGCTCTTGGCAGCTCACTCTGGCTGCTGGTCGCTCACGCTGGCTGCTGACCACTCACTGTAGCCTATGGCAGCCCACTGCAGCAGGGGCTGCAGCCTACACCATCGCCGGGACTCACACAGCACAGCTTCAGATCGAACTGTTGTTCACCATCTTTGCTCTAGAGGGCAGTGTCACTAGCCCTCATATGGGATCTGAACCCCGGGCCGTGGGCGTCCCAAGCCAGGTCTTAACCAATGCGCCACTTGGCCAGCCCCATTTATAAAATTTTTAAAGGATATTATTCACATAATGGTGATTAGGTAAAAATATGTTTATGGTTCTCGAATAATTTTTAAATTGTTGTGAGGGACAGGCTTGGCTCTCCCAGGGGTCGGCAAACTTTTGAGATGGAAGGTACCCAAAGAGCTGCATGTGATTCGTGAAACTCAGTTTGCTGACCCCTGTTTTAGAGTGTACTCTTTCTATTTATATATAAAAACGTTTCGTTAAACCGTATGCTGTGTTACACCAATAGCAGCCTCATGCATCTCATGTTTACCACATCTCTTGATTATATCATTTTCTCTTGTGGTTGATTTAATCTCATGTCATTTTGTAGAGTAGCATGCTACATAGGCTTGTGACCTAGGGGCAATAGGTTATACCATACAGCCTAGGTGTGTAGTAAGCTATACTCGCACAATCTAGGTTTGTGGAAGTACACTCTATGCTGCTCACACAAGAACAAAAGCACCAAGGACAGATTTCTCAGAATGTATTCCCATCCAGTGGCACATGACTATTTTTATAATTCTGACTCTATCTCAGTTTTCTGCATTGGCCTTCAGACTCATGCTAGAACCATCTATACGCCTAGTTGATATATCCACTTGCAAGTGTAATACAAATCACAAACAAAATCTCCAGAACAAAATATACCCAATCTGCCATTGTTGACCCACTCCCGAACAAGAGAGTGACTTTATCTTCCCATAAAACCATCAGAATAGGCTTTGCAATTCCTTTAGGATGAAATATCACAAGAAAATGTAACATGTGTTTATATAGTTTTTGTGTTCCAAGTCTCTAAGGGTAAGAACCCATATCTTACTAAATCTTGCATACATTCTGCACTCATTATATTCTGTAAGTGATAAAGTGAATGAGAGAATACTACCCTATGGAAGATACTAATGTATCATATACTGATGTATCTTATCCTTGGCCTCCACAAGTGAAAGAAGAAACCATGAAAATCATTGTTGACCCATTCTTTCATCTTGTTATATTTTAAAGTCTCATTTCCAGAGGGAGCTAGTTTTTCCCACTAATGTACTAGAAATATTGGTCATGTTTCTGTAACAGCTCTTACTCTGTCTATCCGCTAAGAGGCAGAAAGTTTGTTGTGTACAACATCAGTGCAATGATCAGGGCACAGGTGAAGCCAGGGATCTAAAAATAAAACTTGATATTGTGTAACACAGTTGTCAGTTCCTCAAAAATTAAGCATAGAATTACTATACAACTCAGCAATTCCACTCCTACATATATACCCCCAAAGAATTCAAACTAGGTATTCAAATAAATATTTGTGCAGGAATATTCACAGCAGTAATATTAATAATCGCAAAACCATGAAGACAACTCACATGCCCATCAATAGATAAGTGAATAAACAAAACATGTTACACACACACACACGCACATTGAGTCACAAAAAGGAATGAACTAGTGATACATGCCACAATGTGCATGAACCTCAAAACATTATCCTTGGTGAAAGATGTCAGACACAAAGATTGTGTATTGTATGATTCCACTTATATGAGGTATGTAGAATAGTCAAACAAATTGCTGATAAGCCGAAAGCAGATTGGTCATTGGCAGGTAGGTGATTATAGGATATGGGACTAGGGAGTAACTGTTGAATGGGTATAGAATTTTCTTTTGGGGTGATGGAAATGTTTTGGAACTAGTGGCTGCACAACAGTGTGAGTGTACTAAATGCCACTGAATTGACACTTTAAATAGTTCATTTTATTTTATGTAATTTTCACCTCAAAAATTACATGTATGGCTCAAGGTATCTCTGTCACTTAATAACCCTGAGATAGATAGGTGGCTCAGGGCAGGTAAAGAACTGAGGTCATGAGGTTTCCAAGGCTGTTCCCAATATATCATTTCTCACTGGTACTGTTGATATTCTCCAGTCTGCCTGGTTCAAGTTGGTTGATCAGCTTCACCTGTCTGTCCAAGTCTTCTTAAAGGGGAAAATGAAAGCAGCGAAGGCAAGCCCTTTTGTCTTTTAAGGACATAACCAAGGTAGGTGCTTGCACACGTCACTGCTGCTTACTTCTCAGCGACTGGAATTTGGTCATATGGCCATAACTAACTGCAAGGGAGACCAGGAAAAATAATGCATGTTAGGAATCCATGCACCCTTTTAAAATTCAGATTTTTATTACCAAAGGAAGGAGACAGTGGATAGAATGGATAATAGAAAACAATATGCAGTTTCTGCTGCAGAAAGTGATTGATAAATACTTTGCTGAAAAGTAAAAGCTGATATTTTCCATTTAGAAAATATTAATTCACTAATCAAAAGTCACATATCCCTCAAATTTTATTTAGAAAGGCATATCTATAGTTTATGATTTTTTTTTTTTTTTTAGATTTTTTTTATTGGGGAATTGGCGGAGGGGAACAGCGTTGGGGAATCGGGCAAGGGGAACAGACAAGTTGCTGTCTTTTTGTTCTTCAGTTTAGTTGCGGAGGATGTTGCTTCACTGTTGGTATCGTCGTTGTGCTCTTCCCGGATGAGGCAGATCGGTCGCTGGCCTCTGGATGTCGCTCACAGCAGCTTTTGGCAGCTCACGCTTGGCTGCCAGCCGCTCACGCTGACTGCGGGCCACTCACTGTAGCCTATGGCAGCCCACTGCAGCAGGGGCTGCAGCCCACACCATCACCGGGGCTCACACAGCCCAGCTCCAGGTGGAGCTGTTGTTAGCTGTAGAGGGCAGTGTCACTGGCCCTCATGTGGGATCCGAACCGGGGCCGCTGGCACCCCAAAACCAGCGCTTAACCAATGCGCCACTCGGCCGGCCCAAGTTTATGATTTTTTTTGTCAAGGCCATGACACTTATTAAAACTGCTTCACACGAGTCTCTAATTATAATAGTAGAAAAGTTCCGATTTCTTACACAGACAGAAAGGCAAAAGTTCCATCTATTGGTTGAAATAATAGATACGTATTTTATAGATACTTTTTTTTTTTAAGGAGGGCGCAACTCACAGTGGCCCATGCAGGTATAGAACCAGCAACCTTGGTGCCATCAGCACCACTCTCTAACCAAATGAGCTAACCGGCCACCCCCGGTTAGCTTTTATCAGTGTAAAATATATCAGAATGTAGTGGCCAGAAACAATATTTCAACATTAAAATGTGACTACATGAAGAATATTTGCTGTTTCTGCTCAGTGACTAGCAAACTACCCAGAGCCACCTGACCTCCTGATTCAGCTGACAAGAGCAAAACAAAACAAAGAGGAGTCACTAGAGCCTAATGCCCAGACTTGATTTACAAGGTACAAATGCCCTGGATTTAGAACCAACCCCTTTTTCTTCCTTCAAGTTAAATTACTGGTATTGGTTCACTCCAGGCTTATAGTTTTTTATTCTTTCATTTGAAGTTGAAAGATGTATGAATATAATAGAAGCAATAATAACCAAGACATCCAGTCTTAGAAGCCAAACACAAGGTTGGATTTAGCCTTGATTGAGGCCCTCTGATTGACGTTTCCATTGCGAGAGTTAACCCAAGTCATTTCAAGATCCAACTAAATTTCATTTTATCTTATCTTCAGGTTATCATTCTTGCAAGAATCATCTCATCCTGGCAGGATCTTGATTTAAGACTTTAAAACTCAGCGTGGTTCAAAGAGAGTTTGCAATGTCACAACACCATAGGTTTGTTGGGTAATACAAAACCGGAAAATGGAGTGCCAGCGGGTACAAGCTCTCAGCAGTGGTCAGACATGTCACATACTGCATTCTCATTCAAAATCAGGATGACTTTGAAGACTGTCTGGTTCACAGTTTTCTTTTATGGCCTGATTTCAATATTTCTTCTAGGTATGCACTTTTGACAAAATCCTGTTTCTCCTCAATTGAATTCACCTCAAGATTGGCTTGTCAGGAAAGTCATTGGTATCGGTGTACACTCTAAAGTTACATTTTCTTTATCACACTTTCCCCCAATCAGATAAGTTTTTCTGATTGGAAAGTAGTGGAAAGTAGTTTTTAGTCTGATAAATCATATATCATATATAAGCATCTAAAGAGACACAACTTGGTCATCACCCATTCAGAAAGCTCAGCGGAATATAGAATTGAGAATATTCATATAGAAATAACACCTGTGCTAATGTTTATAGACAATCTAATTTCTTGCACACATGTGGCTGTATCAGTTACCTATTTTTGCAATAATTTTGTATGATACATTTGTACAAAATGGTGTTCTGTTTTAATTTCAGGATTAATGATATTTTAAGCTACCAATAATTTACATCCATAGTAGAGATTTAAAAATGTTTCATGAAAATTATGCCAATATTTCATATAGCACAAAGAAAAATGAATTATATGCACATACATATGTTGATTAAAGAGTTAATAATTCATCAGATTTTTTCTGCTGTTTATCATAGGCAACATAACATGGAGAATTAGAGCATCTGCTTAAAGTGAGATGGAGTTGACTTCAAATCTGATCTAGCACTTAACAAGTAGTGTGATTTTGAGTTGGTTCCATAAGCATCCTGGACTGCAGCTTCTTCAGCTAATAATTGGAGATAATACTCACTGTATAAGATTATTGCAAAGATTAAATAAATGACCACATATGTAAATCACTGCACACTTAATGATGTTCATAAATGTGGATATTTTTATATTTCTGATAAAGTTGGTAATTGTGGAGAGTATAGAATAGTGTCATCCAATAATGGTATGTTTTAACCAGTGGAAGGATGGGCAATAAGTTATAGGCTACTAATATAATATTTTTAAAAGTTCTGGCTGGCCGAGTGGTGCATTGGTTAGGAGCTGGCTTGGGATGTCAGCTCTGAGCAGCAGGGCCCCCCGTTTGGATCCCACATATAAGGGCCAGTGACACTGCCCTCTACAGCTAAGATGGTGAACAACAGCTCCATCTGGTTGCCTCTATGGTTAAGATGGTCAGCAACGTTGTGAGCTGCAGCACTGCTGCAGTGGGCTGCCATAGGCTACAGTGAGTGGCCGGCAGTGGGTGTGAGAAGCTGGCAGCCGGTGTGAGCTGCCAAGAGCTGCAGTGAGCGGCCATCCAGAGGTGGGCGACCCATCTGCCTCACCCAGGACGAGGGCAATGACGATATCAACATGGGCCAGTGAAGTAACGTCCTCCACAACTAGACTAAAGAATAAAAGGACAGCAACTTGTCTCTTCCCCTTCAATGATTCCCCAATAAAATCTTTAAAAAAAAAAAATTCTAAGGTTGACAGATATTACTCTTTTTTGTTTATTTGCACAAATTTAAAATTATAATTTACAATTTTAATAATTTTATTTACTCTCTTTTCAAAATGCTTGTATGAATAACAGAGAAAGTTGGTGGGAAGAAGATGGGACATGGGCTTGTGTTGTGTCCAAGAAAAGCAACTGTAAGTTGACTCCTGGCTAATGAGGACTGGGTGGAGTAATTAGCACGTGGAGAAAGAAGCTAAGTACAGGAAGGAAATTCTTTTCCACTGAGCTGAGAAAGAAAGAAAGAGGTAAGAATGAACATGTGGGCTGATAAATAAATATCACAAGATTATCGGATTCTGTACCCTCTTACCACATACCTAAAAATATCACAATTTCTGACATGTGTACCTTCAAGGTAAAGACCAAGTTTAGTTTACTGTTTCATACCTTGGACCCAACATATTGACAAAACTTCGGTCATGAGATGACTTGAACCTCAAGAACTTTTGTCTAGATCTAACAGATTAAGCAGCTATACCTACACATCTACATTTTAGGTACAGAGAGTTTTATATATATTTGTGGGCAAAACTGTTACTTATTATTTCCAAGAAGAGTTTATGTATTGACGTAAATTACTCATTTTATCCTCAATACAATAGTGGGTAAAAGGAGCAAAAAGACACAAAGAAAGAAGTAATCCAATGAAAGTACCTTTATTTCTTCCTATAACCTACTGTTAGGCCTATTGTGGTTACCAATTTGTGCTTTCTAATCCTCTCACCTTCTCCCTCATCCCCACCCCACACCCATCTAGCTACCATCAGTTTTTCCTCTGTATCTCTGAGACTATTTCTGATTAGTTTGCTCATTTGAACATATAGATTCCACATATAGTGCGATCATATGGTATTTGTTTCTCTGACTGACTTATTTCACTTAGCATAATGTTCTCTAGGTCCATCCATATCACTGCAAATGGTAATATTTCATTCTTCTTTATAGCGGAGTAATACTCTATTGTATAAATGTACCACAGTGTCTTTATCCAGTATTCTACCGATGGGCATTGCGGTTGTTTCCAAGTCTTGGCTATTGTGAATAGGGCTGCAATAAACATAGGGGAGCACTGTACACCTGAAGCTGAAGCTGAATAATACTGAATGTCAACTATAATTTTATATATATATATATATTTACACACACATATATATAATGTACTCCATATATATATGTCAACTATAATTTTATATATATATACATATATATAATATACTATACATATATATAATATACTATACATATATATAATATACTATACATATATAATATACTATACATATATATAATATACTATACATATATAATATACTATACATATATATAATATACTATACATATATAATATATATACATATATATACACACACATATATATTATGTACTCCATATATATGTATATGTCAACTATAATTTTATATATATAATATACTATACATATATATAATATTCTATACATATATAATATATATACATATATTATACATGTATATTATATATATAGTACAGCATAGGGAATAGAGTCAATGGAATTATAACAGCTATATATGATGTCCGAGAGGTAGTAGATTGGGGGAAGGGTGTTATCACTTTGTAAGGGTGTAAATGTCTAACTGCTACACTGTTTTGTACACCTGAAACTAAAAAACAAAACAGCAACAACAACAACAAAAAACACTAATTAGGCCTAGGCCTTTCCAGGAAAATTATAGTAGATACTGGTAGAAGTGCTCTTCTCAAACAGGAAGTAGTCTGGGATATTTTCCAATAGTCTAGCATTCAAAAAGACAAAGAACACAGAGGAAAGATCTCCAGGGAGAATACAAGAGAATATTCCAAAGAAGGTGAATCTAAATAAAGCAGTTGTTCTCATCCAGGAAAATTTTGTTCTCCGCCCTCCCACCCTGTCCCAGGGCCTATGACAATACCTGGAAATATGTTAGCAACCATTAGGGTTCGGGTTGCTACTGGCAGCTAGTAGGTAGTGTCAGGGATGCTGCTAAATCTTACAAGGCGTAGCACAACCCCCACCAAAAACAACTATCCAGCTCAAAATGTCGATAGTTCTGAGTTTGAGAAAACACGAAATAGAATATAACACTTGGATATAATAGGTTTTGATTTTTAGTCTCAGATACAGAAAGTTCCCACCCCAGGCACCAACATGTAGGCCCAAGTCCATGATCTACATCTCTCTGTGTGTGAGAGTGTGTGTGCATGTGTGCACATTAGCGTGCATGTGCATGTGTGTGTGCGTGTGTGTGTGTGTGTGGGTGTGTTGGAATAAACAGGATTGTGGAATAAAGAGGAGAAAGAAGGCTATCAGCCCCACCACACACACTCTAAGAGCTGGAAGTTGAAGTGTACCATTAGAAAACAAGATGTCATTATTATTTATGTACAGAGCATATGACTGAGATCATTTGTTCTATCCCATGTTAGCTTTTTGCTATTATTATTGTTCCATGACCATACACTATCTATTTTGTAATATGTTTAGAGAGCTTACAAGTGTGTATTTCACTATAAGGGCAATTATCTATTATCAATTATCTATTGCTTCTCTCACTTTCATGAAATTCTCTTCTCTTTTCATTCATAATGCTCTTTCCTCAATCTCCTGCTATTCCTCTGAACATTTCTTCTCAGTCTTGATTTGCACGCCTTTCATCTGTTTGTCTCCATCTGATTATATTCTTTTCATGAGAATGTTTTTGTTACTTGGCACAGTGCTTTTTATGTCTTCTTTGGGCTATTTATTTCTCTCCCCATCCTCACCTAAGCACACACATGTGTATGCACATTTTTCAAAAACTTCATTCTCACATTGCAATATGTGGAACAGATATTTCCTAGAACAAGATTCTGTCCTGCTGCCTAAAAATGTTTCAGGGGAGGGATAACTGAGACTAGGCCAATCAGAATATTTTCTGGAATTTTTGAACTGAAACTGAGCATAGAAGTGATCCAGACTCATTATACTAACATAGATCAACAAAATGGAGGACTTTGGGGGGACAGCAGAGAAAATGAGAGACAGAGATATGAATAAAGGAATAGTGAAGGAATGTCTAATAGAGACAAATAGCCCTTGATGGTGTTGGAGTCGTCTCTAGTTATCAGTTATCCCTCTGGTCCAGGCTTATTCCCATCCCTGAATCGCTTAAGAAACCCCCCCAAATCTCCTTTTGCATAATCTAATCTGAATCTCACTTATGTGTTGTTTAACAGAGTCATTTTAAAGTGACTTTAACTTTATACTTACCTTTCTTCTAAATTATCCATTCCACTCTGCTCCTTTAAGTCACTTTGAGAGAGCACATTTCAAGCCGACTGCTACCTAAAGAGCTTCACATCATATTCATAACATCATATTCCACCTGTTTCCTAAAAGTCCCTCTTCCTGCTATATGTGTATTTTAGGACAATCCAATTTGCCCATTGTTCTAAGCCAGGAACAGGGATACACTCAATAATTCCTTTCCTTTCCTTCTTCTGCTTTTTTTTTTAAAAATATAAAAAATACTTAATGAGGGAGCATTTTCTCAATATGTTGAGACTTTGCTTTCCGGCAATTGTCATCAGTTTGGCTCAAATAAACTCGTAAATTTTCCAAAAAAAAAATTACTTAATGAAATACTTTTGAACTCAGAACTATTTTTTAAAAAAATTCATGTTGAAGTCTAAATAAAGACAAAGTCAGTAGTAGTAGTACCATATGGAGCCATCCTTTCCTTTTGAGTCCTGCATTGTCTCTTCTCCGTCATTATCTTCACTTACATTTTTAGACCATTGCCAGGGTTTTCCTGGGCTATTGAGATAGTCTCCTAACTCATCTCCCTACCTACTATAAAGCCGTTTTTAAAATTAAATTTATTGGGGTGACAATGGTTACCAAAATTACATAGGTTTCAAGTGTACAATTCTGTAATATATCATCTATATATCACATTGTGTGCTCACCACCCAGTGTCACTTCTCTTTCCATCACCATATACTTGGTCCCCCTTTCCCTTTTTTACCACCCCTCCCCCCTTACCTTAGCCTAAAGTCTTTTAATTTTTCCTTAACTGAGCCAACAAGTCATCTTTTTAATGCAAATCTGATTTTATTCCTTCCCTGCTTCAATCCTTCATAACAGTCTCCATTCTCATATGTTCCTGAACATGCTGTGTAAAGCTGTTTGTGATCAGGTCTCTGCTAAGTCTCCTGTGTGGTCTCCTACGACTTCAGCATCTCTTGCTACCAGCACTACTGAACTTTACTCTTCCATAACACTGACCTTCCTTGGGTTCTTTAAATGCATCCGGACACTTCACTCATCATTGCGTTTTTACATGCTATGTCTTTCGCTTGGATTGGTCCTTGTGTTTTACCACCAATCGACTTATTAAGTACTTTTATCCTCAAATCTAGCCCAGATTTACCTAATCAAGGAAAATAGATGTTAAATATTATTGCTCTTTAACCCTCTGTTCCAAATCTTTTTTCTCTTCTTTTAGCATTATACACTTTCTCACTGTATTATCTCAGCCACTTCTCATATCTTCAGTTATTGATGACTCCCAAAGTGGGGATATGAGCCCTCATCCTGAATACCACACACACATACTCAAGTGCAACTTATATATAAAATGGACAGCTCAAGTTAAAAAATGACATTCTATCCTCCCTTGAATTGCTTCTTATCCAAGAGCTTTTCTGAGAAAATTGCACTACCATTTATAAAAGACAGAAACCTGGGAAACATCCTGGACCCTTCCTTCTCCCTCCTGTTCCATGGTACCGTCCAACATGCAGGACTGGGAAGGCACCCAGCCATCGTATTGGCATTGCCAGTGTTTACATTTCTCCCAATACCATGGTCACCGATGGTGCCGCAAACATTGTTACTGGCATTTACATGGTGATCACAGCCGATGCTGTGCACCAACAGTGCTTCTAACACCATCCAGCGCCAATGCTGCCAATGCTTTATGTCCCATAGTAATTACAGAGCAATAACTCTTCTAAGTGCCACTTTTTAGTTTATGTGTCAGTCCTCTAGCCCAAGGATGTGTGTGTGAAATAATGAGATCTTGGCTATGTAATAATCGCAGGGACACAAACCATGCTCAGGATCATTCTTCTCGTCAGTGTTTAATATTTGTCAACAGTCCTGCAGCCACTCCTACCATTCTTGATCCTATTTTCCCCTAGGATGAATTTTTATTTTTCTAGGAGGGGTTTTGATTTTCTATGTAAACATAACTCTGGTTGCTTTTCCCCAGTCCTCCGAATTATGCCCTAACACGCATGAATCAGACAGTAAATACACCCTGGACTCATGTAGGGACCACAGCACACAGCTTAAGGGCTCGGTCCCACAAGACTGCCCCCGCTTCATATAGTAATTGCAAGTCCCAGGTTTTAACCTGTTCTTCTGAACAAGTGGCTGTAAACTGAGGCTATAAACCCCCTACTCAGATTTGATAATTTACTAAAATCACTGACAGAACTCAGGGAAATATTTCACTTATGTTTATTGATTTATTATAAAGGGATATAACTCAGAAATGGTCATGTGAAAGAGAAACATAGGGCATGGTATGTGGTAGGCATGTGTGGAGCTCCTATGCCCTCTCTGGGACCATCACTCCCCCAATATCTTCCCAATCTGGAAGCTCACCAAGTCTTATTGTTCAAAAGTATTTACAAAGTGTAATCCCCACCCCCACACCCCCACCTTCCCCCATTTTAGAAGTCAGTGGCTGGAGCTTAAAGTTCCAATCCTCTAATCACTTGTTCTTTCTAGTGACCAGCCCTATCCTGAGGCAATGTAGGATATCCATCCTAAGTCACCTTATTTGCATAAACTCAGGTATGATCAAAAGGGGTTCCTTATGAATAATAGAAGATAGTTCTTTTACTCAGAAAATTCCAAGGGTTTTCTGTGCCAGGAACTGGGGACAAAGTCCAAATATGTTTCTTGTTATACCATAACCATCATGTTCCTTTAATGGGCATGTTAGAAAATAACTTGATATTATATCAAATTATGTGATAATTAAAGCTAAAACCAGATAAAATCTAATTAGAGTAAGAAGATACAGTCATTTGAGTCAAAAATACCATAGACATTAAAAAACAATCTCTCTTCTGTTTTCTTCTTTTTTAAAAGGATGTATATTTCCAATAATATATCATCCAGATCTCCCCGTGAAGCATAAATAAATTGAATTCACTGACAACAAGTGGGTATAACCGCATTTCCTCAGTGCTAATTATATGAGGTAATGTGGTCCTAGCTCCATCATGATTACCAGGAGTGCTTGTTAAATGTGGAGATTCCCAGGGGCACTGAGCCCCAGAAAACTTGGTTTCACTAGTATCCCAGGTAATCTGATGCACACAGTTTAAAAGCTACTGATTGAAGGGGGTTAATAAGAATAAATTGTATGCCAGATAAGCTGGTATGAATCTAATTAAATTCTACGGAAAAAAATATACTTAAATTTGCACCGAAGAAAACACAAAATGTAACAAAGCCAAGAAGAAATTTGCCTGGTGTTATTGGTGCCTTGGTATCTGCTTCTCTCTAATACATGCCTGATTCTTTCCCTTGAATCAAGATTTTACTTTATGGACAAGCTAAAACTTTTAATAACTTTAATAGCTTTCTTGAGATATTAGTCAAATGCTGATTTAACTCTTGGTTAAAACTCTGTGGGGGTTCAGAATGAACCATCCTGAGATGTGCCTCAGTGGTATGCAGATTACATAGAGCTAAGGACAAGTTTAGCTTCAGAATCTCCCTTTAACTACCTAGGAGAACCTGAATTAGGGGCCCTGCCCATAAGAGACTCTCAGAGATAACTTTTCTGACCCGTCTATAAGGCAGGACAAAATTCTATTTACTAAATGTCTGTTCTTATCATTCTGCAATGACCCTTTGAAGCCCCCCAAGGAAACTTACCTCATCCTGAGCTCAGGATGTCTTATATTCCTCAATCCCCCTTTTGATCTCTGAACCTCTCGGGCATGTGAGGGTCTTTGAACCACTTATATATGTGCTGTATATATGAAATTTGGTTATTTTCTCTTGCTACTCTGTCTCATGTCCATTTGATAATTAAGCGAGCCAGAAAAATCTTGAGGGTAGAGGAAAGTTTGTTCCTCCCCCACAACTGCATGACACAATCCAGATGAGATAAATGGAATTTATATTGAAGTGCATAATAGGTACAAGACAGTGAAAAGGAGTATTTTGTTAATCGCTACCACTTTTTCTTGTCTTAGAAAATCCTTTTGTGTAAAATGTAGAACAGTGATTTTTCTTTTTCATGAAAGAAAACTATTTCATACAACCTTAACTACCCATCATTTTGTACAGTGTTCTCCCTTTTCATTTAAGAATCCTTTGTCCTAGCATCATCTTTTATACTTTAAAAACTTTTCTAAAAAAGTATTTTTTTCTCCTTCCTCATTGGGATAGAGTACACATACCTGACTCACACTTAGAAAGTATATGGATTACACATCCAAAAAAGGAACCAGACCAACTAAGCAACTTTTTTCCTTCTTTGTTGGATACCAGTGTAGGTTCTAATGAGCTCAGTCTCCTGGGGAGCATTTTAATGGTTTTTCCAGACTTCCCCTGATGATCATGTTTATGCTAAGTTTTGATAAAGTATACAGGACCTGTATGGTAATTAGCATTCAAATGGACCACTGATTTCCCTTTCACCGAGTGGGTTGTCTATTTCCAGGCTCAGAAATGGAATCCAATGAGTTAGAGTTTATAATAATCAAGACATATTAACAATTCAAATCCTAAACTAAATGCACAAAATAGAGTGTTCAAAAGAGAAGCACCATTTGTGTCACAAACTTGTTAAACCAACCATAGGGAACAAAAGAATGAAGAGGGCAAAATTTCATGGTTAATAACCTATCAACAAATGTGAGCAACAAAATTATAAAATGCTATATATAATGTCAAAATGATATTAGATGACGGAGTATGTTGATTTTTAGGCTTAAAACGTTTTAATGTCGGGCTGGCCAAGTGGCTCAGTTGGTTAAGAGTTGGCTTGGGAGCACGAGCTCTGAGCAGCAGGGCCACAGGGTTCAGATCCTACATGAGGGCCAGTGTCGCTGCCCTCTACAACTAAGATTGTGAACAACAGCTCGACCTGGAGCTGGGCTGCCGTGAGACGCTGGAGATGGCATGGGTTGCAGTAGGCTGCTGTGAACTACCATGAGCGGCTGGCAGCCGCAAGAGCTGCAGTAAGACGCCGTGAGCGGCTGTCCAATGGCTGGTGACCCATCTGCCTTGCTGGGAAGAGGGAAATGATCACAATACCAACATGGGCCAGTGAAGCAACGTCCTCCACAACTAGACTGAAGAACAAAAGGAACAGCAACTTGTCTGTTCCCCTCCCCCGATTCCCCAAAGCTGTTCCCCCACCCCAATTCCCAATAAAATCTTAAAACAACACACAAAAAAATTTTCAATGTCTTCAACCACTGTTTACGTTGTTTTCAATATTGTCTTTGATAAAATTCAAGTGAGAGAGAAATAAGGTAAAAATTCAGTTTACCTATTTGATAGATAGATAGGTAGGGATATTTTGGAAAATAACCTGATAAACTTAATGAGGAGCTGGCAACAATTCCAGACCAATCTTGAGAATCACAATTATTTTACAATCTCCTTAAACCCTGCTTTAGCATCTGAAAACATTTAACATTTTATATGACATTTTAAGACATAGATCCCTGAAATTTTCATGAAATCCATGTATCTTCTTGGTGCTATCCTTAGTGAGATGTACATCCATTCATACAAAAAAATAACACTGTTTTTCATTATTAAGTTTAAAAGGTGGAACAAATAAAAGTGAATGACTGCATTTCAAGTCTTCAACAAATCACAGTCATGTAATTCATATACATATCATTGGCCTAATTATGATTTTCCTTTATTTCTGAGTCTGTCTATATTGGTTAAAATTTAATAAAGCAATAGCAACAAAGAACTTGAATAAACACATAAATAAAGAAAATTGATTTGGGGTCAGTCAAGTGGCTCATTGGTTAAGAGTTGGCTTGGGACGCCAGCCCTGAGCAGCAGGGCCCCAGTTCAGATCCCACATGGGCCAGTGATGCTGCACCCTCTACAACTGAGAGGGTGAACAATAGCTCAACCTGGAGCTGGGCTGCCATGAGTCACAGGAGATGGCATAGGTTGCATTGGGGCTGGCCGGCAGCTGGCATGCGCTTTTGTGAGCTGCCCTGAGCCACAGTGAGTGGCCAGGCCGGCGATAAACTGCCTCACCCTGGAAGACAGCAATGATAATACCAACATGGGCCAGTGAGTAAAGCAATGTCCTCCACAACTAAACTGAAAAACAAAAGGACAGCAACTTGTCTGTTCCCCTTCCGAATTTCTCAACTCTGTTCCTCTCCCCAAATTCCCCAACAAAAGCATAAAAAAAAAAAAAAAAAAAAAAAAGAAGAGAAAATTGATTTTACTAAAAATATCTCTCAACAGTTACAAAATAATAAAAGGATAACACCTCGGTGAGCAATAACCTACCATATTTGCAAAAGATCAAAATAATCACTATTATTCATATCTACTAATGGATGGCAAGCAGAAGAAATTAAATTCACAATATTTTATTTAAAGACATACTTTTGCTACATTTACTCTCTACACGAAAAGCATGAATTCATGTTTAGCACAATTAACCATATACCCTGGAGCCTACTTTCCTATGGCTTTAGGCTGGTTAATGTGAAACTTAATTTATGCTAATCTTCTCAAGGTTAGTAAAGTGTAAAACATACTGTACATTGGATTTACCCAACTCACAATAGTATTGAATCGGCATAAAATTTTAGAACATAAAGTCTTAGAATTGTTTAATAAACAATGAGGAAGGAACATTGAGGCTCCATTATCAGGGCTGGAACCATGCTAAAATTATAAAGGAGAGGGAGTGTCCAGGGTAGATCAATAGAGACTGCAAATAAGAAGGAGCTCTTAAAATGAATGTAGCAATTGCAGGACAGCACTATTTCAAGTCACAGTTGCAAATTGCTTCTTTTTAAGCTGGAATTCAGGAGGTTTGAAGAAGTCATCTGAATGTCACCCTTTTAAAGTACGTTGTTCTCAGAGGTCTCTCATCTGTAATAGTATCTAATAATGTAATTGTCTAAGATCAAAGAAGCCAAAATTTGGAATTTCTCCTCTTTATAGGAACTGACTGTCCTGAGTGTCTCCAAGCTAGAAAAATACGAACCTTATATTTTGGAAACTGTGAAACCATTTGGGGGTCAGTCAAGTTACATACCTGATCCATTCATCTAAAAAGCACTAGTGGCACACAGAAACAGTTTTAAATGCACAGTAGGTGGTAAGGAAAATGGGTGTGGTATACAATTTGTATTCTAAATGAGCAAGGCTATTACATTGAAAGAAAATTCTACAAAACACTTAATGGATTAAACTTGAAAAGGAGTAATGATGTGAAAAAATATATAGGGGAAGAAGCAAATTGCATGCAATAAGGCAGAAAATAAAATTCAGTGAGATTTAGGTTTATACAAATAGAGTTATCTCAAATAAGCTGCTCAATTTGCATTTTTTTTTCTGAGAATCATAACAGAGCTATAGAAATGCACTAAGGGTAGACTAACTTAATACTGTGAAATTAAAATGCATGTATGTGCATGTGTGTATCTATGCCATTTAGCTACATGATATTGAAAGCCATATTTTAACCATACACCAACATTTAAAAGAAAAGAAAAGCAAATAAAATTTAAAAATTCATTTCAAAAAGGCACAGTAGCCCTATTAATCCATAATGATCTCAATATGGTTGTGTAAAATATTCAAAATTCTTTGAAATTTAAAGTGTTATGCAAATATAAGGTGCTATGAAATATAATACTTCACATAGAAAAGGTTGAAAAACATCAATGCATTGTGAAAGCAAATTTAGTCTTTTATGTGACTATGAATACACATTTGTGGAAAAAATAAATATGTTATTCTTCCTGTATGAATACAATAGCATAAAAGTGCTTTAAATATAGTGGGTACTTTGAATTATTCATTATGGAAGCTAGTCAAGCTGGAAATAGGAAGATACAAGGAAAATGTCTTAGATATTCATATTTAAAAAGGCTTTACTTATAAGGGAAGAACTTAGAGGAAGAGAAAAAGTGAAATTCTCAGGTTAATATTTTTTAAAAAACAAATTCTATTTCCTGATTTTAAAAAAGCTTCATATTTCAGATTTTGTGATAGATGCAAAGATTTCTCCATAATTTGTAGCAGTACAGTCTAACTTGTCAGAGAAGATGTTGAATAACACACCACTGGTATCTTTTAAACTAGCTTAGAAAACACACCCAAAAATGTTAGAGAACTTTCTAGATAAATCAAATGGATGGAATAATTCTACTGATCAGAATTAGAAAAATAATGTACTGTCTCAAGATAATCAACATTTAGCTTTGGCTATACTTTTATTGTCATCCTAATTATATATTCATATGTGCTATGAAATGGTTGACACTTTATTTATATGTAACTATGTAGTAACCATGTAATTGTCCAGCTTAATAATACTTAGGATTTTAGTGATCCATCTCTTCAAGACTAAAATATATATATATATATATATATATATATATATATATATATATATATTCATTGCATCTTCTCATGCGTGACTCCAAGATGAAAAAAAAAAGAAAAAGAAGTTATAACTACTTTTCACCTACTCAAATTCTATTCATTCTTCGACAGTTAGCCTTGGGTTTGACTTTCTTCATGAGACATTTCAATATTTTTTAGCTAACATCGATTTTCCAAATTCTGGTATCTAGATTACTTTGATTTAAAAATTTTAATTCTTATGAGTATACCAGGTCAGTGTTTAATGCAGCACTATTGATAAGTACCAAATGCAGAAAGAAAAAAAAAGGGATGAATACTCATCAATAGGGAAACGCTGGAGTAGATTTTGTACATTGATGCTAATGGAATTTAATGCAGACACAAACAAAAAGTAGAGTCAAAGCTCTACCAGTTGAATTGGAAGGATTTTCACTAGAGTTGAATAGGGGGTGGGGGGAGACAGAAAAGCATTACTGTATCATCCCTTTTTAAAATAATAATGATCCCTAAACTGTGTGTTCATGATTATATGAGCATGGGAGAAATGCAACATCAATAATAGTCTGTTAACATGGGTTATGTGTGAGGATCATGAGGTGGGAAAAAAGGGAGGAATGAGAAAGAGAGTGACAGGCAAAACAGGAAAATATTTTTTCAAAAAACAGCTAATAAAATGAGTATTGATACATTATTAAGTGGATATATTTATATCAAATTATATATGTAAATACACAGATGTATAAAATATCTGAATGAAAAAAATCTCAACGAAGGCAAATGATCAGGATTTAAAAGAAAAGGAAAACAAAAGGATAGCATCAGAGGTGAAAGCCAGAGAAGCAAACACATTCAGACCTTTGCTCTTGTTCATTACCTTTCAACAACCATCCAGCTTCACATTTGAGCTATAGTCCTATCTTTAATTTTCTTTCCTATCAGTATTTTCCAAGTGGTGTTCTAAATATGGTGTTTCCATCTCCTTTTACCCAGCTTTCTGCAAACTCCCTTCCAAGCTTAGAATCCCACCAAATCTGCAGCCTCTAAGGCACTCATCCTACGAGACCACCGCATCCTTGCCTCAGGGAGACTTCCACTTCTGTGACTTCCAGCATGTTCCCTGGTGTTGCCTCTTCTCTCAATCCACTTATTCTCAATCACATTTGCTCATTGTTCTTCCTCTTCCTACCTCACCTAGAGTTGTGTAGGATCACAAGAGAATGTCTACTAAACAAAAGACAAGAAAATGATAACTATGTGAGGTGATGGATATGTTAATTAGCTTGATTCTGGTGACCATTTCACAGTGTACTCATGTATCAAAACATCAAGGTGTATAACTTAAATCTACACAATTTTTATTCATCAATTCTACCTCAAAAAAGCTGAAGGAAAACATCCAGAGGCAATAGCTTCAAAAGAGAAGAGATATATGTAAAAGGAAATTGAAAAATCAAACAAAACAATAACAACAAAAAATACATTTTAAATTACAACAGCAGAAAAAAAAATTTTTCCAGGAAAGTTACTAGCATCTCTTTCCTTAGGAAGAAGAATGTTAGAGGTCTTTTTTTACTAAGAGGCTCAACAAGAAGCTAAAAACCAACATGGAAAAAAATGCCTACAAAATAGTTTCACTGACATCTTTGGAAAACAGACTTTAAGAAAATAATATATTTTTCATGTATCAGTAGAGGCAAAGGAGATAGTTCTAACTCACTTTGGAATGGAAGTTAATAAAAACTAAAGAAGAAAATTAAAGAAAACTTTATGAACACAATAGTAATTGTTAATGAGATTGAGTCAAGGAGGAAATCAAATTCTAACTTCATTTTATGCCTAGAATGGTATTACTTATGTATTATCTGTACTTTAACACATCATTGTAATTTAGCATTTAATTTATGTAAACAAAAACTTTCAAGTAAGCAGTGTAGTGTTCCCCTTTGATATGGGATGAAAATTTCAATATAATTTGACTCTAATAAATATTTTATTGTCCAATCAATCTTCTTTTTTTTTTTTTTTTTGAGGGCAGTGTCACTGGCTCTCACATGTGGGACCGAACCGGGACCACTGGCTTCCCAAGCCAGCGCTTAACCACAGCGCCACTCGGCCAGCCCCAATCAATCTTCTTAAACTGGGAACTTGGCTTTATTTTATTCTTAGCCCCAAATATTCCACTAACCACCTGCTTTTTTGACCCTCTTCACTTCCCAACTTAACATATATTACATTATTTATCTATTTATCTACAGCTTC
Organism: Aselliscus stoliczkanus; assembly: GCA_033961575.1. NCBI lineage: Eukaryota > Metazoa > Chordata > Mammalia > Chiroptera > Hipposideridae > Aselliscus > Aselliscus stoliczkanus. The sequence continues at coordinate 98,356,863 of CM066729.1, read as the reverse complement.
AGATATCACAGAATGAAAGCTAATGCTTTCATGGTAAGTCAAGGAGTTTGTTCTGAAATCACCCCTTTAGTGGTGCAGAAGTAAACATTTAAAGTTAAGAGTGAAACAAAAGGTGAAGCAGTTTTCACATTGAAAACTTCTGTTCCAAACTGTTTGCTTTATGCTTTATATTATTGACCAATATGTTTGCATATTTTTTTGGAGAAAGAACCAAGTTAAAGCATTTTTTTTTTTTTTTTTTGTAGCAAGAATTCTGGTGCAGAGCTGGGTATGAAGAGACATGACTGATTCATGGCCGACTATGGAGGCAGAGGGTCTAAGAATAAAATCCTATCTCCGTATGAGGTGTTTGATGACTTCATGATGTTCCTCAGATGTTTGCATTCTCTCTGTTGTATAACTTTCCAAGAAGACATCCTGATTCTTATAACTTCTCCTAACTCCCATAGTGCAATGAAATCACTCCATATTCTGGATCTGTTCCTCATTTTCTAAAGGTAACGACTGGTGTTTCAACCAAGTAAGTCATGTCATTTAATGAAGACCAAAATACACAAAAAAATATATTAGTGTTATTTGTGTGTGTTTGTGTGTGTGTGTGTGCAGGGAGCAAAGCAGAGTGCAGTTCTTTATCACAAGTAAATATAAGGTGATACAGACTAGCCACCTGACCCTCCTCTTCTCTCTTGTCACACACACCTTATGGCAAAGTTCTTTAACTCCATACATGACCTGGGTTGAGCCTGTCTGACCAGCTTCACTATGGTAGAATATTCCTTCTACTCAACCTCTGCCCCTTGCCAGGGTTTCGGAAAGCATTGAAGATAGTGAGTGTATGGAAAACAATATGGCTAGAACAGACACCCCACTACCAAGACACAACCAAATTTTGAAGAAGCAGTATGCGTAAGTATTAAATCTTTCAGAAAAAAATCCTCTTTATGTGTCAGAATTCTACACAAAAATCTGATAGGAAAAAGGAATGATTCTGAAGATGTATGTGTGTGTGTGTGTGTGTGTGTGTGTGTGTGTGTGTGTGTGTGACTGTTCAATCTTTCACTCAAAGCACTTACTGAACACAGAATCTGTCCTTTCAGTTTATGTGGTTCAAGTCAATGTCGTCTCCCAAATTCAGTATTTCAAGTTGAGATTCCATAAATGGTTTGCACTATTTTTTTTATTATTGTCTAATAAGTGGCATTAACACAGTTGGGCATAGTTGTGTGAATATATGAGCACTATTTTTTGAGAGAAAATGTCTATATTTCTTTGAAGAAGATGACTGCATTATGAACTTGAGTTAAATACTCTTTCATTATTTATTCTCAAGAGAATTTGAAATCATCTTTTTTTTTTCCTTTTCATGAATTCTCTTGGGAATAGGAGCTTGATTAATTCATTTTGATTTTTCAGATTTTCTTCTCAAAGCAGTTTAATGACAAAGAATAGGCATACTTTGCTTTCTATTTCAATTTTGAGAATTTTTGGTCATTAAAACTATTTTTAGTTGAAGTTCAGAGGTATTGCACATATAGATTTCCTTTTGAAACATGGCTTTGAATGAAGTGAGGCTCATATAACCCATTTGTAGCATTATTTTATGCTCTCTCTTCTGTTTCAAGACTTCCAAAGAATTAATTAAAAGTTGATAGGATTGCTCCTAAAACCAATTATCCCTTTGGTCTGAAATGCTGACTTCACATTATTGAGTTTTCAACTAAATTTAAAAAAAAAAATTCAGTCAGGCAACAGCATTATCTTAATTTATAAACATTAATGCAAGAAAATATCTGATTTGTTTAAACGATTGCTCCACACAGTATTATCAGTATTATCTCTTCCTGTCTGTTTAGAAGTCTAACAGAATACATCACAAATCTATAATAACAGTGCACAATCATGCATAATTTCTCCGATACCAAATAGAGTGTTCCAGCTGAGGTATTTCTGAAATTTAGAGATAGCATTTCACCAGATTTGTACTGTGTTTCAATTTCTCAGTTGATGAACTTCTCTAACCTGTTTGTCTTTTCAATCTTGCAGTGTGGAGGACTGATGGCTTCGGGGACTTTTGGCCTTTCACCTTTAAATCTGTTTTCTTGTCATTGTATCAGGACTGTCCCATTTTCCATATACACGTTTAATTTTTCTTTTTCCACATATATGCGTGTGCACACACACACACACACAAACAATAGATTAATAAAAGTTACAGACAGCGATTGAAATTACTTGAATTGTAAGAACTTTTTTCATGCTATCATAAAAAAACAAGAAGCAAAACAAAACGAGAAAACAATAGCTCATACTTTGGTGTTCTTATCATGGCAAGTCATGTTGCTAAGAGCCTAACTGCAGTCCCTTCATTTAAAGACAAGGAGTTAAAACTGAGAGATGTTGATTAACTTAACTCTACCAGGGAGAGTAAATTTTCAGGCCAGAGTTTGAATCTAGAAAGTCTCCCATACTTTAATAACAAACACACTCGGTGCCCAATGCAGAGCTGGAGGAAAAGATATAAAAAGAATGACATGATACACTGTCTTTAAGACCTCCAGGTTCCAAGAAAAATGAGAGGTCACCAAACTTAGTTTTTATGATAGGTTGAAAATATTTTGGCTCAATGAAGATCGCTAAGTTCATGAATAATTAAAGTAATAAATGAGCTCTGTACAGCAGATCTCATTTTAGGAACAGATAAATTCTTAATGTTCATAATAACTCTGTTATTGGAACTTCAAATTCCTTTTCACACAGAGGCTTTATCTACAGGGGTAGGCGTATAGATGGCCTCAGTCATGGGGAGACAGTTCTCAACTTGTGCTCACTTAAACATTGGCTCAACAATATGGAGAGATCTTTCTCCAATAATGTTAATACCTCCATTAATATTTTAAGATAGCATTAATATCTCAAGAATGGATATTTTAGGAAATATTGCGTATTCACTCTATGAAGTTATATTACAACTCCCTGGATACTGTCACATACATAACCCAGGTGAAGTGCTCATTTTTATTTGAGAATCAAAGTAATAGGCCAAGGGCAGTCAAAGTAGCAAGATAATAACCAGATGTAAGCTTGAAGAAAAAGTTTCTTGTTTATATAGTACTATGTATTAGTATATATAATTGTTTGGACAATATTATTTACCTGGTTAATACTTGTTTCCTTTTTTAGTTTGTTTTTATTGTAGTTAACAGGTAGGGTGTTGGAAAAATTTTGTACTGCTTTCATAAACCTTTCTGATAATAAGTTGAGAAGGCAAGAATAAAAATGCCCCAATATGCAATTAAATTTGCACAGTTCCTTATCTAAACAACACATCCATAATTCCCATAAAGCTCCAAAATTTTGGCAACAGAATGGTTGAATATTCACAAATACATTTTTGTCTCCTAAAGAATGGGAAAAAATATTGCCAGACTTTCTAGTTTTGTCACATCCTAAAACTTCTCCATGTATGTCTCCGTTTTTAAACATTGTAGGGTCTTCTGAATTATTTAGTTGTTTCCAGTATGTTTAGCATTTTCTTCTGTGAACCACCTGAGAATTGCATCAATGTGCTATTGCACACTAATGAAAATGTCAAAGATCAGGCTTAAAATTGTTAAATAAAACTGAGCCAATCAGTCCCCTACTGTTGTTCATTTTGAGGCCAACTTTATTCAAAGACTGCTTTACTCCCTGTTGTTATTTCTTTGCTAAGCCTGTAATTGTCTGTAAATATTGTATCAAACAGGTTTAGGGATTGTCACTGTGAAATAGATGCTCCTGACTATGATCAAACGTAAGCATTCAAAAGCAGGATTAAGCAAAATATCATTAATTCATATTGCTAACAGGGGACTCCTGCAAATCACCTGACACCAAAACACTCATGTCACCTCTCAAACATGCTAAGATGTTCTCAAGGATTTATTGGATTCTATATTTCTGTGAAAACCATCAAGAAAATAACAACAAAAGAAGTTTTTATTTTTTTTTAAATTTTCCCAGTTAAAAGGATAAGAAATATTCCTTTAAAAAAACTATATAAATTCAGGAAATCACACAGGTAGAGATAGCTACCGTTAACTTCTAACATTTTCTTTCAAATATATTTATATTCATGAATTTGATATTGTGACACATAAAATTGTGTTTATATCTTGATTTTTTCACTTAACATATATACTATCAACTTTCTCACATCCTTAAAAATATGTGATCTATAATGTCTCTATAATTCAGGGTGTCCACAAAGTTGGGAAACAGAAAATAAACTTATTTTTAAGTAACATGTAAATAATGCTCAATGTTTTCAGGTGAAGCACCTCTAGAATTACAGCAATGTGTTCAAGTGTTAATCGGAAAACAGTACAATAAATATAATCCAGAGTGTCACATGTGTCTAGAAATACAGAGGGGGGAAAAAGTGCATTTATTTTACATTTCTCAGATTAACATTATACCCACTACTTTAAATTTACAGATACTTCATCTGAGAAGTGTCTGTAGGCAAAAGAAAATTATTTGAGTACATTATTTAAAAATAGAGCCAAGATATGATTTAAAAATAAGTTTATCTTACATTTCCCAGAAGTGGTTCCTCTAGTTAAAATTGTAAGTCCACATTTGAATATCAGTTTGTGTTATCTGGGTTTTTTTAGTGATAAAATACATGATCTGTCATTTTATTTTTATAGCAGAAAACAAACTTCTACCACACTAGTGCTGGCGCTCACGCTTTCCTCTGTAAACTCTGCCTGGAATCGGATCTACCAAAACATAAAGTCACACTTGAAACACATTCTCAGAATTCTCACGGCTGCTACCATGTTGATTCTTTTAGTGATACTTTTTTATCTTCCTGTCAATACTCTTAATTATCAAAAGGACAGGCAGATCGAGTTATCAGAAGGAAAATCATACTGTCAGATCATCAAACATAAACACTGAACCAACAGGGAATGCAAAAGAATTGTTTATTTTGGCCCTTCAGTCCTTCATCATACCAAAACAAGGCAAAACAAAACAAGGTTTTCACTATAACACCACCACCTTCTCTCTTTTGCAAAGGCCCTGTTCTGGTAGCTTGGCTACATGTGAGCCAGGGTCCCAGGGTGAGGTTACACCTCAGGCCAAGAATGAGGAATGCTGGGGGAAAGCTCCACCTTGCCAAATTTCGTTCAAAAAATTATGTCTGCAATGCATCAAACACTCTGCCCAGTCACGAGTATGTGAAGTTAATTAAGACACAATCTTTGCCCTCAAGAAACTCACAGTCTGATGTGAAATATAGATAAGTAGGTCCCTGATTGCAGAACATCATGATAACAGATGAACAAGTAACAGAGTAGATGAGCCTGAATCAGACTGTGAGATTAGAAATGGATTTCTGGGAGTGTCACTTGGAAAGCAATTAGGAATGAGTCAGGTGTGTATGTATCCTTGTGTGTATGTATATATGTTAGTGTGTATGTGTGTGCATGTGTGCGTGTGCATATGTGTGTGTGTGTCGTGTGTGTGTGTGTGTGTGTGTGTGTGTGTGTGTGTGTGTGTGGTTTGTATTGTATGGGGACAAATGGCAAAATATTCCAGGCAGAATAAAGGTAAAATTAGGGAAACAAAAGGACTAATTATTCTAAGTCAATGAGGTACCTTGGGAGGGGCAGAAGATAAAGTAGGTAGACAGACTTTAGGGGGAGAAAAAACTTAAAACCATTTGTTCAAATGTTTATCTTTCCCTCCTGAAAGCTCTGAGGAGAAATTTAGACATTTTAAGAAGGAACATTATATGATTAAATTTACACTTCAGCTGCAATATGGAAGATGAATTAGACAAAGGGAGTATCCCGGAGGCCGCAGACCATCCAGGGGATCACATTATGCTGCGACTGCCATGGAGAACAAGGCTGGTTAAGAGAGGAATTTAAGGTTTGAATCCTCACTTCCACCCTGCTTCCTGAGCATCAGAGAGCTGGAGGGACAGGTTACCACTTCCCCTTACTCAGGATGCATATTTATTTAACAGTAATGCTGAACTGAAACCACCCTGAAACAGGACAGAATAGACTAATTTAGAAGGAACATTTAATACAACAGTGACATCTTCACACTCAGTTATTGATTGCATTGATACACTTTTTATCAAAATCCTCTTCAGGACCCACTTTGAAACAGAGAAACCACAAGGCACAGTGAAAGAGGTGTCACAGGAGTTCAATTATGTGTGTACGTTGGTGGTGGTCGTGGGAGGGTGGCAGTTCCATCATTTCACCCCAGTGTTGGTGGGGGAGGGAAGGCTGATTACACTGAGCTACTCTCCCTTCCAGGGTCAGTATCCCTCCAGCACCAACCTGAAGGTGGGACCTTGACCCTTGTTCATTCTGCCGTAGGGAGGCCTCTCTCTAGAATGCATACAAAGAGACAACTGTCCTTTGCAAATCGCACTCTGCCCCCAAAACATCTGTGCCAGTAAAATATCAAACACGTCTTCCCAGAGAAGCAAGGCCTTCGAGCTCCTGTTTAGGTTGAGATATTGGAGCTGAAGTCAGATGGCTGAAAAAAGTGCTATTGGCCCAAGGGCTATAGTGCAGGAAGTACAAGGAGCCATCCAAGGAGTGGAATCTTGCAAAGAAGCAACATGAGAAGCCAGGCCAATCATCCACAAGCAAGCAGTCTAAAGAGGCTGTAGAGTCATGGAGAATCCAAGTGAAAAATAACATGGCACAATCCAGGGAAGTCAGAGAATGCACTGAAGTACAAAGCCACAGTGTTTTGGGTATCGAGAGAAATGTCCTGGTTACAAATTAGCTAGAGAGGGTATTTTTTATAGAGAGCAGGAAGCCAATAAAAACCACTAAAATTTCTAAAGAAAACACCCAGGATGACATTGAAAAGTTATTCAGTGTTCAATTTTCGCCATGTAGCTGGATGTTTGGCATCATAATTTGGAAATCCACACATAGAAGACTGATATTTTTTCCATTTTCATCTCAATGTGAATTGTGAGGCAGACAGGACTGAAATTTTTGGGAAAAAAAATATTTAACTGGTAGTTTATTCTTAGTATTAAAGGAAATTTGCTAGCAAAAGTATTTGCTTTCATTCAGATGCTAGAATTATCATAAACTTTTGTCCGACCTCCCCTTATCTCGATTGGATAGTTGGAATAATCAACCTAGTTCTTGGGAACCTTATATACTTCTCCCAGGCAGCCATAGAAATAACGTTAAAAAACTAACCCACAAGCTTCTACTTTGAAAAACAGGACACACCATGATTAGATTGGAATAAAAAGTAGAAGCAAGTATCATTAAGCAAAGCCTACATAAAGCCACAAGGCAAGAGTAGGTACTTAAAATATACATATATTCTGAGCTGAGAAACTCAAGATAAGCTCCAACAGATTCACTTTCTCAAGGTTCCTTTAGCCTTGGAGATAATTATGGGACAAAAACAAAATTTTTGTGGAGGACCCTAATTCCCAAACATTTCCCTGTTCCAGATTCATTATTCATGGTCATGAATCCACAGGTACACAAGCACTTTGTCAAAAATTCACAATGGTCTGCTATTGCTACTGTCCTGTTTTGTCGTATCACACCTTAGCTCATCTTTTAGGAAGAAACTCCAGAAAGACAGAGCAACCCACAAAAGCTCTTTGTTCATTTTATTTCCTCAGACCTTTGTATGTGTGAGTATGGACACACACACACACACACACACACACACACACACACACACACGCTAGCTTTGAACTCCAAAAGAGAATATAGCTGCACTATTCTATTGAGTACAATAAAAATTTATCCAAGCATTACACACATTCTTCCAATTAAGATTTTGTATACTTGCCTCTGTAATCTACTTGTTTCTTTTCTGACCTCTCAAGAGTGTTTTAAAATGAAGGTTATCGTAATTGTAGTGTGAGATAGCAACTTCCTTCTATTTCAGCCTTATATATCCTACTAAGAGCCATTTCTAGGCTGTTGTCCAAAATAGCCTCTAACCACCTAAGCTGTTCAATGAAGTGTATCAGAAAGCAATCCTTGAAATAGCTCTCTAAATATGTTCTCTTCCTTCATTTGAACATAGTTGCATGCCAATCAACGGCAAAGCAATTAAAATTCTGCCAGGATCAAAGAACATGCCTTGCTACAGCGTTTGCTAATCTATGAAAAACATTTCCTCATCTCGTTTTGTGAATGCCTTGGTGACCCACACCACAGCCATATCCAAGAATCTGCTTAGGCTCTTTATAGTTCTTAATTTGTCTCCAAATATATGTCAACAAATTTCTTATACATGCTGCCAGTTTCCAGTTTTCCCCACCTTACATTTTGCTCTGTTATATTTCCCCATCTTTTTGCAAAGCATCTGTCTTAACTTCAATATTTCGCTTTTCATCCTGGCTGTGTATACATGCAACTTGAATATTTTCATTGAGGCTACACTGCTTGAGGATTTGTCACATACTCCTAGCTATTGTGTATATCAATTTTCTGTATGTGTTCTCCCTCTGCTAATAAGATAATCTTTGTGCAGATATTTCTTGTGCAATCTATTGAATCCAAGTACAGTCTGATATCGGCTTCCTTGAGTTAATCAGAGAATACATTGTGGGAGGTAGGCAGTCCCTCTCTTTTATTTTGCCGTATCATCAATAATTGAAAGGACCAGCTAAGCAATTTTCTATACTCTCTCCTAATCCTTTTGCTCCCCTCTGAGTGCATTTGAGATGCAACTCGCACCATTTCACTCAAGGATTTTAAAGTTTTGGGGGCACTCAGAGCACAGCTGTGTGACTGACTATCAAGAAGCAGACCAGACAATTTCTGTGAATCTAAAACTGTCTATGAATGTAAAGAGACATGGAGAATTGCTGCAATTAATAGGAATAATTTAAGCCAAAAGTCTGTTAGCAGAAAAACCTAGATAATTGAGGCAAATCTATGTTTTAGTTTGAATGATATGAGTGATTGCCTACATTTAACATTTTACTTTGTGTATAGTTAAATGCTGCCTAACTAGAAGTGTGTCTCATAATTTCTAGGGACTGATAAACTCTATTTTAAAACCCTTTGCAACATAGGCATTTGTCTAACCCTACCACCCCAGAATTTCATTAGACTGCTAATGTATTTCAAATTGTTTATTCTCAATTTTATGATCAGTGTATTTATCTAAAATATAGTCTTGCTCAGTTATATAGTTAATCAAATATGACACCACAAAATGTACTTAACCCTTCAACTCTTTCATCAGATGAGCCACAGTATTATTTAGCTTTAAGAAAAAATGAACTTCTTTAGGAATTATTTTTTTTGAAGATGAACTATTTTTTTCTTATCAATTTAATTTTAATTCTGTAAGTCTGACACACTATGAGTTTCAGCATACTGACACTTATTTCCATGTAGGTCAATAAAACTCAGCTTTATTAAGTGTTTGCCCTCCTCCACCTCCCCATCTACCTGAGTATGAGTCTCATCCTGTTACTCTGTTTTTCTCTTGGAATTACAGAGGGGAGAAAATTCGGTCCTTCTAATTGAGGAGTTTGCAACCAAGGGTGTCATTGGCCCACAAGGAGGCATTTGGACTTGTGTGTGTGGGAGGAGAGTGGGGGGGGTGTTAGTTAGTGGGGTAGAAGACATGACCTTTTGGTGGTCAAACTGACTATGAACAAAGGTATTTACTGGATAGAATCATGCATACTATAACAACTTTATCTCCAATTATTACGGTACTTTTGTTTTAAATGGAAAAAAAAACATGTGCTGACAACATTTAAACAACTACAAGTTGAAGTATGGGAAATTTAGGTCTTATATGTAATCTCTTCACTTTTCTCTATACACAGTCTCACCTATGGAAGTGCCAAACCCTAATATTTTATTCTCCTCTACTTGTCTCTCAAATATCTTCTTAGAAGGTCAATACTTTAAAAATTATATTTCTCCAGAGAAGTTCCTTTGTTAAATCCATCCTGAACTTTTGACACTAGCAGTTCCCCACAGCTGCTGTCATTTCTTTAGAGGCTAAAAGTAGTTATGTGTCATGTCATCAATGACCCTTTTCTGTCCATTCGTTTTTCTGAAAATGTCAAACAGCCTCACTTATAAGTGCTATAGCTGACAATATGCATAATTTTTGGAAAAACAGACTTTGAAAAAGCAAATATAGTACATCCAGTATGCTATATCTTTTTCTGTTAAAAATTTCATGGTTATATTATCTTATTTTACTATGTACTATATCAATCCTTTTGAATTCTATTTTGAGAAAAACCAAGAAATATCTTTTTTTTGGTTGTTTCGATGAAGATTCCAAACAAACATAGCATCATTTTTTTGTTTGTTTCATGAATTCCTTTTAAGGCTCATCTTTATTTTTTAATATGACTTAATCAAAAAGTAGCAATAACATTATAGGTATGAGATATCAACATGTGAATTTTACCATTAAATGAATTTTCAGATTTCACTGATACAGCAAAATATATCTTATGAAAATTGCACTGATTGACAGTCAGACACCTAAATCATTAATACATAGAACATCAGAAATTTATAAAATTCTCTCTATAAAATGATACCATAAATCTAACACAAAAGGCTTGATGATAATCAAAACGATAATTTCTTCAGTTTTTTTGGTTTGTTTGTTTGTTTGTTTTTGAGGGCAGTGTTACTGGCCCTCATATGTGGGATCCGAACCGGGGCCACTGGCCTCCCAAGCCAGCACCCAACCACCATGCCACTCGGCCGGCCCTTCAGATTTTTTTTTTACCAAGTAATTACATGCTTGATATACACAATACTGATCCTATGATGGAGTCTGATATACCCTAATTTACTTATTTATTCAGTCAACTAGGTGTGCAGCAGCCACTAGATGCCTCCCCTGTCCTCTATGGAGGTAATATGTAAATGGAGACCTAAGGAGCAAGGGAGGCCAGCTATGTGGAGATATGGTATGAAATGGGAACTATATAACATGCAAAGGAAACATCTAATAAAAAGGCCTTAAGGCAGAAAGGAGTCAGTGTGCTTGAGGATCAGAAAGAAAACAAGTGTAGCAGAAGCATAATATTTTAGGGAAAAAATACGGGAAAAGAGGTCAGAGTCTAAAGGACTTTTAGGCGAAAGTAGAGAGTGTAGAAGAATGACACAACCTAAAATCTAGGTAGAGAATAAGGGAAACAACACTTGCTGCAATATCAATCAAAATTACATTTACAAAGGGGAGATCCAAGATGGCAGAGTAGATAAACACTGTGTGTGCTTCCTTCTGTGAGCACATTAAAATTGTAACTAAATTATAGAACAGTCAACTTGGAGAACCATCTGAAGTCTGGCTGACCAGAAGTTTTATAACTAAGGATATAAACAGCAAGCCACATCGAGACTGGTAGAAGGGGCGGAGACGCCAAACAGGCTGGCCTCAAACCTCCATGTGGTGGTTGAGAAGCAGGACAGATGTCTCAGCCAAAGATATTCCCCCTGGAGGAGCAAGATACTCCAGCCCCACACGGTCTCCCCAACCCAAAGCACTGTTGCTGGAAAGAGAAGACCCCACAACATGGGTCTGTGAAAAACAGTGGGGATTCTGACCCTCTGGGTGGGACAGAAAGCTGCAGGAAACTGAGATATCCTCTTAAAGGGCCCGCGTACAGGCTCTCTCGCTTGCAGTTATTCACCTTGGACTCCAGCGGAGGCATGGTAACTCAGGGGGCATCAGAGGTGTATGGGGGACAGACTGAGAGGTGTGGCTTTGGGAGGAAGACTGGAAGACAGCATTATTCCTGAGAGGGGACCTTTTCCCATGCAACCGGCCACCATCTTCTCTGTGTTGAGCCCACCCTCACTGGCTAAATCTGAATCTGATGGGCTAATGAGCTTCCCTGCTCCACTCTGCTGCACCATTGGGATACCACCCCACCCAACTCACCCAACACCTGAGGCACTTTCTCTGAGAGCAGCCAGCCCTGCCGGCATCATACCATTTCTTGAAAAAGTATCAAAGTCTGTAGAACCCAGGTGGGTGGCAACTGGCCTCAGTGTGCTCTGAGACTTGCTGAGTAGTTCCAGGCTCGGCACTGGCACCAAACCAGAGTCTACATTAACCTGTTGACCACAATTTTTCCTACTCTAGTGACTCCCTGAGAACCTGACAAACCCAAGTTGTATAACACAGTGGGCTTTATGAGGGGTTGAACCTTAAGGAAGCCGGCAGGCAGCAGCAGGACTTCGGGTGTCCTGGATTTTTGTGGAGCTACTCCAGGCCCAGTACTCTTGGCAGCCATCCTCAGTTTGCAGAGTGACCTCTCCTATGCACCTCCAGGTGCAGTACAGGCAGTGAGCAACCACAGATCGCTCTGTAGAACCTACCAGGTAGTCCCTGGCAAATCACTGGCCGTAGGTGATCTGGGCCTGCACCAGAGCCCTTCATAAGAGTCCCCAGAACCAACATACTTGGAGGTTGGCTTCAGACCATAGCAGAGTGCCACCCAATTAGCCCCACTACTGGCATACCCAAATGGCAGTCTCAACAAGCACCAGAGCAGGTTGGAGTGAATCCCACTTAGTGAGGTAAGCCCTCCACACAGCAGCCTGTAAGCTGTGGACATGGCCAAACACCACAGCCATTCAGCCTGAGGGTCAATCCCACCTACTGACATGCCAATAAGAATCCATTCTCAACTATAACAGAAGGGCACACAGAACCCACACAAGAGGCACCCCTGGAGCACCTGGAGCAGATGACTAGGAAGACTGTGCCACTGGTTGCCACAGGGCACCTAGTACATAAGGCCACCCAGCCAAGACTGGGAGACATAGAAGATATATCTAATACATAGAAATAAACACAGAGGCACATAGACGCAGACAAACTAGGAAACAAAGAAATATATCCCAAATGAAAGAACAGGAGAAAACTCTAGAGACAGAACTAAACAAAATGGGTGTAAGCAACCTACCAAATACAGAGTTCAAAACAATGGTATAAGAATGCTCCAGGAACTTAGTGAGAACATCAACAAAGAGAGAGTCAGCATAAGAAACCATAAAAAAGAATCAGTCAGAAGTGAAGAATACAATAACTGAAATAAAGAATGCACTAAGGGCCGGCTGAGTGGCGTGGTGGTTAAGCGCTGGCTTAGGAAGCCAGAGGCCCAGTTTTGGTCCCACATATGGGGGCCAGCGACACTGCCCTCAAAAAAAAAAAAAAAAGAATGCACTAGAAGCAGCATGGATGGACTTGGAGGGTACTGTGCTGGGTGGAGTGTAAGACAGAGAAAGACAGATGCAATTTGATTTTGCTTACATGTGGAATCTAAAGAACAAAATAAAAAAAACTAAATAGAAACAAACTCATAGATACAGAGAACATATTTATTTTGCCAGATGGGAAGGAGGTTGGGGTTGAGTGAAAAAGGGGAAGGGATTAAGAAGTACAAATTGGTTGGAGTACAAAACATGGAGATGTAGGGCATAGCATAAGGAATATAGTCAATAATATTGTAATAACTATGTATATTGTCATATTGGTACTAGACGTGTTGGGGTGATAGACAAGAGGGTGTTGGGGGCAGCATGAAAAAAGTGAAGGGATTAAGAAGTACAAACTGGTAGTTGCAAAAAAGTCATGGGGATGTAAAGTAAAGTATAAGGAATGTAGTCAATAAAATGGTAATAATTATTTATAGTGTCAGGTGGATACTAGATTAGTCAGGGGAATCACTTCTTTTTATTTTGTTTTATTTTAAAGATTTTATTGGGGAGTTGGGGGAAGGGAACAGAGTTGGGGAATTGGGGAAGGGGAACAGACAAGCTGCTGTCCTTTTGTTCTTCAGTCTAGATATGGAGGACGTCGCTTCACTGGCCCATGTTGGTATTATCATTGCGCTCTTCCCTGGTGAGGTAGTCGCTCGCTGGCCATTGGATGGCTGTTCTTGGTGGTTAATGGCAGCTCACAAAAGCTCACCCGCTGTTGGCGAGCCCCACTGCAGTCTACACGGTCACCAGCCACTCATCCCAGCCCAGCTCCAGGTCGAGCTGTTGTTTACCATCTTGGCTGTAGAGGGCGCAGCGTCACTGGTCCTCATATGTGGGCTCCAGAACTGGGGCCCTGCTACTCAGAGCTGGCATCCCAAGCCAACTCCTAACCAACGCACTACTCAGTTGGCCCAGGAGGATCACTTCTTAAATTATATAAATGTCTAACCACTATACTGTAGACCTGAAATTAATATAAAATAATATTGAATGTCAATTGTAATTGAAAATTTAAAAAAGGGGGGAATAGTTGAAGGGAAATAAGAGGTCCAAATTTCAGGTATAAAACAAATAAGTCATGGGGATGTAATATACAGCACGGGGAATATAGTCAATAATATTGTGATAGCGTGATATGGTGTCAGATGGTTGTTGGGCTTATCATGGTGCTCACTTCTTTAGGTATATAAATGTTGAATAATTATGGTGCACCCCTGAAGCTCATATAATATTGTATGGTAGCTATATTTATAATAGTATTTTGAAAAAGAATTATAAAAAAATAAATCAAATAACAATAAAAAAATTACATATCCTTTTGCCTAGTAATACGTATCTCTAAGAAATATGAGCAAATATGTGCATGAAGTTTGAACAAGGTTATTTATTGCAACATATTAACAAAGGTTTAAAAGCAACTCAAATATTGATCAGTAGCAACCTGGTCAAATAAATTAAGGTACATCATACCTTATATGATATATTATGGAGCTAATAAAAAGAATGCAAAACTCTCGCTTACTGTTATCTAAACAGCTCTAAGATACAATGCTGGTGAAGAAAGCAAAATCCAAACAGTGTGATAGTATGGTAGTATTGTATAAAGTAGAGAGAAAAATTGAAAGATTATATCCATTTTCTATTGCTGTCATACAAATTACTATACACCCAGCAGCTGAAAACAATATTAGTTTATTATCTCTTTCTTTCTCTAAATCAGAAATCTGTGTTGTCTTGGCTTGTTGTTCTTGTTAGAGTCCCTGAAATAAGCATGTTGGCCATCCCAGCCTCTTCTCTGGAGATTCAGAGGCAAACACACTTTAAGCTCACTGATACTGTTGGCAAAATTTAGTTCCCTGTGATTATGGGACTGAGGTTTCCTTTTTCTTGCTAGCTTTTGTCTGGAAGTTGTTTTCAACTCTAGAGGTCTCACGTATTCCCAGGCTTAGGAGCTGCTTTTATCATTAAACTAGCAATGGCTGGTTGAGTTGTTTTCACTCTTCAAATCCCTGATTTCCCCTCTGCCTCACTTTCCTGCCTCCTTTTCTCTGATTTATTTTTTCTGCCTTTCTCTTCTGCTTTTGAAGGACTTCATTACCTTGGTTCTAGGATGGTCAAAGATAATTTCCCTATTTTAAGGTTAGTGGATTAGTAACTTTAATTATATTTCCTAAGCCCCGACATTGGTACCTAGATTAGTGTTTGGTTAAATAACAATACAAAGAGAATCTTTGTGGCACATCTTTAGAATTCTTCCTACCACAAATTTATTCTTATTTCCTCTTATATGAGAAAGAAAACTCTAGAAAAATATATGAGAATGTAATAACAGAGGCTACCTTTGTGTGTTTGTGGGTAGTGGTGTGGAGAGGGGAATCATGGGCATGGGAGACAGGGATAGAAAATAAATTTGTTTAACATTATTTTTCATTGTGTTTTAACCATGTAATAATGTGAGTAATTCAACATATTCAATTTTTAAAGCATCACAAAACTAATGAAATCATATTTAAAACATTTTATTTTGCTGAAAGTAAGCTTATACTGAAATGATGTACATCATACAGAGAGACATGAGAGATATGGCACAGTTCTTTCACGTTTGGTATGCTTTTATCACAAATGTTATGATATGGAAGACATTTACTACTTTTCTATATTCCAACTCCTGTAAAATATTCTTTCTTACAACATGTTATAGCATAATTTAACTTAAACTTTGGGTAAATAGATCTTTTGCATATTAACACTGGCTCTGTTCTTTCCTCTTTAGCATAAGTCAACTAAAGTAATAACATTGGAGACATCCATGATTATCAACAGTGCAGATACAAAGGCTGAAAAAGAGGACTACACAAGATGGTCATACAAATAATTCAGGATATGCTTACATAATCTTTTCTAGAATACATCAAAATTGAACTAGGAAACTGAATATTTATAGAGAACTCTCACATCCCAAGAATATATCCCAAACCCTGAGAAGTTAGTGAACTCTAATTTGTGGACCATTTACTTAAATGACACCAAACAGGAAACACATTCACTGTGAAAGATTACCAACGTCTTATGATCAAATCTATGAGCTTCTTCTTCCCAGAGCCATCCTACCTTTTTCCATCACATGATATGCTGCCCATATCTTTCTTCTCGAAACTTTCTATTAGGAGATAATCTTTCATGAGCGTCTTATACATCTTGCTGGACTTGCAGAAAATGTGAGCCCTGACCACTCTTTCCAGGGCCTTTCCTTAGGTTTTTGTTTGCAGTCAGCATCCACAAGAGATGAGGTAATGTCTCTCCAGGAGAAAATGAAACAGGCTTGCTTACAGGCTGAGGTAAAGAGGTAAGTTGCCTTGCATTGGTGTTTCTATCTTGTAATGCAGCCCTACTGTGTATGCAGACATTCACCTAGGCCCACGTGCATCAGCTTGCAGAAAGTGAAGATGAGAGAACCAACATGGCCATGCAGACAATATGGCTACTGCTTTTGATGTGAATAATAAAGCCTTTCGTCTCTGACCCCAGGAGCCTTGTATCTTCTTTCAGCATCCATAAAGTAGTGGGAGGCTAACTTGTTAGCTTACAAGCAAGGTAAAAACAGGCAGATCCTTCATAGTCCTTACCATTCTCTCAGTACATTCTATGAAAAATGCTCTTTCATTTTTATTTATCTCTCTAACGGTTTGTCCTCCCCCTCTTTCAGCTAATCTCCTCTGCTGTTTCTGAAATGTTAATACAGTAGTACACAGGGCTCTGTCCATGGTCCTGTTGTACTTTTATTTCATACTTTCATTTTGACAGTCCTCCCTTTATCCATGATTTCTGCTAATATATTTGTACTCAGATGATTTTCAAGCATATATTCCCTAAAATGAATCTCTTTATTTATCTCCAGACTTCTTTGTCCAACTGCCTAATATGCTATAGACCCATCAAACTTAAGCTTACTTAATCACCATTAACTCATGTTCCAAAGTGAAAAATACTGGAGTTACTTCAACCTCTCTAACAATTGTACAATCACACAGTTAAGTGTCTTAAACCACATCTTTTATTTTGGGATCATTCCTCTCTCATTAACTTATATTAACCCCTGACTGGTCCTTTTTACTTTATTCACTCCCCTGTATATTTCAGGCTCCGAACTGCTCCCAAGTTACCTTCCCTTTTTTTTTTATTACTAGTTTCAGGTGTACAAAACAATGCAATAAGTATATTTGCACCCCTCACAAAGTGACAACCCCTCTCCCACAATCCAGCCCCCATCCCCGATAACATACATATCTATTACAATTCCATTGATTCCACTCCCACACTGTACTCCACATCCCATGACTATATATATTAAACTATAGTTGACATATAATATTATTCAATGGTAGCTTCAGATGTACAGTGCAGTGGCCAGGCCTCTACACCGTCCAGGAAGTGGTCCCCTAAAAAGACATATGAAGAGACATTTCTCTACAGAAGACATACAGATGGCCAACAGGCATATGAAAAAATGTTCAACCTCACTAATCATTAGAGAAATGTAAATAAAAACCACCATGAGATACCACTTCACTCCGGTCAGAACGGCTATCATCAATAAACCTACAAACAAAAAGTGCTGGCAAGGCTGTGGGGAAAATGGAACCCTGGTGCACTGTTGGTGGGACTGCAGATTGGTGCAGCCACTATGGAAATCAATATGGAGGTATCTCAAAAAGCTGGGAATGGAAGTACCTTATGACCCAGCAATTCCACTCTTAGGTATTTATCCAGAGAAATCTAAAACACTAATTCGAAAAAATATATGTATCCCTATGTTCATTGCAGTGCTATTTACAATAGTCAAGACTTGGAGATGACTGGACCAAGATACCTTTCTTAAGCACAGATTTTATTATATTAGCATAAGGGTGCCTATTGCCTATAGATTAAATAGGAAAGCCTTGAAATGGCAGCCCAGATGCTTCACAGTATTTCCCATTGTAATTTTTCAATTTCACTTTAACTTCACCATCATACCACTGGTGCACACACATCCACAAGTGTGCACACTTATGTTATACACAACAGTCTCATATGTCTCATTCACAACTGAGTCACAACAGCCATTTCACTATTCGCACTGTAGACTCTCCTCTCTTCTGCCTGTGTATATGCTGTTCCTTCTGTTGGCACTATAGCAGCCTGTTGACTAATTGCTATTCCTCCTTTAAATAATAACTAAAAAGGAATTTCCTCACTCCTTTAGCCTAACTATACTTACTTCCTTATCTATTATAATACCATATTCTCATTTTCATTATTTTCTATACTTCCTTTCCTTTCACCAAATCTCTTACTGTTGCTCTTCAAACATTTCCACTACAGGCCATTGAAAAAAATAACTTGTATCTTTAGTCTATTTTCTAATGGTCCATACACTACATGTTTAACCAAGTTCTAGCTCTTCCCTACATCATAGAGTTCCTATCAGACTTTCAAAGGCAGCCTGCTCATTATTTTACACTGTAGATATTTGAGTAGAGAGAGATATAAACCTTCTTCTAGCTCTCTAGGACTGTTTCCACATCTCTACATAAAAAACTCCTGCTTTTCTGATCTATCTATACTTATCTCTGACATTTCCTAAAACCCTATTCATAACACCAAAACACTCTCTGATACCATCATTCTCTTACTTTCAATTGCCACTTGTGTGCTATTGGCTCCCAGTACAAGTCAAACCCAGACTTCATTCTAAGTTTCACATTCATATATCAAATTGCTCTTTCCTTCCCAGGTTTCAGGTTTATATATGAATACATTAATAAATATCTCAAATGAATATTGCAAATGAACTTTCATGTGTATTTTTGTTTTGTATTTTATATATAATATATTTATAACATATATATACAGGTTACAATGTATCATGAATTGTACAAGTCACCATGTATATGATTACTAACAAAATAGATTCCATCCTGCACTCCTGAAAATTACAGTCTGTATCTGAAATTAAACTCCTTATCTCTTCCCATAAATATGTTGCTTATCTTGATTATGTTTCCTTATAGATCTAGACATGATCTAGACATTTCTTTCCCTTCCTATTCTCTTTCATAATGCAATCAATTGCAAACTCTTGCCATATAGACATAATTGCTTTCTGAATTCTTAACATTTTATTCATGCTTTCTACCACTTTCCTCATTCAGTCTGTGGTCTTCACTGGCCTGCTGTAATGCATCAATTTTTAAATTCAGCTCTCTATTTTGTACCAAGCAAATTCAATGTATAATATACTGGCAAAATGATATATCAAAATGCAAATATAGTTATGTTGCTTATCTGTTCAAAACAAGTTTATTATTCTTTTTTGACCAAAGGGCAAATGTCAATCTCTCTGATATGACACTCAAAAAGTCCTTCAAAATCTGGCCCTGCTTAACCCTCTGATCTTATCTCTCACTGCTCTCTGTATTACATTTTACACTGCGTCAACCACAACTGCTAGCAGATCCCCATGTGCATCATATTTAGTCGTTTCTCACTTTATATTTTTATAACTTGTGTTTTACCACATAGATAACAATTACCTGACCCTCCAAGTATGAAATAGCTTCTCCTCTGTGCACCCATAACCCCATTTGCATATCTCTATACTTACGCATAATCATAACATATTATATTGTTCTTGGTTTGTGTTTGTTGTCCCAACATATGGTGAGGTCATTGAAGACAAAGACTGTATTCTATTCACCTTTGTATTCCTAGAAACTAGCAATGCTTAGCATATATTGCTTAACAGATTATGGTTGAAGATATAAGTAAATCAATGCTACTCCTCTTTCATATTATTATCTTAATTTCCTATTATATAAGCTCGAGTACATGAACTATGACCTATTTATCTTTATATTTCTGTTTCTTGGCACAGTGATTGGTATATAATAGATAATCAGTATGTGCTCGTTCCATGAAAAGTTGCAGATGAAAATCAAAAGCATTGCACGGCAACTCAAGGCATGACATAGTACAGAATGAAAAAGAAGAGGTACCACTAAAAAAAGAAAATAGTAAAACATTAAAACAAGGGCAGACAATTCTAGTTTGAGATATTAATTATTAGAAGTCAGTATTTTATTCTGTTCTAAAAATAATTCTATTGCTCTGATTGTACTGAGGAAAGTTTACATAAATCATGAGGGTATCTTCACTCAAAACAACACTAAATTATAACGTTGTTCTTTGGTTGGGGGGAGGACTTTTTGATAGATTGATCCCAGGTACATATTTGGTTTTCTATAAGAAAACATTGGCAGCTTCAAACTTGTTCACTATCGTTAATACATATGCATCCACCATGACAAACAACAATAAAGCTAAAGACAAAATTTGCACCGACATTGATAAAAACTCACCATAGCAAAAGTAGACTTTTACAGGCTGATTGCTGTGGGAAGCTTCAGCGCACATGGCTGCAAGAATGCTGAAACCTAGAGGTGTGTTATTGGCTGCCACAGCCTTGACAAACCTATTAGCAGAGCACTAACTTTCATCCCTGGCTTCTCCAAACAGTGGACAGTGATCGCCAGGATTGTTTTTCTGGTGACCAAACAATTTATTTTCATCTGGTATGTGATAAAAATCAAAAGAAAAGAAGTATTTTATTTAATATGTTACTTTTTGAGCAAGCACTGAAGAATTCAAATAAACAGGAAGTGTTGAAAAGGCACCACCTAGGGCTGGCTGAGTGGCTCCGTTGGTTAAGAGTTCGCTCAAGAGTGTGAGCTGAGCTCTGAGCAACGGCAGTGTTCAATGCCAGCCCGAGCTGAGTTGCCGTTGAGCTGCCAACAGGTGGCAGGATGGCTCAGCTAAAAAAAAAAAAAAAAGAAAAAAAAGAAAAGGCACCACCTTATGTATTCTAAATGACATTAGATACAAGAAATATGTTGCAAACTCTGAAGAAAACCAATGTAATTATTGAAACACTGACTTGGGAACTGCATGAACTGTATTCTAACATAGATTCTACCATTATTTAGCTCTACTGACATGAAATAAATCCATTTATATTGCCAAGCCTCATTTTTTTCCCCTCATACATGAAGAGTTGGGCCAATGACTTTATCAATTATATTCAAATCTCACATTTCATTAATTAATTTTATTAAAATCCTGGAAAAACGTTTCTACTATCTTCTCGCTGAGCTCCATGATATTTGAAAAGAAAGGATGTGGAGGAAAATAAATGGAGTGAAAAAGAAAAGGTGAACTGCCATTATAAACCTTTTTTAATAAAACATTAAAACATTCAAAGGTATTTTTCACCCCCATCAGGTCAAGGAAATATCTGATGAGCATTACTTTCATCCCAGTGTGAATAAATAGGTGGCCTCATCAAAAACTGGCTGTGAAGGTTAGTGATGGGCTCAAAAGGGAAAATGCAGTAGCCACCATCAGCAATGTGAGCAGCATCAGAAAAAGAATGTTGAATGCTCTCTGTTCTCTTTGAACCGAATGCCTTGTGACCACCATACAATAAGGAATTTGAGTTTTATTCTAAGAGTGATAGAGAGCTATTAAAGAATTTGAAACAGTAGAATTTTACAATTTCATAATTTAAAAGATTGCTCTGATGTTGGGATATAGACGTGCATGGTTATGGAACGAGTAGCCGGGACACTGTTGAAATGGGACAGGTGAGAGGGAACAGTGGCTTAGAGTAGGGTAGTTTCAGTGAGATGAAAAGAAGAGGACAAATTCTGGATATATGTTTAAGGTACAATTATTTTCAATTTTCCCTGTAAGCTCCAAAACTTTTCCATTCTTTTTTGCTCTACCTTGAAGTTAGGAGACTGAATCACCCATGCCTTTCCAGGTGTCTTGCAGTTGGGTTTAGCCAACAGGAAATGCTGGCAGGAAACTAGACTTGCAAAGGTATTTCTTTTCCTCATTCACTCCCCACTTCAGGCTCAAATCTCGGAGAATACCAGTGCTTCTTCATAACCTTGGTTTCTCCCACATGGGCTCTACGCCACCTTCTCAGGTCTTTTTGACTCTAATAACAGCCCTTTCCCCCTTTAGCCCTTTGGCCCCTAGGCATTAATGGCTTCCTGCTGTTGTTATTCCCTGGTTGCCTCACCATTTCTTATTTGTTCCATAATTCTTCCCACATCATTGTAAGTAGTCCCTTTATTGAAGTCTTTTTATTTGAAGCTTTTGAGATAAATTTTGTTTCCTTTGGAGACCCTGAATAAATGAACAGCCAGGCTTGTTGAAATGCCAGATGTGGGGAAGTGAGGAAAAGTAGAGTCAAGGTCAACTCTCACATTTCAGGCTTAAGCAACTGGGTGTGTAGTGGTTGTGTTTAAGGAGTGAAGGAGGCGGGGATAGAAATGATTCATTTGTGAAAGCAATATGCCATAACAGAACAGTGCACATACCACTAATACGTGCCAGATGAATATTGATATAGCACAGGAGGCTGGCAGCTGAGGACCATTGCACTGAGGCTCATACTAAGTTTCAGGAGGATTCTGATGTGAGTTTTATATGATTAGTGCACTACATATTTCATATGTGTACTTTTATGCTTTCTTATACTACATTATTTGCACAGAATCCTAATAATATTACAAATCACACGAATTAAGAGGTTGATAAAAAGTGTCAAAAGAAAACACAAAACATATTTTAATTTTAATCATATAAAATTTAGAAAGACGTATTTGTATCACATGATATATGGTAAGGAGAAGTGTACATTATTGCCAAATACAAAGTTTCAGAAGGACAGATGCATTTTTACTGAAAAGGGATTTAGTTCAACATGAATTCCAAGAGTCCACATATCCCCCCAATAATAACAATCACCAAAGAATCTTATTATTTCTAGCTAAAATATTCACTAACACTTAGCAACAGTCAGGAGTTAGGTTTAAGAGCCCTTGGAAATATGTTTTCTATGTGGTCTATGTTTCAAGCAATAGGAATATACTTATCAAGTACTCCTTATGACAATGTTATATGATTTAGTCAGAAGACTCATCAAGGCGTGCACATACACAAACACACATATATGTATATATGTATAGTATATGTTTATGTATTATATGCGTACAAGATAGGACAATTAAGTTTGTGACCTTTCCACCATGTAAGCGCATATATATATGCTCCTACCAATTGCTCCTACTTGTTTGCTTGGCTCAGTTTTCATGGAAACTATTCTATCAGCCCTAATTTTTGGACATTCTTTTCAAAAATGATCTAGATTTCCCAACTTCCACATTTAACTAGTGACTGTTGATGTCCTGTTGTGACTATTAATATTTATATAAATAAGGTTAAGACAAAATTATAGAAGAGTAATGAAAAAACTGGGTACTAAAGAGACTTGAAAGAGTTAACTTCAAAATGTGAATTACCAGTCTTAACTGATTTCTAAGCTTTCGTATAAACTTTGCCATCAAATTAACATCTGATCAGAAGACCAGTCCAGCTTTGAACACCTAGACATCTGCTGAGAGCACAGTATTATCCTGGGAAGTGCTCCTGTAGATTTGGTAAATGTGTGAAAATCAATAATAGCCATATCACAGCTACTCCTCCTCTCACCCCTGTCACTCCACAAAAGCAGAGAATCTGCACCAAGTTATCACTCACCCTGACAAGTGTTGCCAATTGTATTGCCAGCAGGTTTCTGTATTTAATAAGTTGTTTTGTCAGTTGTATTATATTAATAGATACTTGGGATGGAAATCACCATAAATATTGTCTCAGAGGCCTGAGATTAAAATGTTTTTTTCAGGTTTCTTTGGTTTTGTTTGCTTATTTATAAATATATCTCAAGTTCTATTATACTCAACAAAAGTGACCAGTAGCTAGAAAATAATATGTAGTCTTTTGAGATATTTTAAAACTTTGCCTGGCAAGAAGAATTTGGCAGAGTAAACTTAAAGATTTTGTTGTTGTTGTTAATTTTTTCTCCTGCTCTCTTCAAGATGTTTTAAAGCTGTTACTAAAATATAAGTATAAATATGCACACAAAATAGAAATCTTGTAGCTCAGACTCTGGCCTTGTTGTTATTTGAAGTCTCAACTTAGTCAATAATGGTGCTTTGGGAAAAAGCTCAATATTTTCCCAATTCAAGTCAAGTAAGCTAACAAAGGCAATGTCATCAGAGGCTACACTCTTTTTTTTTTTTTCTCTGCCCTTCAAATGTTGTGACTTTGCATGAGCTTTTCTGGGATGATTAATGACAGGTGTGACTGAGAGAAGTAATTACAGAGAGTGAGTGGAAGTTTAAGACTGGGGATGAAAGTGAATGATATGAACATGAAAGTTTTAGTGATGAAGTCAACTTCTGACAAGCACAACATGCTAATTATGGAAATTTTGAAATAGAATAAAGATCTGAAAAGTAAGTTGGAAATGGAAGAACATAATTTAATCATTAACCTCTTTACTATGGAGACTAAAGGCATATCCTGTGTTGAAAGCATTTGTGATTTGGGAGGCTAATTATTCATACCCCTACAATTTTATTCCATTTCATGTCTAAGCTCCTTGTACATTCTCATGGACTATGCAATTTTCTCTGGTTCTGTGATGTTTGCTCACATGGTCTAAAAATCCAAAAATTTTAAATGAAACACTCAAATCATTTAATCTTGTACCAGCCCTTTACAGCCATTAAAATAGCTCACATGAAGAAGTCCTAAAGAGAGACAAAGAACACTTCTAAGCATCTGTTGATTTTCTTCTTGTTTGGTCCTTTGACGGCACTGAAAATTTAATTAAATTGTAAACATCTGGAGAGCAAAGATCATATTTTATGTACTGTATCTCAAATGGTATCTAGCAGTATGCCTTACAAATAACTTTAAAATGAATATATAGAATGAATAACTAGCAAGGTCATAACTTGTTTGGAAGAAGATTTAAGAAGGAATTGAGTGAGCATATCTGAGCATGAAATTTATAAAAATCAATTTTAATGATTTCAAACAATCTTTTTATTTATTCTGAATTTTCCAAGGACAGGGCTACTTCTCAATTATTGCTTTGCTTAAAGTCATAAAACTATGTGCTCGTCCATACTAATCATTTTCCACTGATGCAATCTGATAAGAATGTAAGATCTCAAATTTAATTTTCTCCTAGAAATTATATATATCCAGAAATATCAGAAAGACAGAGTAGTAATAACACTTTAACAACGGTCTCTTTTTTCCCCCTGGGGGGAGTCAGATAATTAATTCCCAGGGAACGTATTTGCATATTGAACTTCAGTTCTTCATGGCACATCCCATTTCATAGTTAAAGTCCAATCACTCTCGTTGATCAGTCTACCTGATTATTCTACTTCTTTCCGGACATCTGTTGTTTATGAAGTTAGTATCTATCTATCCTACTCCTTGAATTAATATATAAAATTTTCTGAGAAAAATGACATATAGACGTTTCGCTTTTAGTTTATATGTTTAGGTGAGGTTTTACTTCTAGCTCCAAAGGCAGAGAACTTGAATTAAACTTGGCTAGTAGCTCATCACATTCCAAATTCTTTAGTTCTTGGACAAAGTAGGAAATCAAATCCAAGTCACTGGAACATAGTTTTAAAAATAGTTTGGGAAAATACAGCTGGGACCCAAAATGAACCATACTGCTGATACTACATAACTCATAACCAAAAAATAAAAGTCTGATCACATCATTTGAACCCCAATTCTAGCTGTGCCTGAAATTAGAGCTACTCTAATATTTTTCAGTTTTATGAACCATAAATTTCTTTTTATTTCTTAATCTAAGCTGACCTGGATTTTATGTCAATTGGACCTGAAAGTATTCTGACACTCTCTGTCTTGCTCAAAGGCAACATGGCATGTAGTTGTCTGTTTCTAACCATTGCCTACAACCAACGTCAGCTGAAGGAGTGGCTAGGTAGCTCTGATTTTCTGAGTGAAGGGTCTCCTAGAATGAAGCTCCATTTGTCATGACTCTTGTCAACAGAATCTGGAAAGGAGGAAATGGTGTGTAATTTTGGCTGCCTGGCATAAATTAGGTCTAGATGAGCAATAGCCCTTTTGCCTCAATGTTAATAACACTCCTTCATAGATCACAAATTTGTCTATTTTCTTTGGCCTAAGGTGTAGTAAGCAGTGAGGGAGTTGTGGGTGGTCACAGAAGTCCTAAGCTGGCTAGAAGTTGTAAACTTTCCAAGAGTCAACTCATGAGCATTCAATCAGAGGAAATTAAATCCACAGGAGGGGATGTAGAGCAAGTAACAGTCAATATCATCTCTCAGCTGAGTGAATGCTCATGACCATAGATTGTGCGTAAGCCCGAAAAGGGACATTTTTAGTATCCACTGTTGGAGCAAGTGGAAAAGCAAGGCATGCCAAATTAAAATGTAGTCCTGAAAGCTTCCAGAAATCCTGAAGTTTATATATTATTCCTCAATTTGAAATTGAAACTCTACCTTTCCAGAAAGTTCTATTCTGAAATACTACTACTTTGAGGTCTGTTATAAAAAAAAAAAATTTTTTTTAATTAAAAAATAAAATAAATAAATAAATAAATAAATAAATAAATAAATAAGCACAGCACCAATGTGTAGTCCGGTTATGCAGAAGTAAAATGTAGCCAGTGGCAAAGATTTCCTCCAGGCATAAATCACATTTTCAGAGAACTAGAAGTTATTTGGCTTTGATAAGTATGTCCCAAGAGCTGCAAGTAGACAAGAAAGTGGAGGATAGAACTGGACTGTGTGTTTTGGAACCTGGAGACAGGAGTGCCTGAAAGACAGTTTGGTAAAAATCAAGTTCAAGAACAAGATCATCCAAAAGAAAAATGAATCTAAAAACTATACAGGGAGGGTCGGCCGACTGGTGCAGTGGTTGAGAGCTGGCTTGGGACGCCGGCGGCCGGGGTTCCGATCCCACATGTGAGGGCCAGTGACACTGCCCTCTAAAAAAAATAAAAATAAAATAAAATAAAAACTACACAGTGATACCAAAGCTAGACTTGAAGTTATAGAAAAGAGGAACTACCAGGATACAGAAAGCTGGTAAGACAGAGATAGTGCAAGGCAAATTCTTAAGACTCTTAAATATAGATGCAGAGAATATTTTATGGAGAACTTGAGACTGCATTCATGCTCTGGGAGCAGCTAGTAAGCTTGTACAACTACTCTGAGCTCTAGATCATTCTTATTTTGGTATCAGAATTAGAGTCATAATAGTAGTTTGCTTTGCAGTGCTCTTATATTGTATGTAAGTATATCCACAAGTAAAGCAGAAGTATATGAGGAGAAATGCTTCCTGCAAAATGAGCCATCCAGCTATTCTCTGAAGAGTTAATAGTTTAGTAGTAGCATACCCCTTGCTATTATTATATATGACTTATTTGCTAGTGTTGTGATTGCTATCAGAAATATTTTATTCATGTCTGTTGTTCAGCAGTCCATGGTGAGATGGAAAAAAATAACAGCAATGAAGTGAGTTTATCACAAAGCTGAACATATTGAGTTTAAAGGAGAATTCAGCATTCTGGCACGATGTTCTTTTTATATGTTAGTGTTAAAATATCTGCTTTTTTTGTTTGTTTGTTTATTTTATTTTGGAGAATAATAGTGATAGGCAATAGTAGTTGTTTCCAAAATACCCCTTGTGGTAAAAATAAAAGCTGATAACCTGATAACTCTATACTGGTTTCCCACTCCTAAACACACACATACACACACACACGCATGCGTGCACACAACATAACACAAACACTATAAAGTTCAAGAAAACTCAATAGTATGATAGAAGAAAAGGATTTAAAACTGGGGGATTAAATTAGTCTCTGTGAAGTTGGTAATTATGTTTTGAAGTAAAATTACCAGTCGTTTAGGAGGTCGGAAACAATTGTTTGAAACACATTTCTCCCAATCAAATGAAATAAATCTCCACCAATCCCCATATGATGACATAATATATATTGAAATCAGTGTTGCATAAACAATATATTCAATTGGCAGGCTGTGAATACATTCGCAAAGTTATTGATGACCTTTCATCATGATTTTCTAACTTTGTTTTGCTCTACCACTCCTGAGTTATAAGCTCATCAATAATTCATTGAAAAAAAATGATATATAGTCAGTAAACAAATGATATATGTATCTAGTCAGTATAGTTGGTAAGCAGTAACATGTCTATATACTACTTTTGACATAAATTTGCAGTCCATGTTGAACACCGTCTTTGTATAAATACTATTATTTCAGTACTACATATACTGGCCTTTGATTTACAAATATTTTTAAGGTATAATGATTTGAGAATGGCAAAATGAGCATAAAAATGTATTAAATGTATTTCTGATATAAAAGAATTTTATTTTCAATTGTCAATTTTAATTAGAAAGTGACATTAGTCCAAAACATTCTATGTGGACAATGTCTAAATATGTGGAATAAATGCAAAAATAAATCAATTAATTTTTTAACCAGATATTTTTGATTCACGTAGACATAGCTCATGTAAATTATATTTGTGATGTGCAGCAATTTTATTATAAAAATTGAAAAAATACATTTTACAATTAGTTTATTAACATCTTATAGTGCTGGGGGGAAAAAGTGCTCAGAAAATGATGAGAGTATATCAAAAGGACACAGAAGCCAGATTAAAGGAATTTCCAATAGCCAAACCTGGGACAATTTCAGTAGGATAAGCACTGAAAATAAACATTGATTGCAACGAATTATAGCGCTTAGAAAAATATAAATATCCTTGAATCCAGTTGAAGTAAGTAGATAAATAAATTGACTGATAGATAAATGAGTGGGTGACTGCTTCCTTACCTTAGAATTCTGATTAACAACTGTAGAAAAAAATGATATAAATGGAAAATCACTAATTGGCAAACATACATCTTCAATAGTGATGATTTCAAATTCATGATTTAAAATCCTCAACAGATGCTAAAATTAGTGTGTAAAAGCAAAATAAGAACCAAATATTTGCATAGTCCCAAAGCATCTCTTCATATAACACTTAATCCATTACAATGGGGAAAATAACTTTACAGAAGAGAAACCTGGTAGATACTACCTGAATTTAACCGAGTGGCCAAGATTACTGTCCAGTAATAAGACAAATTGATATCAAGCACCACTGAAAAATGAAACAAGGAGAAAGAGTAAACATCACTTCTTGAACTATTAATACCAGAAAAATTATAGTGCCATTTTTATCATAGGACAACTTCAGACAAGTGAAAAATTGGGGGGTATTCAACAAAATATATTGTTACTACTCTTCAAATGTGAAATGTCATAAAGATGACTACTGAAGAAATGTCACAAATTGGAGGAAACTAAGGTAATGACAGCTAAATGCAATATGTGACATAGGTAACATCTTTGGCCATCAATAGGACATTTTTGGAACAATCTGAGAAATCTGAATGTCTACAGATAAGTTAACAGTATTATATCAATATTAATTTCCTGGTTCTGATAATTGTCCTGTGGTTTTAAAAAATGTTCACATTTGGAAAAACTGGGTGAAGGGTGCAAGGGAATTGTTTATACTCCCTGTGATTTTGGGTTGGCTGAATTCAAATTGGAAATAAAATATTAAAAAGGTTTTGTTACCTTTTTGTAAATAAATTTTTAAGAAAATTAATACAAAGCTCTACCAGATTATCACAGGTGAGGACCTGGAGGAAAGAGCAGCTCTGTTCAGCTGGGGAATGCCAGGCCCTGCTTATTCCCCAGCCTCTGAAGTCTTCCTCCCAACCCAACTGAAGCAGTTAAACCTACAAGTCTCTTCAGGCCTTAGGCCACATGTTTAGAACCAAACCTTATTTTAGACAGAAGGTGGTACAAGACTCTAAATCAACAAAACCTGTTTTAGCAACATATCAGTTGCACAGCCAGTGGAGTCCTGTTCCTGCAACCTTGTTCTGGTAAGAAGGCATCTGCCTTGTTCCACTTAACGCTAGGTGGCCATTTTAGTTCTTTGCTCCTTTTAGTACTATAGTCCTACCATCCTATTGCACTGTCACCTAATTCTTTTTTTTTTTTTTTTTTTTTGAGGGCAGTGTCACAGGCCCTCATATGTGGGACCCGAACCGGGGCCGCTGGCATCCCAAGCCAGCTCTTAACCACCAAGCCACTCGGCCGGCCCACCTAATTCTTAATGACACATTTCCCAGATGTCAAATACTTGCCAACAAGTTTGGGTAGACCTGATCTCTCTCATATGTCATCACTTCTGCCATTTCCACTATTTCATCTTAACCCTCACCACAAACCAGCTCCGTGTCTACATTCTATGTTATTCCTTATCTGTCTTTCAAAATTTATGGATGCTTGCCAGTATAAACTTCCTGGAGCTGCATCTATTTCACCAGGGCATGCCTTCTCCCAGAAAGTAGGCTCGCTATGGCTACATGGGGTGCCCAGCCAAGATTTAGTGCTTGACCCTCTGCCTTCATGTCGGCACTATGGCTCTCCTTACGCGTAA
Source organism: Aselliscus stoliczkanus (assembly GCA_033961575.1). Taxonomy (NCBI): domain Eukaryota; kingdom Metazoa; phylum Chordata; class Mammalia; order Chiroptera; family Hipposideridae; genus Aselliscus; species Aselliscus stoliczkanus. The sequence goes on along the minus strand of CM066729.1, from coordinate 98,326,096 downwards.
AAAGTGTCCCGAAGAACACAGGTGTGCAACTTTCACAAGACGACAAAATTCACCAGGACTACTTGTGAGGATCCACTCTTATAGGCAGCTGGGAGGAATTTTATGACAATAACTTTTTTGTTTTTAAAGATTTTATTGGGGAATTGGGAGAGGGGAACAGTGTTGGGAAATCAGGGAAGGGGAACAGACAAGTTGCTGTCCTTTTGTTCTTCTGTCTAGTTGTGGAGGACATTGCTTCACTGGCCTATGTTGGTATCATCATTGCGCTCTTCTCGGGTGAGGCAGATAGGTCGCAGGCCTCTGGACGGCCGCTCACAGCGGCTCTTGGCAGCTCACACCAGGCTGCCGGCTGCTCACACTGGCTGACAGCCATTCACTGTAACCTATGGCAGCCCACTGCAGCAGGGGCTGCAGCTATGTCAACCTGAGAACCCACAGCAGCCCAGCTCCAGGTGGAGCTGTTGTTCACCATCTTGGCTGTAGAGGGCAGTCTCTCTGGCCCTCATACGTGGGATCCAAACCAGGGCCCTACTGCTCAGAGCTAGCGTCCCAAGCCAGCTCCTAATCAACACACCACTCAGATGGCCCCTGACTATAACTTTTAACATTATTTTTTATAACCACATTATGAAACAAATACCAGCTGTTAGAGAAACAGGAACTATAATTAGATAGCACAGAATCAGGGGCAGGCGACAGTTCTTTGTCCTCAAAAAAAGATCTATATTTTTTCCATATAGAAATTGTGTTAAATGATTAATTGAACAGTCTCTGTTTGGACTAATTGCTTGTGAACAACTAAGACATAACACAGAGTAATTTGTACTTTTTCTAAATTATAAACCTTATACTGTACATAAACCCAATTGACTGTCCCTTCCTTGTGTCTCAGCATGACTTTATTGTTCTCTAATATACAATGTAGAACTCTCATTAAGAATACTTTACTGCAATTTAGAAACTCAGAGATACTTGACTGCAATTTAGAAACTCAATTATTTGTTCTAAGGCTATTTTGAAAATAAGAAAACTGAGATTTTTCTCATCATACACGAATGGCAAGAGCTTCATGCTTGGTTGTATTTTTCTTTTTTTGTTGTTGTTATTTCTCTACTTTGATATTTTTTAAAAATTGACTGAATTTTATTCAGGGTTAAAAGATTAATAATCTATGAGAAGCTTTAATTGATGCTGCTGCACTGTTCAGTACAGTAGTCACCAGCCATGTGTAGCTATTTAAATTAAAACTTAAACTAATTAAAATTTCATAAAATTATAAATTAAATTACCTGGTTGTACTAGCCATATTTAAAGTATTCAATAGCCACATGTGGCTAGGGGCTACCACATTGTCAGTGCATTACCACATTGTCAGTGGGAAAGTTCTGTTGGACAACACTATAAATCTAGAGCAGAAGTAACTCCAAGGAATTTTTTCTTTTTTTGTAACTACAAATTAGTACTTCTTACTCCTTTCACCTTTTCCAACCTGCCACCAATACCCCTCCCATCTATCACCCCAATAAATCTAGTACCCATTGACATCACTAATACTTATTACAATATTGTTGACTATATTCCTTATGCTATACTTACTTCCCCATGACTACTTTGTAAGAACTAATTTCTACCTCTCAATCCCTTCCCCTTTTTCAACCACCCTTCCAACTCTCCTCCCATTTGGCAACCATCAAAATGTTCTCTATATCTATGAGTTTGTTTCTCTTTTGTTTGTTAGTTCGTTTTGTTCTTTAGATTTTACATATAAGTGAAATCACATTGCATCTGTTCTGCTCTGTCTGACATACTTCACTCAGCACCATACCTTCCAGGTCCATCATCCATGCTGCTGCAAGTGGCAAGAACACATTACCTTCTGTGAGCAATATTCCATTGTATATATGTACTATCTCCTCTTTATTCATTCATCCATCAATGGACACCCAGGCTGCCTCCACATCTTGGCCATTGTAAACAATGCTGCAATGAACATGTGAATGCATACGTCCCCTTGAAGTAGTGTTTTCGGTTTCCTTGGATAAATACTCAGAAGTGGGATTACTGGGTCCTTCTTTGTCTCTTGTTATAACCTTTATTTTAAAGTCTATTTTGTCTGATATAAGTATTGCTAACCCAGCTTTTTCTTTCTTTTGTTTTGATTTGTTTCTATTTTCATAACATATATTTTCCAATCCCTTTATTTTCAGTCTGTGTTTGCCTTTCAATCTGAAGTGAGTCTCTTGTAGACAGTATATGTATAGGTCTTGTTTTCTTATCTATTCAGTCACTCAATCATTTGATTGAAGCATTTAATCCATTTCCATTGAAAGTAATTATTGATACATATGTAGTTATTGTCGTTTTGTTGTTCATATTTTTTATCCTTTTTTTTTCATCTTAAAGAAATCCCTCTAAGATTCCTTGTAATGCTGATTTGGTGGTGATAAACTTCTTTAGCTTTTTCTCACCTAAGAAGCTCTTTGTCCTGAGATACTAAATGAAAACTTTACTGGGTAGAGTGATCTTGTTTGTAGGTCTTTGTGCTTCATCACTTTGAATATTTCCTACGGATCCATTCTGGCCTGCGAGGTTTCTGTTAAGAAATCAGCTGACAGTCTTAGGGGAGCTTCCTTATAAGTTACTAGTTACCTTTCTCTTGCTGCTTTTAGGATCCTCTCTTTTTCTTTAACCTTTGGCATTTAATTATGATGTGTTTTGGTATGGGCCTGTTTTGTTTCATTGCTTTATGTCGTAGGCTTGTGCATCTATTTCCTTCACCAGGATAGGGAAATTTTCCATTACTACTTCTTCAAATAGATCTTCAATTCTTTACTCTCTCTCTCTTCTCTTTCTGGTACTCTATCATGTGAATATTGGTACGCTTGATGTTGTCCCAGAGTCCCCTTAAACTCTCCTCATTTTTTAGATTTTGTTTTGTTTTGTTTTTTTGCTGTTCTGATGGTGTTTTCTGCTACCTTATCTTCTAAATTGCTGGTTTTATTCTCTGCTTCATCTAATCTACTGTTGAATCCCATTAATGTACTCTTCATTTCTGTTATTGTGTTCTTTATTTCTGACTGGTTCTTTTTTTATGTTTCCTATGTCCACTTTTATGTTTCCTATTTCTTTGTTGAAGTTCTCCCATTGAGCATCTTTATAACCACTGTTTTCAACTCTGTGTCTGGTAGATTGCTTGTCTCCGTTTTTTTAGATCTTTTTCTAACTGCAAGGATTTTTCGATGGTAATATGTATGAAATATTTGAATAATATCACAAAGAAATGGCTAACTTTCAAAAAGCTTTAGTAGCATCATAGTTAAAAACACAAGGGGCTATGGAATGCTAAAGGCATAATAAATTATTCATGGCCTTGTAAATTGAATTATGCTAAATTTCTATTTAATGTCATATACTACTATGAAATGATTTTTCTCTGCAATGAAATGAGTCAAAGCATATCTTTTGCTAGAAGTTTTCACCATCTAATCACAACTCTTTTTCCTGATTCACCCATAGTGACTTGAAAATGTAAGTTGCCTATCTTTCAGAACCATGATATAACATGTAATGCTCCATTTAGAAAAAAACATATCTACATTTAGTTCCATACAAATGTGGGTGGGTCAATTTTCAAATCTTTTCAAGTGTTGAATTCCATATAACATTGAATTAAATCAGATTTAAATGTAATAGCTATAATAATAATTATTATAATAATAAAATCTATTCATATGATCTTAATCTGCAGAGAGGGAACTTATTTCACACACATAGCTTAAAGGTTGAACACATTGAAGATGAAAAGTAAAGCAATAAAATAAATGTAAAGCTAATTAAAAAAAAAACTATATATGTATAACCATGCCTTGATTGTACTGGAGAAAAAATCATTTTTGGTTCTCTCATACCACTTCTTACCTAATACTAGTTTTGCAAAACAAATATGTCAGGCAATCTCTTGAACTGAGAATCACAGAGGTGAAAAACACAGAAAACCCTTTTGAGAAGCTCACAATCTTCTGAGAGAGGCAGACAAAAGTGAGATATTTATTGCAGTTTTGTCAGTTCAGTGATGCTGGCATACTATCTATGAAAGTTTGGCTAACTAGGCAGTCTAAGAGTTTGCATAATTTGACTAGCTGCAGTGTTCAAGTTCTGCTAGAACTGATAAGTTATGCCTAATATGTCATGTCTCAACTGTAGATACATAATTGTTAAAACGAATGATAGAATTTTCATGGGACTTGGCCCGTCTTTATGCACTGACTTCCAAAATTTCCTTTTTTTTTCTTAGTCATTGAAATGGTACCTTTTTATAAGTATAATTTTAAATGATACTTTTTCATATATTCTAACAATCATTTCTCTTTGAATTCTTAATTATATTAGTATCTCATAGATAATTCATTTAGTTGCTCATAGAGGTGGCTCAGACCCACTGAACACCTTTTTTTTTTTTTTTTTTTTTTTTTAAGATTTTTTTATTGGGGAATTGGAGGAGGAGAACAGCTTGGGGAATCGGGAAAGGGGAACAGACAAATTGCTGTCTTTTTGTTCTTCAGTCTAGTTGCGGAGGACGTTGCTTCACTGGCCCATGTTGGTATCGTCATTGTGCTCTTCTCGGATGAGGCAGATCGGTCGCCGGCCTCTGGGTGTCGCTTACGCTGGCTGCCGGCCACTCACTGTAGCCTATGGCAGCCCACTGCAGCAGGGGCTGTAGCTGCACCGTCGCCGGGGCTCACACAGCCCAGCTCCAGGTGGAGCTGTTGTTAGCTGTAGAGGGCAGTGTCACTGGCCCTCATATGTGGGATCCGAACCGGGGCGGCTGGCATCCCAAAACCAGCTCTTAACCAATGCGCCACTTGGCCGGCCCTGAACACCTCTTAAGTAAAACTAATGTCTCCCTTCTTAAAGTTCTATTCCAATTTATACATATCATAGATATGGTTTTCTGTATTGTATTTATTTCTTTAGTTGCTTATTTCCTACACTAGATAGAAATAGCTCATGGTGAGAAATTAGTTTTGTCCCTCAAATTTGTCAGCCCTATGTCCTTGCTGAATGAATAAATGAATAAGTGAACTGGTATAAATAACTTATTATTAGTATTTCCTTTATGTAACTCCTGAAGGAAACTTTCACTGCATCACCTAACTAGGCAATATTCTCTTGTCTGTCTTTTTTGCTGCATTTCTCACAATCATAGTCAACACTTTTACGATTTTAGGAATATATGAATGTTTGTTTCATACCTTAGAAATAAATCCTTGAGTGCATAGACCCCATTAGTTGGAAGAAATAGCAGAACAATTAACTAAAGTTGTTATATGGAAAAGTGGAAATAAATAAAAAAGAGACAGCAGAAAAGACCACAAGTGGGGTTGTACTTAGAGACTTACCTAGTCAGTGTGATATTTATAGCCTTGAAAATATATGACTGTGCCCAAGGTTCAAAGGACAGGTACTGGAAGCTTGAGTGACAGCCACACTTAAGTAATAAGGAAAGGGAAAAAATAATGAAGCAGTGGCTAGAGAGGTAGAAGAACCAGAAAGTGCAGAGTCATGGAAGGCAAGGAAAAAATAGTTCAAGAAACAGGTTTAAGGACATCATACCTTGGATAGGTCAAGTAGCACTGAAAAAGGTCATTGAATTTGAAGGTTGTGGGTGACATTTGAGAAATTAATTTCAATAGAGAATTGGGAGTTTAAACTATATAGAGTGAGATTTATAAGGGGATGGATTGTCCAAACAGCAGTTTTGGAGTGCAAATTAAATGATTTGAGTAGTAAATTGGAATAAAACAACTTTACTGTTTAGATAGAAATTAGATCAAACTTTCTAAAAGTGAAGTCAGTGGACTGAATACATCAATATTACTGTGGATAGGGAGGGGGTGTTTGTAATGATGTTCACAATATCTCTAAGATCAGAGTGATGATTTTTATGCTTCTTACTCCATGATCCTTCTGGAAACAGAGTGGACTTTACCACTGAACTTCATGAGTTATTTCGATAGTAATGAATAATGTATTACATATGTTCCAGGAGAAAAAAAATTATAATTTTCTGCAAACATGTTTATAAGAAATATAGGATATATAATGGAATGGTAAATGGAAGTTTGAAATTTATTAGCAAGTACAGTCTTATTTTCCCCTAACCAAAGATTATAGAAAAATCTAATAAATTACCTTAGAAATGCTTACAATATAGAAATTACTACTTACTTAAATTCAAATATGTTTATTTAAAAAGTACATACAGTCCCAGTTTTTACAGTTAAAATAAAATAATACTGTGTATATTCAACAGGTATTCTTTATTCATTCAAGTATGTATTGTAAGCTTACTTTGTACCAGGCATTGTTTTAGGTACTTGGAATATATTAGCAAACAAAACCATAGATCCTTGCCCTCATATAGCTTACCTTCCAAAGAAAAAGAGCCAGTTAATAAACATATTAAATAAGCAATTACATATTGTCTATATATAAGCATAACATACATAATTGTAAATATTGGTATGTTATGGATAAAGATGGAAGCTATGGATAAAAGAAAAAGAATAGCAAAATATGGAAGGTAAGGAAGGAAGAGGGGAATGTAAACAGTGGCCAGGGCAATTCTCATGGAAGGTGAATTTGAGCCAACATATTTTCACCTGTGTTCTCAAAATCATCTTTAGTGTTGACATATGTGTTTCCCTAATTTGGCTATGAGCTCCTTGAAGACTATGAGCTCTTTATTTTGTATCCTTAGCATATAAGTTGATACCTGGTACATAACAGCTGTTCACTCAGTGTTCAGTTAGAGAATAAAGGAGCAAAATAAAGTACAAATGTTAGATACATGAGGATCTATCATGAAAAAATATGGTTTCTGGAAATAACATTTCATACTCTACCAATTCAGAAGTCAGGAATACTGAACAGTGAATCATCCAATGAATATACCAATGAATGCCTTCATGAAAATATCCCTTTGTTCATATTTACTATTTATTTCATGAGTGCATTGGATTAGCAGTGGATGATAAGGAGGCTGGTCAGGTAGGCAGCAAGTAGGCTTTAGGAAATTAAAGAAACATATTCTTTCTAGAAGTTTCTTTGCATCTTAGATGCTGACTTTCTGGTGCCCTATTTTAAAGAGAGAAGGAATGTTACTTGGAGAAGTAGCTATAATAAAGCTACTTTTCATCTGTAAATTTTCTCCTCTCTTCCAGTTCCATTGGTTACTTGCTTGCCTTTTTGTTTCCTGATGCTGTTCTTTTTGGTACATATTCCATTTCCCCACATTTCAAGGTCACCTTTCATATATTTCTCTTTAAAGTCAAAGGTCCTTTTTGACTTCAATTTCAAAAACCATCCTCAATTGCTCACTTCTAAGATTTACTGAAAGAGTATGTCCTTTGAGGACTAAGAGAATTATAATCTTCATATACAGATGCTAATGTATTAAACATAGAATTTAAAATGTAGTTTAAAGATTGCCTCATTTCTGAGTTGAATGGCTTCATTACTATTTATGTCTAGAACTGCATATGTCATACCTATGCACGGATATAGCATGATTTAATTAATAAATGCAGGAAGTCAGGTATTATGTCTTGTTCCTTATTTTCACAGTCCTCAATGTAGGCCATGAATATGCAGCCATTTAATCATAAATTCACAGCATTCCAATTACTACCTGTGTGACCCTGGAAATTGTTTAACCTCTATGCAGTTTAGATCCTATGCTGAAAAATAGATAATTAACTAGGGTAACTGTGTAATTTATTTTCCAAACACAGACACTTATGAATGGTAGAGAATGCTAAACATGGGTTATTCAAGGGAATCCAGGACATATGCCCATTCATTCTATTAATAATAGTATGTAACATTACTTTTTTTTTAAAGGTTTTATTGGGGAATTGGGAGAGGAGAACAGCGTTGGGGAATCAGGGAAGGGGAACAGACAAGTTGCTGTCTTTTTGTTCTTCAGTCTAGTAGCGGAGGACGTTGCTTCACTGTTGGTATCGTCATTGCGCTCTTCCCGGATGAGACAGATCGGTCGCCAGCCTCTGGATAGTCGCTCCCCACGGCTATTGGCAGCTTACGCTGGCTACCGGCCACTCACTGTAGCCTGTGGCAGCCCACTGCAGCAGGGGCTGCAGCCCACTCCATCATCGGGGCTCACACAGCTCAGCTCCAGGTGAGCTGTATCACTGGTCCTCGTATGTGGGATCCGAATCGGGGCCACTGGCATACCAAAACCAGCTCTTAACGAATGCGCCACTCGGCCGGCCCTGTAACATTATTAAATGAGAAAAAACAGGAAAACATGTAGACTTAGAATGTAGAACTGTAAATGCTCATTTACTGAGCATCTATAGATTATTATTATATAGATTATTATATATTAATCTATTATATATTAATCTATATAATATATGACATACTATTATATATTATATAGATTATTATTCTTATTAACATATTTATATATTATTATTATTAACCTAAGAAAACCATTGGTACATATTTGGTCTATATTAGGTGTTACCCTACCAAGACAATTAAACCATTTGTGACAGTGTAGTTGTTATCTCACTTTTGCTTCTTTTACATTTTCTTTTAATAGCATATTTCAAAGTTAACCACTCTCAACATCTGTAAAATTCTATAATCTGGATGCAATAAATGAAATATTTTCTGAACTGAACATTCCATTCTCAGAAGAGATTTAGAAGAGCTGATCATTTTTTTGAATGAGTCCTGAAGGATTATTTGGAAACTGGTCTTAGTCTTCCATTTTAAAGGCAGAATCATTTCAATCTCTTTAATTTCTCTTCATAAGTATAATTTTCCAGCATTTTTTTTATGTGGGCCTCCAATGAATCTTACATTAAATTGATTAAACACCTTAAGAAGCCTCAAATGGAACATTGTCCTTTAATAAAGATAAAATGTTGAGTACAGTAAAAGGATAACACTGAAATTGTTATATGTTAATTTGGTATTCTAGTAAAACATGTTTATGTGTATATTTAGTATAGAGCTTGATTTTTTACTTTCTATGGAAATAAACATAGCCTCTGTTTCCTAGGAGCTTACAATAAAAATAATATACAGATTTCTTCAGGTCATTAACATCTTTATGGTAGTATAGATATTACACAGGGTTCCACAAGGACCAAGACTATGTTTGTTTACATCACTAGTGTATAACAAGCTCCTAGCAGAGATCTTGGCACATCATAGGCTGCTAGTAAATGTTTGCTGAACAGATGAATAAGTGGAAGACAAATGAATAAAAGAAGACAGACACAGATGAGAGAACACTAAATAAGTGTAGTGAATCCTATATTAAAGTTACATACAAATAAAAATATCAGATGCTAACATCTGTTTATTCATTTATTCAGGAAATATTTATTGAAAACCTCTCCTGCTAAATACTAAGAATATAAAAGGAAATTAAGATACAGCCAAAATATAAAAGAAAATTAATACATGGCCAGAATATAAAAGAAAATTAAGATATAGCTATTGCTCATTTATAAGCATAGAAACAATAGTGTAGATTAGATAAAAGTGATAGAAAAAAATAATATACACTAAAATAATACAACATGAACAATAAAGTTTATCCTATAAATGCAAAGGTTGTTTAACATTAAGAAATTATTTTTCCTAATTTCATTATTAATTAAAAAGAAAAATCATATAACCATAGAAATAGAAGTCAAAAAGATAACATGAAAATATTTCTGGCATTTGCGTTGGCAAATAGGGAATAGAAGATATCCTAACACATTATTCTAAAATGGTGAATCACTAGGGAGAGTCTCATTCAAGTCACCAAGTCTCCTGTATTGCTGCTATTATTTTATAGTCTATAAGTTGTAAATTTTTTTAAAAAAGGAAGCAATTAACAAACCAGGGTACAGATAGTGGAAAGGAGGGAATAAAAATGATAATATTTTAAGACTAAAATTAACATATTTGTGCTTGTTTTTGCATATGACAAACTGTGAAAATAAGTTCATCAATGTGTCAAAAATAAGTTCATCAATACTATCTTGAAAGAGGTAAAATTGCAGGAATGAGAAATTGTGGCTTTTTCATTTTTTTGTTTTCAATTCTGTATTTGGCATGATAGAGGTGTTTATAGTGCTATGTATCCATCTGTACATATAGATAAACATACATTCCCTTCCTTCATGGAACTGCATTGAGAAAAAGAGACATAGCTAAAACCAAATAATTCCATTGTTATGCCTAACATAATAGAAGCCCTTACAGTGACTACAAGAGAACAAAGGAGGAAGTAAGCAATGGGTTTCAGGGAAGACTTTGGAGAGGCACAGTAGTGAGGGGGGGAAAAGAAATGCTTTCAAAGCAGTGAAAATAATGAGTGCGAGATTAAGGAATATAAAAACATAATTTATTCTGTGAGACTAAATGATTCCATGTAGCTAAGAGCATAGGGTGTAGGTGAAGAAGAAAAGGGAGGGAGAGACACATGTTGAGAAAGAGGGTTTTGTGCAGATTATAAAACTTGCTTATCATGTCAAGGAAATGAGGTTTAATTTCATAATATATATATATATATATATATATATATATATATATATATTACTACATATGCTATTAAAAATATATACTATAATGTTGAAAAACTATATACCTGTTTTATATTTCCAAATTGACATCTATGGAGTTTTATCTAATTTTTAAGTTTCAAAAGATACATTTCTGGTATAGTATATATCATATTTGCAAAACTTTGAGCTCCAGAGTAGCTAATTTAATTTAAGGAAAATATCCTCTATTTAAGTTAAATAACAAAAAAAGTGCTCTCATTAAAACCATCATCATGAGGTTCAGGTCAAGATGAGTAGGTAAAGGCTGTTCTTACATCCTCTCACAACCAAATCAAAATTAAAACTAAACTACAGAAAAACCATTAAGAATCATCTGAAGTCTAGTTGAACCAAAGCCCTACAACTAAGGACATACAGGAGAAACCACCTTGAGGCTGGCTGTGAAACCAGCAGAGATTGTGGCTCAGTGAGACAGGACAGCTGTATTCTCAGGTGCTCCTCTTAAAGGACCACATACAGACTTATTCACTGACAGACTTACTCACTTTGAGCTCCAGAGCTGGGGCAGTGACTCAAAAGGTACCAGGGGAGGAACCAAATTGTCTAGGTCGAGGGCTGGAGAGGCAGTTTTCCTCCAGATGGAGGAGCTGTCGGAAGTCATTCTTTCTTTGTTGAGCCCTCCCCTTTCACTGAGTGCAGATGCAGGTAGATGCCATGTCTGAGTCTCCATCAAATTGGCTATCACCTTTCATCTGCCCCGCCCCAATGATTCCCTGAGGCCTACTCCACCCAATTTTGAGCACACTCAAGCTGCTTCCAGTGGTTTTTCTGTACAAACAATCTGTCATAGTTCATACTGTGGAATTTCTTAAAATCTCTCAAAGGTTCACAAAACCCAAACAAGCAGCACCTGGCTTCAGCATGTCCCATACCTCTTGCTGAGCAGCCTCAAAGATGGCACTAGTAATGGCTAGTCTCAGTTCATGGCTGGGCCTCTTGAGGCACCTCCAAGTTCAGCACTGATTTTGGCTATCTGCAGATTGTTCTGTGGCATATGCCACATGGCCCCTGGTAGGAACAACCTGTGGCTAAACTTGACCTGTGGCAGGGCCCCTCCCAGGAGGTCCTGGGAACTGACACAACTGGAGGCCAGCTTCAGACCAAGATAAAGCATCACCCAGCCACCTCCAAGGATGACATGTCCAAAAGGCAGACTGAACAGACATGAGATCCCTGCTAAACTGAATCCTGCTCTGCAGGATCAGCCCCTGAACAACAGCTTCTCCAATGCAGTCATGGGCAGTCCCACAACCAATCAGCCACAGAGTCAGTCTTTCCCAGTGATTTGCACACAGCAACTGAGGCTTAACTACAACAGGAGGGCACACAACCCACACAAGGGACACCTCAAGCACATGGCTCTGGTGACTAGGGAGACTGTGCCACTGGGACCCACAGGACACCTACTACATAAGGTCACTCTACTAAGACCAGGAGCCATAGCAGTTCTATCTAATACATAGAACCAAACACAGGGAGACATCCAAAATGGGAAGACAAAGCAACATATCCCAAATGAAAGAACAGAACAAAGTTCAAGAGAAAAAGCTAAATGTACAGACACAAACAATATACCAGAGGCAGAGTTTAAAACACTGGTTATAAGCATGTTCAATGATCTCAGGAATAACTTTAACAAACAGATAGAAAACATAAAAATGGACATAGAAAACAAAGAAAAAGAACCAATCAGAAATAAAGACTACAATAACACAAATGAAGAATACATTAGAGGGAGTCAACAATAGATTGGATGAAGCAGAGAGCTGAATCAGCATTTTGAAAGATAAGGCAGAAGAAAACACCCAAACAGAACAGCAAAAAGAAAAAAGATGCACAGCAGCATTTGCATCACAGGGGTACCAGAAGAAGAGAGAGAGCAAGGAATCAAAAACTATAGTCATGGGATGTAGAATATACTGTGGGGATGGAGTCAATGGAATTGTAATAGTAATGTATGATATTGGGGGGGGGCTTGGGAGGGGGGGAAGGGGAGTCACTTTGTAAGGGGTGAAAAAAATAACTGTTGCATTGTTTTGTACATCTGTAACTACTACTACTACTAATAATAAAGTTTTAAAAATAAATAAATAAATAAATAAATAAATAAATAAAAAATGAAAAACTTATTTGAAGAAATAATGACTAAAAACTTCCCTAATCTGGTGAAGGAAATAGACATACAAGCCTAGGAAATACAGAGAGCCCCAAACAAGATGAACCCAAACAGGCCCACAGCAAGACACATCATAATTAAATGGCAAAAGTTAAAGACAAAGAGAGAATCCTAAAAGCATCCAGAGAAAGGCAACTAGTTACTTATAAGGAAGCTCCCATAAGATTGTCAGTTGATTTACCAACAGAAACTTTGCAGGTCAGAAAGGATTGGCAGGAAATATTTAAAGTGATAAAAAGCAAGGACCTACAAACAGGATTACTCTATCCAGCAAAGGTATCATTTAGAATCGAAGGACAGATAAAGAGCTTCCCAGACAAGAAACAGCAAAAGGAGTGTATCACCACCACACCACAGGGACTTCTCTATGATAAAAAAAAAACAATAAAAAATATAAACAATAAAATGCAATAACTATATATCTATCAAAAATTACTTTATATATAAGTAGATTAAATGCTCCAATCAAAAGATAGTGTGGCTGAATGAATAAGAAAACCAGACTCACACATATGCTGCTTACAACAACGCACTTCAAATTTAGACACACACAAACTGAAAAAGTAAAGGGATGGGAAAAGATGTCTCATGAAAATAAAAAAAAAAAAAGCTAAGGTAGCAGTACTTATACCAGACAAAATAGACGTTAAAACAATGGCTATAATGAGATAAAGAAGGATCCAATAATCCTACTTCTGGGTATTTATCTAAAGCAACCCAAAACATTACTTCAAGGGGACATGTGCATCCATAAGTTCATTGCAGCATTGTTTACAATGGCCAGATGTGGAGGCAGCCTGGGTTCCATCAATGAATGAATGGATAAAGAGGAGTTGGTACATATATACAATGGAATATTGCTTGGCCATGGAAGGGAATGGATTCTTGCTATCTGCAGTGACATGACTGAGAAAGACAGATGCAATGTGATTTTGCTTATATGTGGAATCTAAATGACAAAATGAACTAACAAACAAAACAGAAACCAACTCATAGAGACAGAGAACATTTTGATGGTTGCCAGATGGGAAGGGGGTTATGGGGATAGAAAAGTGGAAGGGATTAAGAAGTACAAATTGGTTGTTACAAAGTAGTTATGGGGATGCAGATTATAGCATAAGGAATATAGTCAATAATATTGTAATAACTATGTGTGGTGTCAGATTGGTACTAGATTTATCAGGGTGATGGATGGGAGGGTGGTTGTGGGCAGAGTGAAAAATGTGAGGGAATTAAGTGCAAATTAGTAGTTACAAAATAGTAATGGGGATGTAAAGTAAAGCAAAGGAAATAAGGTCAATAATATAACTATGTATAGTGCCAGGTGGGTACTAGTCAGGGGGATCAATTTTTAAATTATATAAATGTCTAACCACTGTGCTGTACACCTGAAATTAATATAAAATAATATTGAATGTCAACTGTAATTGAAAAGTTAAGAAAGTAGGGAGATGAAGGGGAATAAGAGATTCAAATTTCCAGGTATAAAACCAATAAGTCATGGGGATGTATTACAGCATAGGGAATATAGGCAATAATACTGTGACAGTGTGGTATCGTGTCACATGGTTGCTGGACTTATCATGATGATCACTTGTTTAGTTATATAATGTTGAATAACTATGTTGTATACCTGAAACTAATATAATAATGTATGTTAGCTATATTTTAATATAAATCTTAAAAATAACATTATCAGAATTTCTATTGAATAAAGTCTGACTTTATTTTTAAATCATATAAACATACTGACTTCTCAATTTTGCTCCTAAGATAACTAAGTAGGTATTTAGGCAGATTGTAGGTGTGTAGGTAGATAGACAGATAAATGATGAGACAGACAGACAGATGGATTACAAAATGGAGCCTTGACAAAAATAACCTAGTTGAAATAAGATACAGCCCCCTTGAAAATTTCTTTTTTTTTTTTTTTTAGCTGAGTCATCCTGCCACCTATTGGCAGCTCAACGGCAACTCAGCTTGGGCTGGGCATCGAACTGCGGTTGCTCAGAGCTCAGCTCATACTCTTGAGTGAGCTCTTAACCAACTGAGCCACTCAGCCGGCCTGAAAACTTCTTAATGAGCCCCTTTTTGCTTTGTTCTCAGGGAAATCACTCTCAGAAGCCATGCACTTTTGAAATGTCCCTTTGTTTATAACCCTGGATATTTTTATACCTTGGGAATATGCAAATTGCTATCCTGGATAGATGTGAAAAAATGGACAAGGATCAATATGAAAAGAGTGTTGGGAAAGGAGGACCTGAGGACAGCAAAGTTGTTCTCAGGAAGATCTATTTTAGGAGAAATATATGTGGAAATTGAAGATCTGGAAAGGTATTTCATAAAAACTATTTATGACCTCATATGATCTAGAAAGTTTCTCTGTAGCCAGCAGGTAACAGTGTCTCTGTTTATGAACTATCTCCATTGACATGAGTGAGTCATTATACTTTTGTATACTTAGATCCCTAGTGTTGGCACTGACAAGACAATGTCCTGGGTTCTACTTTATGGAGAGATAATAGATAAATTTAATACTTGTTTTTTCCAGAGTTTTGAGGATCTACAGGAGACATTTCTTTATCATTTCAATACACAGCAGTTATTCTTCCTCAGAACTATTAATCTGCCTTTTTCTTTGAAAATTGTAAATCATAAAAATATTGTTTTCCTCTTTGTAATGAATAATAAAAGGACTAGAATCAAGCTGTCCATCACTAGAAAAGGCAATACATGCATATTTTATGTAACTTTATCACTGGCTTTATCTTCTTATCCTCACTTGGCTTTCATTCTCATTTATTCATTCATGAATTTTTAACACTGAAAATAAAATTTGTATGAAAAACTAATTTGTGTAGGTAAATAAAAACAAAATTATAATACATATAAAAGTGAAAATTTATTTCCTATTCCAGACTCACAAGCCTCCTCCCCAGTCAGTGACTCCCAGCTACATCTTGTGTATCTTGTACATTGCTTTTGAAGGTCATTTATACATTTATAGTTGCATATGCATGCTATATCACTTTATATAAATCATGATTCAACAACTATTCCACATGTTTATTTTTTTCCACTTTGGCAGTAGATATTATATATTTATATAGTGTATTTCTATAGTATATGTCGACCCTCTCTTTTTGTAACACTATTTGACATATTTTGGATCTTCTGATTCTATTTTCCACATTTCTTAACTTCTCTGACACATTAGCCATCTGCTCATTGCTTTTCACTACCTTCTGGGAAATTCTCTCAGTACTCCTTTTTGGTTCATTAATTATCTCTTCATCTATATCTAATCTGCTATAAAAGACCTCTATGAAGTTAATTTTATTGACTATCTATTGACTATAATTTTGAGAAATGACATTGAATTCTTTGGAAAATATCCCCATTTCCCCCCATCTTTAATAGATATAACATGCAAAAGTATATCTTAATTTTCATATATTCTGATTTAACTTGTTTATTGAACTAAAACAAAGTAGAGAACTATGTGGTTTTTCAACATATAATATTTTGACTACATCAGTTAAGCTGAATGGGAGTTAGCCTGAAAATCTAATCACAATTTCAAACATTTTAATATCGCTTTATACCAAAAAACAAAACAAAACAAAACAAAAAAACCTCTGTCAGTTATAGGAAAGCAAAAGAAAAAACTGGAAAACTTTCATCACTTATTGGGATAACAGCAATTATTTAGTCGAGGGTGTGAAAAGTTGCTTGTTCATTCAGATATTTACTCTTCCTCTACCCCTTTATTTATGGGGTAGATGACACCAATGTAGGACATGACACCAATAAGAAAATAATTCGAGCATATTGTAATACAAATCATAAGTGCTTATTTAAAACTTGCCTGAATGTTTTCACATTTACTTGCCTTTTACTGTATTTTTAATTCTTATGTTTATAATTCAGTTTGTAGACCACTACCCCTTTATTTAACTAGGAATTTGTCTATCTAAATAAATATATTAATTTATATTCATATTTGTAAACTTTTCAGCACTTAAATACTCCAACTGACACTTTATCACAGATTTGTTTCCCCATGTGCTCTGTGATTTTGGATTATGATCTCATCTTCAATGGGAATTTAACAGAGTTTTTGTCTTTAACCTGGGGTGTGACATGTCTTCCAAAGAAATTTTGCGTTTGTTCCTTCTTGCTGCTCACACATGTTAAGGACTTGGAATTACTTCCTATGTTAAAAATCAAAGTTTACAGAAATGTTTTGTTTCTCTCAAAACTTTCTTGTGCTCTTTCTATATCTGCAGGCATTTTATTTTTTCTAACTCACATGTCACAAAATGTGCAGCCTGTCTGGGGTTCTGGTTTATGCAGGACCATTGCTTTGATTTCTCTCTTATATGGCTCCAATGCCTTGTCCCTATCTTCATTTAAAGCCAGTTGGTTGCCAAGATAATTCTCCCTTTTCCCAACATACACTGCTTACCACCACAATACTGAAGCATCAACTCATTCATTCATACTCTGGTTTTCAATCAGCTGATTCGTTTCTTTGTTTCTGGTACTTAGATACTGCTTTCCTTTTATGTTTCCCAGGTTAACAGGTATTCAAATGGAATTTTGACTCTACTTCATCTGGAATTTCTATACATTTGTACTGATAGAATTTTGAAGTTATTTTATTCCACTATGGTGGTGTCATAACCAGTTATATATCCTGACACTTTATACATATTAACTCATATGAATTTTACAATCAATTTGTCAAAAGACTTTTTTTTAATCCTCTAGAATATTTATTGAATAATTTAAAGAGAATTGATTAGAGGCAGTACATTGTTCCCTTACAAGTATTTTCCCATGTTGCATTTCTTATATGGTAAATTGAAACACGTAAATGAATAACGAATAACATCTATCGAAGGACACTTTGGTTGTTTCCATGTCTTGCCACCATAAATAAAGCTGCAATGAACATCAGAGCACATGTATCTTTATGGATAAATGTTTTCAGGTTTTTTGGGGTAGATACCCTGGAGAGGGATTGCTGGGACATATGGTAATTCTATTCTTAATATTTTGAAGAACTTCCACACTGCCTTCCATACCACTGCACCAATCTGCATTCCTACTAACAGTGTATTAGGGTTCCTTTTTCTCCACAGCCTCCCCAACACTTGTTATTATTTGGCTTGTTGATGACAGCCATTCTAACTGGTGTGAGGTGATACCTCATTGTGTTTTTGTTTTTTGTTTTTTGTTTTTTGCATAGCTCTGATGATTAGTATCTTTTCATATGTGTATTGGCCATTGTGATGTATAAATGATGTATTACAGAATTGTACACTTGAAACTTTACTAACCATTGTCACCCCAATAAACTTTAATTTTGAATTTTTAAAAAATAAAATTGTACTACTCAATTAAAAACATAATTAATCACAGATCCATAATAAATACCACAAATCATCATTTGTATAAATTTGTTGATACTACCTTTAAATAGAAGTCCTACTTTCTTCTCTCCACCAAAATACTTTCTCAGGCTTTCTGGTTCCCCAAAATAGTAGTGGACCTCATTTCAACTTTGAAGTTTTCCATGTACGAGTATTCACTAATGCACTAGTAATCAGGCTTGACTACTTGAATATGTATTTCACAAAAAAATGTTTAATTACCAGTTTTCTTTATTGAATTACAAATTTAGGCTAGACTAGTTCTAATTAATTATTTCTAATTATTACCAGAGCTTTAATAGACTCATTAGGAGACTATCTAGTTTAGTTCTGACATACTTTTTTATTCATGTCTATTAAAAATTAACTATTTTTATTTTCTAGACATGTTTGACTACATTTGTATTCTAATTTATCCCCTTAGACCTAACTTTCTGCTTAAGCGCCACTGTCCTTATCATTACAAGCCTTTGCCAGTTATTTATGCACTGGCATGATCTCCTTCACTTCCTCTTTTTGAAAAGATGTTCATTGTAGTAGTTTATTTTAGTAGTTTAGTAGTTTATTTCCACTTCTAGTTCTCCTATCTCCTGCTTTTTAGATAAGGATATGGAATATTTTATTACTTTGTGCTAAACTCAATTTTTTCATTCCTATAAGGAACAAATTCCTGTTTGATGATTGTAAATGTTATTCCCCAAAACTTTTTTTTTTTTTTTGAGAGCAGTGTCACTGGCCCTCATATGTGGGACCGAACCGGGGCCGCTGGCTTCCCAGGCCAGTGCTTAACCACCGCGCCACTCGGCCGGCCCTACATTCCTAAAAACTTGAATTTGAAGTAATGAGGTTGAAAATTAATGACCGGTTTTGTTGATGGATACTAAGATGCTTATGGAGTTATTATTTTCCACTAAATTCTGCAACTCAACAATGAATAAATTACCAAGAGAAAGTCATAAAGATGTATTCATGAGGGGACTCATCATAGATAAATCATCATTATGTGTATTTATTTGGGCTGGGTATCTAACATAATCTGATCTCTACTGGGAGGGGAGTGATCACCTCGTGAGGGGGTATAAGTATCTAATCATTATGCTGCTTTATACACCTTACCCTAATAATAAAAAAAGAGAAAAAATTAAAAAGTAAATAAATAAAATAATCTGAGCTCTAATTTACAAATTGCCAGCACAAAACGAGAACTTGGTTAATTTATAGGTATGCAAATACATGCTAGAAAAATATGTATTTTCCAAGATTTTCCCTAGGTAAATAAAATGGTAAGCAATTTGAGATCAAGAATCATGATTTATACATATATTCTCCACATCACCAACTTCACTGACATACTCACAGTCACGCTTTAATAAGTATTTATTGAATTAAAGTCTATTAGAATTATTCCACCCAACACTGTCCATATGCTCTAGGTTCCTGAGACCTTTGCCTCAGGGTTGTTGAGTTAGAAAGGTCAATTGTTAGGTGTTTTCCATATCTATCTAGGTCACAGTAACAGCTTTTGCAAATCTGAGGCAGTTGAGGTCTATCAAAAAAAATGTCCTGAAATTACTTCTGAGTAGCTAGAAGGTTATTTTCCCCCAATATATCCAAAATGTTGAAAAAAATTTTGTTTAACAAAAAAATCCATATCAGTGATAATAATATGTATAAGTAACTCAGTAAAGGGTCAGCAGTTCACACCAAAGATCTTTTTATTTGTTTCTTTCCAGTGAATCCAAAGTCTTACTCTACTTTCAGAAACTTGAATGAATGTAATTTTACTAGTGATTGTCACATAAAATCACCTGGAGAGCTACAGATTGCTGGGCCCCATATTCTGAGTTTAAGATTCAGTAAATTTAGGCTGGGACTTGAAATACGAGTATGCGTTCTTAACATGTTCTGAAGTATCACTGATGCTACCAATCCTGGTGTCACATGTTGAGAATCGCTGTACTGTCATATGCATTAATTTTATTTTTATTTTTATCATCCTTGAACCTCCCCAAATTAACTTCTTTTATAGTGCTATACTTTTTATTTGAATATAGCCTCTAGGACCTCATTGTGCAAAGGTCACTTTTTTTTCTTTTTATTTAAAAAGGTTCACCTGCTTCTTATCTTACCTGATCCCCATATTTACATTTTTGAGCTGATTGGCCAGTGTTCACTATTAAATGGATCAAAGAGGACTATGGACCAACATTTGTATTATGCACTTTTTATTTATTTATCTCCCATCTTGTTCCAAAAAGATTTGAGACAGATCAAAACAATGCTAATTAACATAGTTATTGACACCAGGACCTGATTTCTTCAGCCCTTTGTTCGGAATTGAGTCATCCTTGTCATAATTGCCTTCCCACAAGTCAAGAAACCACCCTGGCCAAGGCGAGAATTATCATCAAGATGGTGGGACAACCCCAGACACTGGTCTCATTTTCTAATACATTCCAAATACACATTCCACAGAGTGCCTGATCTTACTACATTACATTCAGCAAGAAAGCCACCTTAATGCCTCCATCTATCTGCTGCCTGCCATAGAACAACTGCAATGTATTTACCGTCAACTGAGAAAGAAATCTATATTTATCCGGATGTGGAAGATGCTGAATTTCCCGACAATTGACAAATTAGTCTGGAATGAGAATGCATATAGAAATAGCCTACAGTATGCCATTATGTTGTGACATAAATATATGGTCTCTTCCCTCAACTTATGCCAGCAGCAAATGAACGATGTTTCTGCAACATAAGTAATTTTTCATCTACATTAGTCTGCCATTTTTTTCCCTTTAATCTGTCTGCTCTGAGTTCTTAAGAGTGAAAAGGGAAAATCATAATAACCATAGTGGAATTTACACTTTGAAGTGCATATCAGTAGTTAGTGAAATCCACAAATGCTATTCATTGAATTATTAATTTAATAAAAAATTAAATTTAAATTTATTCTCTCTCTCTCCCTTGCTGTCTGTATATTTATGTGTGTATACTGGGGGGAGGCTATACACATATATATGTATACACATAAAGCTCTGCAATAGCAATATACTACACATCTTAATATAAACGGATTGGGCTTTTCATATATAGTCAGAGAGATTACTATTACTGTAAATGGATTTATGTCCCCACATCTAATCATTTTCAATGAGGTGGTATAGTCTAGCATTTAGAAACATAAATCAGAACTTCTTGTATTAAAAATGACTTCTTCCTTGCTCTCTGTGTGATGTTTGGTAAGATAACTATCCTGTCACAACCTCCTTCTCCTTAGCTTCAAAACAGATATCAAACATGTGACCTTATTTTAGGTATTAAATCTATGTTTTTTACAAAGCCATAGCATAATGCCTGGAACATTGTATTTAATATTGTTGAATTATTAATAGTGTTTCTTGCAATAATTATTGAGTATTATTAGTAGTAGAATAAATAGAGTAAAAATACAGCCCTATTCAGTATGTTAGCCAATCAGTTTGGCCATGGTCCCAGCATGGTACTGAAATTTTTTTAGTCTATTTTACTTGGGTATCAGCTCTATGTAACAACTTATATAGCCACTGTATAAACAAGAAACCCATAAACCTAGCTATATTAGATCTTATAGAGATCTTAACATATATGTAAGTTTAGTTCACTTAGTAATAGCCAGTTTCTACGGAAGCAATTGTGACAGATATCTCTTACTCTCCCTTCCATGATCACACAATGGACTCTTCTTATCCAGACTATATTACAAATAAGTTCTAAGCTTATAAGAGCTGCTGAAGACCACAGAGACTGACCCAGGGGGTGTTCATTAAATACTTATTGAATAATAAAGTGAGTTAAAATCAGCACAAATCTACTATATATAGGAAACATTTTGTTTTTCTTATGCACAAATTTATTCCAATTGTCACTTCAACAATTGGAGAAGAAATTATTTTCAACATACTAAAGAAAGTTACTATTTAGTCAAATTTTTTCTGTCTGGGTCAAGACAGTTGCTTAATCTCAGAATCATTTATTGCTCATAAAAGATGTTTGAATGTAGAAATGAGACATTCTCAAGAGAAATAATTTATCCAAACCTCAGCAGAAGGATTACATCTATATTTTGATCCACTTTTACAAGTGCTTCCAGATCTCAGACAAAGTTTACAATAGTTCCCAGCGTTGAAACATCTACACTGTGTTGATCCAACTCAGCACAAATTGCTTATCTTTCAAAGGCCAATAGTAAATCTCAGAAATTAATAAGCTATGTGTAGGCAACTCTAAAAAGCCATCTTAATTTTGTTCATGTTCTAAAATATCTATATGTGCATTTTTAAATATATTGGTATTTTCAATTTTTATTGATTAAACACAAATAAACCTCTCAAGTTATCTTACTAAAGATGTGCCTGGATGGGGGACAAAAGAAAAAGAAAAAAAAAAAGACCTATTGAGCACACTTAGCACTCACAGTTAAGTTTCTAATACAAAAAAACAGGGCTCCATGAGGAAATGTCTTATTCAAGAACTGGGCATGAAATGTACAAGAAGAGCCTACAAGAAGAACCTGGTGCATCAGTAGTTCCAGAAACTATGGAAGTGCAAAGCAAAAACAGACAAACAAAAAAAACTCCTACACAATTAATGAGATATGCAAAACGGATATAGGTATCAACTGAAAGAGCTCCCTATGGCCAAATTTGGAACAGTTTCAGTGGAAGGAAGGAAGGAAGGAAGGAAGGAAGGAAGGAAGGAAGGAAGGAAGGAAGGAAGGAGAGACAGAGAGACAGAGACAGAGAGAAAGAGAGAGAGAGAGAAAGAAAGAAAGAAAGAAAGAAAGAAAGAAAGAAAGAAAGAAAGAAAGAAAGAAAGAAAGAAAGAAAGAAAGAAAAGAATTGGATTATATCCCAAGGTATAAAATAAATATCCATGAGTCTGTGCTGCTATAAATAAATTTCTAAATAAAAAGGCAAATGGGAAGAAGAGTCAAATCTCCAGTGCAGAAGAATTTTATATTATTTATGTAGATACTCTGCCCCTAAGGAGAGGGAGCACAACTTCCTACTCCTTATGTGTGGGCTACACACAGTAACTTTCTTCCAAAGTGTACAAGTATAAGAAGGAGGGGGGTAAAAAAGAGTTACTCTATGGTGGAAAAATTTGACAAAATTCTCAGCCAGGTGATCAAGGTCAACGTCAAGAACAGGGCCATGTTGACATATATAACTCTGATATGGGATGAGAATGACATTGTGCTTCTGTGGTCTTCCTCCCCAAAACTCATAAATTTAACCATGACAGAAACATCAGAAAAATCCCAAATGAGAGACTTTCTACAAAACACCTGACCAGTACTCCTTGAAACTTGTATCAAAAACAAGGAAAATTTCATAAACAACAGGAGCCTGAGGAGACATGACTTTTAATGCACTGTGTTATTCTAAATGGGATCCTGAAATAGAAAAAGGGCATTAGGGAAAGACTGAGGAAATCTGAATAAAGTATTTATTTAATATCAATTTAATATCAATATTCATTGAGTAATTGCGACAAATATACCATACTAATGTAAAATGTTAATAGGGAGAGACTGAATCTCATATTTATAGGAATTCTCTGTACTATCTTCACAATAATTCTATAAATCTAAAATGTTCTCTAATGGGCCGGCAGAGTGACGTGTTGGTTAAGAGTTGGCTTGGGATGCCAGCTCTGAGCAGCAGGGCCCCAGTTCCGATCTCACATGAGGTCCAGGGACTGCTGTGCCCTCTACAGCTAAGATGGTGAACAACAGCTCAACCTGGAGGTGGGCTACCATGAGTTGCTGGCGACAGGGTAAGCTGCAGCCCCTGCTGCAATGGGCTGCCGTGAGCTACCGTGGGTGGCTGGCAGCCAGCATGAGTGGCTGTGAGCTACTGTGAGCAGCCCTCCAACGGCTGGAGACCATCTGTCTCACCTAGGAAGAGCACAATGATAATACCAACATGGGCCAGTGAAGCTACGTCCTCCACAACCAAACTGAAGAATAAAAGAACAGCAACTTGTCTGTTCCCCTTCCCCGATTCCCCAATGCTGTTCCCCTCCCCCACTTCCCCAATAAAATCTTTTAAAAAAACAACAAACAACAACAACAAAATGTTCTTTAATAAAAGTTTATTTTTTAAAAACACCCATTTGAGTTATATTTGAGCAATTTAATATGAGGTTTTTTGTTTTTTGGTTTTTTTTTCCAGAGAATTTTAATGAGTTTATTTGAGCCAAAACTGATGACATATACCAGGGAGCAAGATCTCAGATCCTCCCTTCATGAGTTTCAAATTCAAGCAATATTCACCAAAGGAAGAATTTTCTGTCAGTTTCTAAAATCACACAAATAAAAAAAAGAAAAAAAAAGTCAATACATCTAAAATCACACAGATGTATTGACTCTGACACAAAGATATTTAACAAATTATTTGGGTAAGGTACAGTATAATTAAGCAGAAATGGCGGGGAGTACAGCTTTATGTATCACAAACAAAACTGCAGTTGATTTCCAGTATTTCTCCACCTGAGCAGAGTAGGTTTTGTATTTGAAAATAGCTCTTAGAGGAAAACTAAAGCCAAAAGACCCGATATCTTACCATTGATATTATTAAGGGAGAGGTAGAACCCCCAATTACAATTAATTGAAGTTTTCTCCTTCCCCATTTCTTTCGCTCAGTTACAGTGAAGGTTAAATGTTGAGAGTGTAAGTAATTCTATGGAGATTGAGTAAGTAATTCTATGGAGTGTAAGTAATTCTGTGGAGAACCTTTTAGAAAACAATTCATAATAACTATCTTAACAACAAGGACCCTCCTCTACATTACTCATTTTCCTGAAGCAATTTCTCCATGTTTAGTTTATACAATTAACTGAAATGACAGTGAGCATTATGCATTTAAAACAAAACTAAATTCAATGGTAATGGAAAAAATTCATCAGTTACAATGGGGTTACTGATGGATCCAAATAGCTTACATATGAAAATATTTTGTTGGATTAATAATATATTTAACACTATGTACTCACCATTACAGCAGGGAATAAAATACTGTTTTAGTTAATCTCTCAGTCAGTGCCTGGAAATCTTTACAATCAAAAGGATTATTCTTTACCTGCACATAAACTGAGCAGCACTAACTGACAGCCCATTTTAAAATAACTGAAATTCCAGATACACAGTAACAGTAAATGGTGGGGGAAGGTCATTTGAACTTAACATCAATTATCAAAATGACTATTTATGATAAAATGTATTATGGTATTACATTCACATTCCTTTTTTTTATTTCAGTTTTTGTAAGAAGCGTTTTCAATGGTTTTACATTTGTGTATATATGTAACAAAATTCCAGTGTTTAAAGTATTTCTCTACAAACATATTATACAATAAAACTCTGACCTTGAATATGCTTTAGCTTAACATCAGCCAAAAATACCTAGCTGCACACATATAACATTTCATCCATAGATAAAATGCTTTCATTACTGTTTCTCCACTTCAACTAAACAACAGTCATTTTCATCTGAATTGTTTTTAATAATTCTAACACGTAACACAGCTCAGCAAAAGCCAAATAATATCCCCTGCTGTCCAGAATTACTGAGAATCTTTAAGGCCGTAAGTCGTTGTTAAAATACCTTTGGTCCAGAACATTCAGCACTTAAGGCTGCATTTTATTAGCTGGGTTACATTTCCTGCAAAATTCAAATGGGGATACTTCAAATAGCAAACCATATGGTCCGCTCCATATTGAGGAGTTCTCCTTTTTTTCATTTCCAGAGGAATTTCTCTACACTCAATATGTACAGAAATATGTGAATGTGCTTATTGTGCAGCAAAAGGGCAAATTGGTATTTCTTTGCCCCTCCTTAGCAATATGACTGTGGAACACAGGTGGAGAATCCGGAGGAAAGGGGACTATCTTATCCAATTCTCGGTATGGTTTTCAGCCAGCCTCACAAAGCCCTCTCACTCACAGGAAGAGACAACGTGCTTTGAATAACACGGTCATATTTTTTTTTTTTTCCCAGTGAACCCCAATCATGGGTCACTTCCAGTGAAATGAAAGGAAGGTCTTTTCTTCCTTAATTGAAGAACACCAAAGGAGGAAAGGAGACAAGAAAAATGACCACCATGAAAAGGAAGTTAAAATGATTTTATTGAACTGGCTGCATTCCTAGCCACCTAGTGTATGAAGTAATAACAATCAGTCACATTACCACACATGATTAATAACTATGAATGATCCTCAGAACCCTCACCATCTATCCATCAGTATCTCCAGGAGGCATTATTCATATTGCTTCTCAGCATAGCTCTCTTCGGTTGCAACATTGTAATTTCACCTTCCTGGTATCACCACTCTGCTAAGTGCTGCATTTAAGTCAGTTAAACTCAGTACAGAGTGGGGCTATTTTAAAATGGTGTGCATAACTTTTTAAGAGACAGTGGCATAATCAAATCAACTGTAAATCCAAATTCTTTGATTTTGAGGTGCATCTGAATTATTACACACGACTGTAATTTATCACTGAAGAACACGGTAATAAAAAATCTGTTTTCTCTCCTGTGCCCTCACAAAACATTCTTGCCCTTGCACTAAATTTCTATTTGTAGCAAAGTTAGGAATAGGTTTGTTTTGTCCTCAGAGTTCAGGTTGCAGTACCCTTTAATATTTGGGAAATAGGAACCCATAGCAGCCTTTAGTATTTGGGGAAATAATGGCCCATAAGTTATGGGGTGATGATACTAGATTTCACTAGTATAGTGCTTAAAGTTTCACAGCACTGAAGCATATATTATCTGATCTGGGAGGTAAGTGTTATTTTTCCCATTTTAAGTAGGAGGAAAGAGACTTTGAGGGATTATATAACTAGAAAAGAGTAGGACTGTACTAAATGTTAGATCTTGACTATAAATTTTGAGTTATTATTCACTCCTTGGTTTCTATGCACTGATAAGAGAAGAGCATTAATTATAACTCCATTACCTGTTCTTATTCAACAGAGAAACCTTTATTATAGAGAAACTGTTAGTAAGTGCCAAGCTCTGCTCATTGTTTAGTATTCCCACACTGACTGAATCAATTAGGGAGCGAACCAATCATTCTTTAAGAAATACCTTATTCCATGATTATAGCTAGGAATATGGCAGTAGAAAGACAATTAAGCATCATGCTTCCATGTAAGAATCCATCTTTCTATCACACGGCACAGATCTTTGCAAGTTTAAGAAAAGCACTATTATCTTGCTCTCTGCCTCTTCTAAGAAGTCCTGCTTCCTACCAGCAGAGCTGTCCCAGAGAAGAAGGGCTAAAAATAAGGAGAGAAAGTGCATGAAGTCCTAAAAGCAGGTGCTTGCACACATTGCACACCAATTAAGACTAAGTGTCAAAATAAAAACTCGCCCAAACCTTCTTTTTTAAAACCTCTGTTAAGAGCCCCAAGTCACATCCTATTCTCTCTTGCATTTGACATCACTGAAAGTAAGGGCTGAGTCCATGCCTTCTGTTATTGTTGGCTTTGCCTTAACCGTTAGACAAGATACATACTAGGCGATGGGAAAAACAGTGACTTACGTAAGCTCTCTGTCTCTTTTTAAGATATGCAATTTACCCTTTGGCTCAAAGAACATAGTATAATATCATCATTTGTGATTTTGACCTCATGAATGTAAGAAACAAAATAATTAGAGTGTTTTGTTGTTGTTGTTGTTGTATTGTTCATATTTATCAGAGACAAATCCAGAAAAAGAACAGAGGTAATATTCTGGAAACAATAGAGAGGTGAAAAGCCCTACTTTTGACATCAGACTGTCTGGCTTTAAATTCTGTCTCTGCAACAATTTATTGTAATTTAATCTTTCAGTTTCTTTTTCTCTAAAATCAGTGTTATGATGTTTAACCTTACATAATTTATTTTTTAAATTATAAAATTATGTATATAATATATAGACCACTCTACTCTGCATAACAAATAGTTATTTTTTTAAACCCTCCCAATTCCTGGATTCTCAGGTAAATGCCTTGAAAAGAGTTTTATAATGGGTGTGTTGGGGAACAGTGGTGATTAAGGAGTAGAATTAGAAGAAATTAAAATGCCTTTCAAGATCCCATCTTCTATGATCAGTATTTATCTCAGCTACCTTATCTTCTAATCTGTACCTTTTAATCTACTCCCCATCTTCATTCATCCTCCCAGCCCCACTCCTGAATCTGACAACACTCCAGATACGTCCCCTGTGCAGGTTGTGTGTGCCTTCCTGTTATGGTTGAGACTTGGTTGCTGTTTACACATCAATGGGAGAGATTATCCCTCAGGCTGATTCGTTGTGAGGACAGGCCATGGTTACAGTGGAGAAGCTGTTGTACAAGAGCTGACTCTATAAAGCAGGATTCACTTTAGCAGGGCCATTGTGCCTGCCCACTCTGCCCTTTGGGTGTATCTTTTGTGGAGCTGGTTGGGTTGTGCTCTTGTGTGGTCAGAAGCTGGCCACCATCAGGTGTGTTGTTTCTGGGGACTCTTTGGAGGGGCTTTGTTGCAGATTCAGTTCAGCTGCTTCATGTCCCTTCCCCAGGGTCACTTGATATGGACTATAAAGTGATCTACAAATGGTTGCCATTGCACTAGGCTTAGAGGTGCCTTGGAGAGACCAAGCTGTAAACCAAGACTGGCTGCCATTAGTGCCGACTTAGGGCTGCTTAGCAAGATGTATGGGGCATGCTGAGGCCAGATGCTGTTTATTTGAAGTTTATGAAACTTTGAGAGAGTTGAGGAAAATCTGCAGCATGAGCCAAGGCAGAAGGCAAGTTTGTATGGAAAAGCCACTGGAAACAGCTTGGGTGTGCCCAAAAGTTGGGTGGAATAGGATCTCAGGGAATCACCAGAGCAGCACAAATGGTGTCACCTAAGTTGATCGAGACTCAGGTATGGTGCCAGCCAGTGTTTGCACACTGAGTGAGAGGCAAGTTCAACGAAGAACAATGGTGCCTGCCAGCCCTTTTGTCTAGATGAATGCTGTTTCTCTAGCCTTTGCCTTGCAACCAGACAATTCATTTACTCCTACCATGTCACTGGTGCTTTTGGAGCTGCTGCTCCAATGCTAGAGCTCAGAACAAATGAGTCCATCAGCAAGTATAAGTCTGTCAGCTAGTAAGTCCAGGCACAGGCCCTTTAAGAGAAACACCTGGGTCTCTATCCAACCTCCTTTTCACTTCGTTACACTCTACACTGATTTTCTCAGCCAGAAGTTTTGGGCACTTCTCTTTTTATCACTGGAGCCCCCTTTTAGAAGCCGGTGTGGGGCTGGGATCCCTATCTTTTTAGGGGGGCATCTCCACAGCTGAGATATTCCTCCCAGTTTTTAACCACCACACGTGAGTGTGGGACCAGCCCATTCTCTGTCTCTGCCCCTCCTAACAGTCTCCAGGTGGCTTCTTCTTTGTGTCCTTAGTTTCAGGACTTTTGTTCAGCTAGACGTCAGGTGATTCTCAATGGTGGTTGTTCTGCAGTTTAGTTGTAATGTTGATATAGTTGGGAGAGAAAGCAAGGGAAGTATTTACCTGATTCACCATCTTGACCATGGCTCTCTTGATTATTCCAAATGAACTTGCAGAACAGAAATGGGTCAGACGTTGAAGAAATTTGCAGAAAATCTCCAATATGCATTGTGAAGTAGAACAGAGAGAAAATAAATGCACTATTGTGTACTTTGATGAGGGCTTGGTTGACATTATTGACAATACATTTTAAGTTGCCCCACTGTGTAATCTCCACCCCCTTCCCAGGCAGTATTTATCTGACCAGTGCAAGCACAGAAAAGACAGATACTTGATTTTCTTTTGCTCATTCCCATGAACATGATCATCACTGCTTAAATTCTTTTGATATCCAGTCATGTTATCACCTTAGCAATTTATATATTTGCCTCTCCTTTCCTAGCATTACAACTTCAGTTCAAGCCCTCATAATCATTTACTTTAATCTGACATTCTATCCTAACTGGTATCCCTTACTCCTGATTTACCTGCCTCAAATTTGTCTTCTACATATTTTTTAAGCTTTCTAAAATGCAATCATATGCTTTATTCCCAATTAAAAACCTATATTGTATACCTACAGGGAAAAGTCAAATCCATTAGCATGACATTGAAGACTACACATCAAAAATTTTCTATATCCAACAGACTACCTTTGTCCCATCTCTTTATTTTCAATCCTCACTCTACATAGATTGTCACACTCTCCACTCTCAAATCTTCGTAAATACAAGTGCACCATTTAAGACTTGCCGATATGACCTCCTCTATCTGTGGAATATTTTGAGGGTACCAAATACCTTTCCTTCTCTCAGATGAAAAACACTCCTTATTTCAGTCTCCCATCATACTGACTATACAATTCTCTTGTGGCACTACATTGTACTGATTCATTTACATGTCTTTTTCCCAGCTAAATGGCATCTTGAGGCTAGGAATTTGTAGTGTTTAGCACTTGTCTTTGAGTATCTTGCATATTATGTCGCAGTGATAGACACTCAATAAAGTTTCAAGGTATTCTTTAAACTTCACAACAGCAGGATAAAGAAAGGAATGTACTGAAATAAAAAAATTGAAGCCTGTGAAATTGGAAAAGATGTAATGGGTTTGAAAGTAATGTGGAAATTAAGGGATAATACTGATTTGAGGGGTCACACAAGTTCTTTAGGACATGCTGAGTTTTTAGAGAAAGAAAATTGGATAAGAGAAAGACTGATGGTATTGGACAAGGAGAGAATGCAAGGTCTCTGAGATAATCAAGAATTCCAAGAAACAGAGTTAGTAATACAATTGGATGAATACATTTTTCTCTAACACTCTGGATTATAACAAGAGGGGGAATGTTGCTTCTTTCTCAATTTCAAAAATCTCTCACCTAATTATTAATTACTGAAGTATGATTACTGAAGATGTAAATAACCAAGATTTTTCACATATGCAGAAAATATCATTTTCATCATGTTTTAGCCAAAAATATGCTTGAAATTTGAGAATTATGAGAGATTCTACAAAATGGATAAAATAAATTCAATTACTCTTGATTACATTTCATAATTTTTCTTTATCAGTAAAGTTTATCTAAAGCTCTAAATATAGCATTAATTAATTATTTTATGGGCTTTTGCTTGAGAGGATGTTATAGAAGTCCTGGGCAAAGATGGGGCTCAGAAACTGAATTGTTATTAGATAATTTTAAAATTCCCTAAGTGATCTTCTTTTACTTTACATTCACTCATTAGGAACTACCATCCAAATGACTAAAATTATTAATTTCTTTGTATTTAATGCTTGTTGTTGGACGCTAAACAAAAGAAATTGATTTTTTGTTGTTTCTTTATTGGAAACTCATTTTTATCATATGACCTTGTCCTATTATTGCGAGAACAATTTTGATTTGAAGTGTTTTGCAAAGTGGTGCTTGTTTTGTGCCCTAATGCGGCCTGTTTTCACGTGTATTGAAAAGAGATTTTGTTTTTTTTGGAGGGCAGTGTCACTGGCCCTCATATGTGGGATCCGAACCAGTGCTGCTGGCATCCCAAGCCAGCTCTTAACCACCGCGCCACTCGGCCAACCCCCAGAGAGGTATTTTAAAATGCAGCACTTTCTCCTTTTTGATGCAATTGTAAATAAAATGGTTTTCTTAATTTCTCTTTCTGATAGTTTGTTGTTAGTGTATAGAAACACAAAAGATTTCTCTGTATTGATAAATACCATGAATAAATTTGACCAAGAATGTGAAAGACCTGTACTCTGAAATCTATAAGACATTGGTGAAAGTAATTGATGATGACTCAAAATGAAAAGATGTATTGTCTATATGGATTAAAAGGGTTAATATTGTTAAAATTTCCATATTACCTATAGCAATATATAGATTTGATGAAATCCCTATCAAAATTCCAATGGCATTATTCACAGAATGAGAACAAATAATCCTAAAATTTATTGAAAATCACAAAAGAACCCTAAATAGATTAAACAACCTTGGGAGAGAAGAACAAAGTTGGAAGTATTGTGCTTCCTGATTTCAAATTATATTACAAAGCTATACTGATCTAAACAGTATGTTATTGGCACTAAAACAGATACATAGATCAATGGACCAGATAAAAAGCCCAGAAATAAACCCATCTTTATATAGTAAATTAACCTATGGCAATGAAGGCAAGAATATACAGTGGGAAAATGCCAGTCTCTTAACTAAACGGTGTTGGAAAATCTGTACAGATACAGGCAAAAAAATGAAACTGGACCACTTTTTTACACCATATGTAAAAATAAATTTTAAAAAGGATTAAAGACTTAAATATAAGACCTGAAACCGTAAAAATCCTGGAAGAAAACATAGCAGTATGCTCTGATATTGGTTTTAGCAATACTTTTTTTTTGATATATGTCCCCAGGCAAAGGCAATGAAAACAAAATAAATGAATGGCACTACATTAAACTAAAGGAAATCACGAAAAAAAAAAATAACCACCTACCAAATGGGAGAAGATATGTGCAAATGATGTATCCAAGAAGGTGTTAATATCCAAAATATAAAAGAACTCATACAACTCAGCATCAAAAAAATAAACAATCCAATTAAAAAATGTACAGAGAACCTGAATAGATATTTTTCCAAAGAGGACATACAGATGGCCAACTGACACATGAAAAGATGTCAACATCACTAATCATTAGAGAAATGCAAATAAAAACCACAATATCATCTCACACCTACCAGAGTGGCTGCTATCAAAAAGTCAACAAATAACAGAAGTGTTGGAGAGGATGTGGAGAAAAGGGAACCTCTGTGCTCTGTTGGAGAGATTGCAAATTGGAGCAGCCACTGTGGAAAACAGTATGGAGGTTCCTAAAACAACCTTAAAAATAAATTACCATAAGACCCAGCAATTCTACTTCTGGGTATTTATCCAAAGAAAACAAAAACACAAATTCGAGAAGGTATAAGCACCTCTATATTCATTGCAGCATTATTAACATTAATCAAGATATGGAAGCAACCTGGGAGTTTTTTGAAAAACGAATGGATAAAGAAGAATATTACTCAGCAAAAAATAAAATTTTGCCCTTTGTAACAACATGGAGGGACCTAGAGAGTATTATGCTAAGTGAAATAATTCATACAGAGAAAGACAAATACCATATGATTTCACTTATATGTGGGATCTCAAACAAAAGAAAACAAACAGAACAGAAACAGACTCATAGATAACGGAGAACAAACTGATAGTCGCCAAAGGGGTGGGAGGTGAAGGGATGGGTAAAAAACTAAAGAGGAATAAGTGGTACAAACTTCCAGTTATAAAACAAATAAGTCATGGGGATGTAATGTATAGCACAGGGAATCTAGTCAATGATATTGTAATATCTTTGCACTGTGACAGATACTAGATACTAGATTTATCATGGAGAGCACATCATAAGGTATGTAGTGAATGTTGAATGACCATGTTGTACACCTGAAACTAATATAATATTATGTGTCAACTACACTTTAATAAAAAAAAAGTTGAGATACTTGCACACACACACACACACACACACACACACACACACACGGCAGTAATTTAAATGATTAAAACCTAGTCCTGGGGACAGGAGTATAATAAAATGTAAGGTAAAATTTTTTTAAATATAAAAATAAAAACTTACACATGCAATAAAATTGAATCTAACTGAGACAAATATAAGAACATCAGTCTCTTGAGATGTACAGATGGATGCAAAGTTCTTTTATATATTGCCATGCAAAATTTGATTATCCAGCCATGTTTCTGTCGGTGCTTAAGGGCTTCAGAATTAAAGTTTAATCACTTCCAGATTTGAAGCATCTGTTTTCACATGCAATTTATTTTTTTAATGCACCCATTTACACAGCTCAGAATTATTTCACCACTCTTCCTAATAATTAAGTCTTCACCTTAAGCTCAGCAATGTGACATGGTAGAAGGAACATGGCTTCCAGAGTAAGAAGACCTGGGCTTGGCTCTTGCATTTGTTTATCTTCAGCATATCAGTTAATTTATCTGAAACACAAGTTATTCATCTGTAAAAAATATGATGGAGAATAAAAATAGTCCCAAGGTAGCAGAATGCTTTTTAAATGCATATGTTAATGTAATGAAATCGCTTTGGAAACACTAAATTCCTATACAAACATTAACTATTATTGTCATTCCAGAAGCAATGATTGTACAGAAAAGAGAATGCAATATTTGATGACAGAAAATTGGGTTTGAGTTATGGTTCTACGGTTTTCTAGTTGTGGGCCTGTCAGCATTTGTGCCTTATCAGTGAGAATGATACTACCACCTATTTTATAGGTTCCTGTAAAAATCAAATGAGTTATTTGCTACAGGATAGTCGCTCCCTGAAGAAAATTTTGGAACTCTATGGCTAGCCAGAACTCAGTTTTAGGAACCCTACAGTTAGATAGAACTCAGTTTAAAAGCCACTCATTGAAATAATATATCAAAACTATACCCGATTTTAAAGTTTGAATTTTTTCAATTCACCAGCAATATACTGCTAGTCTTACAAGTAGAAGATTGTTAAAGATAAATTTTTAAAGGAGCTCTACGTACATTTTAATGGATTCATTAATCACGAAATCTCATTCTTGCTTCTCTCTCATTTTAATCTCTTTCTGTTGCGCGCACACACACACACACACACACACACACACACACATACACACACACAAACAAATGTGCATACATATGATTTTTTATTCCTGTATGTTGCCCAGATGACCTGTCCTGCTAAGGCAAAAGGCTTGAGGCAGCTTATTATAGTTTCAACATAATACCCTTGAGACATTTCATTTTCATGGGTCTTTTATATGCCATCATGGGGGAATTGCACAAGCTGGCCTTACATGCAGAGATGTTATGTGCTGCTTAAGTGCTTCATTTGTTTCCTAATGCGTATGCTTATTGTCTCTACTACTTGTACCATCCTAGCCTTGACGCACAATTCTCATGTCCATTGGCTTATAGCTTTAGGTCCACGTTCGTGTGTCAGCTGGTCCTATTTATCTCATTAGTATGAATCCAAGCAGCATTCTTTAAAGGAACAGGATCAACTGTGTGTTAAAATAGTGCTTAGACTTTTTCTGTTTTCGGTTTACTTTCCACATCCATATATACTCTCACATCCTTTTCTGGCAGATGCTTTAAAATGAAATCATTTTCTAATTCATGTTTGCAATAATATAATACAGTGCCATTATAACTATTTTTATGGCATCTCACATTGTTATTATTCCTTTTTTCCCAAATGCTAATTAATGTTGAACTACATTAGCACAAATATTAATGTTGAAATACATACTAACACTGCACATATTCCGAATCAGTAGCACAACTAAGTTTTTCTGACCTTCAACAAATATGCCTTCACTTCATCTTTACTACCTGTTTGACAGAATTGGAAAATAGTTTGTCCTCCTCTGTTAACATTCACATATCTGTGGGTATATAACAAAGTATGCATATTTACTCATTGCAGGACTGTGAAAGCCAATGCTGTTGCCCTAATCAAAATCACTAAGGAGTTGCCCTAATCAAAATCACTAAGGACTGCTGTGAGCCCAGCAAGGACAGTGCTCAAAGTGCCTGGAGGCCTGTAGATAGCACATCTCCTGGAGACGTTTCACTGAAGGGCCTTACCAACATTTGCATTTTAAGAGAAAGACAGATGAGAGCCAGTGAGAATTGTTTGAAATGAAGTCACCAAGATTAAGAGAAGGAAATGAATGGCAAACAAGGGAGCAGGGTGATTAGGGGTTAGTGTGTGGAGGGGAAATAGCTACCGAGTGCAGATGATTGGGATTGCTTTTTTACCTACATGGAGAGAAGTAGTGAGGCCTACTGGGAGCAAAGGGGGAAAATGGGGAGCTGATGCATTTGGGAAAATAAGTGTCCAAAATGTATTTAGAAAAAGTGCAAAGGTCAGAAAAAGGAAATGGCTGTAGGGGAACTCCATTTCCCAGGATTGCCCAGTCTTTCAGACCCCACTGAAGACTTTGCAGTGTTACCTGTCCTCTGAATTTGATCCTGGTCTAAGGCACTGTCTCTTTTATTCCGCACCAGCCCCCAACACCACTACCAGAAACAATGGGAGCTTCAGTCTTAACTCGGTTGTGTTCAAACAGTCCTGACACCCAACAAGATTGATGTGACTTTGTTAAAACCCATGTACCAACATAGCAATGATGAAATAAACCACCAAAATGAGAGAGGGTCTAGACCTCTGTTACTCTTGACATGAGAATTAACTCTTCTATAAAAATTTTATGAAATATTCCTATTTTTCAGTCTGCCTTTTGTTTTAAAAAAAGAAATCACCCTTTTTAGCTCTTGAGGGGGAAACGCCAAAAGCACAGAAGTTAAAAAAACAAAAAAATACAAAGGAAAGGCTAGATTTTTAACATCTAGTCCCTCACATATGTTGTTCCCGGAGGAGCTCCATGATAAGCCACCTGCATCAATCTTAGAGTCTGAGTCTGTTTCTTCAGGAAACTGACCTGCAAAAACTGGTCCCAAAAGTAGTCCTAGGAAGCAAACACTACAGTAGGATTTGGGTGCTGGCTCACCCCCCTCCCGGCTGTTATGAGGACCTCTTCAATCAAGTGGAACACTCAGACCATCTGGCATGCAAAACTATACACGATTAAAATTAAAATGATTCAAATGTTCTCCGGTGGTGAACCGGCAATTGACACCAGTGGAAAGCAAGGGACTGATGGCTCAACATGGCTCAGGTGTTTAAGAAGTTCTGGAAAGAAGGGTGATTATAAGAACAATGACCTTAGAGAATTATTGCTGGGGGTAATCAACGCATTGGAGAAAGACAATAAAAATTGAGAGTGATTAATAACCAATTAAAGATTAAGTGTGAAAGCCAGAGGAACTTCCTGGCAGGATACAAACAGACTCATCCAGATGATTATTTTTCCTGGTTGGCACCAGAGGATACTGTTGACCAAAATAATGAAGAATTCTCTGGTGAGATAAGCACAGTATCACCAAGAAACAGTTGTGGTGCTTCTTTGTAGGGCAAAGCTAACCGTATGAGATGCTTTTACAAAAGCAGGCTCAATTGGATTGGTCCCTCAAATAACAGAGGCCAAATGGTGCTCTTAGCAGAAGAATTCAGGCATATGCAATGATCTTAATGAGTGATAAGGTTGCAGTGACAACCACGGTGGCCTGACCCACAAATTGCTATGGAGATGCTTAATAGAGCTAAAAAAAACCTAGGATGCTCAATAAATATTTGTTCAGGGGCCGGCCGAGTGGCGCGTTGGTTAAGAACTGACTTGTGTGTCGGCTCTGAGTATCAGGGCCCAGGTTCGGATCCCATACAAGGGCCAGTGACACTGCCCTCTACAGCTAAGATGGTGAACAACAGCTCCACCTGGACCTGGGCTGCTGTGAGTCTCTGGTGACGGCCTAGCTGCAGCCCCTGGTGCAGTGGGGTGCCATAGGCTACAGTGAGTGGCTGGCAGCCAGTGTGAGCATCCGGTAGCCAGTGTGAGCTGCCAAGAGCCGCTGTGAGTGGCCATACAGAGGCCGGCAGCCGATCTGCCTCACCCAGGAAGAGCGCAATGACGATACCAGCATGGGCCAGTGAAGCAATGTCCTCCACAACTAGACTGAAGAACAAAAGGACAGCAACTTGTCTGTTCCCCTTCCCTGGTTCCCCAAAGCTGTTCCTTTCCCCTAATTCCCCAATAAAATCTTTAAATAAATAAATAAATATTTGTTCAATCTGTACAAACACAGGAATTCAAGTTTAGGTAAGAAGGCTAAGGGAAGCTATCTCATTAAAATTTTATTTTCCTTTCCCAATATCCAGATCTGAGCAGTTTTCAGACCAAGATCCACTGAACGAAACAGTGCCTTTGTCCCTAATAGGAAGGACTTCTACCACCCCCAATAAGTGTATACTGTAATTATTTCCCAAGACTTATTCCAAAGGGCAAGTAACTATATTGGGGAAAGGGATATCCTCACACATTTCAAAGACTGTTGGACATAGAATTTGGATCATTGCAGGTTGAGTTCCCTAGAAAACAGACATTAAAATGAAATTTAAAGTGAAGGATATTTAGGAAATACTTCAGGATTCAAAACTGAGGAAATGAGAGGGGAAAAGCAAGAGTGTCAAAAGTAGAAGTCCGGATGATGGCCCCATGACTGACTTGTTCTATCTTGCAGGGGTTTTAGAGCTGGAATAGCCCTATAGAGTTGTCCTAAGTTGTGCTGATATGGTCTTTACAGTCTCTCATTATTGAGTCACTGGCAGTGAACCACACTGAGAAGGGGCATGACTTTAGGCAAAGTGGCTTTCTGCAGCTTGGCTATTCCTGAAGAGACATTTAGCAGCAAGTGCAACGAGCCCCTTATTGAGGGAGATCTACATTTCGCCATGTCCACCGTAGATTTGACTCTGATACTTGGGAATGATTACTCCAGTCCTTCCAAACCCACAGAATGTATGACACCAAGGGTGAATGGTAACGTAAATTACAAGGTGTGGGTGAGAAGGGCGTGTCAATGTACGTTCATCAATTGTAACAAATGTATCACTCTGATGGAGGGCATTCATAATGAGAAAGAATATACATGTGTCAGAACAGAGGGTATATGGGAAATCTCAACACTTTCCCTTCAACTTTGCTGTAAACATAAAACTGCTTTAAAAAAAATTAAGTATTTATTTTCTTTAAGATGATAAGATTTATTTAGGCTTTATCTCATGAACACTATACTGTACCACCAGTATGGGAACCCTGGAAACCTCAAGTGAAAACCATCTGTAAATATTATAATGTGTGAATAAAGTTAATGTCTTTTCCCCTCAAAATTGATTTCTCAGGAATGAGAAAACTGGCCTGTTTTTAAATCCTTTTCATATAAAAGGATGAACTCATTTTAATACAATAGCTTCAGATGACCTAAACCTGTGCTAATTTTGACATGTTTTAGAAATCAACTCACAGAATAAACAAGAAAGAAGGCCAAAGACTTACTCAGGTTTATTCATTTTTCATGTGAGTTCACATTAGAATTGAAAGTATTGGACCATATTGTAAACAATTTTTAAAGGTCACTTTCAAAAGTACCACTGTGAACATTGTAGTGAAAAATATCACAAATACCCATTTGTAGTGAACACATACCCACTGGATGAATTTTTAAAAAACCAAAAAACAATTCCTAACTCAAAGTTTCTCTACCTTGGCTCTATTGCATTTCAGGCCAGAAAATTCTGTGTTGTGAGGTATTGTCCTGTGCATTGAAATATATTTAAGAGATTTTTCTACCCACTAGATGCCAATAATACCCTGCCCCAACTTGTGATGTGATAAACAATAATGTCTCCAGACATTACCAAAAGTCCACCGAGGGGCAAACTACCCCCACACTCACCATTGAGAACAACTGTCCAAAAGTTATATAAATAAATTTTGTGACTTGAGTTAAAATTTACTGTGATAACATGAGATTAAAATTCCTAAAGGGCTATATCTATCAACTCAGGCCATAGTAAAGCATAAGTGCTCCAAAAAATAGTTAGAGGGCTCTAGGGGTGCCAAAAACATGAATGCTGAGACCCACGGGAAAAGTCTGAATAAAAGTGTCCTGAAATGAGTGAAAAAGTAATATTTTCATTAATATGTTATTTTTAGACCATGCAATTTTAAATATATGATGCAGTTAAATTAATAAATTATAAAAAAACAAATATTTGATTCTTATTGATATCTCTAAATTTGGAGGCTGTTCTTATTGAGAAAATAATTAATGTATATATTTTTGTTTTTCCTTTATTGAGCAATATAGTTTTTAATGCCTTGAAACCACAGAATCTAAGCATTTAAAGCTGTGCTTAAACATCTATGCACCTAACATAGGAGTCCCTAAATATATAAAACAGATATTGTCAGACATAAAGACAGAGATCAACAGTAACACTATCATAGTAGGGGATTTCAACACCCCGCTGTCACTAATGGACAGAACCTCCAGACAGAAAATCAATGTGGAAACAGCGACCTTAAATGACACATTAGACCAGCTGGATTTAACAGACATTTTCAGAGCATTTCATCCCAAAGCTACAGAATGTATGTTCTTTTCAAGTGCACATGGAACATTTTCTAAGATAGACCACATGTTAGGCCACAAAACAAGTCTCAATAAATTTAAGAAGATTGAAATCATTTCAACTGTATTCTCTGACCACAATGCTATGAAACTAGAAATCAATTATAAGAAGAAATCCGGGAAGCTGACAAATAAATGGAGGCTAAACAATATGCTATTAAATAGTGAGTAGGTCACAAATGAGATCAAGGAGGAAATCAAAAGATACCTCGAGACAAACGAAAATGAAAACACCACGACCTAAAATCTCTGGGATGCTGCTAAAGCAGTCCTAAGAGGGAAGTTTATAGCAGTGCAAGCCTACCTAAAGAAGGAAGAAAAATCTCAAATCAACAGGTTATCCTTACACCTAAGGGAACTGGAAAAAGAACAGCAAAAGAGGCCCAAGGGGAGTACAAGAAAGGAGATAATAAAGACCAGAGCAAAAATAAACAATATAGAGAACAGAAAAACAATTCAAAAGATCAATGAAACCAAGAGCTGGTTTCTTGAGAAAAACAAAATTGACAAACCTCTAGCCAGGCTCATCAAAAAAAAAAGAGAGAGGACTCAAATTAGCAAAATCAGAAATGAAAGAGGGGAAATGACTACAGACATCACAGAAATTCAAAAAATTCTAAGAAATTACTATGAGCAACTATATGCCAACAAATTTGACAATCTGGAAGAAATGGATAATTTTCTAGAAGCATACAACCTTCCAAAGCTAACGCAAGAAGAAACAGAAAATCTAAATACCCTGATTACTACCAAGGAAATTGAATCAGTAATTGACAAGCTCCCAAAAAACAAAAGCCCTGGACCAGACGGCTTCACAAGTGAATTTTATCAAACATTCAAAAAAGAACTATCACCTATTCTTCTCAAACTATTCCAAAAAATCCAGAAGGAGGGAAGGCTCCCAAACTCTTTTTATGAAGCCACTATCACCCTGATTCCAAAACCAGATAAAGACATCACAAAAAAGGAAAACTACAGGACAATCTCCCTGATGAATATAGATGCAAAAATTCTCAATAAAATATTAGCAAACAGAATTCAGCAATATATTAAGAAGATCATACATCATGATCAAGTGGGATTCATCCCTAGTGCGCAAGGCTGCTTCAACATCCGTAAATCAATTAATGTGATACACCACATCAACAAAATGAAGGATAAAGATCACATGGTCATTTCAATAGATGCAGAAAAAGCATTTGACAA
Source organism: Aselliscus stoliczkanus (assembly GCA_033961575.1). Lineage (NCBI taxonomy): Eukaryota > Metazoa > Chordata > Mammalia > Chiroptera > Hipposideridae > Aselliscus > Aselliscus stoliczkanus. Next base: position 98,284,388 of record CM066729.1, on the reverse strand, counting down.
AATCCAACAGCCATTTATGTTAAAAACCCTTAGCAAAGTGGGAATACAGGGATCATATCTCAACATAATAAAAGCCATATATGATAAACCTACAGCTAACATCATACTCAATGGGGAAAAGCTAAAACCATTCCCCTTAAGATCAGGAACAAGACAAGGCTGTCCACTTTCTCCTCTTTTATTCAATATAGTGCTGGAAGTTCTAGCCACAGCAATCAGACAACAAAAAGAAATAAAAGGCATCCAAATTGGCAAGGAAGAAGTAAAACTGTCATTATATGCAGATGACATGATACTGTATATAGAGAACCCCAAAGACTCCATCAAAAAACTAATGGAACTGATAGACGAATTCAGTAAAGTAGCAGGATATAAAATCAATGCTCAGAAATCAGTGGCATTTGCATATACCAATAAGAAAATAATGGAAAGAGAAATTAAGAAAACTGTCCGATTTACAATTGCATCAAGAACTATAAAATACCTAGGAATAAATTTAACCAAAGAAGTGAAAGATCTGTACTCAGAAAATTATAAGACACTGAAGAAAGAAATCATAGAAGATACAAATAAATGGAAACACCTACCATGCTCATGGATAGGAAGAATTAATATAGTTAAAATGTCCATACTGCCTAAAGCAATATATAGATTCAATGCAATTCCTATCAAACTACCAAGGGCATTTTTCACAGAAATAGAAAATATAATCCTAAAATTTATATGGAATCATAAAAGACCCAGAATAGCCTCGGCAATTCTGAGGAATAAAAACAAAGTCGGGGGATCACGCTACTAGACATCAAAACCTACTACAAGGCCACAGTAATCAAGACAGTTTTGTATTGGCATAAAAACAGGCACATCGATCAGTGGAACAGAACAGAGAGCCCAGAAATAAATCCAGGCATTTACGGACAGTTTATCTATGACAAGGGAAGCAAGAATTTACACTGGAGTAAAGATAGTCTATTCAATAAATGGTGCTGGGAAAATTGGACTGACACATGCAAAAAAATGAAACTGGATCATCTCCTTACGCCTTATACAAGAACAAATTCAAAATGGATTAAAGACTAAGGGCTGGCCGAGTGGCTCAGTTGGTTAAGACCTCGCTCAAGAGTGTGAGCTGAGCTCTGAGCAACAGCTGTTCGAGGCCAGCCCGAGCTGAGTTGCCGTTGAGCTGCCAACAGGTGACAGGATGGCTCAGCTAAAAAAATAAAAATAAAAAAAATAAAAAAATAAAACCTTAAAAAAAAATGGATTAAAGACTTAAATGTAAGACCTGAAACCATAAAAATCCTAAAAGAAAATATAGGGAGTACATTTGCAGACATTACCCGGAGCAATATTTTTACTGATACATCCCTACAGGCAAGGGAAGTAAAAGAAAAAATGAACATATGGGATTATATCAGACTTAAAAGTTTTTTCACAACAAAGGAAACCATTAATAAAACAAAAAGGAAGCCTACTGAATGGGAGAATATATTTGCCAACGATATATCTGATAAGAGGTTAATATCCAAAATTTATAAAACACTCATGAAACTCAACACCAAAAAAACAAACAACCCAATTAAAAAATGGGCAGAAGATATGAAGAGACATTTCTCTAAAGAGGACATACAGAAGGCCAACAGGCATATGAAAAAAAGTTCACCCTCACTGGTCATTAGGGAAATGCAAATAAAAACCACCATGAGATACCACCTCACTCCAGTCAGAATGGCTATCATCAATAAATCAACAAACAACAAGTGCTGGAGGGGCTGTGGTGAAAAGGGGACCCTGCTGCACTGTTGGTGGGACTGCAGATTGGTGCAGCCACTATGGAAGTCAGTATGGAGGTATCTCAAAGAACTGGAAATAGAGCTACCGTTTGACCCAGCAATTCCACTCCTAGGTATTTATCCTGAAAAAACCAAGACACTTATTCAAAAAAAGTTATGCACCCCTATATTCATAGCAGCACAATTTATGATAGCTAAGACTTGGAAACAACCAAAATGCCCATCAGTAGATGACTGGATTAAGAAACTGTGGTATATTTATACAATGGAGTATTACTACGCTATAAGGAAGAATGAAATCGTGCCATTTGCAATGATATGGATGGACCTAGAAACTATTATGTTGAGTGAAATAAGTCAGTCAGAGAAGGACAAATACCATATGGTCTCACTCATATGTGGAATCTGAAAAACTGTATGAATGAACAAAGTAAACAGAAACTGTCTCATAGATATAGAGGAAAAATCAGGGTTGCTAACTGGGAGGGTAATGGGGATGAGGGAGAAGGGGAAGGGATTAGACAGCAAAAATAGGCAACTACAATATTGCCACTGGGATAGGAAAAACAGTTTGGGGAATATAATTAATAATGTTGTAAATATTCTGTGGAATGTCAGATGATCATAGGTCTTGTTAGGGAGACCATTTCATGGATGGAGTAGTGGTTTGATCACTGCACTGTATTACTAAAGCGGAGGTGGTATACCTACTGTAATTGAATATATATAGATAGTCACAGGATGTGGATTATACTGTGGAAGAGAGTCAGAGGAAGAGTAATAGATATATATGATATGGGGGGGAGTGGGGTGGCGAATTGGGGGTGGGGCGTTGTCACTGAGGGGTAAAAAGTATAACCTTTGCACCGTGTTGTACACCTGAAACTAATTAAAAATAAAATAAAATAAAATAAATAAATAAATAAAGCTGTGCTTTCAGAGCTATGTACAGTAGCCACCAGCCATATGTAGCTATGAGCAAGTCTAAATTCAGATATGCTAAATTCAGATATCGATTTCAAAGAAACACTAGGAATAAATGAATGTTAACTTACATTTATAAAATTTAACATTTATCATGTTAAATTACAATTATAATATTATCGACATTGCTTATAAATATTGAAACTATATTATTTTGGATATATGAGTTTAAATCAAATGTATGGTTAAAATCAATTTTACCTGCTAATTTTTAATTTTTTAATGTCCACTAGAAAAATTAAAATTACACTTGTGGCTCACATTGTATTTCTATTGGACTTTGCTGCATAAATCTAGGTTGAGAACTATTAAGTGAACCCCTAAGTCTTACAAGAAGCCATTTAATTCCATAGAAGTTTCACAAATGTCAATTAAAACAAACAAAACAAAACACTATACTTTCCCAGTGAAATATTCAATTCCAGTGTACTTTTTTCTTTTTTGAGGGATCTATTCAATCATGTTTTCCTCATAAATTCCGTTATTTTCAATCCACAATCTTGCAGGAGACAAGATTTTCAGGAACACACATGGGATGCTATTGCCAAAGTTCTAGTCTCAATGTGGCTGTTATATCCTTAGTTAGAGAAGTTACGTTCTGTTGGTGTTCAGATGGTTCTCAAGAGTAGTTGTTCTATAAGTTAGTTGTAATTTTGATGTGGTCATAGGAGATGAACACCATGTTTACCTACTTTGCCATCTTGACCAGAAGTTTCCAGTATACATTTTGTGAATCCAAATTCAGGTGAATATTAATCACTCCTGCCATACCAATCCTAACAATGAAATTATAACTAAATCCACAATGTCTTATTGAAAAAAATTGTGACCACTATTTGATTGGAAAATAATGTCTTTGCATGGAGCACCAACAAAATATATGTTGTACAAATAAACATAACACTCTTTTGCGAAAAAAATGTAATAAAAACCTCTTCTGAATCTACTATTATATGTACTCTGTTAGCAAATGAATTACAATCTGAAATATTCAAAGAATTCTGGATCAATAGATGGAATACAATCATTACTGTAACTTTAAAAGACTATAAGGCGAGGCATATATACAAATAAGTATGTCATTGATTGAACAGCTGTGAAGCATAAAAATATTCTCTATAAAATGAGATATTCCATTAGGCAATAACTAATATCTAGCCCTTCTCTTCCTATAACTAATGAGCATAAACATAAAAGAAACATACATACTAAGGCCTTAACAGCAAAGACATGGTTTACTGACAAAAGATAAAAAATGAACCTCAGTGCCAATTATATATCAAGTGGTATTTTTTAAAGGTTTAATGCTTTTAAGCTAAGACTTAGAAAACAGAACAGAGTGCATTTTAAGGGAAAAAAATTAACCCCAACAGGACTGTAATCTTTTAATTCTTAACCAATTTCTCTTTTTCATGCTTTGAGAAAATGGGCAACATATTGCAAATTACATAGTGTTGCCTACAAATCAGATTTTACTTAGATTCTGTCCTATTATTCCCTGCTCCAACCAGGTTAACCAATTGCCAACTCTGTAAAGTAGTTTAATTATGTCAATTTAAAGGATAGGGGTTGATTGTGTCATGAAATTGGCCTACTCTTCAGTAGAAAGTCAACAAAATCCTCCCAGAGTGAGACAGATATTTGGCTCAATTATAGGGTAACTTCTTTCCTTTTTTCTCATGTAGTCCTTGGGTTATTTCCCTGAATTTTTCTGAATGGTTGTCTTCCAGGTTACAAGATTAGATTCCAGATGCCTTGTTGCAGAAGCTACTGGAGACTTGCCCAATGTCCATTCCTCCTTCTTCACTTCTTTCTTACTAATGGACTTCTTTTTCCAAAGTAGCAATGATTACCGTTAAAATATTTTATCTCTTGGCCTCCCTTGAAGCTAGCATGTCTATTAGCAGAATTGTGGTCAGTAAGATGTAGTTAGATTTCTTTGGGAAAGGCAGATCTTTTACTATTTCTATGAGAAAATCGTTTGGATTTTGTTCTAGGCCCTTAACCCATGTTCCTTTTTCCTGTCCAAATGTTAATGCAGTGTCTTGAGGTATAGCTGAAACCTTGCAATCATAAGCATGAGAGCTAAGTGTAAGGCTGACTGAAAAATCTTGAAGTTGCACCAATTCTGGACTTCCTACTGAAGATTTTTGATTAGGTAAGAAAAATCACCCCTGACCAGGTTACACTGTGTGTGTTATTCGTCACACAGTGCAGTCCCCACTGTCCACTATTCATTTCTGCTTTCCCATGTTGTGGCTTATCCCTGGCTCTATGCAGTAAGACATGTAAATATCTCCTGTTCTGGAAACCACCATTGTTGTACATCATTCCCCTGTAAGTCACCTTCACTGCTGCAAGCGAATCATCTGGTGTCAGTTGTTTTCCAGTTTGCTGACTCTACACACGTTGGATGCCTCTCATTCACCTGAATTTGGGCCAGCTTCCCAAATAGTTGCCCCATAAAAGTGACCAGGGGCAGGTTTTTTTTACCTGTAGTCTGTTCCACAGGAGCCACACCCAATACCTCCCGAAACATGTCAGCCCCCAACTGAGTCGCATTGCCCTACTCTTTACTTTACTTTGGAACTCTAGTTTCATAATGAACCCTTTTATCTGACTATGTTCTAGTTGTAGAACAGAAGTTCTCAAATGGGGATGATTTTTGTCCCCCGAAAATTATTTGGCAATATCTAGCGATATCTTTTGTTGTGATATGGCTAGGTGGAAGGAGTTGATACTGGCATCTAGTGGGCAGAGGTGAGGGATGTTGATAAATATCTTATGAACAGGCATGACAGCCTCCCACCACAAAGAATTATCCAGCACAAAATGTTAATACCACCAAGGCTGAGATACTGTTCTCTAGGGCAATGATTCTCTAGTTGCAATTTAGAATAAAATAGGAAATTTTTAAACAATCCTAATGCCTAAATTCTGCCCCCAGAGATTCTGATTGAACAATTCTGGAGTGGGACTCACACATATTTGAAAGTGCCCTATTGACAGCCAAAGTTGAGAACAACTGAGGTCAGAGTAAACTCTTGATTCTAGAGTCCAAGCTGATTTAGAGAGTTGCCCCAATGTGGCAAAAAGAAAGTCTAAGCCAGAATCAAGGAAGGAAGCCAAAAAGTGCAAGCACAGAGAAGTGGGCTAAGAATCCAACCCAAGAGAGGGTTTTCTGTGAGAAAATTAATCTAGAGTGCAAAGCCAGGAAAGTAAGGAAAGTTTGTTGTAGAAACTGCAGTTGGTCAAGAAAAATTCAAGAATCAAAATAGCATGAATAATACAAAGGTATTAGAGACCCTTTTTAAAATAATTAAAATGTATTTCTAGTTATACACCTATATTTATACGTGTATGGTATACATATAACTATCTAGTTGTCCCCTTTTATCCTGATTATAAGAGTGATCCAGGGCCGGCAGGGTGGCCCATTGGTTAAGAGCTGGCTTGGGACACCAGCGGCCCCGGTTTGGATCCCACATATGAGGGCCAGTGACACTGCCCTTTACAGCTAAGATGGTGAACAACAGCTCCACCTGGAGCTGGGCTGTGTAAGTCCCCGTGACGGTGTAGGCTGCAGCCCCTGCTGCAGTGGGCTGCCATAAGCTACAGTGAGTGGCCGGCAGCTGGAGTGAGCTGCCAATAGCCTCCGTGAATGGCTGTCCAGAGGCCAGCAACTGATCTGCCTCGCCCGGGAAGAGCGCAATGACGATAGCAACATGGGCCAGTGAAGCAACATCCTCCACAACTACACTGAAGAACAAAAGGACAGCAACTTGTCTGTTCCCCTCCCCCAATACCCCAATAAAAATCTTTGTAAAAAAAAAAGAGTGATCCAGATGGATAAATGAAAGCAGTTGTATGCCAGGGTTGAATGTGAATTAAGCTCTTTTTTATAAAAATTTATTTAATGTTGTTTTAAACTATATTAACAATTTAATAAAAAACTTAAAAGTCAAAATAAAAATAATATGGGTTTAGTGTTAAAAATTTGAAAAAGAGGAATTAAAAAAAATAAAAATTACATAGAATATCAGCTTATAGAAACAGCCATCCAGGTATGTATGTATGTATGCATGTACCTATGTATCTATGTTTTTATTTTTTATAGAAAGTGGTATAATCTAAGGATTTAATGTTACTGAGCAGGAACCAAAATGTCTTCTTCAATGCCATTTTCACATCCTGGCTCTAAATAATTATGCTACAAATACCCAATATCTGAAATTAGTATAATTGATTCTGTAAACTTATAACTACTAGCTTATTTTCATCTCCCGAAATAATCTGGGCTTAATGTCACATTCTTCCAATGTAATATCAAATATTATATCATATTTGAGTATAAAATTTTTATTAATACATCCATCCTCTGAGTCTTTTGGTGCTCAGGGATTTTTTTTTTTTTAATTCACAGTAACTTAGTTCAGTTAAGTTTGTTATATATGGCCAAACCCATCTTAATTTTGCAGTGCATACAGCTTGTATTACGTCTTTGACTTCTGTTTAGTTTCATAATTCATTTGAAATATGGTTATGAAATGAAAATATGTGCCTCTAATATTCCAATGCTAATTAAGTAATAGCCAGCTTCTACTCTCAAGGATGCTTTCCACCAGCGATTGATACATGGATCTCTGACAGTAAAATGATTAAGTCCAACACTTTGTTTTTCATCCTTATGGGCAATTCATAAGCCATCAGTGAAATCTTGAGTGCAACATTGAGAATGGACCAATTCATCATATTCAATGTATATATTCCAAAACACAGATAAAATGTGGTAAACGAACTACTGATATAAATACCAAAAGCATATACACAGTCTTCTTCAGTTGCCTTTCATCCAGTCCAGTGGATTTTCAGTAATATTTTACCAAAACCTACAGTTAGAAACTGAGTTTTCATTGCAACCCAGTTTACGTAATTGTAGCAAATTTTTCTATGAAATGTAAAATAATGCATGCAAGGCACTCTAATATTTTCTATTCTGTAGTCATGAACTTTAAAAAATGTCTTGTGGCTAATTAGTAAATTTTAACATATGATTTGAAAACCATTAAGCAATATCATGTAAAGGAAACTTGTAGTTTATGAAGGAAAGATTTGAAAACAAAAGGAAAATTGTGAATGATGGGAGTGGGAATTACTAATGTTGAAAAATGTAATAAATAGTTTAACATTTTTTAAATTTTATAATTCCTTAAAATCTCAACTTTATGAACATATACTTTTTAATATGACAGAATTACATGTCAGTTCCCCATACAACGAGGTACTATGCCAAATATTACATTTTACTTTATTGTTAAATTTTCTAAATTATTCTGTTCAATTTTCTGATGTATTACCAATATTTATTTACTCTTGTTTATTCATATAAAAACTCCAAAATTGAATCATTGAAGAGTTTCATTTCATTCTGACTTTCTATCTTTGGTACTTTTAATTATAGTTAATAAACCAATTTTAACAATGTTTATTAAGAAATATCTAAGTAACAGAATAGATATATGTTCAATGTTAATTAAGAAGATTCCAACTCACAAAATATATGGCTGAAAAATGCATTATCTTTGACAACACAAAATAATCATTATGACACATATCTGAAAGGAAAGCTTATTAGTTAGTCTAATTGATAAAGATATTTTTCAAATAATAAATAGTTACATTTCATTTCATATAATTAATATCCTATTGTGAATATTTTAATTAAATATGAAATACTCACATGTCCCAGAAAAAGTGTTTAAGGAATAGGTTGCTGTTATTATTGAAATTAAATAATATTTAATTTAAGATTTTTTTATTTTATTGAGTGTACATACAAATTAACAGTATAACTACTTTTAAAAAAACAAATAATAATCATAGAAACAGCTGAAAACTATGCCTGTAATTTTCTCTTATTTAAATCCTTATAGTATCAAACATTCTATATATGTATGTGTGTAATCACAGCGGAAAAACATTCCCTAGAGAGTTCAGAGCAAAAGAATAATCAATTTTTATCAGCAGCTTCTTAACATTCATTTTAATTTAAATCAATCTTTTGAAAGCAAACTACCATCTTATCCTCTGCTTATGAGCTTTTTCTCCTTTGGTAGATTCTCTGTGACTTTTACAACTTGATATCTATCTATAGATTTGTTTTCATTTCTTCATTTTACATTAGGCTATCTCTCCAGAGTGACATTAGATTATCTAGATAAAACCTTATGAAAATTTAAATGATGTTTTAAGAATGCCCCCCTTTAATTACTGATGTAAAATCCAAGGTGCAATTTGACAGAAGTCCAGATGTTCATCTGCTTTCTTTTTCCATTATAAAACTATTCAGTTATTTTTACATTTTTAAAAAAGATTGTCAGAATTTGTACATCAAGTTTAGAGTTGGGCCACATCCAACTGAATATCTGTGATGATGGCTTATGTAGAAAAAACAAATCCCTAGATACACTTTTGTCATTCTTACCGAGAAATTTAAGAATATGTTCCCTTTGGCTAAGATTTAATTAGAGTAAGATAAAGGATTTGAAGGTAGACTCATTTTGTAACAGAGAATATATATTTCAAGCTGTGTTCAAGACCAAATAGAGAACATTAGACTCACCAAAAGCAAAACCATTCACTTGGCACTGCACTAAAAATTTTTTGTTTTGTTTTGTTTTGTTTTAGCTGAGCCATCCCACCACCTGTTGGCAGCTCAACAGCAGCTCAGCTCAGGCTGGGTATCAACCTGCTGTTGCTCAGAGCTCAGCTCGCACTCTTGAGCAAGCTCTTAACCCACTGAGCTACTCGGCCAGCCCTGCACTAAAAGTTTTAAATATTTTGTGAGCCTCCAGAAAAGATGTCACTGTTCTTAGATAATATACTTTTGGATACTTAAAACTATTTTGTGTATTTTCAAATATATACACATATATGTTTTTGAAAGTGTGTACAAATATGTGTATATATATATTTATATTAGCCTTCTTTATTTTGTTTTTAAAAGAATGATTACTTATTAGTTAATAAGTTTTAGGTGCTTTTGTATTTCTAAATGTGACTTTAATTGTGCTAAAGGTAACAGCTGATAACCAAGGTATAATTTCCACTGGGCTTTAGGAGGAATGACAATTGCCCTTTGTATAACCTCATACTCTCAACACTTGCACATACACAAACAAACTGAGTCACCCTCTGTCATCAGTTACTCACTCACAACTCCAAAACTGAAGCAGGCCCTCAGTGGCACACACTAAGAATCCCCAAGGGAGTCAATTAGAATGACGTGGCGACTGCAGAGGGTAACATCTGGACATTGTATTTTACCTACGTCAGTGGCAGCTGAGTTTGCATTAGGATTGTCCATATGCTCTTAACCACTCCTGACAAAGAGTGAGGTAAGACAGTCATGTAGTCATTCTGTTTAAGAGAAGGCATGAGAATTTTATAAAGGTAAAAGGTGATATGGATTCTCTATTCAAATACTGGCTTTCCAGTTACTAACTTTAAACTTTGTACAACCCCTTCACTCTTCTGAGCTCTGTGCCCCTCATTCTAAAAGCAGGGATAGGACCACTTGCACACAGGGCTGTGATGAGCAATCCTGATTTAAGTGGCACCCTGTTGAATGGGATTTTACCTCCCTCTGCTACTCAAATAACTGACTTTAATCCTCCTAATTTATCTGAAATCTTTACACTGAAATAACAGCCAAGAAAAACTCACCAACACTTACTTTAGGGAGCACAGTGCTAGAACATTTTTAGAGAACATTAAAGTAAGGATGTTTCACCAAATGTCTATCAATAGTTTTAAGAGATAACTGCCTATTTTGAAGTTTGCACAGCCACAGGTGTGGTATAGACCAATAAAATATGTTTCTGCTCTAGGAAGAAATGTAATCAATAACAAATAGTTTCAAAGAGTTTTTTGCTTGTTTGCTTGTTTTTACTGAGACTTATTTTGAACCACAATTACAGCAGCACAAGCCTTGTATCATGGCCTCAGCACAACAATGTTGCTATAGACCAAATTCTGACTCAGTATTGCTTTTCATGATTTTGCCTTATCAATAGGCTCCATAAGATGTCCCTCCCCAAAAAATTCTGGGCACTTTCCCTGATTGGAGTCAAAATAACTATAATAATGCCATACATCATATGCTTTCCTCATATCACACAGCCCTATCCTAGGAAACAAAAAATTCTGTGCTAGTAACTTCTTTCTAAAAAGTCAAAATTTTTCTGTTTCTCAGGACTCTCTATAAGTTCTGGCTTCTCACTGCCCTGATTGATTTATAGGCTATTTCATAGGGGCAGGGAGGAGTCATTTTGACCAGGACCTGTCCTTGCTTATTGGCTGGAGTCAATAATAACCCATTCCTAGCGCTTGGGTAAATTCAACCTACTGAAAAGCTTATTGGATTTAGGGGGGGGAAAATTAGAAGACAATAATATTAGTATTTCCAGGATATATTAGTGATTTGTAATATTTGAAGTTAACTTTACCTGCTTCTAGAATGAATAGCCATTTAAATAAAAGAAGGAAGAATTAAATATTTTTCAGGAACAATACACAATTTATGTTTAACTCTCTTGTATTGAAATTATTTTATTGTGTATATACCAACAAGTAATCCTAATTACATATGCTGACTGAGCTTTTTAACTGATGCAGTTAAATAAAACATTTTATATTTTTCTCTAAACAATATATGTTCAAAATTATTAACTCATCAAATATTTATTGAGCTCCTACTATATGTCATTCACTATTATGAGTGCAACAGATATCGTGGTGAACAAAACAAAATATCCCTGTCCTCATAGAGCTACATCTTTATGGCAAGGCTTATATTCCAATGAATGACTTAATTGTGTTAATATAGGTATCATTATACAAAAAAATCTAAAATTATGATGGCTTATTGATGACCAGTCATTTAACACATATTGCTAATTTTGTTAGTAAATATTGTTTATTAAAATCTGAGATTAATTTATTTATCTTTTCTTCTAACAAATAATTTTTTAGATTTACTTTGAGCTCAAACACCCCCTCAGGAAACAAAGGTAAGCAAATGAACCATATTTTTCCCCAATAATAATAACTCAAGAGAAAATATATGTTCCAAATCTAAAAACAAAAGAAATTAAATTTTAAAATATATGTAATTTTATTTGCTAAAATACTAGTTTCAGAATTTTTAGAAAGTCACTGAAAACCTGAAAAATTGAAATTGTCACTTTAAATAATATATATGATATATACATATAATATGTATTTTTATATATAAAATAAAATATATACATATATATTTAAAGCCTGTCAGTCATCTTTATATGAAGGCATGTTTCAACTATTCACAAATCAGCCTCATCCTGCTTTCCCTAAACCCCTGTGTAGCCATATTTAGTACATATGGCAACAGAGGTGCTAGGACAAATATTGGCAGCCATAGCTCTCATAAAGGAATTTACAAAAGACACAACCTCTTTAATTGTACTCTTTCTAAAAGGGAGTAATTGTTGGTATAGAAATTTAAATCAGAAAGTCAGCCTTTTATCTTTACAAAGACTTTGAAATTGGAAATGAAAAAATATTTTCCACCTTAGTCTCATTAGGATGTTTAGGCCAAAAGACTAGAACTTATGTGAAGTCCCTAATTGTACAGCTGTAAGTTTCAAATTAAATATATTTATAGGTCAGGAAAAGGTTATAAAGGTTTCGTATGGATTAAAAAGATACATTATAACTTATTATAAGTTAGCAAATTATATTTTCTTTCATGAAATAAAATACAGCGATTTAAATAAAGGTAGCTTTTATGTGCTCAGACATAAATTTCTATAGGATATACTCATAAGTAAAAATAGGCAAACTAAAGAATATATATATATATATATATATATATTATATTTCTGGTTATAAAGAGAAAGAGAAGTAAGAGGATTTTTACCTCAACTACATATACAAATTTCCTGGAAGAATGGAACTAAGGCCAGAAAGCAGTCAGGAGTCAAATTATACTTTGACTCCTTTTTTTGTGGCATTAGTGAGAACTTTAAAATTTTACATTAAGAACAAAAGGGGGTTTTTAGAGGAGATTGGTGTCGTCTCACTTTAAATTTTAAAAGAAAATTTTATGAATTCCAGATTTGGACATGTTGGAAAAGGGGAACTGGATATAGCCTCCTGCCTAAAAAAAGAATGGGGAAAAAAAGAGTAAAAATACTTGAATCAATAGTTCCCAGGACAATGAAGAACAAACCAGTTAATGAAGAACACTGATCCCTGAGGAACGGGAAACTATTAAATTTCACCCTATGATTGTGCTAGTTTACTACCAAGAGAGATTCCAGGCTACAGTGAAGAGAGGGAAAAAGCAGATAGATCCAGGTGGATTACTTGAGCTGAGGAAACTGTACAAAACAATATGAAATTAAATCAAGCACAAGATAAAATGACATAATCAAGAGGCCCAAGTAAACACGATATGTATGAGGCTGCTACCGGTGTAACGCAACATACTATTTGACAACAACCTTTTTTTATATATATAAGTACACAGAGTGTCCTCTAAAATAACAATAAAATGTATAGTATAGAGTGACATCAGGAACATGGCAGCGTTAGAGGTGCTCCTTGATATCTTCCCTTCAACTTACAATGAATTAAACAGCTACAATTCAACAAAGGACTCCCTATGCAACACACAAACATGTCCCAGAGATTTGCACATTGAAACATTTGACAAGTCAGGGCAAACTGGAGAGGAGGGAAGGGAGAAGTGCAGGGACAAGGGCCACAGGACAGAGTCCAGAGCTCCCTGCAGTCCCAATAGAGGGAAGAATTGAGACTTCAGGTGCACTCTCTGTGTGCATCCAGCAATTCTGCATGAGGGGTCAGCATACAATATGGCTGAACCCAATGATCAGGGCAGGGACCTCGGGGCAAGAACCAAACACAAAAGTGCAACAACTGCGGTCTAACAACCCTCACTGCCAGGCAGAAACAACGTCAAGGAGCCTAGCCTCCTGCCCCAACCCTCCCAGAACTTGCCTTCCCCACACCCTCTTAGTGTTAGCAGCAGGCCCCAGAAATGGTAGCAGTGTCAGATTAAAAATACAGAACATCTACAGCCCTAAGAAATAGAGGGACAGTTCCTGAGTAACAGACACACAGTGTCTGCTAATTCCATTGATAAGAGAGGAACTATAGGGGTGAGGTAGCTGTGGTCTGGCAGTCACCATTACTTGGAAGAGAACAAAGCCACAAACACACCAGCTGCCTCTCTCAGCCCACCCCATAACCACCTTTTGTGGCTGATCACAGCAGGGTCACCCAGGTCTGCTCAAGCACAGAGCTTAGCATATGTCTGCAGGGGCAGCAGTAGGATTTCAGGGGCTCAGAATCACATCATCCACTACATTCTCCCACAGGTTGGTGTCCTGAGACTGAGGTGACCTGTTTACAGAGGAGAAGCCCACTTCCCCAGAAAATTCCCCAGCCATGTGAGAAACCAGAACATCTCAAGAGAAAATAAAATGTTCCAGAGCTACCTACTAGAAGCAAAAGAAAGACCTCTTCATAACAACCTGCTGCAGAATTCATTCCTGCAGATGCCCAGGAAGAGAAATAATCTATTAATTTCTATGAATTATCAAGGTAACAAGGCAGCTGAGAAAGAAAATGAAAAATCTCCAGAAAATAAACAAAGACATAGAAATATGTGACTTAAATCATAGAGAATTCAAGATTTTGGTTCTAAAAAACTCAATGAGAGGCAAAACAAAACAAAACAAAACAAAAAAATTCAGAGAGGCAATTTAATGAACTCAGAAATAAAAACAACCAAAATGAATATTTTACCGAAGAAATTAAAATTTTAAAAAATGAACCAAATAGAAATTCTGAAGATGAAGAACTCAATAAAAGAGATTAAGAATGAAACAGCCACTTAGGAAGTTGAGCTGGCCAGATAGATAAAAGAATTAGTGACATCAAAGATAGAGATCTGGAAATGATGCAGATGGAAGAAGAGACAGACTCGAAAGTTGAAATGAAAAACCTCTACAAGAACTATTTGACTCCATCAGAAAGAGCATTATGAGAATACTGGAAGGAGAAGACAGGGAGAAGGACACAGAGAGTCTATTTAAACAAAGAGTCAATGAGAACTTTCCAAATATATGGAAAGAACTGGGTCTTCAAACTCAAGTAGCAAACAGAACACCTAATTACTCCTAACAGGCCTTCTCCAATGCACATTATATTGAAGCAGTCAAAAATTAATGGCAAAGAAAGAATTCTCAAGGTAGCTAAGGAAAAGAAGACAGTAACCTACAAAGAAAAGCCCATCAAGTTATCATCTGGTATTTCAGCAGAAACTTTATAAGCCAGGAGGTAATGGAATCAAATATTCAAACTATTGAAAGAGAGAAATTATCACCAAGAATAATATATACTGCAAAGTCATCCTTCAGATATGAAGGAAAAATAAAGACATTTTCAGATATATAGAAGCTGAGGGAATTTCCCACCACAAGGCCTGCATTACTACAGGAAATACTAAAGGAACAACCTGAAACAAACAGACAAAAGGAGACAAAACTATGGGCAATATTGCTAACAAACAGAGAGAACAGGAAATGGCAACCCATACACAGAATAAGGCACTATACACTTAAATATAACATAAAGAATAAAAAAGATAAAAATATAAAAAATAAAAAGAGAAAAAGAAAGGCAATTAGCTACTGCAACTCAGATATTAACTCAGAGCATAAATTTGTGACAAATTTATGCACAAAAAGGGGTAATTTGTGACAAAAAAAAAAACATAAAAGGGGAGGGAGCAAAGGCCTGAATTTGCAAAGGGGAATGGACATAAGATACATGCTGAAGAAAAAGGACTACTGCATATATGAAATGTTCTTTTACATAAATCACTCAAAAATAAAAATTCAGAACTGAGACACGTGACATGAGAAAGAGAAAACAGCAGAAAAATTCATAGAATAGCACCAAACTAAAATAACAGACAGAAACACAAAGTCAAAGAAATAATGGAGACATTGAGTTACCAGAAAACAAAACATTAAATGGCTATAGGAGGGCTGGCCGAGTGGCGCGGTGGTTGAGCGCTGGCTTGGGAAGCCAGCGGCCCCGGTTCAGGTCCCACATTTGAGGGCCAGTGACACTGCCCTCAAAAAAAAAAAAAATGCTATAGGAAATCTTCATATATCAATAAACACCCTAATGTAAATGGACTTAACCCACCAATAAAAAGGTACAGAGTAGCAGACTGGATCAAACAACAAAATCCAACCAGAAGCTGCCTTCAAGAGACACATCTCAGCTACAAGGTCAAATATAGACTCAAAGTGAAAGGGTGCAAAGCTATACTCCAAGCAAATGGCATCCAGAGAAAAGCTGGTGTAGTCATACTTATGTCTGACAAAACATATTTCAGCGTAAAAAAAGGTAACAAGAGACAAGGATGGACATTTTATAATGATAAAGGGGGCAATACCACAAGAAGACATAACACTTGTCAATATATATGCTCCCAATCAGGGAGCCCCAAAATATATAAAACTACTAACAGAGCTACAGGTGGAAACTGACAAAAACTCAAGTATAGTAGGGGACCAAAATACGCCATTGACAGGTAGATATAGGTCATCAAAACAGAAAATCAGTAAGGAAATATCAGCCATATATGACATACTAGAGCAAATGGACATAACTGACATTTAGAGCACTTCATCGTAGAACACCAGACTATATACATGATTTTCTAGTGTACATGGAACATTCTCAAGGGTAGATCATATGTTGGGACAAAAAACTAGTCTCAGCAAATTTAAGAAAATTGAAATCATACCAAGAATATTCTCTGACCACAATACTTTGAAATTGGAGACAACTGCAAAAAAAAATGCAGTTGGGAAAAACCACAAACATGTGATTAGACAACATGCAATTAAAAAATGGGTCAAAGAAGAAATAAAAGGAGAGATCAAAAGATACATAGAAACAAATGAGAATAAAAATACATCAAATGAAAATTACTGGGATGCTACAAAAGCAATAATAAGAGGGAAATTGATATCATTACAGGCTTATCTCAAGAAATGGAAAGCACCCCAAATAAACAACCTACCATTACATCTTAAAGATCTGGAAAACAGGGCTGGCCGAGTGGCACATTGATTAAGAGCTGGTTTCGGACGCCAGCAGCCCCGGTGCAGATCCCAAATATGGGGGCCAGTGACACTGCCCTCTACAGCTAACAACAGCTCCACCTGGAGCTGGCGAGTCCCGGAGACGGTGTGGGCTGCAGCCCCTGCTGCAGTGGGCTGCCATAGGCTACAGTGAGTGGCCGGCAGCTAGCGTGAGCGGCTGGCAGCCAGCGTGAGCTGCCAAAAGCCGCGGTGAGCGACATCCAGAGGCCGTCAACCGATCTGCCTCATCCAGAAAGAGTGCAATGATGATACCAACATGGGTCAGTAAAGCAACATCCTCCACAACTAGACTGAAGAACAAGAACACAGCAACTTATCTGTTCCCCTTCCCTGATTCCCCAATGCTGTTCCCCTCCCCCAATTCCCCAATGAAATCTTAAAAAAAAAAAAAAAATACTATTGAAAATCTTAGCCAGAGCAATCAGGCAAGAGACTGAAATAAAAGGCTTCTAAATTGGAAAATAATAAGTCTAATTATCACTTTTTGCAGATGTCATGATTCTTTATATAGAAAACACTAAAGACTCCAACAACAACAACACAAAAAAACTATTAAAAACAATAAACAAATACAGTAAAGTAGCAGGATACAAAAATCAATGCACAAAAATCCATTGCATTCCTAAATACTAACAATGAAATTTCAGAAAAAGAAATGGAAAAAAAACAATTCCTTTTGCAATTGCAACGAAAAGAATAAAATACTTAGAAACAAACTTAACAAAGAATTTGAAAGTCCTATACACTGAAAACTATGACATTATTAAAAAAAAATTGAAGAAGACACAAATAAATGGAAAGGCATTCTGTGTTCATGAGTTGAAAGCATCAACATAGTTGAAATGGTCATACTACCAAAGCAATATACAGATTTAACGCAGTCCCCATCAAAATTCCAATAGCATTTTTTTCAAGAAATACAACAAAAAAAATCATGCGATGTGTATATAGTCACAAAAGACTCCAAATAGCCAAAGCAATCCTAAGAAAAAATAACTAGGCTGAAGGTATTTATTGATACCTTCAATAGATACTATAGTGACAATAATCAAAACAGTATGGTATTGGCAGAGAAACAGACATACTGACCAATAGAATAGAATTGAGAACTCAGAAATAAACCCATTTGGACAGAAATATTTCAAGAGAGAAGCCGAAAATATACAATGAAGAAAAGAAAACCTTTCAAATAAATGGTTCCGAAAAAACTGGAAAGCCACGTGCAAAAGAATGAAATTAGACTGCTTTTTGTCACCATATACCAAAATTAACTCAAAATGGATCAAAGAGCTAAACATTAGACCTGAAACAATAAACTCCACAGAAGAAAGTATAGGTACTAAACTTATGGACCTTGGGTTCAAAGAGGATTTTATAAATTTGACCTCAAAGGTAAGGAAAGTAAAAGCTAAAATAAATGATGGCACTGTATCAAACTAAGACTCTGCACAGCAAAAGAAACTATCAATAAAACAAAGAGGCAACCAACTGAATGGGAGAAGATATTTGCAAACAACACCTTTGATAAGGGACTGATATCCAGCATGTAAAGAACTCATAAAACATGTCGCATCCAGCAAAACAGAGCAGGGGGAGTGGAGAAGGGATGATGAAAGGTTAAGAAAGAGAGAGACACAAATAAAAGAAAAATGCAGTTGGGGCCAGTTGAGAGCCCCAAATCAGGCCTGACTGCTTCTTTTACTGTCTCACATATAAGAAAAGATCAACCTAGCTTCCACAGTCTGTGAGTCTCACATCCAAGAATTTAGCTCAGGGCCTAATCTCCCATGCCTGCAAGCTGCCATTACCTGAAGATATTGTCATGCACCTCTTAAGAGACAGGAACTTCCTCTGCCTAGGCTTACTGATAAGAATGCATGGAAGACAGATATTACCGTATCAATAGGTCATTTCACATGCACACTGCCACAACCTGAAGCAAGGGGTCTACGCCCTTTTTTCTCCTACTTGAGTCCTCCCATGGCTCCCATGTGAGTGTGCCTGTCTTAGGTTATTCCTCCCTTGAGGAATCTTACCCAAGCCATCTTTTGAGGCCAAGTGGGGATACATAAAGTAAGCATAATGTTGAAGTAATGATCTGTCTTTATGGAAAGGTTCATGAGCACAACAGGCAGGCAGGCAGTGTGACGATAAAAACTCAACAACAAAAAAAAACCAAACAATCCAATTAAAAAATGGTCAGATGACATGAACAGACACTTCTCCCAAGAAGCTATGCAAATGGTCAACAGATATATGAACAAATGCTGAACTTCACTAGCTATTAGGGAAATGCAAATCAAAACCATGATGTGATACTACCTCAAACTTTTCATAATGGTTATTATCAACAAAACAAATAGTAACAAGCATTTGAGAGGTTATAGAGAAAAAGGAAACTCATACACTGCTGATGGGAACTGATGGGTAAAATCATACAGCCACTATAGAAAACAACCACTATAGAAAACAGCCACTATAGAAAACAAAAAACTAAGAATAGAATTACCATACAACCCAGCAATCCCTCATCTGGATACCCAAAAAAATTTGAAAACATTTATCCATAAAGAAATATGTATCCCCACGTTCATTGCAGCACTATCCACAGTGGCCAAGACATGGAAACAACCAAAGTATCTTTTCATAGATAATTGGATAAAGAAGATGTGTTATGGAATATTTCTCAATGATAAGAAAAGATGAAATAGTGCCGTTTGTGACAATATGTATGGATCTTGAGATTTTCATGCTAAGCAAAATAAATCAGACATAAAAAGTCGAGAACCATATGATTTCACTCACATGTGGGATATAACACTGAAAGCAACAAATGAACAAGATAAAAACTAACGAACAAAAATCCGAAGACATAGATAGCACTTCAGTGGTTACCAGTGGGTAAGCAGAGAGGAGGGTAGTAGAAGAGTGAAAAGCGGATCAAATATCTGGTGATAAAAGGAGAAGTGACTCTGGGTGGTAAACACACAATGCAATACATAGTTGATGTATTATAGAAATGCATACTTGAAACCTATATAATTTTACTAATCAATGCAACCATAATAAATCTAATTAATAAAAAAATATAGTATAGTAAATACAAACACCAGTAACATAGCTGTTTATTATCATTCTCAAATATTATGTACTGTTCATAATTGTATGTGCTATATTTTTTATGACTGGCAACATAGTAGGTATGGGGTACACCAGCAGCACCACAAACACTTGAGTAATATATGAGGTTACAACAGGTATAATGTCACTAGGTGACAGAAAATTTTCAGCTCCATAATAATCTTATGGGAATAATGGCATATATACAGTTCATCATCACCGAAATGTCACTATGCGGTGCATGACTACACTGGGTAGAAGAGGACTGCACATAGAAGGAATCCCAGAATTCCACTGAGTCCTCTTTGAGCATTCAGGAGAGTATTAGTATTGATCACTGTATACATGTGAAGAGATTATTTGAGGTTGGGGAAAAAAACAACCTAAAAATATTAGAGGGAACAGTGACCAGATATCACAGGTTTGAGATTGTGGGAAAACCAATATCCGATCTAGAATAATTCATAATTCAAGGAGTTGAGTAGAATATTCTAGAAGACATTGTGCCTAAGAAGTGGGAAAATGATTATCTTCAGACTGATCATTGTTCTGCAACTTCTTAAAAGTACTAATGCAAGATTTGAGAGAATAAAACTATTTCCTAAAAATTTACTTGCACTCCAGAACAGAGTTCAAGAATATTTGTAGGATACAAAAATATCCAGCCCCCATCAAAATAAAATTCACAATATCTATCATCTAATCAAATATTACTAAGCCTACAAGGAAGTTGCAAAATACAGCTCATAATTAGAATAATGAATTAATTGAAACTGAGCCAGAAATGACACAAGTATAAGAATTAAGAGACACTAGGGAGAGATCTTAGATGGTGGAGTATATGAACACATTAAAATTACAACCAAATTATAGAACAATCAACATGGAGAACCATATGAAGTCTAGCCAAACAGAAGTCCCATGACCAAAAATATAAAGAAGCCACCTTGAGACTGGTAGGAGGGGCAGAGACGCAGAAAAGGCCCCAAACCTCTGTCAGGCAGTTAAGGATCAGGAGAGATATCTCAGCTATAGAAGTTCCCCCTGGAAAAGTGAGAGACTTTAGCCCCCTACACCTGGCTCCCCAGCCTGGAGTACTAGTTCTGGGAACAGGAGTCCCCACAATATCTGGCTGTGAAAAACAGTGAGGATTGCCACCATCCAAGTGGGATGGAAGGCTAAAGGAAAACCATTCCTCCTCTTAAAAAGCCCGCACGAAGACTCACTCACTCACAGGGTCTCATCTTGGGCTTTGGTGGAGAGATGGTAACTCAGGAGCCATTGGAAACACATGGGGCAGTAGAGTGAAGTGTGTGGCTTATGGGAGAGGGCTAGAAGACAGTCAGCATTTTCCCTGTGTGAGGTTCTCCTCCCATGCAGCCCACAGGTGGGTGCCATCTTGCCTATGTTGAGCCCGTCCCCACAGGCAACATATATATCTGATTGGCATGATGAGCTGGACTGTTCTGCCCTGCTGACTCACTGGGACCCCACCTCACCCAACTCTCCCAATGCTGGAGTCACTTTCTCCATGAATAGCCAGCCCCTCCCTCATTGCACTTTTTCTTAGATAACTATCAGTCTGGCAGGCTGTGTGTGGCCTTGCTGTACTCTGAGACTTTTACTGAGTAGCTACAGACTCAGAACTGGCACCAAACCAGAATTTATATTAACGTGGTGACCACAACTCTTCCCACTTTAGTGACTCCCCAAGACCCTGCACAACCAACTTATATACCACACAAGGCTCTATCTGTGGCTGAACTTTAAGGAAGTCAGCAGGTGGCAGCAGGCCTCTGCATGTCCTGGCTTTCTGCAGAGCTACGCCAGGCCTGGTACTGGTGGCAAACACCATCAGTTTGCAGCATGGCCCTCCCACGCAACTCCAGGTGTAGTACAGGCAGCAAACAATCACAGATCCCTTTGTAGCCCCTACCAGGTAGTCCCTGAACAGTCATAGTCAGTGGGTGACTTGGGCCTGTACCGGTGCCCCTCCCAAAAGACCCCAGAACCAACATACTTGGAGGTTGGCTTCAGATCACAGCAGAACATCACCCAATTAGCCTACAAGTGGCACACACAAAGGGTGGTCTCAACAGTCACCAGAGCCTGCTGGGATAAGCTGTAGACGTGGCCAAACCCCAGAGCCAGTCAACCACTGTCATGCCAATAGCAATCAAGCTTCAACTATACACACAGGGGTACACAAAACCCACATAAGGGATACTTCTGGAGCATCTGGCTCAGGTGACCAGGGAGACTAAGCCACTGGGCCCCAGAGGGAACCTACTACATAAGGCCACCAAGCAAGACTTGGAGACATAATAAATCTACCTAATACATAGAAACAAACACAGAGAGGCAGCCAAAATGAGGAAACAAACAAACAAAAAAATGTGCCAAATGAAAGAACAGGAGAATAATCCAGAAAAAGAACTAAATGAAATGGAGGCAAGCAACCTACCAGAGTCAGAATTCAAAACAATGGTTATAAGGAAGCTCACAGAACTTAGTGAGAACTTCAACAAAGAGATAGCAAGCATAAACAAAGACATAGAAACCATAAAAGAAGAACCAGTCAGAAATGAAGAACACAATAACTGAAATGAAGAATGCACTAGAAAGAATCACCAGCAGACTAGATCAGGGGTTGGCAAACTTTTGAGAGGAAGAGCTGCCAGGGGTCAGCAAACTGTAGCTCACAAGCCACATGCCGCTCTTTGGTACATGTGGCTCTGAGGTAAAATTGAAAATGTAAATGAAACTATCATAGTTTTATTTATAAAATTTACTTATTTATTTATTTTTATTTTTTTTAAAGATTTTATTGGGGAATTGGGGATGGGGAACAGCGTTGGGGAATCGGGGAAGTGGAACAGACAAGTTGCTGTCCTTTCGCTCTTCAGTCTAGCTGTGGGGACGTTGCTTCATTGGCCCACATTGGCATCGTCTCTGCACTCTTCCCGGATGAGGCAGATCGGCTACCGGACTCTGGATGGTCACTCACAGCGGCTCTTGGCAGCTCACACCGGCTGCCAGCCACTCACACTGGCTGCTGGCCACTCACTGTAGTCTATGGCAGCCCACTGCAGCAGGGGCTGCAGCTATGCCATTAGGGGACTCACAGGAGCCCAGCTCCAGGTGGAGCTGTTGTTCACCATCTTAGCTGTAGAGGGCAGTGTCACTGGCCCTCGTATGGGATCCGAACCACGGCCGCTGGCATCCCAAGCCAGCTCTTAACCAATGCACCACTCAGCCAGCCCTATTTATAAAATCTTTAAAGGATATTATTCACATAATAGTGATTATGTAAAAATATATTTATGGCTCTCAAATGGTTTTTAAATTGTTCTGAGGGACATGATTGGCTCTTCCAGGGATCGGCAAACTTTTGAGATGGAATGTACCCAAAGAGCTGCATGTGGTTCGCAAGCTGTAATTTGCTGACTCCTGATTAGATGAAGCAGAGGATCAAATCAGTGATTTGGAAGACAAGGTAGCAGAAAACACCCGATTGTAACAGCAAAAAGAAAAAAGAATAAAAAAAACAAAAACAATAAGGAGAGTTTAGGAGATCTCTGGGACAACATCAAGGGTAAAAACATTTGCATCATACAGGTACCAGAAAAAGAAGAGGGAAAGCAAGGGATTGAGAATCTGTTTAAAGAAATAACGACTGAAAACTTTCCTAACCTGGTGAAAGAAATGGACATACAAGTCCAGGAAGCACAGAGTTTCAAACAGGCTGAACCAAAACAGGCCCACACCAAGACACATTATAATTAAAATGCCAAAGGTCAAAGACAAAGAGAGAATCCTAAAAGCAGCAAGAGAAAAGCAGCCAGTAACTTATAAGGGGGCTCCCATAAAACTGTTAGATGATTTCTCAACAGAAACTCAGCCTAATGAAGATTCAGAATAAGATAGCCCTTTGGGGAAGTTGTACACAATTGACTTTTGTGAAAATAGAATAGGATTTAGAATCACATACTGGAGCGGAATCATTTTGCTGCCACATACTAGCTGTGTGAACTTGGAAATTTGTTTAAATTCTCTGAGTCTCAAATTCTTGACCTATAGTGAAAGATACTACTACCCACCTCAGAGAGTTATTGAGAAGATTACATGTCAGTATCTATAAAGTATCTACCAGAGGTGTTCAAGAAACATTAGTTTCCTTACTTTCTATACCAACAGGATACCATTTAATGTCATAATTAGGTCTTTAAATAATCAAGGTATTTCTTAAATATCTGAAGTACCCTAGAAATGTCTGAATAATACACTTGAACTTCCTGAGAATGCCGCGTTTAGAGACTAGACAAGGAAATAACCTTATAATGTGGAATTTTGGTATTTCAGGAACTGTATCTAGAAAATGGGATCCAAGAAAGGGAGGCTTACACTAAATTCTATATATACCAAATGGCATTAGGTAAAGTCCTAATGGGAGGAGAAATGTTTCTGAATTCTTACAAACTGGATATGAATAAAGGTGGTGCCAAAACTACAAAAATATGTAACAAAGAATGAAAGAGTTTATTTTTTACATAGACACATGCCCCCTTCCTGCAGTTGCCCACAAGCAAGCAGCACACACTGCTACAGGTGGTCCTTTATAATAGTGTGTGCATAAAATAACTGAGTCATTATCTGATTGGTAAACAATATGCAATGTCAGACTCCCCATACCATCTGTGTCACTCACCACCACAGTTTTCTGCAAAACTGCCAGCACTACAAGCCCAGCACCTCACTGTTGGAGAAGTAACAGGAAGAAGTACTTGGCATCCTTGGCAAAGCTTAAATCTGTTCCCAGTATTGAACTTGACATATGCCCCAAAGCAGAACATGTATACTACCCTAATGATCTCTCCTGCTGCTTTATAATCAGAGACATAGATGGAGGGAGTGCTGCCATTTTTTTCTATTTGGCACTGGTCAGCCTCCTGGACTCTCTTTTTGGCCGAACAAAAAATGCTTTCATATTTGGGAGAATTAATGTTCAGATTGCTAAACACAACCATCCCACTATTTCTGTCATTATTTCCTAGATGTTAAGATTTGAGTTTATTTCTAAATCCTCACTCCAGCTTTCTTCAATTTGGGGGATTTCTCATCCATATTATTTAAAAGAAGAGTTGCTAACTGACAATTCAGACAGCTTGAAGTTTAGGAGAGCCTAGCTGGTAGTTGCCTTGTCAACTTCTCTTTTTGTCGAAGAAAAGAAGCCCTGAGTCAGAGTGCATATCTTGGCTTCATTCTGAAGATGTCTGGTACTGGCAGAAGCTAAAAAATCAGAGCCCCAGCATGCACCATGCAGTGAAAGTCTTGGAAAGACTTTTTCTTCCATTCCTCTTTTTTGTTGTTTCCTTTCAGATTATTCACAATGAGCCATATCCATATGGTGGTTGCCCCAGATCCAGGAGTTGCTAGATTTTGCCAAATCTCTTTTAGATCAGGGCTTTCACATTATTTTTTTGTTATTGGAACCTGCTAAACACATTAATATGCCTTTGAAGGCCCCATGATTTCAGTAAAAAAAGCTCAACACAGAAATTCATTCAATAGAGAATAAAAGAGTTTTGACCATAATTACTTTTTTAATAATCTACACAGAATTAATATAACTCTAAACTGCAGGTAGATTCCATAAGCAAACACAATAGCTAAATACAACCCAAGAAAGTAAAAAACAATAATAATAATTTAAAAAAAAAAACAGAAAGGAGACACATATATGGTCTAACAAATCTGATATAAATAGATTTGCTTTGGGGATCACTATTCACTTTTTTTTTTTAAGTGTGATAAGAGTAAATGTCATGATTATTATTTTCCATCTAATGCTTAACATGATTTGAAGGCTACTTTACCAAAGAAAAATCTGCAAATATAGGATATCTAAAAAAAAACCATCATGCTATCACTGTACAAAATTACATGTTCCTTATGACTGAGGACTAATCCAACCAAAAGTAAGGAAGTGAAATTAAAGCTGCAATTCTAAAGTTAAAACAAAATGCACAGAAAAAAGAAGGTACAGCTCTCAGCTTCGTAAACATAAACTTAATTTCACACTAGGCATATTTCATATTTAAATATGATTACCACATTTTCCCCAC
The DNA here is from genome assembly GCA_033961575.1 of Aselliscus stoliczkanus. Lineage (NCBI taxonomy): Eukaryota > Metazoa > Chordata > Mammalia > Chiroptera > Hipposideridae > Aselliscus > Aselliscus stoliczkanus. The sequence goes on along the minus strand of CM066729.1, from coordinate 98,258,117 downwards.
ATAAATCAGTATACATTATCTTTAGAATGTACACACTCTAAAGACAGATATTATTAGACTCCTATTTCTATCAGGTTGTGGCGTTGTGTCCTTGACTATCTTTTTCTGAATATCTGTCTCTGATAGTCTTATTCTTTCACTAAATTGCTGGAATTTCTTTTTTGTTGCTGTTGCTGTTATTTTGGGTTTGTGGGTTTAAGAAGTAGCTTTCCCGATGCCTGTCATTTAATGATCTCATGCAATGATTTGCACTGTCGATACTAACTCGGTTCAGAGTTGCTTGTTAGAGCTGTCCCTACTCCAGTTCATATTCTCCTCCTGTTCTGGGCTTTTCAGGTAAGTAGCTGGGCAGTGAGGATTGTGTTGTCTGTGTTCAGATGCAGTGGGATGTACATACCCAGAGTTTTAGTACATGTGGAAATAGCTCTTACAGTATACTGATCTAGAGAGAGGTAAATAAGAGTCATTAACAGAGAAGAGTAGGAAAAGTATTTGATTCCTCTGATTACCTATAATAGTGGGTGAGGTCATTAGCTCCCCCAGTACTTGTTTGAAACCTAAACAGGTAGAGCACCATTAAGATCAATCCATTACTGAATTAGAAATACGACTGAAATCAGCAACAAATTTGTGCCAACATTACTTCTAGCAGCAGTAGGTTTTCAGCAGCAGATTGGCACCGTGACAGGGTCCATAATTTTCACAGTATGTGTTTCATAATTTGTCATGCACACTTTGATTGCTTGGCATATTGGCAGAGTCCACAGTGCTCTCTAAATGTCACCAAACGCATTTGAGGATTTGTCATGCACGGTCTGAGCAAGTGACAACACAGCAGAGTGGCCAGGTTCGGAGTTGATTTTTGCACTCGCTGTAAGTGAATGTTTTTGAGCTTAGCCACCAGTGACAAAGGCCTGGTGGGGACTGCACAGCCCTGCTCTTGGAGCTGCTGAATTTTAATTCCGTGTCAAGTGATCATATGGATGCTGCCAGGAGAAAATATTATTACACTGCAGGTGTGACATGAACAGCACAGAATTTCTGCCTGCTAATACTCTTTTCAAATCATTCCTTGTAGTGTACTTAACACAAAGTACAAAGAGCATTTCACAAGTTTGGAGTAAGAAAAAAGAGAATAATAAACATGAATAGAGGGTGGAGAAAGCTATATTCAAGAAATTACTCAGTTAAGAGATCAAAAAACTGAGACGTCTGCTGTTTTTCACAGAAAGGCGAAACTGTGACAGGATCAGAGAACCCAGGGCTTGTTGTACCACCTGGTTTCTGTAGGAACAACTTATGGGTGTAGGCAAACCATTCATCCTATTTTTGGCCTCAGTAAATAAGGAGGTTGGATGACAGCACCTCTAAGAGTGCTTTCCCATCTAAACATTCTATTGTTCTAAGAGAGAAGCTTGACTTTATTAATATCTTTCAGTCATCTCACCCGTTTGACTGAAATAATTGCATAATGCTTTTCCAGCGTTTAGTAAAAGCTTCAAGAGCTACATCTGCTGGAAGCTTTTAGTTGTCTAGATTCCAGCCATTATCTTATCACTTTTAGTCACCATCTTTTAAGAGAAGAAAGAAAAGTAGGTTTCTTTATATACATTTGGATCCCATGGATGAACCTGTTACTATGAAATCCGTTTGATGATAAATAACTCATAAGGTCAAGAGCGTTGCTTGGACATGTGCAGTGAGAGACCTTCATAGACATATGTTGTCAAAAGGAATAGCTGTGACTTTGTATTGGCTCTCGGATCAGGGAGAGTAGTGGAGTAAGTGCAGGCTAACAAAAACTGTTTTGGCAGGGAGGGAAGCTGAGGCTCTTGCTGGAAAATCTTAAATTTAATACTTTTATACCTATATGCAGTGCACAAAACACAGAAGCATAAAAAAGCGCACAAACACACAACTTAAATATAAACACACATATTAGCCAAAGCTTTAGTATATAAAAAGTCATATGAAACACATGGAAATTATAATTTTTAAAAATTCAGAAGACTGGGTCATTTATTTAAGATCTGTAGCTTTACTGAAAAAAATATTCTCTATTTTAAAAAGGCCACCAACAATTTGCCTTTACTGAAAATGTTGTTTATTCGATGTTTTCCTGTGGTCAAATTGATTGGGACAAAGGGAATCATCACCACACTACTAGGAAAAAGTTGTTTCTTCACTAACCTTTTTATGTACTTTCCTCCATTCACACACACTGCCAACCCCAGCTACAAATCAGGTAGCCATTGAACCCATGCTCTGAAATCTCACCATAGCAAATATGAGCAAGTGAGGATTCAATTTGGTCCTGTTGTTATTTTCCCCTAGTGTCTGAGGAAAATTGGGTATCTTCTTTTTCAAATTCTATTAGATTGATTCATATAACTGATCCTTTACCTTTTATTAATCAGCTTTTAAAACTGATTTGTTCTGATAAAGATTTGATTTTATTATTCTGGAACATACTACCATTCTCTTTTTTAATATCCTTTTTTAAATTATACCCCAAAGTAGAAGGCAATATAACTTTCATATAGATATAGATACTTTTCATATGCAGGCAGTGAACTACCTATAAATAATACTGACCTAGTGTACTAAGAAAAATAGGCTTCGTACTTTTTATACAACAAATATCTAACCTAATCCCTTCACTGAGGTGCCATCCTCATACAATGTTTGTGAAGATACCATATTGATGTGTCTCTCCTATAAATTAGCCACACAAAGCCCTCACATCCATAAAATATTTTCATATGTACTTATAAAAGATACACATCTTTAGTTATGCCTTCAACAGATACACACACACACACACACACACACACACATACACACCTGTCTAAAATTGTTCAAGTATCAAATTAATAAGTTGAAATATTTGCTTGATTTGAAATAATATTTGCTTTCAACTTTTTATCATTTTTTCTATTTGTGTTGCCTAGACAATGAACAAACAGAAAGCAAAATGTCAAAAAGAGTATTAAACACACACTGAACCTAGATGAAGCAAAAGATTTCATATGTTGTCAATCTAATTTCAAGAAAATATGAGTGTATACACTAACAATTTGATAATTTTAGAGGCTTGTTTGTTTTTTTTTGAACTCAACAAAAGTTTGCATTAGCCTATCTCCCATCTTAGTTCTCCCCATCCCATCCACAATTTTTTATTCATCTTCCTAGAAACACTTAGTGTTCATATGTATGCACACAATTTTCCTCCTGCCTTATTTTCCTATGGTTCTCCACCTGTATTAAAGGATTGGATAATGAGTATAGCTCATGTATTTGATGTTATTTCTGTAACCAAACTTGTGCTTGCTCATCTCTTGCAGTAGTTTTAGATGTCTAAATTTGCATTTAACTATTTTTGTATCCATTACTCATTCCTTGGATAACAGAAAAAAAAAAGTTAGAGTCATGCTATCTTCCTTGACTATGAAAAAAATTAATTAAATAAAAATAAATTAGCTTCTAGAAAGACAGTCAAATATGTTTTTTGTATTAAGAACCAAAGGAATGTATCGTTTCGCAAAACCTCCGACCAATAAGCACAAAATCACTTTTGCTTCTATCTCAAATGTCTTTATAGTAGAAAGTGTTAAGGTTTCAACTAGTACCTAGTATAAAAACAGGTTTTCTTAGAAGTAGTGTTAGTTTTTGTCCATTTTTTCACACAAACAACAATTGCACCATCCTATTAGAACCATGGATCTCCTTATTGTGAGCAATAATATATGAAGGTCACATTATGAGTTTGTAGAAGTAATCAGGAAATCATATCCCTTTTCTTATGCACATTTCCAGACAAACTGAGAAGATGGAAAAAACAAGTTGAAGATAAATTTTAAAGATTTTCTGCACCTATTGAGCCAATAATTATTCATCTTCTTTTACTTAGCAATGTAATTATAAACAAGGTTCTTGCTGTCATGGAGTTTATAAGCTCATGGGGGAGACAGGCAACGAATCGATTTTTAACTTATGTCTACACATATGTGCATATAGATATGCATGAGCATACATACATATATTATACATATGCAAACACACATTGTATATATACATATTCATATATATCATATATGCATATGCATAAATTCATATCATACATAGCATATGTGTGTGTGTGTATATATATTTATATATGAATGTGTATATGTATCAGATAGTAGTAAATGATTTACAAATAAATTTCAAGTGGACAGCAGGAAACAGAACATGCCTGATTTTCTCAGAAAGAATATCTCATGCACGATGTTGAGGGGAAACTAAGGAACAATGGGAAAGAGAGAGGCAGTTCTTTGATTCTCCTACTTGGCCTCCTCTGTTCATCTGTGTGGGAGGATGCTTATTAGAGATCAATGCAAAGCTAGCCTTTCTCTACCTTTTCTTTTTTCATTCTACCTTCAGAGAGGGGAATTTGTTGCGCCCTTCCTCATAACTGAAGATCCAATATTCCTAATGTTTCTTTTTTTCTTTTATTAGTTTCAGGTGTACAACACAATGTAATAGTTATACTCTTTACCCCCCAAAATGACAACCTCCCTCCCCCAGTTCGCCACCCCATGCCCCCCCCATATCATACATATCTATTACAATTCCTTTGACTCCCTTCCACAGTATACTCCACATCCCGTGACTATCTATATATTCAGTTACAGTTGGCATACAATATTATACAACATCAGCTTCAGGTGTACATTGCAGTGATCAAGCCTCTACTCCATCCATGAAGTGGTCTCCCTAATAAGACATGTGACTATCTGACATGCCACAAAATTTTTACAACATTATCATAGTCCCCAAACTGTGTTTCATATCCCTTTGGCAATATTGTAGCTATTTATGCTGTCTAATCCTTCCCCCTTATCCCTACCCCTCTGCCAACTAGCAACCCTCAGTTTTTCCTCTATATCTATGAGTCTGTTTACTTTGATCATTCATTCAGTTTTTCAGATTCCACATATAAGTGAGATCATATGGTACTTGTCTTTCTCCGACTGACTTATTTCATTTAATAGTCTCTTCACAACATTATCAACTACATTCCGAGAACTGCCCCCATATCCCTGTGGCAACATTGTAGTCACCCACCTACGCTGTCCAAAACTTTCCCCCTCTCCCTCAGCCCCACTCTCTCCCAGTCAGCAACCATCAGTTTTTCCTTTTTAGCTGCTTGATATGATTTCAATCTTCTTAAAATTACTGAGGCTTGTTTTATGGCCTAACGTGGTCTATCTTGGAAAATGTCCCATGTGTACTTGAGAAGAATGTACACTCTGTTTTTTCAGGGGGAAATGCTCCAAAAATATCAACGAAGTCCAGCTGGTCAAAAGTGTCATTAAATGCCCCTCTTTCTGTGTTGACTTTCTGTCTAAAGGGTGTGTCCATTGGTGACAATGGGGTGTTGAAGTCCCCTACTATGATAGTGTTACTGTTGATCTCTGTCTTTATGTCTGTCAAAATCTGTTATGTGTAATTAGGAGTTCCTATGTTGGGTGCATAGATGTTTATTAGGGTTATAGTGCCCTTCTTTGTCTTTTATTGTAGTCATTTTAAAGTCTATTTTGTCCAAAACAAGTATTGGTACTCCAGCTTTTTTTTGACATTTCCATTTGCATGAAATATCTTATTCCATCTGTAAACAGCATATACAGGTGTCCTATTTTCTTATCCACTCAGCCACTCTCTGTCTGTCTTTTGATTGGAGCATTTAGACCATTCACATTTAAAATGATTATTGATAGGTGCATATGTATTGCCATTTTGTTATTTGTATTCCTGGTCTTCCTGGGTTAGCTTGTTTACCCCTTTCTTTTGTTTAAAAAAGCCCTTTTAACATTTCTTGCAATGCTGGCTTGATGGTAATGAATTCCTTAAGCTTATTTTTTTCTGAGAAGCTCTTTATTTCTCCTTCAATTTTAAGTGATAGCCATGCTAGGTAGAGCAATCTTGGTTGTAGGCCTTTATTTTGTGTCACTTTGAATATCTCCTGCCACTCCCTTCTGGCCTGCAGAGTTTCTGTAGACAAGTCAGCTGTTAAGTCTAACGGGAGTTCCTTTGTATGTAACCTGCTGTCTTTCTCTTGCTGCCTCTAGGATTCTGTCTCTGTCTTTAACCTTTGTCATTTTAACTATGATGTGTCTTGGTGTGGACCTGTTTGGGTTCAGCTTGTTTGGAACCCTCGGCACTTCCTGGGCATGTATGTTGATTTCCTTCACCAGGGTAAGGAAGTTTTCAGTCATTATTTTTTCAAATACATTCTCGACCCCTTGCTTCTTCTCTTCTCCTTCTGGTATTCCTATGAGTCGGTGGTGGTTGTGCAGCATCTTGTCCCATAGGGCTCTTAAATTATTTTCATAGCTTTTTATTCTTTGGTCTTTTTGTTGTGCCAACTGGGTGATTTCTGCTATTTTGTCTTCCAAATCGCTGATCTGCTCCTCTGCTTCATCTACTCTACTGGTGATTCCTTTAAGTGTGTTCTTCATTTCAGTTATTGTATTCTTTAGTTCTAACTGGTAGTTTTTTATGATTTCTCTATCATTCCTAATGTCCTCACTAAGTTTGTTAAACATTCTTATCATCAGTGTTCTAAACTCTGTCTCTGAAAGGTTGGATTCCTCTGTTTCATTTGGTTCCATTTCTAGAGGTTTCTTCTGATCTTTTACTTGTGACATATTTCTGTTTCCCCGTTCTGGCTGTCACTCTGGGTTGCTTTGATGTATTAGATAGATCACCAGGAGAGCCCTGGCTGGATCATGCAGGCACACAGCTCACACAGCCCAACACTCCCAGGGAAACTCCCAGTCTCATCCTGTCCCAATCAGCCGCTTGCAGATCAGGCCGAGCAGCCCGACAACCACTCACCAGCCTGGCAACTCTGCAAGCGCAGTGTGGAGAGCCAGGACCCGAAGCGGCTTGGGCACTCCTGCATCTCAGTGAGCAGCCTGTTGGAGCCATAGGACTCTCACCCAACGTTTCCCTGGCAATGCAGTATAAGCCGAGCGGAGGATGGGCATCCAAGGCCACATGCCTGCGAACGCACACACGCAGTTCTGAGCCAATTCCACCAGACCAATGAGGTCCCGGACCTGATCCTCTGTGGGAGGGCCCAACCCTGACAAAATGGCGCCCTGCTTACAACACTCGCATGAAGGCTCCACACCAGGGGAACAATAGTCCGAAAACCTCCAGCCTTTGCACCAAAGGTGCTCAGTTCAGTCCATCCCCACAGGCTCCTGGTCCAGGCTCACACAGCTACTCCCTCCACCAGGAACCAGGTGAGTGCTCACCAGCGAGCAATCCCATGCTCCGGCCCCACTGATTCTCTAGCCACTCTTAGACTCACCAAGCTGGGCAAAGAGAGTCCTCACTAATTTACTGCCAGCTATCTTGGAACTTCTCTTCCCAGCAAAGGAACTCTGGGCTGGTGAGCTTGGTGTGCGGCTGGAGTGTCTCTCCCCCAACCAGAGAAGCCTCCCCACAGCTGGGGCTTCCCTCACGGGGTTCACCCTCTCTCGTCTCCACCTGTCCTACCAGACCCGACGTGGCCTCCTCTTTAAGTTCTTCCCTTGGTGGTTCTGTTCATCTAGTGTTCCCGGGACCTCCAGGGTTGAATGCTGTATAATTTGTTTGTAATTTTGGTGTGATCCTGGGAGGTAGTTAGCACAGGGTCTGTCTATTCCGCCATTTTACTGGAAGTCCACTCCTAGTGTTTCATGATGCTAAACCTTATTTCTGTCTTTTACGACAATTTCAATGGCAAACTGGATGAAAGTGAATCAAACACTACCAGCAAGCTACTCCCTTAATTAAGGTATCAATTATCTTTTTAATATTCTGAGTGAAACCATTCTAGCAAATGACAAACTGTGAAATTACATATACGTTTAGTTTGAAACAAATATACATTATTGTGAATCATATTCAATATACAATTAATATTGTGTTGTACACAAAGGAAGGGAATATGTTTATTAGTCTACTGCAATTACTTCTACTTAACCAACTCAAATATTTCTGATATCAGTAGAGAACAAGTATTATACTGGAATAATAAGCACTATTTGTTATCTCTTTACCATTTATTACTAGCTCTTAGCAAAAGAAAGAATGTGCTATTATTATACTTTCTTTTTCCCATATTTAAATTTATATTAGGAAGAACAACTCAGTCTTAAACCAAACCATCCTCAGTGCATCATCTGATGCTGCTCCGGTTTCCGGTAGAGCCACCAATACTCCCACTTTGCTGAAAACCCTAATGACTGCTTCACTGGATTGCCAGCTGCCCATAGAAATCTTCACCTTCCTCTCCCACAGGCATTCCTTGCACTCCCTCTGACTTATTAGTATGAAATAATAATAAATCCAATATTATTTCCCACCTAACCTACTTCTTTTCTACATTGCTTTTCTCAGTGAGTGGGACCAGCCTCCATCAAGGTACCCAAACCAGAAGTCTTAATGTTATCCTAGAATGGTTCTTCTTTCTCATCTTCTTCCATCAGTCCCCAAGACCTATTGCTTCTAGCTCCTAAAGTCATCCCATGCATTCCTTCTCACCCCATGAACATTTTGTTGTCTCACCCCATGAACACTGTTGTTGTTGTTGTTGTTGTTTACCTAATATTCATTCCCTTACCTCCTTGATCCTTTCAATAAAACCATGATTTTATTCAGGTCAAAGGTCATGTGCTTCAAGGAAGGCTTTGTGCTTCAGGGTTCCTCCTGTGCCCTAGGATTTGAGTCTTATCTAAACATGCACAATATAATAGTACTTTCTACATTGATGGAAATAACTTCTATTCTGCACTGCTCAATATGGTAGCTGCTGACCATGTGTGACTATAAAACATTTGAAGTATGCCTAGAGCCAATGAGACACTGAATTTTTAATTGTCTTTAATTAAAATAGCCACACCTGACTAATGGCTCCATTATTAGACAACACAGGTACTGATCAAAGTATTTCCTTAACCCTCATCAATGATTTGTACAGGAGTGGATATCTGACAGACTTTTGGCTATTTGCTATGAGAAAGAGTATGCCAGAGGACTCTGGCAAACTTATCTTTCTTAAAGAGTGTAAAGAAGAAAAGGACATTCTTCTGTTCTCTGGATACTGTGTGATGATATGATACTTAGAACAGTTATAGCCATCCAATCCATGAGGGGCAAGCCTCAAGACAAATGTCTCATAACGAGGAGGTCCAATAAGATATAGGGAAATAATCTGAGTCCTCAATCATGTCTAAAATAGGCTGCTGAATTAAAACATTGGACTCTCTTTTCTTCTGGATTTGTTTGTGTGAGGTAAAGGAGTGATTTTCCTTCACATGACACTTAACATGGTTTATAATTAATATTTAGTGACTTAATTATGTGCTCTTTGATTGTCTAGCCCCACCTAGTTTTTAATCTCTGGACAAAATACATTATGTATGCCTGGCTCATCTCTGCTTAGCACACACCCTGGTAGTTTCAGGGTGCCCAGTAAACAGATACTGAGATAATTAACTAGTTAATTAATTAATTATAAAGTGGTTTTGATCATAATTCTACGTTGTTGTTTTTTTAAGGTTTTATTGGGGAATTGGGGAAGGGGAATAGTGTTGGGGAATTGGGGAAGGGGAACAGTGTTGAGGAATTGGGGAAGGGGAACAGCCAAGTTATTGTCCTTCAATCTTAGTTGTGGAGGGCGCAGCAAGCTCAGCTCCAAGTCCAGTAGTCATCCAGCCATCAGACTGCTGTTCGCAGCTGCTCAGCTCAAGGTGCCATGTTCAATCTTAGTTGTGGGTGGGTGTAGACCACCATCCCAAGAGGGAGTCAACCCAGCAACCTTGTTGTTAAGAGCACATGCTCTCACCAGCTGAGCCATCCTGCCACCTCTTGGCAGCTCAGCAGCAGCCCAGCAGCAGCTCAGCTCAAGCGCTGCTCACTGGCCCAGGTAGGAATCAAATTGGCTACCCTGTTGCCCAGAGCTCGGGCTCTTTAACAACTGAGCCACTCAGCTGGCCCATAATTCTACATTCTTAAATGCTTCTAATTTTCTACTCAGTTCATAGGAATTTTCAGTTTCCTAGTTTTACATACAACGGTATACACTGTCTGGCTGGGCCTACGTGTGCAGCCTCTTCTATCATTGCCTGCCCATAGCCTCATGTGCAATCTCAGAAATCATAACTACTTACCCTTCTCAGATTATCCAGGAATAGCTCAGAGACATTTAGTGAGTGGTTCTTTGGGCTGCTTAGTTAATTTACATACAAATAATACACATGTGAGGGGATCAGCCAGTAGACTGAATCAACAAAAGGGAAGATAAAAACAGGATTAAAAAAACAGAAAGAAGAGGCTGCTGGTGGTGTTGGTGGTCATGGTGGTGTGTGGGGGTGGGAGTTGGGGGTGAGGTGGGGTAGGGTGGAGGGTATTGCCTATAGCCTGGGAAGAATAGTGAACCTTGTTTACATACTTTTTTTTATTAAACTAATTATTTGGCAGCTAGCAGAAAGGACAGTGTGGGCATTCTGTCCTTGACTAATCTGACTAAAGATATAAAGTAAACATTTTCATTTGCTGATGGTTATTTAAAAAACTTTGCGAGTTTACTTGTGGAAAATGGGATAGGCTGACCCAGTGTGATATTAGCCAGAGTCTTCCCATGGGCACCTCAACCTTTGTAAACCAAGTTTCCATCATTTCTGTAATGAGTATGTCTCAAGATTTGTTGTGAATCTTTCTGTGGAGAAGATACATCCATCTTTCTAAATTTAGTGCTTTTCACCTATAGATTTGGGATATTTGATACGTAGCCTATAAAATCCTACATACACAGTCATGGGCCATCCAACAATGGTCTGGTCAACGACAGTCTGCATATACAACGATGGTGCCATAAGATTATAATGCAGCTGAAACATTCCTTTTGCCTAGGGATGTTGTAGTTCAGCGCAGCACTCACGTTGTTTGTGGTGACGCTGGTATAAACAAACCTACTGCACTGCCAGTCATATAAAATTATAGCACATACAATTATGTACAGTACATAATACTTGATAATGATGATAAATGACTGTTACTGGTTTATGTATTCACTATACATTTTATCATTGTTTTAGAGTGTACTCTTTTTTTTTTTAAAGAATTTATTGGGGAATTGGGGGAGGGGAACAGCGTTGGGGAATCAGGGAAGGGGAACAGACAAGTTGCTGTCTTTTTGTTTCAGTCTAGTTGTGGAGTAGGTTGCTTCACTGGCCCACGTTTGTATCGTCATTACGCTCTTCTCGGATGAGGCAGATCGGTCGCCGGCCTCTGGAAGGTCACTCACTGCGGCTATTGGCAGCTCACACTGGCTGCCAGCCGCTCACGCTGGCTGCAGGCCACTCGCTGTAGCATATGTATGACAGTCCACTGCAGCAGGGGCTGCAGGTTACACCATCGCTGGGGCTCGCACAATCCAGCTCCAGATGGAGCTGTTGTTAGCTGTAGAGTGTCACTGGCCCTCATCTGTGGGATCTGAACCGCGGTTGCTTGTTCAAGTCCCACATGGACCAGTGAGCTGAGCCTGAGCTGAGCTGCTGCGAGCTGCCGACAGGCAGCCATATGGCTCAGCTAGTGAGAGCGCATGCTCTGAACAACGAGGTTGCCTGTTTGACCCCTGCATGGGATGGTGGGCTGTGCCCCGCTGAAACTAGATTGAAAGCAGTGACTAGACTTGGAGCTGAGCTTGCACCCTCCACAACGAAGATTGAAGGACAACAGTTGAACTTGGAGCTGATGGGTCCTGGAAAAGCACAATGTTCCCTTCCTCAATTCTCCAATAAAATCTTAAAAAAATAAAAAATAAAAAAATAAATTTGAAAAAGTCAATTAAGAATGAAAATATGCCATAGTTTCACACTAGTACAATCTAACTGGTAATAGCAGAGTTAGTATAACAGCAGAGATAGACTAATTAACAAGACATTTTCAGGGCTGGCCGAGTGGTGTGGTGGTTAAGAGCTGGCTTGGGATGCCAGCAGCCCTGGTTTGGGTCCCACATGTGAGGGCCAGTGACACTGCCCTCAAAAAAAAAAAAAAACCAAGACATTTTCAGTCTAATCAGAGGAAAAGACTGAACTGCTGTCCATTGAAAGCTAACTCCAGGGCTCAGGGAGTAGGTAAGCCTCACCAAAAAAGGTTGTCTTAACCTGAATTCCATGTAGAAAGAGAATCCATGGATGACTTCATGAAGATCAGAGATTTGAGAACAAAGCCTGATGCTTAGTAAATGGTAAATAGATGATAATCTTTATGTTCCAAATTATTCTTTACTACAAATTCCGGTAGGCTCAGGGCAAAAGGTATATATCAGTTGCTGCCACACCCTAATTTGAGAGTTTCTGAGTCAATTCAGCACTGTCTAAGGAGCACAAGAATGCTCAGAATTTACAAACTAAATATATGTCTCTCACAGCAATCCCATTTATAAGACTTGCCCTCAAATTTTTCTTCTATTATTTTTTTTCTAAGCTGATTTTCTGCCCCTTTGAAGTTTTGGGTTAATATGGTAGATGGTATTATTTATTCACAGCTATTTGTTTTATCCCTGTTTTATTGTGCTTCCTTATAGTTGGAATATATATACTTAGCTACTCCACTGGCTTTGGTTTGATCATGTGACTTTGGCCAATGGAACATGAATGGATAGGAATGACACTATTTTCAAGTAGAAACTTTATTTATTTATATTTTTTAAGATTTTATTGGTCAATTGGGGGAGGGAAACAGCATTGGGGAATCAGGGAAGGGGAACAGAACAAAAGAACTGTTCTTTTGTTCTTCAGTCTAGTTGTGGAGGACGTTGCTTCACTGGCCCATGTTGGTATTGTCATTGCGCTCTTCCCAAGTGAGGCAGTCACTTGCAGGCCATTGGATGGCCACTCATGGCAGCTCAGGGCTGCTCACGAAAGCTCATATCCACTGTCAGCCAGCCCCACTGCAGCCTACACTCTCGCTGGCGACTCACTGCAGCCCATCTCCAGGTCGAGCTGTTGCTCACCATCTTAGCTGTAGAGAGAGCAGTGTCACTGGTCCTCATGTGGGATCTGAACTGGGGCCCTGCTGCTCAGAGCTGGCATCCCAAGCCAACTCCTAACCAATGTGCCACTCAGCTGGCCCTCAAGTAGAAACTTTAAATGTACTTTTGTGGTTTGGCTTTACCCCCTTGAGCTTCTGTCCTTCGCTGTGAAAAACAACATGGCCCATATAATGACTGTTCCTTTACACTGAGTCCTGGAATAAGCACCACATGGAGCAAGCCCAGTCAAGGTCTGCCAAGGCCAGCGGAACCCTGTGGAGCCCAGCAGTGTCATAGTTGACCCATGGTTCTCATGAAGTTTGTTTGACAAATATTTGTTGTTCTAAGCCATAATTTTTTACAGCTGTTTATTGCTTCAGCAAAAACTGTTACAATTTTCCATTTTAAAAAATCTGCTAATCAAATTGGACAACTGTTATGCTTTATCCAAGCCATTTTCTTCCCTTAAATTTTACACATAATTTGGGTTGATTAGCAGTGCACCCATTCTTTGTAAGGAAGATTAATAAAGTCCGTGTTTCTAAACAATCCAGTGTTTAAGGAGACAAATTTTATTTATGAGGCTTTGAGACAATGGTATTTTGAGGTATTTGACACAATCAAGATGAAATAATCACACTGTATTCTTAGGATATATGCTTTCTGCCAACTTCCTCCAAATAAGCACCTTCTAATAAACCTTTTCCCGTGGCCCAGTCTTGATCCTTCAAATCTTGAGATCAGTCAACTCACTCCTAAACCTTTGTAATTTCTCTCCAGGAAATCATGAAATTGACCATATAAACATTTTCCGCTTCCTTATCTTCCTTAACCCACAGTGAAAGGTAATATCTTTTAGGTGTTGACAAAGGTTGAAATATTGAAGTACTTCAGTAAGGTGATACCTCTGCAAAGAACACCCATCAAAATACCCATGAAACACAAACCTCCCTATAATGAGTCATCAGAAATAATAAATCATCACATGCCAACCCTTAAAGTCTCCAGCAGCCATGACCTGAAACATCACCTGTCCCCTGTGACTGCCAATCAAAGTGAGACAGCTCTGCCTGAGAGCTGAGGCGATTCAGCAAGTGTGGAAGAAACAGGACTGGCAGCTACTTAACATTTTGTCAGAGAAAATGCTCCAGAAAAGAGATCAAAATGGGGCAAAAGTTAGCCTCAAACCAATAGAAGTGGCAACTTCTCAATTCACATCCTTATGAAAGTGCAGTCTTAAAGAGTTGGGAAAATTGGCCAAAGTAACAACTCTGAGGAGCCTGGGCTTTTTTTTTTTTTTTTTCCTTTGCTTCCCTCAAATTCACTTTCATCTTCCATTATACAACTTTCATGGGAATACTCGTGAATTACTTAAGAACTGAAGTTGAGCCATAAACAAATACACACAATGTGAATGCAAATTTCCTCCCTTCTTTTGGGACTTGGGGGGTCATTGCCCCCAGGCAGCTCTGTCCTGCTGGACTTGAGCCTGCTGTGTTGAAGTTAGAGTTTGCTTTGAAGTCTGACACACCGCCTCAAAAATCTCTTCCAGCGCCCACTACCTGAGTCTCAGAATTAGTCATTAATTCAGCTGAGACAATCTGAAGTGCATATGAACATTATTAAAGACATACTCCTTTGTCCTGGCTATTATGGTAATTTTAAATGGAGAGATGTTAACAGCAGGGATCTTTATTCTAATGATTTTTTTGAGGAACTGAGATAAGATTTAAAAGAAGCTAGATCTAAAACTCACACTCCTGAGGGTGTACCTAATTTTGACCTTGACTTATTTTGTAACCTAAGGCTGATGGCAAAACCTTTCAATTTCTGTAAGGGAGCTATAAAATTTTGATGAAATGCTATTTTACTGAGATTCTGAAAAATTAACCCTTGTCTAATTTTTATTCATATCTTTCTCAGATATTCAACAATTTACCCCACTAATGTCCAGTTCCCATCAATATTTTCAGACTTTTACACACACACACACACACACACACACACACACACACACACACACATACACATTCAGGCTTACCTTGGTTCCAAAATACAGTAGACATATATCAATAATCTCTACCCCACAGTCTAGAAGGAATGGACCTCAGTCACTTGCATACCTATTCAGGTATATATAAGGCATATGGTCTCAATCCTTTGCCTGACAAGCACGTCTGATGATCCTAAGAACAACTCCACCCATCACTTTTCTAGTTAATTCCTTAGGTCGATGCTTCTGACAGCTTCATCTGCCTGGGTCAGAGAAGTAACAGGTCACTGTGTTTCAGTCTAGGAGCTTGGAGCCTTCTGTCTGGGTGCAATCCCGGCCTGCTTATTCACAAGCTATGATGTTTTTCAGTTCCTCAACCAGTAAAATGGGAAGAATAAAAATGATGGAACTTACTTCCTAGGGCTGCTAAGCAGTATAAATAAATTAATATCTGGAAGCTTGTAGAATAATGCCAAGCATATGGCAAGCACTACATGCTTGTGAAAGAAATTCAGTGACCATGACTGTTAGCTCTGAATACCAACTGCCTACTGGACACTGAAAGCTTCCTTTGCTACTGGACACTCTGAGGCTTTAGGAGACCGAAGGCTTACCACTTGGCCACAGCGCCTGCATACTCTGAAACTTTAACTGAAGCCCAGCTAATATTGCTGCTTGAATTTGCTACAAATATGGGGCATTGTGCCTCACTTGCTCTTCTTCCTATTGCTATGCCTGATTGTTTATCTTAATTGTTTGCTAATCAACAGAGTCAACATTACCTGGAAGCTTGTGGAAAATGCAGATTTCCAGGCCCCACTCCAGACCTACTGAATCAGAACCTGGAGTTTAGATGTTCACCCAGGTAATTCCAGTGTATGTTAATTTGAGAAACACTGCCTTAGCAATTCTTTCGTAAATCTCCAGTGTGAGAGTTTAAAGGGGCAATGCATAATTTGTTACAAATACTATCATACCAAGCTTGAAGGTAATCATGAGAAAATAATTAAGGGTAACATCATTTCTAAAATGTGGCCTTTCTCCCTTTCTTGCATTCTGTTATAAATCTTCTTGAGGAAAGAGGAGAAAAAGTAGAGTAACAGCTTGCATACTGACAAGTGAGGTTAAGCCCTAGGATATACAAGATGGTTTGTCAGAAGTGAAGGCTGCCCATTCTGTGTCTTTCTGCAGGGTAATAAGAGGGTTGAGAGGCACTTTATGTATGAATATCAGAAGTGTTTCCACACTTTTTCAGAAACAAATTATTTTGCCTCTTACCTAAGTCAATCTCTAGATGTCACAAAGAGTATTATTATTCAAATCCCTGTGCACAAAAATATCACACCATTTCCAAATGACATTTTCTACTCTTATATTGTTTTCCTCCTCCCCAAAAGATTACATATGGTTGGGCCAGCCAGGTGGCACATTGGTTAAGAGCTGGCTTGGGACTCCAGCAGCCCTGGTTCGGATCTTACATATGAGGGCCAGTGACACTGCCCCTCTACATCAAGATGGTGAACAACAGCTCCACCTGGAGCTGGGCTGTACAAGTCCTGGAGATAGTATAGCTGCAGCCCCTTCTGCAGTGGGCTGCTATAGGCTACAGTGAGTGGCCGCCAGCCAGCGTGAGCAGCTTGCAGCTGGTTTGAGCGGCCAAAAAGCAGCTGTGAGCGGCCGTCCAAAGGCCGGCGACGGATCTGCCTCACCCGGGAAGAGCACAATGATGATACCAACATGGGCCGGTGAAACAACGTCCTCCACAACTAGACTGAAGAACAAAAAGGACAGCAACTTGTCTGTTTCCCTCCCCCAATTCCCCAATGCTGTTCCCTTCCCCCAATTCCCCAATAAAAATCTTTAAAAAAAAAGATTATATATGGTTTTCATATTAAGTTTTTTAAATTTTAAGAATAAACATAAGAATGATGAACACACAAATATTACTTATTATATCAAGTTAACATTCAGATATAACTTTTATTAACATAATTATTTTGATGTGTATATATAGTTATATAAATTAAATAAAGTTCAATTACGCTCCTTTTTTGTAACCTTCTTTAAGCATTTAATAATGATAAATTCTTGAGTATTTTTCTTTTTTTTTTTTTTTAAGAGGGCAGTGTCACTGGTCCTCATATGTGGGATCCGAACCGGGGCTTCTGGCTGTCCCAAGTCAGCCCTTAACCACCGCGCCACTCGGCCGACCCATTACTTGGGTATTTTTAAAAACAAAACCAAAATGTTGTTTCTTATAAACTATGCCTTATGACTTTATGCAGACTTAAAGTCACCAAACTTAAACTACTGGTACATTAGAATATGTGTCTATTAATGAGGAATATCTTCACCTATTTCATAACATTTTACTTATTATTCTTAACACTATACAAGGGAATTGCTGTTACTGCTTAATATCAAACTAATAGAATGTTTGATTGCAGAAAAATAATTCACCTAAATTAAAAAATGACAAAACTAATTTGATTATAACTTCTCGTAAAATAAACAAATAAATGTGGTTGAATAAAGCCTTTCTCTCAAGCAGCAATTTCGTGCTTTATATTCTCAATTATCTCCTGGAGCAAATGGTTATGGTTTGCTTACCAGCCAGTAAAAGGCAGCATCAATAGAGAAAATGATTGCAGAGCTATTATTATAATTTTAATATAGTTATCTCCAATAATTTCTTGCCCAAAACCTAGTAATTCCTTATAACGACAATAACACCTCTTGGTTGATCGACAGGTTTTTCCTCTGATCTATCATATTGTTGATAATAATATTTCCTGCACACTAAAAAACAAACACACACACAAACAAACAAAAATCTTCCAACACAGCATAAACAAGGAACACTTATGAGTATATTCTCCTATAAATACAAGTCTAAAGAGAAAATTATGTCTAGATTGTACAGTTCAGAAGATCAATACAATTTCATCAGGTATACAATTTTTGTAATTTATTAGTTTTGCCGAATTCAGTGTGTTAGCTATACTGTGGTCACAAGATGGCTACCACATAACAATGTCCAGTGATAGAGAAGGAAAGTGTCACAGGCCCATGCCTACCCCGATCCCTGGTGAAGGCATGGGACATTCATAATTGCTGTATTCTAATAATGTTTACTATTTGGGGCTGTTCCACTTCTTCCCCACCTTCTACCCCATCACAGCACATAGCTCTGCTGAGGAGGTTGGTTAAACAAGATAAGGTATCTGTTGGAAAGAAGAGGTTTTTGAACAGTTGATGGGAAGATAAGCAACTTTGTGTTGCTACTCACATGTTCAGCACTCCACATGGGAACACAACACACTCTGCCCCAAACAGTTTGTCTTCTGGACTATGAAGTTTCTCATTTCTGAAGATGTGATCTGAGCTGGTGTCTAGGAGGTACTCTGTCTGAGATACAAAGGGATCACATTAATTTAACAATCATTTATTGAACTATTGTTGTGATAATTTCTGTAATAATGTTATGGGCTTTGGCCTCAGCTAGTTGATAGATAATGGGGAAGACAGGCATGGAAACAAATAAGAGTTGTTTGTTTTACTAACCATTCATAAAAATAAAATAATTGTCATAATAAATTACTAATAAAATAATAACAAAATTACCTAGAGTTATACAGTGTTTTCAGTATGCCAGAAATATTTGAGTACTTTACATGTAATAACACTTTTGAACCTTTCAACAACCTTATGTGGTAGATGCTTTTATTATTTCCATTTTATAGAGGAGAAAAATGAGGCTTGGAGAAGTAGCATCGCTTGGCCAACAAGGCATAATCACTTGCCCAAAATACATAATTTTTGAGTGAAAGAGCCAGACTCTGAACCACATGGTTTGGCTCGAAAGTCCATGTTATTAACTATTCTACAAGCCTGGATGGAGTGGCATCAAATATTCAAACTATTGAAAGAGAAATTATGAGCCATTAATAATATATCCAGCAAAGATATCCTTCAGATATGAAGGAGGAATAAAAACCTTTCCAGACATAAAGAAGCTGAGGGAATTTTCTAACACACAACCTGCACTACAAGAAATATTGAAGGAGCCTATCTGACTTGAAACAAAAAAGCAAAAGAATACAAAACCGTGAGTAGTATTACGAACAGACAGAAAATTTAACTTCTTCATTCCCAATTCGGATGGCTTTTCTTTCTTTCTCTTGCCTGATTGCTTGGGCTAGGACTTCTAATACTATGTTGAAAAGCAAAGGTGATAGGGGGAAACCCTGTTCTGTTGCTGAACATAGAGCAAAGGGCTTCAGCTTTTCACCATTAATTATGATATTAGCTGAGGGTTTGTCATATATGACCTTTAGTATATTAAGGTATTTTCCTTCTATACCCATTTTATTAAGTTTTTAAATCATAAATGGATGTATCTTGTCTAACACTTTTTCTGCATCTATTGATATAATCATATGATTTTTGTCCTTTATTTTGTTTATGCAGTGTATCACATTGGTCTACTTGTGTATGTTGAACCATCCTTGTGACCCTGGGATGAACCTCACTTGGTTGAGAAATATAATCTTTTTAATGCATTGTTGCATTTGATTTGCTAGAATTTTGTTTAGGGTTTTTCATCTGTATTCATCAGGGATATTGGGCTGTAATTTTCTTTTTTTAATGTTATCCTTACCAGCTTTTGGTATCAGGGTAATGTTGGCCTCATAAAATGAGTTAGGCAGTATTGTCTCTTCTTTAATTTTTTGGAAGAGCTTCAGTTGGACAGGTGTTAGATCCTCTTTGAATGTTTGGTAGAATTCGCTAGTGAAGCCATCTGGTCCTGGACTTTTGCTTTTGGGAAGGTTTTGGATGACTGATTCAATTTCCTTACTGTGGATCAGTCTATTTAGATTTTCCAGTTCTTCGTGATTTAGCCTAGGAAGGTTATATGTTTCTAAGAACATGTCCATTTTTTCTAGGTTATTGAATTTTGTGGCATATAGTCCTTCATTGTATGCTTGGTTGATCCTTTGTATTTCTGTGGCATCCATGGTAATTTCCCTTCTTTCATTTCTGATTTTGTTTAATTGTATCTTTTCTCTTTTTATCTTAGTGAGTCTAGCCAAGGGTCAATTCTATTAATGTTTTCAAAGAACCAGCTCTTTGTTGCATCAATATTTTTTCTATTGTCTTTTTGTTCTCTGTTTCACTTAGTTCTGCTCTGATTTTTATTATTTCCTTCCTTCTGCTGACTTTGGGTTTCACTTGTTCTTCTTTTTCTAGTTCTTTTAAGGTGTAACGTGAAGTTATTTATCTGGGATTTTTCTTCTTTCTTGAGATAGGCCTGTAGTGATATAAATTTCCCTCTTAAAACTGCTTTTGCTGCATCCCAAAAATTTTGGTAGGATGTATTTTCATTCTCATTTGCTTCTATGTATCTTTTGATCTCTCTTACTTCTTCTTTGACCCAGTCATCCTTTAAAAGTATGTTGTTTAACTTCCACACATTTGTGGTTTTTCCTGCTTTCCTTTTGCAGTTGATATCCAGTTTCAAAGTCTTGTGATCAGAGAATATGCTTGGTATGATTTCAATCTTCTTAAATTTGCTGAGGCTAGTTTTATATCCCAATATATGGTCTATTCTTGAGAATGTTCCATGTGCACAGAAAAGAATGTATAGTCTGATGTTCTAGGATGAAGTTCTCTGTAAATGTCAATTATGTTCATTTGTCTAATGTGTCATTAAAGGCTGATATTTCTTTATTTATTTTCTGTTTGGATGATCTGTCCATAGCTGTCAATGATGTATTTAGGTCCCCTACTATAATTGTGTTTTGGTGAATTTCTCCCTTTAGCTCTGTTAGTAGTTGCTTTGTATATTTCGGTGCTCCCTCATTGGGGGCATAAATGTTGATGATTGTTTGTCTTTTGTTGTATAGTCCCCTTTATCATTATGAAATGTCCATCTTGTATCTTGTTAACCTTTTTTATCCTGAAGTCTGTTTCATCTGATATCAGTATGGCTACACCTGCTTTTCTCTGAATACCATTTGCTTGGAGTGTCAATTTCTACCCTTTCACTTTGAGTCTATATTTGACCTTGTAGCTGAGATGTGTCTCTTGGAGGCAGCATATGGCTGGGTTTATTTTTTTGATTTAACCTGATACTCTGGGACTTTTTATTGCTGAGTCCAGTCCACTTACATTTAGGGTGATTATCGATATATGAGCATTTCTTATCATTTTATCTTTGGTTTTCTGGTAGGGCAGTGTCTCCATTGTTTCTTTGCCTTTTTGTTACTGTCTATTATTTCAATGTGGTGATATTCTATGATTTTTCCCTCTGTTTCTTCTTTTTTTATGTTATATATTTCAGTTCTGGGGTTTTTTAAAGTGGTTACCATTAAGTTTTTGTAAAAGAAAGTTTCATATTTAGAGTATTACCTTTTCCTCAGCATGCTTCCTTTCTCCATTCCCCTTTGCCGGTTCAGACCTTTACTCTCTCCCCTTTTGTGTTTTTGTTGTCACAAATGATCCCTATTTATTCTGTGAGTTGATTTCTGTGTTGTAGTAGCAAGTTGTGGTTTCCCTTTTTTTTTAAGGGTTTTTGGTGTGTTTTTTTCTTTTCTACCTTGTATGTTACATTTAAATATATAGTATCCTATTAGGTGTAGGGGTTGCCATTTCTTGATTCTGTCTGTCTGTTTGTAATACTACTTATGGTTTTGTATTTTTTTGCTTTTCTGTTTCAGATCAAATAGCCTCCTTCAGTATTTCTTGTAGTGCAGGTCGTGGGTTGGAAAATTCCCTCAGCTTCTGTATGCCTGGAAAGGTCTTTATTCCTCCTTCATATCTAAAGGATATCTTCGCTGGATATAATACTCTTGGCTCATAATTTCTCTCTTTCAATAGTTTGAATCTTTGATTCCACTTCCTCCTGGCTTGTAGAGCTTCTGCTGAAAAATATGATTATAACCTAATGGGTTTTCCTTTGGAGGTTACCTTCTTCTTTTCCCTGGCTGCCTTGAGGATTCTTTCTTTGTTGTTAATTTTTGGCAGCTTCCATAAAATGTGCCTTGGAGAATGCCTGTTGAGATTGAGGTAATTAGGAGTTCTATTTGCTTCTTGGATTAAAGGATCCAGTTCTTGGGCCGGCCGCGTGGCACAGTGGTTGAGAGCTGGCTTGGGATTCCAGAGGCCCTGGTTCAGATCCCACATATGAGGGCCAGTGACACTGCCTTCTAAAAAAAAAAAAAAAAAAAAAAATGATCCAGTTCTTTCCACATGTTTGGGGAGTTCTAGTCGACTGTTTGTTTGAATATACTCTCTGTTCCCTTCTCCCTTTCTTCCTTTTCTGGTGTGCCCATTATTCTTATATTGCTCTTTCTGGTGGAGTCATAGTGGAGTCACACAGTTCTTGTAGAGGTCTTTTATTTCTTTTAACTCTCAAGTCTCTCTTCTTCCATCTGTCTCATTTGCAGGTTTCTATCTTCGATATAACTGATGCTTTTCTCCATCTGATCAGCTCGATTACTACCTAAGCTAGCTATTTCATTCTTCATTTCTTTTATTGAGTTCTTAATCTTCACAAATTCTATCTGGTTCTTTGTTAAAATTTCAATCTCTTTGGTAAAATGTTCATTTTGTTCCTTGATTGTGTTTTTGAGTTCATTAAACTGCCTGCCTATGTTTTCTTGCATCTCGCTGAGTTTTTTAAGAACTGCAATCTTGAATTATCTGTCATTTAAGTCACATATTTCCATGTCTTTAAGTTCATTTTCTGGCTTATTATTTTCTTTCTGAGCTGCCTTGTTACTTTGGTTATTCATGGCAATTAATGAATTATTATTTCTCTTTTTAGGCATCTACAGGAGTGGGTTCTGCAACAGGTTCGTAGGAAGAGGTCTTTCTTTTGCTTTCCAGTAGGTGTTGGTAGAATGTTTTATTTTCTCTTGTGCTGCAGCCTTTTATTCTCTCTCATGCTACAGTGTTATATTTGCTCTGCACTTTTCCAGCTTCCCACACAATGGGGGGCTCCCTGGAAGGTGGGCTTCTCCTCTGTGAGTAGATCACCTGGTTCTCAGGGCACAGCCTCTGTGGGGGAATGTGGAAAGCTTCTGAAGTTCCAAAGGTCTTCCTGCATCAGTTTCAGGGCCTGTGTGTTTCAGCAGCTCCGTTTACTCCTACAGAGATCTGCCCAGATAAGCGGGGGCAGGAGCTGGGTGAATTGTGAGAGGTGGCTTTGAGCAAATGGTGACTACCACCAGCACAGCCAATCCTGCACCTAAGTCTCTCCCCGCTTCACGGGGAATAGTTGGGCTGAGAGTCCATGGCTGCAGGCCACAGTTCTTAGAACTGCAAATATTCTGTTCTTTTGATCTGACACTGCTACTGTTCTGCTTCTAGCACTGGACAGGTGGGGTGCGGGGCAAGTTCTGGGAGGGTGGAGAAGTGGTGGCCAAGCTCTGTGTCTATGCCTTCCATCATCTGCTTGTATGTGAGGGCTTAAACTGCCATTCTCACCCTTCTTCCCTCAGTCTTTGCTCCAAGGTCTTTGCCGTGAGCTTTGCATTCAGCCGTGTTTGTGTTCTGATCTCTCAGGCAGGACTGTGGGCCATAAGGGGAGCACTAGCAGTCCAAATTCTTCCCTCTACCATGTCTGTAGTAGCTCTGGAATACAGGGAGCTTGGAGCTCTGAGTTCCAATCTGCATCCTGCACTCCCCCAGGTGGACTGTGTCTCCAATCTTCCCCCATCCCTCCTCCCCCACTTGCCCAATATGCCCATCTTTAGATGATTTCAATTGTGCATCTCAGTCTTGCCTGGGAGTCCTTTGTGGAATTATAGCTGTTCGATATGTTGTGAATTCCAGGGGAGATTTCAAGAGACTCACCTCACACTGCCATTTCTGTGGTGTTTCTACATATGCTCTCTTAATTTCTTGCAACTTATTCAATTTTGTAAGTAAAAATTTTGCCTTCCATCTTCACTATTTTAATAATATAAATGTTTAGTTTTCATATCACTTAAGATGCAACACTTTTTCTAGAGTTGACCACACCCCTGAATTTTTCTCCTTCTTTGACTTTAGGACATTCCTAACCCTTGTTAGGGTACTTATTGACTTGTCATCTATGTAACCATATACTCTTTTATTTTTTTAAAGACATTGATTACATTGTACTGTAATTTGTTTCACTATCTGTGCTCTTTAACATTGATCTGCCTATTAGAATGCATTGTATTTAACATATTTGTATCCTAAGAGTCTAGTATAGTATGTGAAAACATAATAAGTGTTTGACAAATGACAGGTTAATTGGAACAAAAGGAAATTAATATGCAATTAAAATTACCTATCAATTCTAAAATCTTAAGGGAAAGGAGAGTCAAAAATGTTCCATAGTTTTAAGTCTGCACTATTAGGAGAATGGCAGAACTTTTATGAGCAGCGAAGTCAAGAGGGAAGATTTTTTCCAAGAGAGAAGATAATATTTGAACTTCAATGAGTTTTACCTGAGGTGATGATGAGATAGGTAAGTGACCATGTAACTCAGCCACAACCTGAACTCAGAAGTTTTGGTGACATTCTATTTGATGGGTGTCAGGGCATAAGAAACTAAGAGTAAAAGCTAAAACAAACAAACAAACAAAATCCTGAGTGTCCCCTACTATTAGCCTGGATCTGAAGTAAGAACATTACTGGTCTTATTTCATGCAACATTTACAGAAAATTTATGATACAGGTGGTAAGACCTGAATCAAAACAGAGAGACATGGACTTGATCAACCCATTCTTGTGCTACCTGATTTGGAACACTTTAGGAGAATGAAAAAATAGGAACATTTTATATGATTTCTCTTTGCTGTTCAGTTCTAATCACACTTGCTGGCAGAAACCTTTTTTTAAAAAACTAATTGTTTTTACTTTTAAATTTCAGTTGACATACAATATTATATTAGTCTCAGGTGTACAACATAGTGATTAGACATTTATATAGCTTACAAAGTGATCACCCGATAAATCTAGTACCCATTTGACATCATATCAAGTTATTAAAATATGATTAGCTATATTCCTTATGCTATATTTTACATGCCTGTGACTTTTTTTTCCCCCCAAGTTTTTTAAATTGGGGAATTGGGGGAGGGGAACAGTGTTGGGGGATTGGGGGAGGGGACCAGCCAAGATGTTCAATCTTCGTTGTAGAGGGCACCAGTTGCCATCTGGCTTCCTATCGGCAGTTCATGGCCTCTATGTTCAAGGTGCTGTGTTCAATCTTAGTTGTTGGAGGGCATAGCCACCATCCCATGCGGGAGTAGAACCACCAGCCTTGTTATTAAGAGCACATGCCCTATGTACTGAGCCATCTGGGCGGCAGCTCCGCTCAAGGTGCCAAGTTCACTCTTAGTTACAGGTAGGCATAGCCCACATCAAAAAGGCAATCTTGTTGTTACACCAGTAGAGCCATCCTGCCACTTATTGGCAGCTCAGTAATAGCTCAGCTAGGGCAGAGCATTCACTGGCCCATGTGGGAATCAAACCAGCTGCCCTGTTGCTCAGAGCATGCTCTCTAAGCCAAATCTTTATCAACTGAGCCACTCGGCTGGCCCCCACATCCCTGTGACTTTTGTAACTAACAATTTATACTTCTTAATTTCTTCACCTTTTTCACCTACCCACCCAACCTCCTCCTAGCTGGCAGATCAAAAATATGAATAATAAAATGGCAATAGCTACATATCTATCAAGAATTGCTTTAAATGTAAATGGATTAAATGCTCCAATCAAAAGATAGGGGGCTGAATATATAGGAAAATAAGACCCATACATATGCCGTCTACAAGAGACTCACTTCAGATCAAGAGACACACAGGGCCAGCCCAGTGGCACGTTGGTTAGGAGTGGGCTTGGGACGCCAGCTCTGAGTAGCAGGGCCCCAGTTTGGATCCCACATGAGGGCCAGTGACACTGCCCTCTACAGCTAAGATGGTAAACAACAGCTTGTCCTGGGGCTGGGCTGCCGTGAGTTCATTGGTGACAGTGGCGTAGGCTGCCGGCAGCTGGCTTGAGCTTTTGTGAGCTGCCAGTGAGCAGCCATCTAATGGCCAGTGAGCGGCTGCCTCACCTGGGAAGAGCGCAATGATAATATCAACATGGGCCAGTGAAGCAATGTCCTCCACAACTAGACTGAAGAACAAAAGGACAACTTGTCTGTTCCCCTTTCCTGGTTCCCCAACACTGTTCCCTGCCCCCAATTCACCAATAAAATCTTTAAAAAAAAAACCCACAAAAAACAAAGGCTATAACAAGAGATGAAAGAGGACCTAGTAATCCTACCTTCTGGGTATTTATCTGAAGAAACCAAAACGATACTTCGAAGTGACATGTGCATGCATATGTTCATTGCAGCATTGTTTACAATGGCCAAGATATGATGGCAACCTGTGTGACTCCGAATGGATGAATAGGTGGTACATACCTACAATGGAATATTACTCAGCCATTAGAATGAATGAAATTTTGCCACTTGTAACAACATGGATGGACCTAGAGGGTGTTGTGCTGAATGGAGTAAGTCAGAAGGAGAAAAACAAATGTCATATAATTTCACTAATAATTGGAATTCAAAGAACAAAATAAACAAATGAAACAGAAACAAACTCATAAGATACAGAGAACATTTTGATGGCTGCCAGATGAAAAGGGTTTTGGGAGTGGTTGAAAAAGGTGAAGGGATTAAGAAATACAAATTGGTAGTTACAAAATAGTCATGGGATGTAAAGTAAAGCAGAGGGAATATAGTCAGTAATATGATAATAACTGTGTATAGTGCCAGGTGTGTACTAGATTAGTCAGGGGGATCATTTCTTAAATTATTAAATGTCTAACCACTATGTTGTATACCTGAAATTAATATAAAATAGTATTGAATGCCAATTGTAATTAAAAAATTAAAAAGGGGGGAAGGTAATGGGGAATAAGAGATTCAAATTTCCAGGCATAAAACAAATAAGTCATGGGGATGTAATATACAGCATAAGAAATATAGTCAATAATATTGTGATAGTGTGGTACAGTGTCAGATAGTTGCTGGACTTATCATTGTGATCGCTTCTTTAGGTATAAAAATGTTGAATAACTATAGTGTATACCTGAAAACTAATATAATATTGTCTGTTAGCTATATTTTAATAAAAACCTTAAGATAGTTAAGAAAAACAAAATGTTGGCAGACACTGGAGATTTACCTTCTCCCAAAACCTCCATCAATATTGTTCCCCCCAAGAGTAGATGAAAATAAGCAAGTCTGTAGGAATAATTTTGCTGATCCAGTTTTATCCTTTTATGACCATCTTGAGGGTCTTTGTTCACTAGACCATTCTTTTTCAAACATGGCCAAGCTACAGTTCCCTGAATCATCCCCATAGACTCAATTTCTGGGTTCCTAAGGTATTTCTAATCACCATGAAGATAAAAAAAATCTGACAGCACCCCAAAGAGGAGAAACAGGGACCAGAGCTCATACTGGTCCTTTCCCAGCTCAGGGTACTCTGGTCAGAAAGTATCGTTGCCCTCCAGCTGTCCCAGTCACTCAAGAGAGGGGAACTTACAAAATTTTAAGGAAGGCACTCCAAAATGTGAGGTCTCCTGAAGAGCAGGATGGGCCAGTGTCCCCCCAGCCAATATTTCCGAGGACCAAAGGATATATATATATATATATATATATATATATATATATATATATATGTATTCTATTAGTTCTATTTCTGTGGAGAATGCTGACTAGTACAAATAGTTACCATTTACTGAGCAACTATTATGTGACAAGTATTTTTCCAATTACTTTACAAGTATTACTTCATTTAATCCTCACAACTAAGAGGTAGTTAGTTAAATAGTGGTTAATGCCAGTTCTACTTTACAGAAGAGGAAAATGAGGCATTCCCAAATTAATTGGCCAAAATTGCACTTTTTGTGGCAAATTGGGTAGGTAAATTCAGGCAGTCTGATATTAGAGCCCATGTACATACTGACTGTTTCATCCATTGCCAAAGTAAAGGGTATTACAAAAGACGTTATCAAATCTCCCAAAAATGGACCCTGGTCAGGTAGAGCAATTGTCTTATTGCACATAGGAAATGCCAATTTGGGAAAATACATATTTATGTTGTTAATTAATAGGAAAAGGATGTTTTGTACTAAGACTGCAATCAGCTCCATTCAAGTTTATGCCTGAATGGAGTAGATTGCAGGTAAGACTCAATGTTCATCAGAAAATCAAATCACTCCATTTTTCCAAGACATTTTCTTATGTAACGGAGCCGTAAGTGGTATCTTCAGTGCAGATGATATTTCAAAAAAATGTTTTTCTCCTAGTTCTGCATGGTTGAATCATTGTTGTAGGCCATCAAATGGGTCTCTACAACCTAGAAAAAGCAAATGACCTTATTGTAAGCTTTGACCTTGCTGGGCTCATCTCCCCTGTTGTTTTGTTAGCTCTGAGTGTGGTGTATTGTTTCAGTTGGGCAAGGTCTTTGAAGCTTCACTTTTTGCCACCCCTCCCTCCCTAATGATTTCAAGCTGTTCAAAGAACAGCTTTGAACCACAGGCGGGAGCCAAATGTTTCATAGTAGAGCTGATTTAAAATAAGACTCAAATAATGCTTGCTTTTAGGGAACTGGGGGCGTGGTGGTATGAATAAATGGACAGTACATGTTCCAAAATGTCCCCTTCACTTGATCATTTAGAGGTGGGTTTGTCTTTCATTATGTGTAGCAAGAAGAAAAAAAAAACCACACACTTCTGGAATTTATCAAAAGCAATAATGTAATACTTGCTTTACTGGGATATAAAGGCAGTGCACATGAGATTTTATAATATGCAAACAATTTCAAGGCAACTAGAATAAAATCATTTCTTTACATTGACTTTTTCTTTGTAGGGAATCCTAGAAGGCAATATATTTGCTTCTTTAAATGATGTAGCAAAATCAGAATTTAATTTCTGTAGACAGTCCCAAACAAATTGGAGCAATAGGGAAATCACCTTCATATTACTTTTATTTAAAATACTAATAAATAATAACTATATTCAGTAAATGCCTTCAAAACTGATATACCACTGCCTAGATTTTGTTTATTAGGACATATCAATTAGCTTCATATGTTATAGGAAGATGGCTCTTCTATGAGTTCTATAATCTAGACATTATTTCTTGTACATTAATCTGCAGCAATAGATAACATTATGCCCTGCATATATTGCATACTGAATAATTATTTCCTGAATAATGATGTTAGATATAATAAGAACATACTTTCTTTAAAGTCATAGAAAACAGAGGGCTTTCACATTACAGATATATAAAAATGGAAGCAGAGGGAAAAAAGAAACATTTTCAAAATAGCTAAAGTTCAACATTAATCCCTAAATGACTTGCCTAAGATTGATTAGAATTACTTTCCCTTAGGATCACAAATTCAGTGTATGGAAAGGAAAGGTAGAATTAGAGTCACTAAATTGCATTGAAAAGAAACATTTCCATGAAAGAGAAAAGTAAAAGATGGAAGGGAGACATGAGAAGGAAGGACAAGGCATGAATTGATGCAGATACACATGTCACTCACAAGGATAGCTCACAGAGGGCTTATCAGTTTCCTATTGCTGCTGTAACAACTGACTGCAAACTTAGAGGCTTAAAACAAAACAAAATCTATTATCTCACAGCTCTATAAATGAGAAGTATCAAATGGGAATTACTAAACTAAAGTCAAGGTGTCAACAAAGTTGCATTCCTTCCGGAAGCTCTAGGGGAGAATCTGTCCTTTTTCTTTTTCAGCTTTTAGAGGCTGTCCATATTTTTGGCACATGGTCCCACTTTATCATCAAAGCTATCAATGGCTTGGGGTTTGTAACATAAGCAATAAAAGTCAAGTGGTATCTCTTGATTGGAAAGACTCTCAAAGATCATCTGGCAAGAGCTGAAGTTTTTTTTTCCAGAGAAAGGAGAAAGGGGATTTGGGCACATGGTTGTCTCTGTTTATTTTCTGTCTCTCCCCAACAAAATGTAATCTTTGTGTGAGGTCTGGTACATGATAAGTATGCAATAAAGCATACTGGAATGAACGCTTGGTAAGTAAAAAGCATTTTCTTTTGGATCATATTGGGTTGTCGGAAAAGTCATGACATATTTTTTTTTTTTTTTTTAGCTGAGCCATCCTGCCACCTGTTGGCAGCTCAATGGCAACTCAGCTCAGGCTGGCCTCGAACAGCTGTTGCTCAGAGCTCAGCTCACACTCTTGAGCAAGCTCTTAACCAACTGAGCCACTCGGCTGGCCTTCATGACATATTTTGTCTATGCTTTTCAAAGGTCATTTATTCATATAAAGAACAAAGATCAATCAATGATATATTGCCCATTTTGTTCGATAACTTTTTGCCATCTTTCAGTCAGCTTCCTAATTCCTATTTCATAGAAGGACCTGCCTTTATTTGAGAAAAACTGAACAAGGTGCTGATTTACAGCCTCATCTGAATTGAACATTATACCACACAAAGAGTTTTGAAGACAGCGAGACAAGTGGAAGTCTGACAGCACAAGGTCAGGTGAGTATGGTGGGTATGGCAACACATCCCATCTTGTTGTCATGATGGAACACAACTCCTTTACAATTAACAAGCTCTGGATATTTCTGGTTGATGGATTCATTCAAACTGCCCAATTACCAACAATACACATTTGAACTGATTGTTTGGTTCCTTGGTAGGAATGGGAAAAACATGACACCTTTAAAATCTCACCACACTGAGAGCATAACCTTCCACTGATGAATGTCTGCTTTCAATGTCATTTGAGGTGCATCATCATGTCACGACCATGACCATTTGCACACCACATCATTGTAAACAATCCACTTCTCATCACTAGCTATCAGTTGCTTCAAAAAAGGATTGTTTTCCTCACATTCAATGAGCATATTGCAGATATTTATACTCGCCATCAAATGAGCTTCTTTGAGTTCATGTGGAATCCAAATATCGAGCTTGCTTATGTATCCCAGCTTCTTCAGGTGGTCGTGAACACTTGAATGATGGATGTTCAATGTTTCTGCAATCTCTCGTGTCATGTAACATGGGTTTGACTTGATCAGTGCCTTTATTTTGTTGTCATCAACTTTGGTGGGCCTCCCTGACCAAGGAGTGTCGTTGAGATCAAAATCACCAGCACGGAATTTTGTGAACCATCGTTGGCACTGACGATCTTGTAGAGCATTGTCACCGTAAACTTTATGCAACTTTTCACAAGCTTGACACGCATTCTCCCCTTTATGGAAGTAAAACAGTTAAATATGGCAAAAATGCCAGTTTACTCTTCTGTCTTCAAATTGTAAAATCTCCAAAACTCAACCAAATCACTCAGTTTATTTTTTAGAATGAAGCTAGAACTGTCAGCTGTCAAATGACAGAGCAATATCATAGATGCAAATGATTCTAGCACTTCCAAAAATGAACTAGTGCCATTCGTTGCAAACATGTGTCATGACACTTCAGACAAGCCAATAGAATCAGCAGAGTATTACTAGATGTCTCCAGATAGACAAGTTCCCCACCATATCATGAGTGTTTGTCTACAGTAGGGAAGAAAGAGGCTGATGCACCAAGAAAGCTGAATGAAGAAACAAAGTGAGAGAAGGATAACCTTGTTTGGGTCTCTAGATCTGAGCTTCTCTGCAACCAGCCAATATCTCACTACCAAATTAAATGTACTAGTAAATTATATTTCATGCTTAAGTTTGTAGAGTTTCTGTCTTCTATAATAGGAGTCCTGATAATACATCCACCACTGCCCTATTGAATCTCCTGAAATTAGCTCTAGTTTTCTGTTTCATTATATTAAGAACACATAGACTCTTGTCCATGAGAGAAATAAATCCAGCTTTTTCCTCTCTTGCACAATGCACTGGGAATTTTAATAAAAAGAAAAGTCAATGCAATTTGTAGGTTTTATTGAATATTCTGAACATGTAGGAATGTGTTAATTTGCATGGTTGCTACTGCAGTATATAATGGTGATTTAAAATGAGACAAGAAAAAGCCTGGGTGGGATCCAAGTTCAAATTTTAGAAGAGGGACTGCATGGAATTAAATCCCGAAGCCTAAATGTCTCTTAAACTTGAATTATGTGTCTTGGTGAAGAGCACCTGAATGTTTTCAGACTCTAATCAGTCCTATCCTAGTTGTGATGATGAAAAAAAAAAAAAATCCAATCAGACTAAATGTTATTCTTGATAATGGTGTCCAATAAACTTGATACTTTCTGAATTCCTCTGTAAATATGTCAGCACTTCAGCTTCTACTCTTTTTTTTTTTTTATCACTCCAAGCACCAAGGTCAGTAAAACATTTGGAAGAAATGAATATGTTGTACACATCAAAAGATATACTGTATGCATTTGAACAAAAGACTTGTAGTGCACCATTTTATTGAACTCTTATTTCATTTCAAAAGCTGAGAGGAAAAGAGGACCAGTGAAGATCTATCAAGTATGTGGGCTTTAATATTTACTTTAGTCATAAAGAGCAAGTGACATGATGAGGACTCACTAGTACAGTAGAAACTCAGGTTGTCAGAACCAGAAAATGAAATTTTTATTTATGGAAGTTGTAAGCTCTAGAAATGATATGTATTATTTTTCTGTTCCTGCTGATTTATAGATTAAATGAATTAGTAGTCACTACATTGCAGCTTCATATTTTTTTTCTCCTTAGAAACCAAGATTTAAAAAATGTCAAGGTGGAAAGTGTTTCCAGAGACAAAAGGTAAGCTGATTAAAATGCCTATACTTTCTTTAGAAGAAGATGACAGACTCACCATGAATGCACACTTGCAGAGATATAGCTATTATGCTTTCATTTTCCAGAAGATGAATAACATTAAACAGTCCTTTTTTCATGTAATATGTGAAATACATGTGTTGTTTTTTTTTGAGAAACAGCATTCATTTTATGAATCTCTTGAGTTTAAAACAACATTCCCAGGTTACAATGCCTATATTATCTCAAGTTAAATGGATATTCAAACTTAAATTATTATACAACTTGTTTGAATAAACACAATAGGAAACTAAGCTGAGTGCAAGCTTGTTTTCTTATTCTGACATCCTTTCTATTAAACCAATCTGGTTTAATACCTTATTTGTACAAAATGAACATCTGTAACCACTTTATTAACTAACTATTTAAAAAGACAAGGAAAACCAAGAAGGGAAGTTGTGTTTATACTTATTCAAGTTGTTAATTTTAGCAGAAGTATTTGCTGATCTCCTTATTGAATGTTTCTAAGTAACGCAATTTGAGGATAATATTTTTTCCTCTTTCACTTAATTTCATAATGGGAGAGTGAGTTAGGGATTGCTATTATATACCAGGCCCTGTTAGAAAAATTGGAGATTCAGTGGTGAGACAGGGTTTTCTTCAATAGAAAGCACTGATTAGGGGAGGTAGACAATAAAACAATACAATTACCAATGAAAATAATTATCATGAAAAAAATGGCCGGGGTGATACATAAGAAAAGAATTGGTTAAAGAGTAGATAATACTAAATTAGATAAGGTGGTGGAGAGAAATCCTTTCTGAAGACGTGACATGAAGCTGATTCATAAAGAATGAAAAGGGGCCAGGATGTGGTGAAGAAGCAGAAAGTATTTCAGTAGAAGGGACAGCAAGTACAAAGGCTCTGAGGTTAAGAAAAGCTTGGCCACTGTCCAAAGCTGAAAGGAGGCTGGTTTAAATGCATATAATAAAGTGTGATGAGAGGACATCATATCAGTAGGCTTCCGCCAGATAATACTTGGATGCTCTGACCTGAGTGTGTCCTTTCAAAATTCATATGTTGAAAACTAACCCTCAAGATGATAGTATTAAAAAGTGGGGCCTTTGGGAGGTGATTAAGTCATGAGGGCAGAGCCTCCAGAGCACAGGAAATATAGTCAATAATATAAGAGTTCTATGTACGGTGACAGATGGTGAGTAGACTTACTGTGGTGATCACTTCATAAGCCATATAAATGCTTAATCACTATCTTTTACATGTGAAATTAATATAGTATTGTATATCAATTAAATTTAATTTTTTAAAATGATTTTTAATGGGATTATTGCCCTTATAAAAAGACCCCAGAGACAAGTCCCTAGTCCCTTCCACCATGGGAGGACACAATGAGAAGCCTGACCTGGAGGAGGGGCCTCACCTGGCCAGGCTGGCACCCCATCTCAGACTGCCAGCCTCCAGAACTGGGAGAAATAAAGCTCTGTTGTATAAAAGCTACCTAGTCTGTAGTGTTTTGTTATAGCAGCCTGAAAAGATTAAGACATGCCTTAGGCTATGATATGTTTGGATTTTATTCTAAGAGCAGAAAAAATAAAAGCAGTACAACTCCCCCAAAAAGTTACACATAAAAATAAAACGATAAACAGCAGTTTGATGCCCAGCCCGAACTGAGTTGCCGCTGAGCTGCCAACAGGTAGCAGGATGGTTCAGCTAAAAAAAAATAAAAAATAAAAATAAAACAATATTAAGCAGAGGAATGATATGATATGTTTTGTCATTTAAAAATCACTTTGGAGATCTGTTTCACAAATGTGAATACACTTAACAGAACTGAACTTCACCCTTAGAAATAATTAAAGAGGGTAAAAAAACAAAAACAAAAACATAATGTTACCCTTTTTTGAAAGTTCTGTCTAAATACAGAAAACATTGAATCATTTAAAAAAATGTCATCCTGTCTGTTGGAACACACCCTAGGAGAATGAGTGTAAGTAGAGACATATTATTGCAGTGATCCAGAAAAAAAAAAAAAAAAACAGGCCAGCCGAGTGGCGCGGTGGTTAAGAGCTGGCTTGGGACGCCAGCGGCCCCGGTTTAGATCCCATGTATGAGGGCCAGTGACACTGCCCTCAAATTAAGAAAAGAAAGGTGGTACATTAACAGAAAAAAAAAAAAAGCAATAGCAATGACTTGAATTAGAGTGGTGGCAATAAGAATGAACAGAATTAGCTGGATTCAGAATTTATTTTGGAGAAAAAAAAAGTAACCAAAAAGATATTTGATGAATGGGTTGAAATAAAAGATGATTTACAAATGAATGACAGAAAAAGGAGGAATATAAATTAACCTCTCTTTAAAACATCATTGTCACAAAGGAAAAAAAAAATGGTGAGATTGTCAGAGATCAAGGAAGACTAAAGACACATAATTACCAGAGGCATGCTTAACTGAATACTAGATCAAAAAACAGAAAGAATGGGGAGTCCCAGTAATGGCAAGAAGTTGGCAACTTTTCTCCCACAAAATCCCTATAAAACTGGATTCAGTTATCAAAACAACCATGTCTGGTCTCTGAAAATCCACCAAAAACAATTAATTGAGAAATATTTATTCATAAAAGAATTCTGAAGTTTGGACAAGAACAGTGAGAGCCTGCGGCTTTTTTGCCTGGAATTGCTGCCATCCTCCAGCCGCCCACATGGTTCTCTAGAGATAAGGGCTGGGGGCTAATGGAAAACCACCAGCTTTCCTGCTGGAGGGGGCTCATTTGATTTGGACAAAAGGAAGAAAAATCAAGGGGCCTTGCCAGTAGAAGG
This sequence comes from Aselliscus stoliczkanus, assembly GCA_033961575.1. Taxonomy (NCBI): domain Eukaryota; kingdom Metazoa; phylum Chordata; class Mammalia; order Chiroptera; family Hipposideridae; genus Aselliscus; species Aselliscus stoliczkanus. Next base: position 98,222,435 of record CM066729.1, on the reverse strand, counting down.
AGGAAACTTGGTAGTAATCTTGTGGGGATGGCATATAACTCTTCAAGGTGGTGGTTCTGGACTCCGTTGGGTCGGCAGGAACCAGTGCTTACATAGAAATTTCACATAGAGGTCCACAAAATGAAAGGACCTCAAAGGGGCTGGATAGGCTGTGCACATGTCCTGACCTGACTGGAAGACCCTGTGCATATGCAGTAGAGACCTGAAAAGACTCAAACTTGCCACACGATTCTGAGTGGCTGGAAACCTGTGCACTTGAGAGCACAGGGAAGACGTGAGAACATAGAACACTGTTCTCCCCAACCCACAGACTGACTCATTGGCAGGAGATGGGCAGCTAACAGGCTCCAAGTGCTTGATACAACCTCTGACTAACCATTAGCTAACCATGAAGACAGGCAGGTACAGAAGCTACCACTAAAAAGCCAGGCTAAAAAATAAAATTAATGACAATACCATACGCTGGCAATGATGTGAAGCAACAGGAACTCTCACTCCTTGCTTGTGGGAATGCAGAATGAAACAGCCACTTTTGGAAGATGATTAACTGTTTCATACACAACTAAACATACTTTTACCAGACAATCAAGTAATTGAGTTCCTTGATATTCACCCAAATAAGTTGAAACTTATGGCTACAAAATACATACACATGAATGTTTATGGTAGCTTTATTCATAATTGTCAAAACTTGGAAGCAACTAAGGTGTCCTTTAGTAAGTGAATGCATAAATAACCTGTACTTCTTCTAGATAATAGAATATTATTCAGTGCTAAAAAGAAATGAACTATCAAACCTTGAAAAGACATGGAGGAACTTTAATGCAAATGACTAAGTAAAAGAAACCAGTCGGAGAAATAAAGGTATGATTTTTATATTTTTTGTTTGTGGGTGTGTTTTTAATGTGAGTTACTTGAACATGGTTTTTAATGGATTATGAGGAAAGAGAAAGGGAGGGAGAGAGCACTGGGAGAAAAGAGATAAAGAGAAAGATTGGTCATATGGGAGAGAGAGAAAATGGCTGGAAGAGAAATTTCCCATCACTACTGGTAACTTCTAACGAGGTCTCTTTGATTGTACAGATACTTCAAATAACAGCTGAAGAATGCCGTCCATTAAGGTCCAAATAAAATTTATTCAAACCCTATCCTAAGTTCAATGAATGCCTCTGAGTATCTCCCAAAGACTCCTGAAAGATGAATATTGTGAGAAGAAAATTACTTATTATTATATATTTCTTTTATTTTTCCTAGGTTTATGTTTTTCGCCATTTAGGCTTAACTGTTTGGCATATGGGTCATCTCCCCTTCCTACACCTAAGTTAAATCCTGCCTACATCAAGAAAATCATTGATCACATTTGTGATTCACACACACACACACACACACACACACACACATTAACAAACATACAAAAATGCATTTGGGTTTGCAACAGACTTTACTGAAAATGGACTGTGACAGAACATGCAAACAACTTAAAATGGAACATATAGCTCTTTCTGATATTTCTTTACCTTTCTCCTATGGCCCTCTCTTTCCTGCTCTTCACCATTACATATAAGAGCAGTACAGCGATATTTTAGCTTATCCATTTTATCATCTCTTTCCAGCCAGTGATCACAGTGCTCATTTTCCAATTCTAATTGACTCACTATGGTGTTTTACTGAACAAAACATACTTTCTTCCATAATCAAGTTATGATAGTCTCTGTAAAGATAATCTTTTTCAGCCCTCCACAAAAGTTCATATTCCTTTCTAGCTATAGCTGGTGTATCTTCTTACCCTCATGCAATGTAATTAATGCCAAATATATTTGGTTTTAGTAAACCACTACAGATTTCTCTGTGAGAGGGATGTGTGAAGACTAGCCAAAACCTTCAGTCTGTATAAAACGCAGGTGTGTGTTAACAACTATTATAATAAATTAGAACAACTGTTAAGAAGTCTGTATTCCAGCTTTCTCTTTAATTCTAGATGCGATTCAATGTCTTCACTTAGCCATTAAATAATGCCAGAAAACGATACATGAAAGGATAAGCCAATATTCTCATCTGTTTCTAAGCATGGTTTTCAAAACTCTGTCTTCCTCCATTTTTGCTTTTATGGAAGGGGTTTCAAAATACTGAGCAAGTGGTTTTTGAGGATTTAATAGAGAAAATGTATGATGGTTTCATATATTTGCATATTATATTTTAATGTTTTCCTTTCCCTTCTTATTGGCATATCTCCTAACTTTGATTCTCTCAACTTTGAAAGTTAAATTATACATGTAATTAAGGTATCTATTTTTTAACACAGGCATGTTATTTACATAAAACTTTATTTTTAGCTGTTTTGGATTTTATAAGGAATTCTCTTTTGTTTTTTCTTTATTTCCCATGATATTTATGAGTCATTGGGGAAAGGAATGAATTCCAATATAAAGAATTTATTTCACACTTTTGTTTGATATAAATTTTGCTTAAAATGGAATAATTCATATTTTTATAAAGGTATCTTAGAAGAAAAGTTATTTACATAGGTTCTTGAAATACATAGTATGTTAACTTTGAAATTTTTCCTGAAGGAAATTGAACATAAAGCTAATGAAAGAAATATTCTTGAGTGAAGATGCTCTTGTTAATAGAAAATAAAAATATATAACACTCTTAATCTGTGTAAACACTATTAGCTTCTTTCTATATATTTGTTTTAACAGAGCCTTCACACTTAAAAATGTGATTTTTACAAAAATTTTTCACAAAAATTTATGGCATATTTGGGATGGTTGCCTTAATATATCCATTCTGTGGCATAGGAGGAATTCACATTAAGAGTCTCTAGTTGGGCCGGCCCAGTGGCGCGGTGGTTAAGCGCTGGCTTGGGAAGCCAGCGGCCCCGGTTTGGGTCCCACATATGAGGGCCAGTGACACTGCCCTCAAAAAAAATTTAAAAAAAGAGTCTCTAGTTGATTCTACAAGTTTTTTCCACCATACAGAATAAAGTAGCATATCACTTAAAAAATATCAGCAAGCTAAAGTTTGAAACATACATTCATTTCCAGTATTATTCTAATTGTATGATTACAGTTCCAAATTATTTCAAAGCAAGCTATTATTGTTTACTGTGCCTGTTATACCTTGATGATGAACATGCAGCGCTAAAAATTTAAAAATAATAATTTAAAGAATCCAGTCTAAAAAAGAAAACCAGTTGACAGTGATAAAAGTTGAAAAGCTCAATTAAGGGCAAATGAAATTTATGTTCAACATGAGGACAATTTGGCAGCCCATAGAAAAGGGCATGCATTCTCATAGATAACCAAGGCTGACTGCAAAATGCCAGGAATGATTGAACACCAGAAAAAATCATCAGTCATCTTTCAGAGCCACTGAAAAAACAGTTCAAGATGTGCAACACGGCAAAACACAGCACTTAAAGGAAATTGAAACCCAAGTACAGAATGAAGGCCATGGGTGTGCAGATGCCATGAACAGAGAAAAACAATAGGGTTTCAGATACAAGCTCAGGCCCATATTTGCTATGGAATTTAACATCAGTTTAGTATATAAAATTTTTCATTTTGTTTGTCTTGAAGTAGAAATATATGCCTAAGTCAGGAGTCAATAAATTCTTTTTTTAAGGGTCAGATAGTAAATACTTTAAGATTTGCAGCCATCTGTTGATGGCTGTGTTCCAATAAAATTTTGTTTATCACCCTAAAATGTGAATTGCTTATATTTTTCACATTTCATCAAATAGTCTTTGTAATTTTTTTTAACCATTCAAAAATATAAAAGGCATTCTTAGTTCACAGCCATATAAAAACTAGTGGTGGATTGGTTTTAATATGTGGACTGTAGTTTTTCTAGCTCCCTGAATGAAGATATAAATTGTTATGTAGAAAGGTTATGTGGATTCAGCTATGTTGAACATTTAGCTTTTGCCCAATAACAAACCACCTCACAGCTTTAATGACCAAGACAATCACCACTTGTTTCTCTTGGTTTTGAGAGTCAGTAATCTGATCTGGGCCAAGGCAGACTGTTCTTGGTTGGATTTACTATATATCTGAGACCTCATCTGGGAGTGGGGGTTTCTGATAGGCTTGTCTAGGACTGTGAGAGCTTCTCTCCATGTGGTCCCTCATTGTCCAGCAGGTTCCCTGGGCTGGTTCAGGGGGCAGTTAAACGGTTCCACCAATGTAAGAACAAAAACTGTAGGGTTCCCTTGAGATCTAGGCCTAAAAAACACTCAATGCCGCTTTCTGTTGTATTCTTTTGGTCAAAAGTCCAAAAAATCCAGCCCCAATTCAAGAAGCAGGAAAGAAACTATCTCTTGAAAAGAGGCGCTGCAAAAGAATTATGTCCATTTTTATAACTTACTACCCTGAGCTACCAAAGGCCTTTAAATAGTTATTATGGGAGCAACACCTAAAATTGAAGCAATTAAAATAATGCATTTGGGCCTTCCACAACAGATTGCCATGGGATGGAATGAAGAGGATTCACATTTGTCCCTCAAAAAACACTGTTATAGTTTCCTTGGAATTATTCATTCACTTTCAAATGTCTTCCATTCTCAGCTTCATTTATACTATGGCCTTTGCTATAGTTTAGTTCTTCAATGACAGGTGTTGATTTGTAATTGACCTGCTTCTCCTACGGGCAAATCTGCATTCACTACTTCAAAGTAAGTAGCAGCAGACATTTTTCACTACCCCAGATAGTAGAATGACAAAATTTTATATAAAAGGGCCTTTTTAGAAGGATGAAAATTATAACTGCTTTATATTAATTATAAGAATTAGAAAATCATTTGAACATCAACCTTTTTATTTTTAGCATTTTAATGAAATGTTATTTAACAGTAGTTAAGACTTAACCCAACAAGTGACAGGTATTTACAGCTAGATCTTTTTGTTGGCCTTTTAAAAAAATTATTAATGTAAGTCCTTCATATTTGTGAAGTTTTCTTCAAGGGCATGTAATTTAGACACAAGAATCCTGAGGTTTACAGATATTAATACAAAAATGCAGATTTTTCTTCCTTGCATTTGGTATTTGCATATGGATGCCCCAGTGGGTGGTACCAAACCTATCTAAGAAACTAATCTTGTTCTACTAAGGAAACAATTTAAATTCATTCTCCCCAGGGACAATCAACTGTTGGGTTTTGCAGTGTAGTCATGAAGTGTTTTTGCTAAAAATTCTCTCACTAAAACCATTAAAGTTATGTAGTTTGTTATTAACAAATTTTTGAAAATCTATGATTTTTCTGTAAGGAATCATCATTAAATGCTATCAAGTTCGAGCATAAGAACTGCCCTTTTAACTATAAATTAAACTTGGAGGGGTAAAGAAACAAATTATATCCAATTAAGCATTTATGTACAGTTTTAATTATATATGAGGGTCAACTTGCTGGAAAAATTTATTCTTAGGATGACATTTTCATTTACTTTATTGCTGATGTTTACACTTTTTTGATTGTTGCAAAATTTACTTGCCCATATTATTATTAAATAGTGTTCCTGTAATCTGTTATAGTGCAACACACAATTTCCTTACCAGCCAAAAATTAATGGCATTTATTTTACCCATAAATCTGCAATTTGGACAGGACTTGGCCATGACAGATTATCTGCTCAACTTGGCATCAGCTGGGATGGCTTATAGGCTGGATTTAGAATCAGAGGAAGGTTAACTCACTCACTTACTTGGTGGTTAAGGCTGGTTGTTGGCTTAGCTGGGGCTATCAGCCAGAACACCCACTATGGCCCCCAAAAATGTCCACATCCTACTCTCTCGAACCTGTGAGTATGTTAGGTTATGTGGTGTTTGGATCTCCCTTCAAATTTCTATGTTGAAGCCTGAATTCCCAGTGTGAGAGTGTTTGGGATGGGTACTTGGAGAGATAATTAGGTTATGAAGCTGGAGCCATCATGAACACAAATGTTTTTATAAGAAGAGAGAGAAGAGACACAAGCTCTTTCTTCACTATTTCAGGATACAGTGAGAAGACATCCATCTCTAATCCAGGCTGGCACCTTGAGCTCAAACTTCCAGCCTTCAGAACAGTGACAAATGCATGTTTGTTGTATAAGCCACCAGCCAATGATACTCGGTTATATCAGCCTGAACCAACTAAGGCACGTGGAAGAAGGTAATTAAGGTTGCAAATGCACTTATGGTTACTAACAGCAGACCTTGAGATGGAGAGAGTATTCAGAATTATTGAGGTGAGCCATCACTAACCACATGAGTCCTTAAAAGTGAAATGAGAATAAGGCAGGAGAGCAAGGGTGATTCAGTGTGAAAAGGACTTGACCCACTTACTGGCCTTGAAGACAGAGGAAGCAGACAATTAGATAAGGAATACATGCAGCCTCTAGCAGCTAGAAAAACAAGAAAACACATTTTCCTCTAGAGCCTACAGAAAGACATAGACCTGCTGATGTCCTGATCTTAGCACAGTGAATTACATTTTAGAATTTCAATTTACAAAATGATAAAATATGTATGTGTGTGTTGTTTTAAATCACTAAGCTTGTGGTATTGTCACAGCAGCAGTGCAAAAAAAATGCACCTACACAAGACCTCTCCATGTCACCTGGATTTCTTCACAATATGTTGGAGGGGTTCCAAAGGTGAGATTTCTGAGATAGGGACAGGTGCATGTTGTATCACCTTTTATGCCCGTGATTCCAAAATCAAGCAGCATGACTTCTGTCTCTATCTGTGAAGGCTGTCATAGTGTCCCACTCAGAGTTACTAAGGGACTAGACTCCACCTACTGATGGGGAAATGGAGAAAGTTCTAGAAGGGTACATGGAAGCAGAAATATTGAAGCGGCCATTTTTCAAAATGCAATAATCCATGCACACAAATGAAGCTCTATAATCTGAGTAATCTCAAGGAACATTATCTTTACTTGTAGTCAAATAAAAAGTCTCAGACATCTTCTAATGAGAAATCCTTCCTATTCCCAAATTATTTTTCTGTGTACCAAGTGACTGATGCCTAAAAACCTGCCATGAAAATTAACTCTATGAAGAAAAGTGTGGTATGTGTGGTAAGCTAAATTAGAAAGGTGGTATAGATCCACTTCATCAGCAGTCACTGACTGCCACTGCCACATTCAAAGTGACTGCTAGTGGTGAACTAGATGGTGAGGTGGTCGATGTCCATTTTATAACCAATCATGGCACCATCTCACTCTCACTGATTAGTTTCAGGGGACCACCTGTGCAACAGTAGGGATATTTGAGGATCCAAACCCTAATTCCAGCATATCTCACCTGTTCTCACTGTCTACCCACTCAGTGTTGTTCTCTGCCCTCTGGAATGTCACACAATAGTCCCAGACCCTCTTTTCTGTGCTCTGGCCAGCCCTGGTGTTTCTGGTCTATGCCTCTTACTCAGAGTTCCGCCCTTTCTTCCAGAAGCCATGGTGTTGCTGCCCTTTTGAACCTGTCCTTTTTTTCTTACCACCCACTTGTTTTCATTTAGCTTTGTGCATTACAAAATATAACAAAGCTATAGAAATGTACAGATATAACAGGTATTCATGTACCCGCCACCTTGATTTAAGAATGTCCTCATTCTTCCTTCAAATCACTTTTTTAAAAAAATAAATGCAATGAACACGTTCAACTAAAGCCCTTCATCCTTTCCCTGCCTTCCTTTTCCACTATTCTAAAGTGGATTTGCATCATTCCCATGCATGGTCATTATATTTTGCATATTAAAAATATGTATTACACATCTATATTAGATACATATCCACAATTTTCTGTTTCATAAGATTATTTAAAAAACAAAAGAAATGATTAAGTAAATAAAAGCACATATAATACTTGAAGATAGCAAAAATTGTGCATGTGTTATATGAATGATTAAAATTTGGGAAACATTTTTTTTTTAATGCAGCTATCTTCAGGAGGTTGTAGAAGAATAAGCCATGGCCAGCTGTTATCATTTTAACAGTGTTATCCCTCAGCCTTATACCTTTCTTACAAGTATACCAGTCACTTATAATGGATCATGGACTTCTTTCCTGCTAATTCTAAACACAATCCACCTCCAGCATCATGCTCCACTCAACCACTACTTACGTGCAATATTTGATGTGGAAATCAAAATCTATTTGCCACCCTACACATGAACTTGTTTTTCAATGCTATGGCTGAGAAAAGACTTAAAGTAGAGCTAAGGACACTAACGGCACAGCAGGAAAGTGGATGACAGAATAGAGTCTGCAGTTACCAGTCACAGGAAGCCAGAAAGGGCACAGTGAGGGTGCTGGGTGTCCAAGGCAAGAGACTAGGAACAACACAGGAAAACAGGAGAATGTGACATAAACCTGACAGTGTAGCTTTCCTGCTTCCAACTACCTAAAGGCTTGCTGTTTTTCACAGGATAAAGTCCAAACTCTTTAGCTTACTTGGCAGACCATCATGATCTGGTCATGGGCTACCTACCCCATTCATCTTTAACAGTCACCAATTACTGTTAAACATATTCATCTTTAACAGTCACCAATATGCCTTTTCTTTCATATTAAATCTTTGTTCTCATCACAGGAGTACTTGACTATTCCACAACATTCTGTGTATCTTTATGTCCATGAAAGTTAACTTGGCACCTCTTTAAGAAGAATCCTGCCTTGATAACTTGCCCCTGCCCTGCTCTTACCCCACCCCAACTCATTCTATTATTTCCCTAGAAAAGTCTGCTATTTTTTTAGGGCTTAGCCCAGACATTAGCCTGCAGGCAATTCTTATGGCACCTGCTCCCATTTCTGATTTTCCATAGCACTTTGCTTATTCCTCTGGCTTGACAACTCTCGTGCTGTGTGGTGGTTATTCATTTATTGTTTCCTAGTTCTGGGAACACGACTAGTTCTGAATATTCACAACCTAGCACCACTTATAGTACTAAACACATATTTTTAAAATCAACATTTGTCACAGTTTTATCCATGGAAGATTCTATTTTGACAGTAGTAAATGCTTTATCAATGACAAGGAAAGATGGAAAGATTGTACATTTTAGTATTATAATTAGCTCCGCAATTCTCAGAAAAAAATGAAATGAAGAATTTCCAAAATGGGTTCATGTCAAGATAATCTTACTATCTCAAGGCAAATGAAGCTCTTTTTTTTTTTTCTTCCTTTCCTGGTATGGTACATCCTTTGGGGAATCTAATGACCTTGACATCTAATATGAGAATATGGGTAGAACCTAATATCAGAGTAGTTTTTCAAATATCTAAAGCAGCATTTTTTGTTTTCTTTTTTAACTCAGTTCTTGCAACTGAGGCTGAATAGCAGTATTGGGAAATAATTAGAAACGCCATCGTACAAAAAACAAATCATAAAAAATGTTGTCTTTTACAATTTTCCAAATAATTTTGAAACTCATTTTTCATGTAGCTGAATAATACAACCAATGAATAAACTATCACTTATCTTTCCTGCCAGACTTGCTTGCTGTAGGAAAAAAAAAAAAACAAAGTGTGAAAATGTAACATGGGACACAAGATAAAAATAGGAAATCTAAAATGCATTTCTGAGACTTGATTTTGGCATTTGTTAAGACACCTGAAAAATCTCCTCATATGCACTAACATTACTTACAGAGAAGCATATGTGATTAGCCTTCTTTGGGAATTTCTTAACTTAAAAAGTATTTTGTACTATTCTGATTTTTGTTTTCCTGTTGGGTTGTTGGAAAAGTCATGACACATTTTTGCAATGAAGAACATAGAAAAATACGTCATGACTTTTCTGACAACCCAATAGAATAAACAGTTCATAAATAGCTAAGATTACAAAACTATAAAAAGCCCAGACTATAAAAGTGAATCTTTGTTGCTTAGCACTATCTACTTGAAACTGTTAATCCAAATTTGACTGCATGGAATAGTGAAGAAACTGTAGCACGCCCTCTCCCTTCTGGCCCTGAGGATGAGATGCCTTAATGGATGACTACAGACCGGGGAGCAGTGCACTTGTTTGTTTTCATTTTACCAACAAAACAAACCTTGGAAGGTCAGACCAGATAATGTTATCATGAAATACCAGTATGACCAAGATCATGGGTTTAAAATCTGCTGCTTTTGAGCCAAATCTAGTCACCAACTTTTTTTTTGTATTGCCTGAAAACTAAGAATGTTTTCTTATTGTTGTGAATGGTAACAATATAATCAAAAGAATAATATTTTAGGACATGAAAATTATGTAATATTTAAATTTCATTTGCCATATGATGTGTTGTTTTGGAATACTGCAACACACATTTGTTTAGGTATTAGCTATGCCTGATTACTCAGTGCAGTGGGAGAGTTGAGTTATTACAACAGAGATTTGTGGCCCTCAAGCTGAAAGTAGTTATTATCTGGCCAGTTATAGGCTGAATTGTGCACCCCTCTAATTCAAATTTTAAAGCCTTAATCCCCCCATGTGAGCATATTTGGAGATAGAGACTTTAAGGAGGTAATGAAGGTTAAATGAGATCATAAGTGCAGGGTCTTAATGCAGTAGAATTGTCATCCTAATAGGGAGAGAAATAGACACCAAGAGTTCAGACACACAGAGGAAAGGTCATGTGAGGACACAGCAAGAAGGGGAGCCATGTGCAAGCCAAGGAGAAAGGCCTTGGGAGAAATAAAGTCTACAGGCACCTTGATGTTGGACTTCCAACCTCCAGAACTGTGAGAAAATAAATTTCTGTTATTTAAACATCCAGCTTGTGGTATTTTGTTAGCGGCAGCCCTAGCATGAATACATGGCCCTATACAAAAAATGTACTGATGCCTGATCAAGACGGAAGCCACAAAACTTTAAATCTAAAAGCCTGAGAAACTCACAACATTTAGCTGGTACTATACAGCACAAAGCGGGAACCCTAAAAGATACAACTCAAGTAGAAAAAAATCAAGGATAAATACAAGAAAGTATCTTTCTGCCGGCACTTTATTATGGAAATAACACATTTGGGATGGAGGGGCTTCTGTGACTGGGAAGTTACTTGGCATCCGAAGTTTGGTTTAACCCTTCTCTCCGTGTCTTTATTGTTTATGCCAGCAAATCTGTGTGTGTGTATGTGTATGTGATTGTACTTACATATATGTTTGTTTTTTAGCTAACATAACAAGCAGTCTTCTGAGTAGGAGGTTTCTATTGTTCTTTCAATTATTTTTTTGCTTCTCATCTAAAAATATTCATATTTTTGTTTGAATTATTTTGGTTCTTCTAATATTTTTAAAGTTACGTTTGATTTTTTTAAAAAATCTAATCGAATTTCAAATGGTTTCATTTTGTTGTGTACCAGATGTAATATTTTATTCTTTCCCTTTTCCTCAGGAAGCATGAATCTGTGCCAGAAGGACACAGAAATGTAGTTCAGAGATGGTTGATAACAAATCAAATCAAAGCTAAGCAGCTCACTTTTCAGATAAAGTGTTCTCAAGCAGTGGAAATCTCATGATATTTCAGGATGGTAAGGAAATCAGAAAACTATGCCAAGGGCTGAGTTTGGTTTACAAAATGAAAAACAAAACCTTTAAATGATTTTCACTATATTGTATATTGGTAACTATTTTTTTTTTCAATAGAAAGGAGGAAACAATCTATTTTCTTGTTCATAGACTCATAAAACATAATGAATTGGAAACAACCTTGGTAATCATCTAGTCTAGTTCATCCTCATAACTTTATAAATGAGAAAGGATTTTGAGTAATTTGATCTATGTTTTTATCAGTCAGCAGAGTCTAGATTACACTATAGCAAAAACCAAACTCCAGATCTCAGTATCAATAAAACAAAGTTATTTCTCCCTCATTCTTCAAGCTCAAGTGGGTGGGCACCATATTCTCTTAGGGACTGGGGCTGACAGAGGCTCTGTCTCAACACCATCTTCATGAGCACAGTGTCTGAGAAAAGAAAGGGCTGTCTTCCACTTCCACCTGCATATCAGTAGCCACAAGACTACATGACAACCCCAGAGGAAGCAGGGACATGCAGTCCTACTCTGTGCCAGCATGATAACTAAAACACTTATGATAGCCTCAGTGTCTGCCACAAACTCCAGTGTTTCTGGTTTGTTACTCGTTACAACTAAAGTGACATCTACTAGAGTACAGTTTTGAGCTGAAGGGGACAGACACTGTGTTTTCAATAAGGCATTTTGAAAATTAATCCTTTTCCTTCCAATATTGTTTTCTGCAAGTTACACAGAAATAGCAGGTGAGATATAAGTCAGTAGAGGGGGGAACAAAGAATATATTAGTATGTAAAAGTTTTATTTTACTTATTTCTAAATACAGTATGGAAAAAAAAGCAGAGAATTCTACCTATTTTTGTTTCTTTCTTTGGACATTCAGTTCTGATCATGAAGGAAAGCTCAAGAAAATCAAGCTCTCTTTTAATTGCCTCATCAGAAAAATTGGCAGGAATAATATAGAATTTAGAAATGTGACCTGTGGCTTGAGACTTTAAGACTATAATGATTCAAAGTGGATGGGCAAAAGCTGTAGAGTGGGCACTATATGTCAACAATAACAGAGGCAGTTTCTAAAGGGAATAAGAGACACTCGCCACAGCCCAAATTCCTGGGCAGTGGTGGGATATAACTATTATATGCATGACAGATCTGACAAAAGTATACACAGATAGCTACAAAATTATAAACAAAGTTATATTTGTGTGTATGTAAAAATTTTAACTTTTTTCATTAAACCAGAAAATACAAACAAAAGCTATGAGAGCTAAGTTGGCCACCACTGTCCAAAGTCAACAAAAATGTATCCTTTTCCAAAATGATGATTCATCATCACAAATAGGAACTCATGTAGAAATACCCTCTCCCGTACCCTTGAGATTTTATAAAGTCTATGCTGAGAAGGAGACTCAATTTAACTAACTTGCCCCAAATCACACAGCTATTAAGTATCCAAAATCAATGCTAGGCTATAGTGTCCTGTAGTTGAAGGTTCTTTTACTACGTACTACCTTATCTTTTAGCTAAGTGATTCCAGCAGGGTACTAATCTATGCCATTTCTGAAAATTTCCAGGAAATAACGTCCTACAACGATGTTTATGGAATTACATATCAGTATGAAATATATTGGGTTGTCGGAAAAGTCATGATGCATTTTTGCAATGAAAAGCATACAAAAAATACGTCATGATGTTTCCGACAACCCAATAGGTGACTTAACCAACTCACATTCAACATTTTTGAAGATGTTTGTGAACTATATTATTGCAATAGATTTATCATTACTGTACTAGGTTATCTTCATTGCCTCTTTCTATATTTATTCATTTTCTTGTACACACTAGGGCTACCAAGTAGTTTATGTAATCTGGTTTTTAATATCTATTTATGCCCATATGTGTTATTTTCCTGTGGCTAACCAAAACAACCACAAAATGGGTGGTTTAAAACAACAGAAATTAATTCTCTCATAGTTCTGGTGAAAAGAAATCCAAAATCAAGGTGTAGGCAGGGCCACACACTCATTGTAGGCTCTAGGAGAGAAATTTTCTTGCCTCTTCCAGCTTCCAGTGTGTGTCTCAGCATTCCTGGATGTTATTTGGTTTGGGATCATATCATTCCAGTCTCTGACTGGATCTTCACATCACATCTCCTCTTTGTTTATCAAATCTTCCCTCTGGTTTTTCCATTTGTCATTGAATTTAGCCCCACCCCTTACCCCTGGCGCCCCCCCAAATAATTCAGGAAAATCTCTTACTCTCAAAATCTGTAACTTAATTACATCTGCAAAGACCCTTTGTCAAATAAGCTCTAATATTCACGGGTTCTGTACGTGAGCAAATAATTTTGGAGGCCACCATTCAACTTGCTACAAGGTATTTATCATAACGATTTTGTCTGTATTCAATTGTCATCTTGGGAGTAAAAGACAAATCTGCTTTTCAATTCGATTACAAAATAAACATTTGGACAAGGAGGATGAGGAAGGTGAGAAAGTCCAAGGAGAATGAATCAAAATATAATTACCTGGTTTTCGGTCCTCAGTGACTTTTTAGTGCGGTTTTATAAAAATAAGAGAAAACATGACTTGATATGAACCAGGTGATAAGGACCTGCAATTTGCTCACTAGGGTCAAATTGAAAGAAACCTATCTGATTGCTAAAATACGAACTAGCCTTGTCTGGAGATGAGTTTGCATAGGGAAGTGAAAGTATCACAATTTCAAGATGATATTTCCCATGAACAGTGAACATTTGAAAAGGCCATATAATTCTCTCTCTTTCTCTTTCTCTCTCTCTCTCTCTCTCTCTCTCTCTCTCTGTCTCTTTAGGATTTTAAAGGAAGCAAGCTCCTCCTACTTTGATAGTACTACTATTAGAATTCACACTAAAGTTAAATCCCTCTTTCCACAGAAATGTATAAAGGCTTGGGGTAAATTTTTAATTTTTGAATGGGCTACCTAAAAGTGAATTCATCTTTGTCAAGGCTCAGTTTGCAATGTATACAATGGATACAATATAATAATGAAACTACTAACAATAACAATATTGTTAATAATAAATATCTACTTTTTAGAGTTTTTTTAAACCCAAATAGGAAGATCTATGAAAAATATTTATTCTCTGTTAACAAAAGAATGCTCCATAACTGTTACTGTTATTATTGGGTTGTCAGAAAAGTCATGAAGTATTTTTTCTGTTTTAAGTTGCAAAAATGCATCATGACTTTTCCGACAACCCAATATTATTATTGATTATTGTCATCATAATTATAACTAAGAATCTATATGCTAAAATATATTTTTAAATATTTTACAAATCATGGAGCTAAGAAATATTAGATTCCAGACAAGAGCGCCAGCATTCTAAGTCCCTGCCTGGAAAACCTTTAGCTACACTCTGTTATTGACATATATATTTAGCAGCTTGAAACATGCATCTATTACACTTCAATTCTATTTTATAATAATTAATTGTATCTCTGTTGTGTGTAATACAACAACAGGAATTCAGAAAATATCAGAAATGTGGTTTGTTTTGTTTTGTTTTAGCCCACATTTTCAGTAAATCCATCCTAACTGTAGAGTTATTCAATAAAGACCCAATGTATGAACAGGTTGATTATATCTGAAAGGATTTAATTCAACAAGGCTTGAGGAAGAAGAAGCCCTTGAGGAAGAAACCATAAATCAGTAAAGTCAAATGCAATAAGCTGGTAGTATGATGAAAGTAGAAGAATAATTGTAAACACATTTAATAAGCAGATTAAACACAAGGAGGAAATTGTTAAGAAATTCTTAATGATTCATGTTAATGGAATGCCTGAATAACAAAGCAGACAATTAATCAAAGACAAGGGGAAATTAATGTTTGTGATTTGTGGCATGTAGTTGGAGGTCTAGTAAGAATGAAAAGTGAAGTCACCCCATAAAAGAGAGAATGACAGAAAAAAGATGTGGAATAAATACTGTTGTTTTCCTTAAAACAAAAAGTTGGTGAGCTGCAGAAAATCTCTAGATCACTAAACCCAAGATAATTATTTAAAATTATCTGGCTGTTGAAACAACTGAAAGCAAGGCATGGAAAACATTATGTACAATGTCAGTGATTACATTATAACATTTGTAACATTTATCTGGCTCTCCATGGAGTTGAGGTTTACATGGGCTAAAAGTTCTACCCAGATTCTAGTACAGAATAACTACAATCTGCTTGAAAGACTCCCTATACCTTCATTCATTATTTTCTAAATTTCCTCTCCTACAATGGTGCATTTTACACACAAATGTATTGTATAAATATATTTAATTATGCTCCTGTTCTATTGAGATATACTTAAATGTTGTGTAATTCCTCTAGGGCCCATGAGTAATAAACTTATCTATTTCACTTTCCTTTTCAGTCTTCTGTTGAACCATGGCTCACTATCTCACACTGACACCCAGAGGTGCTACTTAACAAATGTTAATTTAACAACATCACAACACTTCTTTATCCCAGTCTAATTATCACCATGTTCTACAAGTCTTTTCTTGGACACAGTTATGTCCACTAAATATGTACTTTGGAAAGGTCTCAATCACCTAGAAATCTTGAGAATGTCATCTTGTCCTTTAGTCTTCAGTCTCTGTTCTACAAACAGATGCCAAAAATATTCCTCAAAGTACAACTCTTTCTCACAATCAGATTAACCACTTTTCTCTGTTAATTTGTTGTAATAAGTTCTGTATCTTTCCCAAAAAACTTCCAGTACAGTCCAGTACAAGTATTATAATATTATGGTATCCAGGTACCTGTGATAACTTTTTCTATATCCTGGCAAAAAAAAAAAAAATTCTCTCATACCGCTTCCATAACACTCTGAATTTATTGTTGCATGAATCACCCTGTATTATCAGGGTTTATTTATATGTCTGTCTCTACCACTAAACTCAGAAGTCTTTGAAAGCTAGAAAATTCTTTTTTCTTTTTTTTTAAGGATTTTATTGGAGAATTGGGGGAGGGGAACAGACAAGTTGCTGTCCTTTTATCTTCAGTCTAGTTGTGGAGGACATTGTTTCACTGGCCCATGTTGGTATCATCATTGCACTCTTCCCAGGTGAGGCAGATCGGTCGCTGGCCTCTGGACGGCCACTCACAGTGGCTCTTGGCAGCTCACACTGGCTGCAGCCACTTATGTTGGCTACCGGCCACTCACTGTAGCCTGTGGCAGCCCACTGCAACAGCGGCTGCAGCTACGCCTTTGCCCGCAACTCTAGGAGGAGCTGTTGTTCATTATCTTAAAGCAAGAGGATTCCTATTCATCTCCATATCCCCACAACACAGACCACTTCCTGGCAAGCTATCCAGTTCAAAAGAACTGTTTGAATGATTAGGCAAAAGCTGACTGACAGCATATACACATATTGAGTGCTTTGCTGATGCAGATATTATCCAGGACTACTTAACATTTGTCTACCACTTTATTATTTTTTTGTTTTTGTTTTTTGGGTTTTTTTGGTGGTTTGTTTTTTTTTTTGGAGGGCAGTGTCACTGGCCCTCATATGTGGGACCCAAACCAGGACTGCTGGCGTCCCTAGCCAGCTCTCGACCACCGCACCACTTGGCCGGCCCCATTTGTCTGTCACTTTAGAAGATTTCCACATATAACCAATAAAATTTGATCATCACCACAGGTCTGTGCAGCTAGTACAACACTTTCTACCTTACAGCATTTGAAAAAAACTCAAAAAGATAAACTGACATCTCAGGGTCACCATGTGAATTGATGATAAATCATAGCTTAATCCTAGGTCTTTACACTTCCTTTTAATTCTATTCTCCATAATCTTCTCTAGTCTAGTAAATAACACAACCTCTTAAGAAGAATTCTGAAATTTCTTTAGCAATTTTGTATTTCTGTGCAACATTTGCCCTTGAACATTGTACATAGGCATTACAAGTTGTTCCTTGTACATAAAATATGATTCAACTTCTTTCAAATGTGTTTGTTTCTTTGGGTGGAAGAGCACAAAGCTAACATTTTATTAACATATTTTCTTATTGGAATGAAAGGCTATTTGGACAGGTTGATGGGTAAAATGAAATACCAACATTCAGACCAAATGAGATTTGAGAATACAAGTTTGGAGTTCTTAAACTGGTGTAAGATCAAATGGTATAAAAAAAGCGGGGGAGGATTACAAAAGAAAAGGACCAGATGAAACAAGGTAAGGATGGGAATACTCATCTCAGCTGTGGAAAACTCAGACTATAGCTAGTTAGATGAAAAAGGGGAAACAAAAGAAGGCCTTGGATTTTTTTTTTTTTCTGTACTTTGTTCTTAGGGAAACTACAGCCTTCAAGGTAACTTTCCTTCCCCATTCTTAGACCATATGTTAAATCCACCCAAAGTTCCAGAACTGCCTCAGACAACTAACGCTAAGCTAATCAATGCTATTCACCCTTTTGCCAAAGCAACTGATTCAGAGATTGGCATATGACCCAAACTGGAACAATAAGACCAATAAGAGCCAATACTGGGACTTTTGTGTAAGCAATCAGAGTAATGGACTCTCCTTTGATGCACTGAGTGCTAAAATGATGTAAAATTAAAACCGACAGGTAGTACTACAAGGAGGCTTAGAAATGGGCCAAATTAAGGAAAGCAGAACTAAAAAATGATGATATCTTTGAAATATTGGATCAAGAAACCTGAGCATACCTGAATTTGGACTATTAGGTTAAATGATCTCCTATTTATTATTATTATTATCAGGTTTCATTTTCTGATAGTTTTATTTAAAACTACATAATTGATATACCCTAAGACAGGAGCAATTCTGTAGGATTGTGTAGGGTTGGCCAAGGTAAAACATAGCAGGAAGTGGTAGACATGATATCAGAAAATTAGGCATAAGGTTTTGCATAAAATTACATGCAACATGTATGAAAAGACTTTCAAAATGGTGCTAATAATAAGTACCAGGGATCTGATTATAGGAATTCAACAAATGTTAGTTCTCTTCTCTTTCATAACAGATGGCCCCTTAATTAACCAGAAGCACTCAGTGATAAAGTAAAGGAAGGCCTTCTCCATCCTGTTATCACATTCATTTATTTAATGAGTGACATGGGTGATGTAAGGCAGAGCTTTCCAACTGGGACACACAATTTGCTGTGAATGGGGTACAGGTGAAGTAAAATAATGATCATTTTAGTCCTCGAGGTATATTTTAGTTAAGATATCACTGGAAGCTGTAATAAGCCCTAACATCTCAACACACTAGTAGCTTATTTCTCACTATCTAACAGCCGAAAGCTAATGTTTCTGGTCAGCAGTGGTCAGCGGAAGGCTTTCCTCCATGGGACGATTTAGCCACCGAGGCCCTCCTCAGCCAGCTTTTCCACAAGGGCTTAAGCCACTAGCCTGTTATCTCCAGCCATTAGCAAACATACTCACGTAACAACTGTGCCATTTACTTACTATGTTTTTCTATGTGTGTCATAATGGTCCTCAATTTTCTAAATCCTCTAGGTACCCAATAATTGTGGATTAGGCCCAACTCTGTTTCTGACTTCACGCTGCTTCTTTCACCATTCAAGCTCACAAGGTACCACTCTGGTTCTTTCCCCCTTTAACTTGCCTCTGTCCATTAACTACCCCATGTTTACCCATTTCCCTTTGTCTTTAACTACTCTGGAACCCTGCTCTGTATCAAAGTGCACTGCCATCATCACATTATGGGAACTCATAGCCTCTTTTTTTTTTAAAGATTTTATTGGGGAATTGGGGAAGAGGAACCACGTTGGGAAACCAGGGAAGGGAACAGACAAGTTGCTGTCCTTTTGTTCTTCAGTCTAGTTGCGGAGGACATTGCTTCACTGGCCCATGTTGGCATCATCATTGAGCTCTTCCCGGATGAGGCAGATCGGTCGCTGGCCTCTGGACGGCCGCTCACAGCAGTTCCTGTGACAGCTCACACCGGCTGGCAGCCGCTCCCGCTGGCTGCTGGCCACTCACTGTAGCCTGTGGCAGCCCACTGCAGCAGGGGCTGCAGCTACGCCAACCTGGGAACTCACAGCAGCCCAGCTCCAGGTGGAGCTGTTGTTCACCATCTTAGCTGTAGAGGGCAGTGTCACTGGCCCTCATATGTGGGATCTGAACTGGGGCGTCTGGCATCCCAAGCCAGCTCTTAACCAATGCAGCATTCGGCCGGCCCAACTCATAGCCTCTTGACGGGCAAACCAGTGATAGTGATGCTGTTCTTCAGGTACAAAATAGAGAAATTACCAATCCAAACTTAATATAAAAACCTATTCATCTTTTAACATGTAAGTAGTTACATTGGAAAAGAGAGATGAAAACATGTAGATCCCTCTCATATAAACATTAATTAATTGAAAATTCTTTTCTTTATTTCTTTCCCCTTTCTCAGTTTATCTTCAAGTATATCACACTCCTAAATATTTCCTTTATGTAAAAAAAACAAATATATAATGTATTCTATTGTATGTATTAGCTAGGCTAGCTACTTCCTATAACAAATAAGCCTACAATTTCTGTGACTAAACATATTATAGAAGATTGCACTGTCTTCTTATATAGTCCAATGCTTCGTGCTCCTTCTTATGAGAAGAGGAGTCAACTTCACACAATCATTTCATTCAGAGATTCAGGACTCAGATATTAGATCATCTTCAACATGTCACTTCCAAAATCATTCTGAGCATCACCATCCCACAGGCAAGAGAGGGAAGAGCATGGAGGCTTCACATAGGAAGGTTTGGGGGTCAGAAATGAAAGGGCCACATATAACTTCTGCTCTCCTTCAACTGGCCCAACCTCAGTCCTTTAACAACGCCTAACTGCAGAGGAGGCTGGAAATGTAGTTTGGCTGTGGAATTGGATTTGGTGTACAGCCAATGAACTTACCATCCTGTGACAGTTGGTTTTTATTTTAATGTAAAAATTATCCTATCCATTTGTCTTGCTTCATATTCTTCAGGCTTCAGATTCTTCAGTCCAGCGTTGATTCCCGATTCCCACCTCAATCTTAAGATATTAATTTCTCATTATATCCTGCAAAAAATTCCTTTTTATCCAAAGTAATTTACTTTCTGTTCACCAATCCTATCACTATGCTTTTCATAGGCCGTTTTAATTAATTCCATCTGGATATAATTTCTTCATTTTTTATTGACCTCTAATCCCTATATCCTTGAAAACATGACTTAAAACTATTCTTTTCCAGAGATTTTTCAAGAATTTACCTTGAAAGCTATATCCTTGACTATACTCATATACATATGGCCCAACAGTAATATACTAATTTTCCCTCTTTTTTCTCCCCTCATATTTCTGGGTAGATGTTAGGAATGTAAATTAACAAACAAGTTCTAAACTCTGTTATGTGGCTCAAGGTGAAACTCCCCATAAACATTCATTTCATGGCATCTTATTTTTTTTATGCAAAGCTATAAACTTATTTATAGCTAATGCTACATCTGCTCCAAGCCTATCAAAACCCTGGGAGATTGATTAATCTTTCTATGGGTCCACCCATAATTCTATTTTCTAATTTGTATTATTTAGAATAGACAGGAATAGATAAGGAACTTAGGAGAAAAAAGTCACAAAGTTTTAAAATGAATTGAAAAATCTATGAAATCTTTCATTACCATATTAAACTGCTTCCAAATCTGTATATATTGCACAAATAAATACACACATACACACAGAAATATATTTGAAATATGTATCTCAAAGATGCCTCTTTAAAGCTATTTATTTTATTTATCTGTGGCTTTAAGCTAAATAACTTACCCGAAGAAATATTTATATTCTTTTTTTTTTCTGACATTTTCTAAAAACCAATTTTCCTTAAAAATGAGGGCATAACATATTTGACCCCCTTTAGGAAGTACAAGAGGGTGTACCTTAAAATTTTGAACAATTATGTTATCAGTATTATGGTTAATACTTTAAAAAATGAAGATTTTCTTTGGAATTATTTGCTATATAAAATATGTTATAATATCTTTATGAAATCACATGTGTATTGTGCTTTTGAGGAAACATTATTTTATAACTCTTTCTAATTTTTCTATGGAGCTTTTCTGTCTCTTCTCTCATCCAGTGTTTTCAAATTATATTTTCAGAGATTCAAGATATAAAGTAGATAAACACTGTGCCTGCATCCTTCCGTGAACACATTAAAATTACAACTACATTATAGAGCAATCAACCTGGAGAACCATCTGAAGTCTAGCTGAACAGAAGTCTCATGACTGAAAATATAAAGAAGCCTCGTCAAGATTGGTAGGAGGAACAGAGACATGGAGCAAGCCCCAAACCACCATATCGTGGTTTAGAATCAGGAGGGATATCTCAGCCAAGTGAGGGACCCTAGCCCCCACACCAGCCTGCCCAGCCCAGAGTACTGATGCTGGGAAGAGGAGCCACCACAACATCTCGCTGTCAAAAACAGTGAGGATTCCAACAATTCAGGGGGGATGAAAACACAGATCTCATAAACGAGCTTCACACAGACTCACTCACTTGCAGGTTCTCACGTTGGGCTCCAGAGGAGACATGGTGATTCAGGGGGCATCCAAGACAGGGAGGGTGGGGGCAGACTGAGGTGTGTAGCTTCAGAGGGGAGGGCTTGAGGACAGTTGACATTTTCCCTGTGTGAGGCCCTCCTTCTGTGCAGCTGGCAGGTAGGCACCATCTTGCCTATCTTGAGCCCGCCTCCACAGGCCAAATCTGAATCTGATTGGCCTGGTGAGTTCTGCTACTCCAACCTGCTGACTCACAGGGACTCCGTCCCACCCAACTCCAACACTGCGGGAGGCACTTTCTGGTGAGCAGCAAGCCCCACACACATTGGACCCTTTCTTGGAAAACTATCCAAGTCCAGCAGACTCCTGTGGGTGGTGACTGGCCTAGGCGTGCTCTGAGATTTTTGCTGAGTGGCCCCAGGTTCAGCACTGGCACCAAATCAGAATGTTCATTAACCTGGTGAACACAACTCTTCCCTCTCTAGTGACCTGAAGCCCTGCTTCACTCAACTTTCAGACCTCACAAGGCTTTATCTACCATTGAACCTTAAGGAAGCTAACAGGTAGCAACAGGCCTGTGGGTGTCCTGGCTTTTTGAGGAGTTACCCCAGGCCTAGCACTGGTGGCAGCCAACCTCGGTTCACAGCAAGGTCTCTCCCATGCACCTCCAGATTTAACACAGGCAGCAAACAACCACAGATCGCTTTATAGCTACTACCAGGTAGTCTCAGACTGGTCACAGGCAGTGGGTGACCTGGGCCTGCACTGGAGCCCCTCCCAAGAGACCCCATAAACAACATACTTAGGGGCCGGATTCAGACCACAGCAGAGCATTGCCCAATTACCCCTACAAGCAGAACACACAAAGGGAGGTCTCAACAGGCACCAGAGCCTGCTAGGGTGAATCCCATTTCATATGGTAAGCCCCCTGCACAGCAGCCCATAAGCTGTGGATATGGCCAAACCCCATAGCCAGTCAGCCTGAGGGTTAATCTCATCCACTGATATACCAGTAGCTATCAGGGCTCAACTATAATAGGATAGCACACAGAGCCCGTACAAGAGACACTCCTGCAGCACACTACTAGGGTGACCAGGGAGACTGTGCCACTGGGCCCCACAGCACACCTACTACATACGGCCACAAGGTCAAGATTGAGAAACATAGCAGCCCTACCTAATACATAGAAACAAACACAGAGAGGCAGCCAAAATGAGGAAACAAAGAAATATGTCCCAAATGAAAGAACAGGAGAAAAATCCAGAAAAAGAACTACATGAAATGGAGGCAAGCAACCTACCAGAGACAGTGTTTAAAACACTGGTTATGAGGATGCTCAAGGAACTTAGTGAGAACTTCAACAAGGAGATAACAAGCATAAAAAAGGATGTAGAAACTATAAAAAACAACCATTAAGAAGTAAAGAATACAATAACTGAAGTAAAGAATGCACTAAAAGGAATCACCAGCAGACTAGATGAAGCAGAAGATTTAATCGTGATTTAGAAAGCAAGATAGCAGAAAACATCCTATCAGAACAGAAAAAAAAAAAAATCCAAAAAAAAAGTGGGGAGAGTTTAAGGGACCTCCAGGACAACATAGTAGTTATAGTTTTAAGCTTCTAAGAGGATATCGCATGCTAAAATATTTCTTTATGATTGGATTTATAAATGATATAAAATTGGAGCTTTCTTTCATAATGTTTGCATATTAGCAGCACTAGCTGAGTTATCATGATGTAATTCTGGCAAACCCCTTGGGTTTGCCAAAATAAATAATCAAGTGAGCTAGATCATATGATTCTATTGAGCTATAAGGTTAGTAGAAAGCCAATAGAGATTTCCAAGTATTTTTCCTGGTGTCTGCTATGCTTCAACTCAATGTCAGCTGTTCTGAGTATATTTGAATCAATTCTGTGCAGGAATCACTCTGATCTGAGAACGCTGGGTAGCAATCTGAGCTAGTGGAATGCTTGTACGCTTGTCCTACCTGACTTCCACACTCTTTTCCACCAGGTTCAGGCTAAGGTGGAGGTCTGTGCAGGACTCAGGATATGGGTCTAGCACTGACCCTTCTGTATGGGGTCAGGAGAGGCTCCTGAATCTGGAGCTAGAATGGGTTTGTTAGTTGGGAGACTAAGGCTGAGCGGAGCTGAGAGAAACAGCAGCCTCACTCTCCAGTGGATTCAAGGGTTTCCATCCTCCATCAGACCCATGTCACAGCTCCTTTGATTTGTTCTTTAATTTACACATATGATTTTTTTTTTTAAGTTGGACCTC
This sequence comes from Aselliscus stoliczkanus, assembly GCA_033961575.1. Lineage (NCBI taxonomy): Eukaryota > Metazoa > Chordata > Mammalia > Chiroptera > Hipposideridae > Aselliscus > Aselliscus stoliczkanus. The sequence goes on along the minus strand of CM066729.1, from coordinate 98,198,124 downwards.
AGTCAGTTTTGGGGTTTAAAGGTATCTTAAGTTTTCAGTCAAATATTAGCAAAACATAGTACTTTATCTTTTAAAGATAGTACATATCTTTAAATTTTCCTTAACAATGATAGCAGCTTATATTTATAATGTATTTATTTCTAATCAAAATACTTCTGTGAGCTAGAGGAAAAGCTTCACTACTGTTTTATAGAGAAATTTAACCATGAAGAGGTTCATTGACTTATATATATCCAGATCACTGAGCAATAAACTGTAACATTAAATTCAAGAGGATTCAAAACATTGTGTATTTGTTTTCCTCACCTTCTTCTTCTCAAAGTCACTACAAGAGTTTAAAAGGATGTTTTCATATCTTCCTTTATATATCTTATCTGTAGGTGAATACTTCCTCCCTCTCTCTCTGGCTCTCTTTCTCTTGTTAATAAAATTCCTTCTAAAAGAAAAAAAATGATATTTTTCTAGAATTTTCACATTCTATCTATCTTTTCAAGTGTGTGCTCATGGAAGTATGAAAAATAGTTTAAAATGGTTATTTTTAATATTGACATTTTTATGCTTAATTTCACTTATTTCTATTGACAGTGATTGTTGGTTATATGATTTTTTTGCATTTGTAGCATCTCATCAAAGTGTACATTTGAAGTTGGTGAGTGTAATGTATTTAAATTATATCCAAACAGAAAAAATAAAAATGCTAAATACTGTTACTTCATAAGTTAAAAAAAATGAGGACATAAGCTAGAAAACTTACATGTGAATATAAAAACATGTGTGAATGTAAATAGAAAGTGAATAAAACATAAAAATTATACTTAGAAAAAAAAAAAAAAAGGTCAGACAGGCCAGAATACCAATAATGAAAGCTACCAATGAAACTAACTGCTTCAGGGGACCATATGGGACTTTCTGGAGCTCATTATAATTTTCTCCCCTCAAATTACAATTTATTCACATAAAAATATTTTCGGTATAAATTTCGGGTACTTTTTTCCAGTAATGCAATACACATCTTTGAACCACATAGAAACATTTTAGGCAAAAGTCCCCCATTAAATTGGTTTTCCTGATGTAAATCTTTAGTCCCAGACTGTCACCTCAACATTGAACCCTAAATTTATCATGTTTTATTAAAAAGAGAGCATGCCTATGATAAGTTTTTCTGGGTGAATATACTGGAGCTTCAAAAGCTTTGTTAAAGAAGGGTCAGACACTCCTCCCTGAGATAGCCGGGAAGAACGCACCATACTCTACAGCTGACTGGCCCAGCAGCTGGCTTTAGTTGTGATCACCACACCAGGACTAAATCATGCCTATGCTAAAACATTTTAAATTTTTCTTTCTTTTACCTACAGGCATTCTCATCCTATGTCTCAGAATCACCTTGGAAACATTTAAAATACTGATTCTCAGACCTCTCTGTAGCTTAGGTATATACAACCTCCCCAGCTGGTGGCCTCACTCGAAACAGCCTCCTCCACCCCCATCCTAAGCATCCTGATGTTGCTGTCCTGTTTGAGAGGGCACAGTAGGGCCCTCTCAAATCTCACTTGATTTTGTTTCTCCTCAAAGCTCTTTAGGCCAAAATGAATTAGAGCTTGTCAACATAAGAACGACCAAATCTGTAAAGAATTTTTATAAAAATTTATTTGAGCCAAAGACAGGATACACCTGGAAGCAAGATCTCAACAGACTGAAATAAGTGCTTCAGAGAATAACAGTTTGCAGTTTCTTTTTACGTATTTAAGGTTCAGGAGGGAACATAAGGAAGATTACATGAAGGTGGGAGGAAGCAATGTGGGGATCTGATTACAGGATAGTTAAGATTATGTGCTTTTTGGGAGTGGTCACGTGGCTCTCTTGAGGGATGAAAGGATGGTCAGGTATTAGAAGGAGGGGTAAGGAAGGAAGCATTTCAGAGGTGTGTTAACCAACTGGACAGAGCTTGCTTAAGGCAAAGATAAACGTTTTAGTAAAGAAATCCTATGCCTGGGGCATGACTGCCCACCATGACCTGCTCAGTTAGGAATTTATGATCAGATCACCCTGTGAGGTTACTCTCCATAAACCCGCCCCCCCTTTTTTTTTTTCTGATCTTAAATTTATTTGTTACTCTTAGAAAAATCTCATTTTTGACTGGACTCAGACTTAGAGGTAGAAGCTCTCAGAGAGGACAGCCTGCATCTCTTGGCAATCTGTTCCTGGAATTTTTCTTTGGCCTCCTTCATTCTCTTGGCCAAAAGCTTAGCATCTTCTGCAGCCTCTTCCTTATTTTTCTTAGTATGCTGTTTCTTCAGAGCAATACGCCGACATTTGTATTGCAGGACTCATGGAGTAACAAGACACTGAATCTTGGGTGCTTTGGTCCTAGGTTTCTTACCTTCTTTGTTTAGGGGCTTTCTCACAACATACTGGCAGACATCATCTTCTTTGGAGAGATTGAAAAGTTTACGGATTCTGCTAGCTCTTTTGGGCCCCAGGTGACGAGGCACAGTAGTATCAGTGAGACCAGGAATATCTTTCTCCCCTTTTTTTACAATGACCAAGTTGAGAACACTCAGATTGGCATCCACTATGCAACCCTGAACCGATTTGCGCTTTCTTTCTCCAGTCCTCCATGGTCTATAACAGGAATGCCCCTTACTCAGGAGCAGGTGGACACGGCCATGGGTCAAGACACCCTACTTCATAGGGAAACCTTGTTTGTCTTTTCCACCACTGATTCGAACCACATAACCCTTCTATTCTTCACCCAAAGCATCAGCAGCAACTTCTGTGGCCATCCACTTCTCATAAAACGTACGAAGTTTGCGTTCATCGCCCACTTCAATGAGTTTCTGGCAGCCAGTGGCTGGGAAAGAGATATTCAGCTTCATCTTGAAGCAGCCGATGGCCTCTGAGGCACCACGAAAAAGAGATAAAACCCCTCTTTTTATCCACAAGTTGAAAAGCAACTTTCTCAATAACTCACCCCTAAAATTTATTTTATTTTTAAAAAATTTTTTTTGGGGAACAGCCATGGTCATTTGTTATACATTGCTTTCATGCTACAATGACATAGTTGACTCTTTTAAGGAGGACACAGCTCACAGTGGCCCATGCGGGGATTGAACCGACAACTTTGGTGTTATCAGCACCACGCCTAACCAACTGAGCTAACTGGTAACCCCAATTTATTTTATTTTTAATTTCCTGAAACTTACTCTACAATATGGAAAAGCAAATATTTAAATATTTCCCTTAAAAATCCCAGCTTTTTGAGATTAAAAATGAAAAAAATCTCAAATTGCTTATCAATATTGTAGATGAAAAGCGGGCCACATAGTAAATCTGACAAGTTCAGGAAAGGCCAACATGCAGGCTCTACAAACTCAGAGACCAAAAGTAACCACATAAGATGGTCTGAATGTAAAAATTCCTAACTAAAAGCTTGGCATGTAGCTTCCTTGACAAAGGTCAATCTTTACCTTAAGTGAACCTGTCTGTTGTATTTTAGCATCTAAGACAATATACCCTTGGAATGTCAGAGTAATCCCGTTTTCCAGACCCCTCAGGGAACAGCCCACTGTACCAGAGCATGAGACCACAGAACCTCTCATTGTTATCATGTACCCCATAACATCTGTATGTGCTGTAAATTTTAATTAACTATCCTGCACCCACCAATATAAAAGAAGTATGTCTTTCCATTTTACTCTTTATCTAATTGCAGAGATTTCCCCACTTTGCTTTCTCCTATCCCTCTAACCTACCACAAACGGATTTCATATAACCCTCCTTTGATTCTAATGCATAAAATAAGTTGCAAAACTGCCAATCTCTGGAGCATTTTCTTAATCCGTTGAGATTTTGCTTCCCAACAATTGTCATCAGTTTGACTCAAACTCATTAAAGTTCTCTACAGGTTTGGATGTTTCCTATGTCAACAATATGATAATGTACTTTTATCTTAGAAAATTTATTTTAAATGACTTAAAATGGATATTTCTGCAACAGCAGAAGTAAGAGTGTTTTCTAGGAATTAAACCATATTCCTGACTCTGAAAGAATTAATTCACTAGTAACTATTTATTGAGCACCTAACAAGTGCATATTATTCTTGCACTCAGCTTTGTGGGAAATGGAAGAGAAACCAAAACTAAACCATTTTTTTATTTTTTTGGAAAAAAATTGTAGGTAAAAATAGGTAATAAGATAATAGCACAGACTGACAAATGAATAAACATTGAAATGATTGACATAAAATAAGTGGCTGAGTTCTAAGAAAGAAACGATGAATTGGTTAACAGTGGTGAGGAAAATTCAGGAGGAATGATGAAGCAGGAGACAATCTTAATAATAAGGTACTATTGTGTATTCCCAGATCTTGTGGAGCCCATATTTCTTACTGGGAAGGAGTGGGGGATAAAACTGGATTATTAGAAGTGGGCTGTAGTTAATAAGACTTTAAAAGAATAACTAAGGAATTTAGACATTATTCTGTAGAATACTGGGAAATTATATAAAGGAAGGGCAATTAAGGAATGTAGTCAATATGATTAAAATTGCAATGGCTTAAAGATTTACATTTCGAGTGCCTGGAATTATTCAGAGCAAGTGAGAAGAAAGGTGTGAACAAGAACCTGGAAGCAGGTTATCCTGGGGGAATTAAACTTTAAAAGTAATTCAAATCGTCTGAGTAGGTATACGCAAAATAACGCCAAAGAGGCAAAATGGCTTATCTTAAGCAGCCTAATTGAATTCATGAGTATTTCAATTAGAAGGTCTCCACCATCAGTTGGTAAGTAAAGAAAAAAGTAAGAAAATTGGCATAACCACCTCAAGCACTGCCTAGGGCAGAGTGACCCTACACAGCCTTACCTTTGCCTGAAAATTAATGTTTCCACTACTGCCATGTTGACATTTGAATTTGACTCAGAACTAACTCTCTTAGCTTTTAGTATGCTTTCACAAGCAACCTGCTTCTTAAAATTGCCAAATGATTTTATTAATGGGAAAGAATAATAGGCCAAAGGGTTTACTATTTCCCATGATATGTTAACAAATCTTTATTCTGATTTATAGACCCGTGTCTTAGGAGATTAAGTATTGTGAATCTGCCCTTAAGAGTAAAAACCACCATTTACAGGGCTCTTTGGATGCGTTGAGCCTGTATTGATGACTGATGGGGTTCAGGACATCCCTGCCAAAATAGGGTATCTTGGAATACTGAATATTTCAAGATGAAGAAATTTGAGAAGCAGGTACAGAAAGAACTTTCTGACCTTCCCCTGAAGCAGATCATAAAGACCTCATGGGAGATGAGTCTTACTTATGTTACCAGTGTTTGGGTTCTGGGGTTCCCCAAGGTAGAAAGCTGGAGGAAATCCCAGAAAAACTTCCAGAGAGATTTTTATAAGCTTATGCTTGAGCACAAGAGAGGCAGCACAGAGGCGAGAAAGGTCCTCCAAAATGACTCTGGGGGCTGGCTCTGTTGGGCTGCTTTTATAAGCTGGGAACAGGCAAGTTTGTATGAAAAGGCAAGCTTTTTGAAAGTGGCAGGTGTTTTGGAAAAGGCAGGCTTTCTTTACTGGCTGTGTTGCCTGGTAACTATGCTTGCACTTACACTGTAGAGGCAAGATGGCAGACTGCTCATTATCACCACCCAGGAAACTGTATAGTGGTCAAACCTTGATCAACTGCATATATGGAACAGTGGTTTGACATCTGTATGGAAGTAAATGGCTAGAAGGGAGGAAATAATCAGTAACTTCTGCATTTTTGTGTAGCGAGTGGTAGGGTGGTGGCATTCTTGTGGTCAGCTTATGCAGCTTTCCTCCTGGCCATCTAGTATTCCTCTGGACTCAGGCCGAAGTTCCTATGCTGTCTCACTTTTGTCCTGAGGGATTTTATCCTCCTTATCCTTAAGGGATTAGGGTTATAGGTCTCTTCTGTAACACTTATTTTTATTTTTTTAAAGGATTTTATTGGGGAACTGGGGGAGAGGAACAGCGTTGAGGAATCAGGGAAGGGGAACAGACAAGTTGCTGTCCTTTTGTTCTTCAGTCTAGTTGCTGAGGATGTTGCTTCACTGGCCCATGTTGGTATCGTCATTGCGCTCTTCCCAGATGAGACAGATCGATCGCCGGCCTCTGGATGGTCACTCACCGCGGCTATTGGCAGCTCACGTTGGTTGCCAGCCTCTCACACTGTCTGCTGGCCACTCACTGTAGCCTATGGCAGCCCACTGCAGCAGGGGCTGCAGCCCAGCTCCAGGTGGAGCTGTTGTCTTCTGTAACACTTATAATGAGAGGAAAGGAACATCCTTATCTGCAAAGACTGAGAAACATCAGAGGTATCTGAACAAACAGGCCTTATTAAATGTTCCCCCTTGTTTACTATACAGTCATGTACAACTTAAAGGCAGGGTTATATTCTGAGATATGTATTCTTAGGCAATTTAATCATTGTGCAAACATCATAGAGTACACTTACACAAATTTAGGTAGTACAATGTACTACACATCTACACTATATGGCACAGTGTATTGCTCTGTAAGAGAGGAAAACTAATTTTCCCTCCTCCCTTCTGGGTTCTTGGTTGAGACATCCCTATAATACAAGACAGATTAACAGGAGGAAACACAGAAAAATTTATTAACTCACCAAAATGGTTGAACCTACTACCTTAAAAACCATCTTTAACTGAAGAAAAAAGATGTTGGGGGTTGGGAGAGTCAGGAGATTATCAAGAAAAGCACATTAAATAAGGGTAAGGTTATTATGCAGATTTCAGTCTACGTCGTCTTCATTAATAAGAGTTCCTGGTACAGCTAGGAGGACCCTCTTACAAGTGTAAATATCTTTTTAAAAGGTAACATATAGTTGGTTTACAGAGCTTCTCCCATACTTGTTATTTCTTAAAGTTAGCAAGGCTAAAACAATCCTAATGCCAAATAGTCATATTTTGGGGTGAAAATCCTGTTCCCCTACAGATTCTAGGCTACAAGCTTCTACAGCATATTTGTACTGTATACCATAACTGTATACTATACTGAATACTGTAGGCAATTTGACCTAAATGTCATTATGCAATAAACAACTGTACTTAACTCACACCCCTTTTTCTATCACATTTTTTTCACAGCATTCCACTCCATCACACCTAGCATATCACGTTTAATTACTTCTTCAGGTCTTACTTTGCTTATGGAAGCCCTTGTGTCATATAAAAATTATATTAAATAAATTTGTATGCTTTGTTCTTATTAATCTGTCTCTTGTTACAATGACCCCAGCTGAGAACTTAGAAGGTTAGAAGGAAAATATATTTTGTTTCCCCTACAGAACTTTATGATACTAATTTATTTAATCCTTGATTAGTCTATAAAGTAGATATTATTATCCTTATTTTCCAGATTAAAAACACACACACACAAAAAAAAATAAAAACCAAAAACGGAGAAGTATCCAGGTAGGCAAAGCTGGCTCAACACTCAACCCAATTAAAATAATCCATCACACTGTCAGGTAGAAGTTAGAAAATGTAGGAGGAGGAGTGGTGGGAGGGGGGTCAATAGTGCTTATGGGAAAAGCTCATAATTATCTTTGATCAACTGCCTCCAGCCACATATCTGTTTTTACAACAGATGACAAGAGGTGGTCTGGAGCAAGACAAGGATCTGAGTCAACAGACCTCCACCCATCTTAGGAGATCACACCCTCCCATGACAGAGCATGCACCATTTTTCCTACCAAATCAATATGTAACTCCCTCACCCCATCCAGCAAACTAAGTCCTAGGGACAAGGGCTCTTTCTCTCTGGCCCCAAGCTCTCTGGCACTTGCTCTCTCCCCCTTTCTCTCTCTTCCCCTCTCCCCCTCTTTCCCACCTTGCTAGGCCCATTTTCTTCTGCTAGGAGCCAACAGCACCCCAGTGTCTGACAAGGTCACATCGAGGTAAAGATCCACGCTCAGTGCTGGATGTCCGGGGTGCTGCCCTATGGTTGGTCATGTAATATCTCCTGCCTCTATGAACCCATGTGCCTTTCCTCCACATCAGATCCTATAGGAGACAGTACTTTCACTGCATTTATGGCAAGTTCCTGTGGTACCCCAATGAGAGATGGCTGTGTAAGTCAATGATGGGCATGATCTCCTAAGAGAGGGGACAACCCAAGGCAGGTGGTAGCCCCCATGGGGACCCCAGTACTAAGAAAGAGGGTACTCAAGCCTCTTGGAAACAGAGGCTCAGACCTCTGGTCACATAGGCCAACAGCCTGTCTGTGAGAAGCCAACAGCCTGTCTGTGAGAAACTGATGATAACGTCCATCCTTTAGCTCACTTGCCTATGGTTATTGCTGTAAGAGGTCTCCTTGGAGACCAAGGTCTTTCGGACATGAGAGTTCTGATAAGAGGCAACTTACTGACCATGGGGTATGTTAATCAACAGTCTTGTTTTAACTCTTTGCCTTGTACATTGCTGTAGCAATAGATACTGAAGCTTTGACTGAGAAACAGATGTTAGCCTCTATTGCAATAATATGTAGCCCTTCGTAGGATAAAAAAGGTTTGAAACCTCCTTTTGCTACTAAGTATTATAATCACATAGAAATAGACTTTAGATGGTTTTGCCCTAAACTCAGCCACTGCTAGTCTCTTGTCAATAGCTCAAAGTATGCGCCTTGTGAGGTAGTCATGGTAACCAGTCTTTGGCAATAAGTGAATCCTTGACATAGAATAGGTCACAGTGTACCCTGGAGAAAACAATTACAAGGTCTCAAAGACTGTAAAAGTCCTGAGAAAAAAAAGAAATATCAAAGTCATGTGATACATAACTTGTGATTGAGGTAATGGTTAAAAGTTCCTATAAAAGGAGACATGCTGTAACAATAAAGTATGACTCATAGACTCCCCTGTGTCTCCACTCCCTTCTTTCACCTCGCCGACTCCGTCCACACGTGTGGGAATCCGTGGACTTGTGGGGGCTGCCCCCCCCCGCACTCTTCCCTGAGGACATATCACTAATAAACCCTGCTTGCATACTAATCAGTTTGCTGATCTTTGATGCTTCACTGCTTCGCCAAGAACTTAGACTCCCATAACAACATCAAGAGAATTTTTTAAAAAATTGTTATATTAATAGATGCAGAAAAAGCATTTGACAAAATCCAACACTCAGGATAAAAAATGAGAAGCTTTCAGTAAACTAGAAATAGGGTGGAACTTCCTCAACTTGACAAAGAATGTCTACAAAAAAACCTACAGGTAATATACTTAAGGCAAGAAACTCAACACTCTCCCATTAAGGTCAGATACAAAGCAAGTTTATCTCCTCTCACAATTGTTTCTCAACATCCTACTGGAAGTTATAGCTCACACAATAAGACAAGAAAAGGAAATAAAAGGTATACTCCAAGAAGATAACATAGGAGGAGAAAATCTAGATGGCTTTATGTATGGTGATGACTTTTTAGATACAACACCAAAAGCACGATCCATGAAAGAAATAATTGGTAAGTTGGACTTCATTAAAATCAAAAACTTCTGCTCTGCAAAAGACATTGTCAAGAGAATGAGAAGACAAGCTACAGATTGGGAGAATATATTACAAAAGACACATCTGATATAAGACTATTATTCAAAGTGTACAAAACAACAATTACAATTCAACAATAAGAAAACACAAAACCTGATTTTTTAAAAATGGGCCCAAGACCTTAAAAGTCAATTCACCAAAGAAGATAAACAGATGGTAAATAAACATATAAAAAGATACTCCCCATCATATGTCACAAGGGAAATGCAAATAAAAACATTGAGATGCAACTACACACCTATTAGAATAGCCAAATCTGGATCACTGACAATACCAAATACTGTGAAGATGTGGAAAAATAGGAATCCTCATTCACTGTTGGTAAGAATGCAAAGTGGTACAGTCACTTTGGAAGAGAGTTTGATCGGTTCTTACTGGACCAACTGTTACGATACAATCCAGCAATTCAGCACTTCTTGGTATTTACCCACAAAAGTTGAAAATGTATGTTCACCCAAAAACCTGTACATGGATGATGATAGCAGCTTTATTTATAATTGCCCATACTTGGAAAAAAAAAACAACCAAGATGCCCTCAGTAGGTGAATAAATAATCTGTAGTGCATCTAGACAATGGGATATTATTTAGTACTAAAAAGAAATGAGCTATCAAGCCATGAAAGGACATGGAAGAACCTGAAATGCATATTCCTAAGTGGAACAAGCCAATCTGAAAAGGGTATATGTATATACTTTATGAGGCATATCCTTCTATATGGCATTCTGGAAAAGATAAAACTATGGAGACAGTAAATGATCAGTGGTTGCCAGAGGTTGTGGAGAGGTGTTGGGGTAGAGGAATGAACAGATGGAGCACAGAGGATTTGGGGGGAAGTAAAAATACTCTGTGTGACACCATAATGATGGATACATGTCATTGTACATTTGTCCAAACACCTAGTATGTACAACACCAACATTGAACCTCAATGTAAACTTTGGACTTCGGGTAATAATTATATATCAATGTGGGCTCATCAGTTTTAACAAATGTACCACTTTGTGTGGGATGTTGATGGGGGAAGCTGTGCATGTGTGGGGTTAGGAGGTATGTGGAAAATCTCTGTACTGTTCCCTCTATTCTAATGTGAACCTAAAACTATTCTCAAAATATTGTCAAAAACCAAACAAAAAAACCCCTGAAAGGTAGAGAAGCTTAGTCACATTTCTACAGTTCTATAACTGGTAGGTTGTGGTTTAAGGTTTAAGACTCTCATCTGCTGCTTCATTCCAATACCTGTACCCTTTAGTTAATCAATACATTGACGAAATTAAGCTTCCAAGCCAACAAAGTTGGGTAACAGTTCTCAATTTGGATAAATTTCCCTTGGTACTTGACACCCTTTGCTCCTACTTGGAAAATTCAGGTGTTTTGTCTTGGCACCCCACCTGTGTAGTGCATCTCCTAATTTCAAAAGCTGTCTTCTCCCTCAGCCTCTTCAGAAACCACTCCCCCACCAATCTCTATGTTTGAGCTACTCAGGCTTTTCCGTTTCTGGAGAAAGCCCGATTCTCTCTTGCCTGAAGAACTTAGTATTATTCCCTGACTCTAGAAAGTTCCCCCATATTGCCTAAATAACTAAAATTCCATATCCCATTAAATCCTCTTTTCCTCCTACTGTCTCATTTATCCCTAGTTCTCTCCCAGTTTCCAAATACCACAGTGGCTAAGCTCTGCCTTGTTTCCCACCCCAGGGGGAAGCTGAGCAACAAAACTTTCAAGCCTTATATAAAACAGCACAAGCCCATTGAAATTCTTCCTTCCTTTCTCTCCTTCTCCAGGGTAGAATCCTCAGGACTCACAGCATTCCTAAGGTAAAGGAAATAAGTGTTTGAAGGTTTGTTTTTCAAAGAAGGAACTGCAAATCTTCCCTTCTTACTCTTACTATGCCCTAGGCAATGATCCAAATTATAGTAAAAAACAAAACAAAACAAAAAACAACCCCCCCCCAAAAATTCAAAACAACAACAAAATCCATATTGTGTCAATCAATCCCTGAAGCAAGGGAGGTGGTAAAGTTAAAGACTTCATAAAGATAAACACTAATGCAGCTAATCACTTGTTTGATCTCTTGCTCACAGACACATGGCTGATAATCAGGCTCACATGCACCTATAATCAGGCTGATCTGGTACAAACATTTTGAAAAATTATTTTAGGTGTGATTCATTCGTTAATTGTTTGGAGGACAGACATTTGATTTCAGATTAAAAACGCAAAAATCACAGTGTCTGCCTTCCAGCTGATTTTGACCGTCAGGTGTATTCTTTCAGCATGGAATTAAACAAGACTAGCTATGGACTGTTTTCAACATGTTGAAACTTACAGATCAAAATAACTATCTTTGATGCTAAAGGTAAGAATCTAAACATAATTCAGAAGAGAAGTTTTGTGAGCTACTAAGAGTAGCAGTAATCTCATGGACTGAATGTGTTTTATTTTTTCCACATTCAATATTCAATAGACTTGCTGTATCCTGAAGAAGATGGAAAATTCCCAAATCTAACCTAAGAGTATATGTAGGAGAGTCAAAAAAGAAGGAAGAGCAGGCAAAGAACAGTGGAAGTCATTGGGACAAATACAACAGATTTCCATATTACAATATGGAATATGAAGAAACACACATAGAATCACATGCATTCATTCACTTCATATAAATCCTCCTAATCTGGGGTTGAGTGGCTTTGTACTATTAATTCATATTTTGAGTACTAAGGTAAATAAAATACTTTCTTTTCCTGTCATTTTGGTGTCTGAAAATGATCTATTTGGCACTATCTCCCATAGAATACAGACAGGATTAAACAGGCTTTCTAGAGAAATCAGATGATCTTGGCAGAATAACTGAGTTTGCAACACTAATCGCTTACCAGTCTCCAGTGTAATCATTAACATTTGGCTGCTTGTTCTTTCATTTACTACTGGGACTATTTAGCCTTTGATCACCTTTCTATTTCACCAGTTGCCCTTAAGTTCCACAAATTATTCTCACACACTATATTTGTTTTTTCCTTTCATCTTTCTTTTCCATTGTTCCTTCTACCCACTAGCTAATGCTTATTGAAATATTCAGTAATTTATGGAGACCCCTTAAAGTAGAATGTTTTTCAAAGCTCTCCTTTTTTTTCACTGATGTCAATAAAGATAACATTAAAATTTGCCATAAAACACCTGGTCTTAAATATTGGTTTTAGGTCTAATCCTCAAGGTTAATATTAAAATTGTGCGAAACCCATTTTCACTATATCACTATTATCACTATAGGAAGTATTTTGAGGTCTGGAGAAATTGATTTTCTAAAAATTTCTAAAGATGTTAAATATTGTGATTAGTGGCTGTAAAGAATTACAGACGGAAAATTTGATTAAATAACTTGGAATATCATTGCTATTTGCAATGATAACCTTAATTATTTGTTTGAAAAATTAATTATAGGAAGACACTCTGAAAAGTTGAACCATAGGCTCAGCCAGACCATGAATTCCTTTTTTTTTTTTTTTTTTTTGAGGGCAGTATCACCGGATGTGGGACATGAACTGGGGCCGCTGGCTTCCCAAGCCAGCGCTTAACCATTGCGCCCCTCAGCAGGCCCTATGTATTCTTTTTAAAGTGTTTCATATATTTTAAGCATCAAACAATAGATCAGATTAGTTATTTTAGCTATTACATCACATTAATACTCTCCAGCCATATGTGGTATATTTTATCCTTTCATACTTTGGAATTGACATATCACAGTTTATACAAAACATACATTTCCATCCTGCCACGCTGCCTCCCTTAGCTAGATAATGCCTAAACTGGACTAGATTTTATTTCTCCATTTAAAAATTATTTTTTTTACATGATGGTACTGAGTAACTAGTATTTTATTACATCTTCTCTTTATCTTTTTAAAATTCAAATGATTACATGTATAATATTCTAATATTTGAGTGATGTTACAGAGCTATACACAAACAACAAAACGCAGTACCTTACTCATACTCACCCATCCCTATCCAAGTCCCACTATAGTCATTTCCTTTCCCATCAGTGCCCATATTTTAAATAATATGTTTATACAGAGGGTGCCAAAAACTATACATACATTTTAAGAAAGGAAATCTATTAAAATTGTGATACTCAATATACACTGATAACAAAAGATAAATACAAGTCACGTTTGACTTCTGCAATTACAAGAGGTGCTCAAAGTGGTTACCATCAGCACCCAGACACTTCTGAATACAACAAACTACTGCTTGAGTAACGTTAACCAAAGTGTCCACTTGTATACATTATTTTGGCACCCCTGGTATATGTTTTTACCTTTCAAAACTTAGACATATGTATTTTGCCTTATGAAGAGTTTAGTTGTTTAGTTCTTACATTTGCCACTTCCTAAACATACGCACTTTCTCTTTCTCCATTCATTTTCTATGTTTAAATGAAACTTCTAAATGAATATTTACCTTATTTCAACAATTACATTGTTCATTGATGAGTCATATGGTATACTAACATATATTTTCTTGTACAATTTTTATATAGTTTTTCTGTACTTAATTGTTATTAATAATGATCACAATTCCTATTATTATTATTATCATTTTAGTTTTCTACATACATATTATTGTGCAGTATTTGTAGGCTATTGGTTTCTGTCTGAGGTCATATAGGCTTCATATTTCCTATATCTGAACAGTCAGCTCTCATATGCAGAGTCCACTTCCATCTTTATGTGGTTGCTTGAGCTCTATTGTTGGCCTTCATCTCTCCCCTATTCTTCACCCATGAGGAGATATATAATAGATAGATAGATAGATAGATAGATAGATAGATAGATAGATAGATAGATAATTTTCTATCTTTAAAATTTTATTTTAGTGGGGATTTAGGGAGAAGTCGGGGATAAATGTGTTTTAAACCAGCTGTGTTTAATCACATGTCCAGGATACCCTGAAATTGTCTAGCACTCAGCATGATTTAGCACTCAGCACAATAGCATAGCATGTTGTTTTGTATGGTAATTTGCTTTGTTTTTACAACATGGAGCCCAGAACATGCTTTATCTTTTCTTTGGATCTGCATTTGTATTGAGCACACCACATTTTGCAGAGTAGCCACTTTAGAGAAATTATTGTTGGCAATCAATGCCGCAAGCAACCAATTAATCCTGCCATTCTTTGAATCTGAGATATAAAAAAAAATGAGAAGGCTGGTGGAGGAAGGAGTCCTTCTTAATAAATTAAGTATAAACCCAAAACAAAAGCTTTGCCTTTAAAAATTGTATTTGTTTCTAGTATTTACATTGCATATGTCTTCATAAATGCTTTATGGTAAATTATATAGAAAAAAAGACTTTCCAATTTTCTAACATTACACAACTAAGCTAATTTGATTTTTAGCCAATTTGCCATTGAGCCAAGTTTTAGCAGGATGAATGATTCTGCTATTCAGTACAATTGTTGGCAATTATGTTAAAGGAGAAGAGGAAGGATTAAATAAAAAATTTCCTTTACTACTTTTCTTTTGAAGTATCAGGGCCAGCCTTTATAAAAAACAAACATGGGAGGACTTGATTTTTTATCAATACATTAGGTTAAAATAGTAACATGTTTATAAAACTTAACCCTCAAAAAATTTTCTCTTCAAATATAATTTAAGTTAAAAGAAAAAGGTATTAGGAGTGAATTACTTTATGAAGTTTCTACATTTATTATTTTGCAGAAATATAGGCCCCCACTCACTTATTCCATTTATTCTATGATATTATGGCTCCAGTTGAAAAGAACTTAAAATATGATAATAGAAGAAATATGAAAATGTGAATAAAAGTCATCTTTCTTTTTTTACCTTTAATCACTGAGGATTTTTTTGTAATCTAATTTTATTTTTCATGGTTTTAGGCTCATCACCCAAAAATATGTTAGCAGCAAACCTAGTAAACTGCCTTCTTAGAGTACATGAGTTAGTAATTTGGGAAGGTTGGCACACCTTTCTGATAAAAGGTGATTCCTCCTCTCTGCATGGATTTTCGTACCTAAGAAACATTACTAATATCAGGCTGACCTGTTTTCAAATATTGAGAGAAAGAAAAACAGTTAATTGAAGCCAACCATCATCTTCTTTGCCCATAATCAGATTAAATTCAAAATAATTTGCTTTCAAAAGTTGATGACAGAAAGTTAGTTTCACAAGAAGTACAGTTCTGCTAAATACATGACAGGCATATTATGTTTATTCAATGGAAGAGAATATTTGGGGCATAAGGGTTGCACAGAGTATTTGAAAGCATGAGCCATGTAGACAGGTGGTCTTGCTTCAAATTCTATTTCTGCTACACCCTGGTGCTGTGACCTAGAACAGTAGTCGTCAAACTATGGTTCGCGAGCCACATGCGGCTCTTTGGGTATGTTCTGTCTCAAATATTTGCCGACCACTGGAAGAACCAATCCTGTCCCTCACAACAAATTAAAAATTATTCGAGAGCCATAAATATATTTTTACATAATCACCATTATGTGAATAATATCCTTTAAAAATTTTATAAATGAGGACTATGATAATTTTATTTTCATTTTCAATTTTACTTCAGAGCCACAGGTGGCTCGCGAGCCACAATTTGCTGACCCCTGGCTGCTCTTCCTTCTCAAAAGTTTGCCAACCCCTGACTTAGAACAAACCCTTGAATATCCCTACATCTCTTCTCCACTTATAAAATATGCCTAGTAGTACCAAGTTCATAGGATGGTTGGGAGGATTAGGTAAGAATGCATATGAAATATCATTCTGTCTAAAACTTAGTAACTATAAAAGAAATATTAACTATCACTATTAACAATTTTACTCATTAATTCATCAAATACTTTTTTGAGTGCTTACTATATGCTGCACAGGCACTATTCTAAGTGTTGTGGATATAGTAGTGCTACATTAATTAAACAAGGAGGCCATTAGACTGATGTGGCTCTTGAGCCTGGGTAGCCTACTTAAGCAAACAGAAACCTGAGCCTGTAAATGCTTGAAGGTTAAGAAACCTAAGGACAACCATCCAAAACAGCCCACTAGGCTTTCTCAAATAAGGCAACTGCTTACGATATAGCCAATCAAGTAATTTCCTTGCTTTTCTTCTGCAGGAAAAAAAAGAGCATGCTGGGCGAGGTGCAATTTTAAATAGGGGGTCACCAAGGTCTTATTTAGACAACAAAGACTTGAAATAAGGGAATGGGTCACCGGGATAGCTAGAAGGATAGTATATCAAGCTCAGGGAATATGAAATGCAAATATCTGGAAGTGAGAGTTACCAGATTTATTTTGGGAGCAGTAAGGAGGTCATACAACTAGAGACCAATTGTAGGTATACAAAGGTGGGGGTAAGGAGAGCTCAGGTCATATTTTTTTCTTTTTATGAATGAGACAAGAAGTCAGGGTTACTTTGAAGGAGAGAATTGGTGATCAAAACTATATTTTAAAAAAGAAATATTCTGGCTGTTGTACTGAGGACACATGTTCCTTTACATTAGAAGATCATGAGATTTTTGTGTGTACATGGACGAAAGTAACTCTAGTCAAAATATAATGACAAAGGAAATAAGACCTTGAGAATTTAGGAAATCTGGGCTGGAGATGTTGGTTCAACCACTAAAGGTTCTTGACAGTGAGCTATTTTTAGGTCAACATGTTACTAATTCTAGAAGCTCCATGGAATCCAGTAAAAAATAAATGACCAATTTTCTTGACACTGAACTTCAGAATGTGACAAGTTTTGGGCAGGTTCCTAGAAAGTACACAGCAATGTGGGCTTCTGGCACCATGGGGCTTAGCTGGACTTCTGCTAAAGTCCAAGGCAACGGCAACCTGATCACACCCTTACGTTCTGAAATTAGAAAATATGTTCAGGCCAGCAGAGGACCGAATGGGAATTTGTGCTATCAATTCCTGGTGCTATAGGTTATGGCCACTTAACACCACCCCTCCACAGTCATCCTCCTCTTTGTCATCTTCCTGCAGACCTGAGTATGGGGTTCTCAACTGTTCGGGGTCGACAGCTGCCCAGTGTCTGACAAGGTCACATTTCAATGTTCAGCACTGGATGTTTGGGGTGCTGCCTTATGGTTGGTCATGTAATATCTCCTGCCTCTATGAACCCATGTGCCTTTCCTCTACATCAGATCCTATAGGAGACAGTACTCTCACTGCATTTATGGCAAGTTCCTGTGGTATCCCAATGAGAGATAACTATGCAGCCAATGACGGGTAAGATCTCCTAGAAAAGAGGGGAGACAACCTAAGCCAGGCAGTAGTTCCATGGGGACCCCAGGACTAAGAAAAAGGGGACTCAAGCCTCTTGGAAACAGAGGCCCAGACCCCTGGCCACATAGGCCAAAGGCCTGCTGTGAGAAACTGATGATCTCATCAGTCTGTTGAGATCACTTGCTTAGGGTCATTGCTGTGAGAGGTCTCCTTGAAGTCTAAAGTCTCCAGGCCATGAAAGTTCTAATAAGAGATGACTTGCTGACCATGAGCTATGTTAATCAATAGCCTTAATTGGATTCTTTGCCATGTACATTGTTGTAGCAACAGATACTGAAGCTTTAGTTCAAGTATATGCCCTGTGAGTCTTACTGCTGGAATTTGGGACTAGAGAGTCAAGGTAGTCATGGTAACCAGTCTTCAGGTGATATGTAGAAACTGAGTCTGGGTCACAAAGAGATTATCATAGATGAGATTATCCTTAAACATCGAAAAGGTCACAGTGTGCCCTGGGGAGAATTATTACAAGGAAGTAAAGACTATAAAAGTCCTAAAGAAGAAAAATACATCAAAACTATGTGGAATTTAACTTGTAATCGAGGTAATAGTCAAGAGTCCCTATAAAAGGAGACTTGCTGTAACAATAAAGTGTGACACTCCTGCAAAACTCTCTCCGGTGTCTCCATGTTTCTTTGTTTCCTCGCCGACTCCATCCACACCTGAGGGAATCCCTGGACTCACGGAGGCTGGACCCCTGCACTCAACACACCACTTAGACACACCACAGACCATGTTACCCTCACCTGCCTAGCCCCTTGATAGCTAATACCATATGATCCCACTTATATGTGGAATCTAAAATGACATATAAATAAAAAACAAGCTCATAGATGCAAATAACAAAATGGTGGTTACCAGAGGCAGAGGGTTGAGGTAGATGTGGTATGGTACAGGAAGGGTGTGGATTGGAGGGATGAAATAAGTGAAGGTGGTCAAAGGAATGCATTTCCAGTTATAAAATAAGTAAGTCATGGGTATGTAATGTATGGCATGGTGATTATAGTTAATAATAGTGTATTGCATATTTATAAGTCTTTAAGAGAGTAAATCCTAAAAGCTCTCATCACAAGAAAAAAAATTTGGTGACTGTGTATAGTGACAAGTATTAACTAGACTTAACATGGTAATCATTTCACGATATATATAAATATCAAATCATTATGTTGTACACCTGAAACTTATATTATATATCTATATCTCAACTAAAAAAAAGATATATGAGGTGTGATCAAAATATATGGTGAATGTTTAAATAAAAACATTTATTACAGTAAAAAACACATTGCCATTAATCTCCCTCAAAAACTCCCCCTTGCTTTGAACACACTTATGCCATCCCTCTTGCCACTTTTTGAAGCAGTTCTGGAAGTCCTCTTTTGTGAGTGTCTTTACTTCATTCTCTATCATGACAATGCTCTGTGTCACACATTGTTTCTGGCATGGTAATTCCTGTCCAATAAAAACAGTACGGTTTGTCCTCATCCACTTACCGGATCTGGCATCATGCAACTTCTGGATCTTTCCCAAAGTCAAAATAACCATAAAAAGTAAATATTTTGAATCAATTCAGGACAATGAGGCAGCCACAACAATGCAAGTAAAGACACTCACAAAAGAGGACTTCCAGAACTGCTTCAGAAAGTGGCAAGAACAATGAGATAAGTGTGTTCGAAGCAAGAAGGAGTACTCAGAGGGCGATGAATGGCAATGTGTCTTTTACTGTAATAATTTTGTTTTAATTTAAACATTCAACATATTTTTTATTATACCTCATATTTTCTTGACACTAAATATGAGAATATACTATGTTTTGAGTAGGTTCCTAGAAGGCCAGTAACATCTGATAGTTTGTAAACAATTGTGAAGGACTAGTTATGATACTAATATCATATGCCAAGAATGAATGGAGACATTAAACTCTTAATGCCCCTATTCTTTCTCTTGGGAATTTCATGTTTTGGACTAAGTAATCTCCAGTAACTCTTAGATAATTTTAGGTGGTGAAAGACTAGAAATTCAATGACTACATGCAAGGGGACACAGGATCCCTGAGAACTTAATTGGGAAAAGTATTCAAATAGATCTGTTTTTAAATTGGTAAAGCAGTAAATCTAGTTGATACATTATAATGCATTTTATCATCCCATCAAAATTCTATTTTATGCATGTACAAAGCATTACTATAAGAATATTAAAATATAAATTATAAATGGATAAAAGTAAAAGATTAGTATTATAGCCATGAACTTTTGACTGTGTTTGAGCCGTTGCCTAGTTTTGTGACCTTGGGCAAGACATAACCACCATGACCTTTCATTATCTCATAGGTAAGCTAATATATTTAATGTCATAGTATTTAAAAATGTACTTGAAAATGCAGTGTAAACTGCAAAATTCCATTAAAAAATGATAAAGAAGCAGAAAAATATGTTTTTAATTTTATATTTTCCCTATTAATATCTTACTCCCACTAAATGGAATTAAAAGTTAGTATATTTTTGGTAGAGACCCAAGATGACAGAGTAGATAAATGATGTGCTTGCCTCATCTCAAGAACACATCAAAATTGCAACTAAATTATAGAACAATCAACCTGGAAAACCACCTGAAATCTAGCTAAACAGGAGTTTTACAACTAAGAATATAAAGAAGAAGCCATGTTGAGACTAGTAGGAAGAGCAGAGACACAAAACGGGCTGGTCCCACACCAAGGTGTGGCAGTTGAAAATCAGAAGAGATATCTCAGCCACAGAGTTTCCCCACAATGAATTGAGGACCCCAGCTCCCCATACCAGGCTTCCCAGTCCAGAGTACTAGTGCCAGGAAGAGGAACTTCTGGCTGTAAAAAAACAGTGGGAATTCCGATCATCCAGGTGGGAGGAAAGCTGTGGGAAAACCAGACATACTCTTAAAGAGCCCTTGCAGGCATTCACCTTGGGCTCCTGTGGAGGGATGGTGACTCAGGGTTATTGGAGGCATATGGGAAGAGGCTGAGTTGTGTAACTTCTGGATGAGGACTGGAGGGACAGTCCCTATTTTCCCTGTGTGAGGCCCTTTTCTAGTATAGCCAGTAGGCAGACAACATCTTTCCTGTTGAGCCCTCCCCCACAGGCCAAATCTGAATCTGATTGCCCTGGAAAGCTCCATTGCTCCACTCTGCTGACTCACTGAAACCCTGCCTCACCCCACCTGTGTACCACAGGAGGCTTTATCAGCAGCTGAAACTTATGGAAGCTGGCAGATGGTGGCAGGTCTTGGAGTTTCCTGTCTTTTGGTAGTGCTCCCCCAGATATGGTATTGGTGGCAACCATCCTTGGTTCGCAGCATGGCCTCTCCCACGTACCTCCAGTGTAGCACAAACAACAAACAACCATGGATTGCTTTCTGGCTCCTACGATGTACTCTCCAGACAGTCACAGACAGTAGCTGACTTGGGCCTGCACTGGAGCTCCCTGCAAGACACTCCAGAACCAAAACTTGGAGGTTGGCTTAAGACCACATCATGGGCTGGCTGAGTGGCTCTGTTGGTTAAGAGGTGGCTTAGAGCATGAGCTCTGAGATGCCGGTTCGATTCCCATATGAGCCAGTGACTGCTGTGCCCGAGCTGAGCTGTCCCTGAGCTGCCAAAAGGTGGCAGGATGGCTCCGCTGGTGTAACAACAAGATTACCTGCTCAATGGTGGGCTATGCCCATCCGCAACTAAAGACTGAACTCAGCACCCTGAGCTGAGTTGCTGCCCAGATGGCTCAGTGGATAGGAAGTGCGCTCTTAACAGGACTGCTGGGTTCAACTCCCACATGGGATGGTGGCTACGCCCACCGGAACTAAGACTGAACTTGGCACCTTGAGCTCACCTGCCGCCCAGATGGCTCAGGCATGTGCTCTTAACAACAAGGATGCTGGTTCGACTCCCGAATAGGATGGTGGCTACGCCCACCTGCAACTAAGGTTGAACACAGAACCTTGAGCTTAGAGGCCACGAGCTGCCGACGGGAAGCCAGATGGTGACTGGCACCTTCCACAACGAAGATTGAAGAACAACAACTTGGCTGGTCCCCTTCCCCAATTCCCCAACACTGTTCCCCTCCCCCAATTACCCAACAAAATCTTAAAAAAAAAAAAACCCACAGCAGAGCCCTACCCAATTAGCCCTATAAGCAGCACACACAAAGGGTGTTCTCAATAAGTACCAGAGCCCTCTGTGGCGAATCCTATTCCATATAGTAAATCCCATTAATTGTGGATGTGGCCAAATCCCACTGTCAGTCAGACTGATGGTTAATACTACCCACTGATATGCCAATAGCAATCAAACTCAACTATAAAAGGAGAGCACACACAATCTACACTAAGGACACTGATGGAGCACTCGACACAGGTGACAAGGGAAACTATGCCACTGGACCCGACAGAATCCTACTATTAAGCCACCCAGCAAACCTGGGAGACATAGCAGCCCTACCTAATACATAGAAATAACCACAGAGAGGCAGCCAAAATGAGGAAACAAAGAAATACATTCCAAATGAAAGAACAGGAGAAAACTCCAGATACAGAGTTCAAAACAATGATTATAAGGATGCTCAAGGACTTAGTGAGAATTTCAACAAAGAGATCACAAACATAAAAAAGAACATAGAACCCATAAAACAAAGTCAGAAGTGAAGAATACAATAACTGAAATAAACAATGCGCTAGAAGGAAGCAGACTAGATGAAGCAGTGAATTGAGTCAGTGATTTGGAAGACAAGGTAGTAGAAAACATCCAATTGGAAGAGCAAAAAGAAAAATGAATCCAACAAAATAAGGATAGTTTAAGAGACCTCTGGAACAACAAGCAAGCTTAACAACATTCGCATCATAGGGGTACCAGAAGGAGAAGAGGGAGAGCAAGACATTGAAAATCTATTTGAAGGAATAATGACTGAAAACTTTTCCTATAATAAAATAATCGTGAGAATGTAAAGTAAAACATAGGGAATATAGTCAATTATATGTTGGTAACTATGTATAGTGCCAGGTGGGTACTAGACTAGTCAGGGGGATCACTTCTTAAATTATATAAATGTCTAACCACTATGCTGTACAACTGAAATTAATATAAAATAATACAGAATGTCAACTGTAATTTAAAAAAATTAAAACAGGGGGGGTGGCAAGGTGAAGGGGAACAGAGGTAAAAATTTCCAGCTATAAAACAAATGAGTCATGGGGATGGCAAGTACAGCTGGGGAATATAGTCAATAATATTGTGATAGCATGGTGCAGTATGAGATGGTTGCTGGATTTATCATGGTGATCACTTCTTCAGGTATATAAATGTTGAATATTGTGACACCTGAAACTAATATAATATTTTACGCTGTTTTTTTTTTAATAAAACTCTTTTTAAAAAGAATAGTGTACACATTTCAAAAAAGAAGTTAGTGTAATTTTATTCCTATTTTGATTCATTTTCCTTGCCTTGGTGAAATTACAAATAAAGAATAAACAAAAAGATTAGAAGTGGGGAGAGAAAGCATTAGCAAAGATGATTGCTATGATCCAAGTGAATGACTTAGGCCTTGGTTATTAGCAGGAAAGCTGCTGCCTGAATTTCAGAATTTCATTTAAAAACTTCTGTAGCTTCTCTAGTACGTGCCATCACAGGGGAAAGGCCATTACATTTCTGGTTGATAAAGTAAAACCTGAGAACCAGTGAGTTGATGTGAATGTTAAGCTAAACAATGGACTATTAGAATCGTTAAAGGTGATACTAGACATACAGTACAAGGGTTTTGTTTATCATCATCCTATTTCAAAAACATCATCCTCCCCTCTGAAAACATATGCTATTGCTTAAGTGCCTCCCAACTTTCTTTAGTTTCAGGTCTTCTTTCTCTCTGTTGCCATGTTTATGGATTTCCTAATCAGAGGGGACATTTATGCAGTTCTGGTTATATACTGCTGTGTAACAACCACCTCAAACTTACTGGCAATTTTATTATACTCATGGAATCTGTAAGTCAGAAACTCAAAGGAGAGCTGGGAGGGCTTTTCTTGGGTTGCTTCACAGCTGCTCCATAATGTCTGCATTGTTGAGAGTGGCTGGGGGTGTCTCAAACAGCTGAGGGTTGGAAACATCAGATTCCCATAACAGGCAATAAACCTGGGCTCATTTATGACTGCAAAGCATTTCTAGGTGGTTAGGCTTTTTACAGCATAGCCATTGGATTCCAACAGCCAGGTCTGCAGAGCAAACATTTCAAAGAAACAAGAGGAAGCTGCATGGACTTTAATGACCTAATCTTAAAAGTCAATAACCTTTATTGGTTGAAGCAGTCAACACCTTTCTATGATTCAAAGGGGGATGAGTCATAGACTCTGCCTCCTGATTAGAGGAGTGTCATAGAATTTGTAGTCATTATTAAGCATCACCACATAAATGATGTATAAAAGCTAAAGACAGAGCACAGACTAATTGCTAAATGTATGAGGAAGAATGTGTGTGGGTTGCTCATTGTTGGGTAAATTCCATTATCCATTCTCTTCAACAGTCTATATACTTCAGAGGTAACATAAATGAACTGCAGTGAAAGATCTGATAAGTTTAAAGGAATCCAGGTGAAACCAAACAGTCCATGGTATTTCTCTAGACACAGGATTGGTCCTAGTGAGAGCATGTGTAACAAGTTAGATCACTGGGATGCATTTTTAGAGAGTATTGAGTTTTCTGGCTTTTGTCTCTTGGCCTCTAAATATTATCATGTGTAGCTTGAGGCTTGGTCTATTATAACCATCTTGATAACAGCTGGAGAAGAAAAGCAACATGTGGAGCAAAACAGAGCACAGAGATTGAAAGACAAATGGGGCTGGAGTCTTGATTGAAGCATGTCTGCTCAGAGCTCTTTGGCTGCACTTTTTCAGTGCTGTTATGCCGTAAATTATTTTTCATTGCTTAGCCACACCAAGCTGGAGTTTCTGTATGTAATCTGTGTTCAGAAGCACCATCACTGACACTGTTGATAGGAAAGCGAGAAATTAAATATAAAAGAAAACAATTTAATCCCAAATCCTCTTAATATTTTAATCAGTTAAACCTTTAACGTTTTTATTGGTTAATTCTTTAAATGTGTGTGATTCTAAAATGCTTTTAGTTGGAGATTAATGGAAAGTAGACAAAAACAAACAAATAATCCAAATCACCTTTCTCAAACATAATTAAGAATTGGTATTTTGGGCTCATCTAAATCTATTTTAATTTTAAAATGTATTCAGTATGCATTTTTTAAAAAAAGATTTTATTGGGGAGTTAGGGGAGGGGAACAGTGTTGGGGAATTGGGGAAGGGGACCAGCCAAGTTGTTGTTCTTCAATCTTCGTTGTGGAGGGTGCCAGTCACCATCTGGCTTCCCATCGGCAGTTCATGGCTTCTAAGCTCAAGGTGCTGTGTTCAATCTTAGTTGCCGGTGGGCGTGGACACCATCTCATGCAGGAGTTGAACCAGCATCCTTGTTGTTAAGAGCACATGCTCAATCCTCTGAGCCATCTGGGCAGCAGCTCAGCTCAAGGTGCCGAGTTCAGTTTTAGTTGCAGGTGGGCGTAGCCCACCATTGAACAGGCAACCTTCTTAGCTGAGCCATCCTGCCACCTTTTGGCACCACAGCAACAGCTCAGCCAGCTTCTTAATACCAATATACTTGTAGTTAGGTTTCAACATATAAACTTGGGGGTATACAAATATTCACACTGTAGTACATGACAAAGAAACTTGTTGAAATTCGAAACAGGAATTGAAGCGATGTTTTGCTTGGATTAAGAAGGCTGAAAAGAAAGATATTGATAAAATATAAACCTTGGGTTTTCCCAAAACTCTACTTAAAAACGCATATTGGGCCGGCCGAGTGGCGCAGTGGTTAAGAGCTGGCTTGGGACGCCAGCGGCTGCAGTTCAGATCCCATACGAGGGCCAATGATACTGCCCTCTACAGCTAAAATGGTGAACAACAGCTCCACCTGAAGCTGAGCTGCTGTGAGTGGCCGGCAGCCAGCGTGAGCGAGCGGCTGGCAGCAGGTGTGAGCTGCCAAGAGCCGCCATAAATGACCATCCAGAAGCCGGCGACTGATCTGCCTCACCCTGGAAAAGCACAATGATGATACCAACATGGGCCAGTGAAGCAATGTCCTCCACAACTAGACTGAAGAACAAAAGGACAGCAACTTGTCTATTCCCCTTCTCCGGTTCCACAATGCTGTTCCCCTCCCCCAATTCCCCAATAAAATCTTAAAAAAGCAAACAAACAAACGAATAAAAAAACCAAAAAAAACCTTAGAGCCCTCCCTTTTCTCTTCTACCACATGAAGATACAGCAAAAAAACAGCTGTATGTGAATACGGAAGCAGGCTCTCACCGGATCCCAAGTCTGCAGGCACCTTGTTCTTGGAATTCCCAGCCTCTAGGACTGTGAGAAATAAATTTCTGTTGTTCATAAGCCACTGGGTTCAGGGTATTTTTGTTGCAGCCTGAAATGACTTAAACACTGTGTAAATGATGTGGGATATTTCTTGTGCCAGGATCGTAGTCTCGTGAAGTCAGAGAATGGAGACATGGACCAGGGAGGTAGAATTTGTAGCAGAGGATAGTTTATTAGGGTAGAGAATAACAGCTCTCAAAACGAGGGGAAAGCCTGACTGGGGGGCCCATTAGTTAGGGCAAAAGCTTTGGTTTTTATACCTTTTGTATGTTTGGGGAGGGGTCTGGCTGGCACCTTTTGGGGCCACATTTGTTACTCAGCTTGGAGGAGTTGTTTTCTCCAAACCCTAGTTTCCTTAGAGCTTAATCAGCTTAATCATTGTCTCCATTCTGAGAGGAGCATGTTACCTGAGACTGTCTTTAAAGGACACTTGACAATCATATGTTATGTTAAATAACCTCTTTGGAGATATGCATTCTACCTTGGAATCCCTGACTGGGAAAAAGTGGCCTTTTTCCTCCCCCACCTGAGTTTGTCACTCTGGCGAGTCCTGTGTCTTAAACATATCTATTAGTTAATAAATTATTTCCCTGGCTTTGTCCTAGTTTCTACCCTGATTCCCTTTACCATGGCAATTTCCCTATCTGCCTATAATTTTCCTATCTCAGAAATACTTCTATTACATGATTCACACTCTGTTGTGTGTGTGTCTGCCCACCATTACATTGCAAGCACTTCTGGAGTTTATTCATCTTTGTTCTTCACATACACTAGATGCTCAGTAGACTGTTGAATAATTAATGAATGAATGTCTAGATTGAAACCAGGTTAGGGAGCCTAAATTAATGTTTATAAGTAACTTAAACTCTTTTGATTCTTGTAGGTAGAGGATGACTAATTTTTGTAGGGTAGTCCAGTAGTCATATTTTTGGCACCATGTTATATGGAAGGATAAGTAATCTAGTTTATTCAAAATGATTGTTTAATTATGCACACATGAAACACGTGAGGCTTAATTAACCATGGTTGATAGTAAATCATCCAGATAAAATATATTAGCTTCTAAACATATGCTAATCCTATGCATAGGTGCATTATTAGTCTAAGTAATTTATTATTTTTGATTTATTTTTCCCCAAAGTATTCAAACATTCAAAATGTTTGAAAAAATGGTCTTTGGAATTCAAAGCAATATGTTAAGATTTATATATTAATTAGAGATAAAGAAGCTTTTAAATATTTGGTGGCAAGAGCACTTTTAGCATCCATTCATCCTCCCTACTCCCAACACAGACACTTTTTTTTTTCCATTTTGCTTACAATTAATTAAAAAAAAAGAAGTTTGGTATTATTTCTAAATTTTATAAAACTACCCTTTGGGGTAATTTTAATTTCTGGAAACAGCACTAGACTTGAAGCTGGATTCATATCTACACTCCTTTTTATACCTTCCTTTGAATATTTCAGCAAATTTCTTAATCTTTCCAAATCTTATTTTCCTTATCTGTCAAAAGGGATTAAGCCTAGCCATTTCGAGCCCATTTTGGCAAAAATTCAATTGATTACATGTTTAAATCATAGCAAGAACACAGTAAATGACTCATTTTCCCCCCATAATCTGTTCATAATTTACTTCCTATGGTATTACTCACAATAGCTATTCCAAATGCCTTTCATTTTCCAAGACCTACTGACATGTTGCATAATGTTATCTTGTAGATTTGAAAATAGAACTTAAGTAAAGAACCATTACCCTAATATGCTCTATCACTCTCCCCTCCCCCAAATCTCAGAAACACACATAAACTGATACACAAAGTGAAGAGGCATTTTAAAGATGACTTGCACATAACCTTTACAGTATGTGTAGATAAAATACTGCATACATAGAATCTAACCACCCATATTGTGAAAAACATAAGATATTCTATTAGTCATTCCATATAAAAAACTCAGGTTTTTATTAGGCTGGTTTTAAAATAAGCTTTCTCCCAATGTTTACGGCTTCCCTACTGTGGCAACCAGGGAAAATACTTCTATAGCACCCCTGTTTATATAAACAATTTAAGTCACCCCAAATCAGTCACATCAGTACCATTTTGGCAACACAAACTCACTCAGTGTTATGAAAGAAAAATGGCAGCTAGTGTGAGCAATTCACTAAACAGGCTGCCCTCATGGAACCAGGGGCCCACCAGCTAGAGGGCACCAGGAGGTCCCCATCTGAATTCTGGAAATCTTTTTGGAGTTTCCTTGGTACTGACCTCATAAGCAGAGGGTCTGGGCCCACCACACTGGTCCTGGAATTGGCCGTGACAGCACTACCTACCTTGGCCAGACACTGGCGCCGGAAGAGGATTTAAAAAGTCTCAAGGAGGGCTGGCCGAGAGGCGCATTGGTTAAGAGTTGGCTTGGGACACCAGCTCTGAGCAGCAGAGTCCTGGTTTGGATCCCACATATGAGGGCCAGTGACACTGTGCCCTCTACAGCTAAGATGGTGAACAACAGCTCAACCTGGAGCTGAGCTGCCCTGAGTCACCGGGATGGCTTAGCTGCAGTAGGGCTTACTGGCAGTGGGCTGAGCTTTTATGAGCTGCCATGAGTCGCTGTGAGCGGCCATCCAATGGCCAGTGAGCAACTGCTTCACTTGGAAAGAGTGCAATGATATATCAACATGGGCCAGTGAAGCAACGTCCTTTACAACTAGACTGAAGAACAAAAGAACAGCAACTTCCCTGATTCCCCAACGCTGTTTCCCTCCAATTCCCCATTAAAATCTTAAAAAAAAAAAAAAAATGTCTCAAGGAAGGCATTCTAAAGGGTAGAGATCCTTAAGGGACATGGTGGGGACAAAAGTCCTAGTTGGTCAGGTTACATTTGTTACTTTCTGAAGCTGAGCAGGCTACAGAAGTCACTTAAGATGGAAGCATCAAAAGCTGTGCTTTCTGATTAGATTGTTTTTTATTCTACTCGTTAGAGTCCACATATAAGTGAGAATAAGATTGCCATGGAGATATGAAAGACCGTTTGGGGAATATAATCAATAATGTTGTAAGGATTTTGTAGGGTACCTGATTGACGCTTGTATTTTTAGGAAGACCACTTCATGGATGGTGTAGATGCCTGACCACTGCACTGTACACCTGAAGCTGAAGCTGAATAATAATGAATGTC
Source organism: Aselliscus stoliczkanus (assembly GCA_033961575.1). Classification (NCBI taxonomy): domain Eukaryota; kingdom Metazoa; phylum Chordata; class Mammalia; order Chiroptera; family Hipposideridae; genus Aselliscus; species Aselliscus stoliczkanus. Next base: position 98,168,624 of record CM066729.1, on the reverse strand, counting down.
AACTATAACAATATATATATATAGTCAGAAGATGTGGAGTACAGCATGGGGAATAGAGTCAACGGAATTGTAATAGATATATATGGTGTCAGTAGATTGGGGGAGGGGGTTATCACTTTGTGAGGGGTGTAAATGTCTAACTATTACATTGTTTTGTACACCTGAAACTAATAAAAGGTAAAAAAAAAATGGTTCTTTAATTCAAGCTGAAGAGTTCAGTTTTTCTCAAATGGAAGAATTTCTAAAACCTCAACGTCTATCTTCAGTTTTAATATGTAGAGTTAGCGATCGTACCAAAGATCTGAATGAAATAAAAAGTAATTAATCTATGCAAATATTTGGAGCCTAATTTATTTAAGGCAATGGGTCTGTGTAAATGTTACGATATTTCCTTAAATGTAAGAGTGCATTGATTATGAGTTTTATGTGCCACTGTGAAAATGCTTCCAATTGCAATTATGATAAAACACAATGTCTCAGTGAGTTTCATGGGACACATAAATAGGTTACATCATATTCAACTTTGTTTGAAATTTCTTTCATGTTATGAGGGATTTGGTAATTCTGCCTGCATTCATTTGCAGTGTGTGTGTGTGTGTGTGTGTGTGTGTGTGTGTGTGTGTTGTAGGGCACAACTTTAATTATTGTGGATACTTTCCTTTCCTTTCTTAGGTACTGTAAGGCTTATTGTTTTGCTAGAAAATACACAATTGAAGTTATTCTAAACAATCCAACTTGTGCCTCACTGCCATTTCTATACTTTTTTGCTTTTGTGTTATATTAATATTGATCATGTAAATATTTTCAGATATTCAATGGCAGTGAAACTCAATCCATAGTAACAACTGATATCTGATAAGAATTTCACATATTCGAAAGCAATTTGAATACCCATGACTAATATCAGACATGCACAATGTGAAAGAAAATTTACCCTAAATTTAGAAAACGTAAGTTGATGATTGCTTGACTTTTGATACTATGCTAAAACATTTCCCAATAATCCTGCTGGTAACATGTTTTTAAAGATTCTGTTGTGGCAGGCAGCTTCCTTAGAGCTCAGACCCACCTCATCTTGGCACTTTCCCATCTCAAACATCTGTCATATGCATGTCAGCTTTATGCCTCAGGGTCTTCCACTTTCACTGGTCTTCTCACTAGTGCTTGGGAGATAAATCCTCCAAGGGCTCCACCCCTGCACCATCCACAGCCTGCAACCAATGGGGAGCCAACAGCAAACTAGCAGTGTTTCAGACACATGTTTTTCAGTGAAGAATTCTCTATTACTTTCTGTATGCTTTACGGAGGTGCCAATAGAGTCTCCTCGAGTAACCTATGTCTACTTTAAAGGACCTATATTGATTTATCCTCCCATTCCCATCCCACTCCCATTCCCACTTCATGGGATTACCTCCAAAATAAACAGTTTGCATCCAAGTCTTTGTCTCAGATTCTGTCTCTGGGGAAACACAGACCAAGACTAAGTCACTGTTTGACTCTCATCTTCTGGGAGGATTTATATGATCCAAGTATATTTGTGTTTAATTGCAAATGATACAGATGCAGATTTCATGAAGCTCTGAAGGATAGTCATTTTTTTAACCTAAGAAAAAAATAGGTGTTATGATTCTCTAGCCCAGTAGATACTAATGTCATGCTTTTATTGCCATATAGAAAGTTAACTTAGTAATCATACTATGTTCCTTCTATAATTGTTATTCAAATGCTCTAAATCTTCGTGCTGATTTCCTTTTAATGAGATAAATGAAGTTTGTCACATGCTCATTCTGTTTGTATGAGACATGTTTTTTAACAGCAGGCAATGAAAACTAAGTCATGACCATTGCCTGGCTGATGGTGCTTGAAAAACTTTTGACTATAAGATTCTTTCCAGTTTCAGTTATATTACAATGAAACTTATACTTGATTTGTTATGGTTGTGGTTTTCAACTTTTTTTTTTCTTTTTAAATATTTTATTGGGGAAATTGGGGAGGGGGAATCATGTTGGGGAATTGGGGAAGGGGAACAGCCAAGTTGTCCTTCAATCTTAGCTGTGGAGAGCACAACTAGCTCAGCTCCAATTCCAATTGTCATCCAGCCATCCCATTGGCAGCTCACAGCCGCTCAGCTGAGGGTGCTGTGTTCAATCATAGTTGCGGGCGGGCTGGGGGGGGCATACTGGAGTCGAACTGACAACCTTGATGTTAGTAGCACATGCTCTCACCAGCTGAGCCATCCTGCCACCTGTTGGCAGCTCAGCTCTGGCGCAGCTCACTGGCCCGTGAGGGAATCGAACTGGTGACCCTGTTGCTCAGAGCTCACTCTTAACCAACTGAGCCACTCAGTTGGCCCTCAACTTTTTTTAACATAAAATTACCTGGGATTATTTACAAAATGCAAATTATTAAGCCTTACCAACCGGGATTCTGATTCAGCAAGGTCATGACAGGAATGAGAAATTAACATTTATAACCAGACAACAGATATCCATGGACAACACTTTGAGCAACAGGCTTAGTGCCTCTGACCAACAAGTATCTTTGAAAATATATTTTAAATACCTGTGTGAAGATTAATAAACAGAAACATAATTTAAATAAGAGTTGGGATGACCTGTAGGGGAGTTAGTTCTCCCCCTACCACTCATTGTCAATTGCCCTATACAGGAAGAGACATTCTTTTGTTTTTTAAAGATTTTATTGGGGAATTGGGGAAGGGGAACAGCATTGGGGAATCAGGGAAGGGGAACAGACAAGTTGCTGTCTTTTTGCTCTTCAGTCTAGTTGCAGAGGATGTTGCTTCACTGGCCCATGTTGGTATGGTCATTGCGCTCTTCCCAGATGAGGCAGATCAGTCGCCGGCCTCTGGATAGTCGCTCACTGTAGCTATTGGCAGCTCACGCTGGCTGCCAGCCACTCACTGTAGCTTATGGCAGCCCACTGCAGCAGGGGCTGCAGCCTACTCCGTCACCGGGCCGGGGCTCGCACAGCCCAGCTGCAGGTGGAGCTGTTGTTAGCTGTAGAGGGCAGTGTCACTGACCCTCATATGTGGGATCCCAACCCGGCCTGCTGGCATCCCAAAACCAGTTCTTAACCAATGCTCCACTTGGCCGGCCTGGAAGAGACATTCTTACCATCTCCAACAGGAAGATGTTTTCCTACTCTACTACTCCAGCAGGAAGATTTTATTCTTGCCCAAAAACCACTCAGCCGTGAAAGACTGTTACAACTTAGCCAACGGAAAGCCAATACAGAAGGGAAAATGGCCGCTGTGAGGAGGGCTCCCTGAGCTCTCCCTTGGAAAGCGCGATAATTTGAACAGCTGTAACTTATCAAAGGATCCTCTACTCATCACACAGAACAGCTAGGAGACTTGTACTGTGATTGCTTGAAGGTGGGAAGGCTAGGGAAGTGGGCGAAGAGGGAGGAGAGATGCAGCCCGCACCCACAGCTGCTGGGATGCAGGGCCCCAGGAGACAGAGCAGAGAGTGTTCCAGTGGCTTGCTCCCTGTGCCTTGTCGTCCCGCAAAGCGTGCAGCAGAAGCATGATGGTTTGCAGAGTGTAAGGCCGAAGCCTCAGGCCAGGCGAGTGGGGAAATAGATGAGACGTGCCTGCAGAGGAATGGTCTGCACATACGGCTACGGAGACGGGGACCCCAGGAGGCAGACCAGGAGCGCTGTAGCAGCAGGGCAGGCTCAGTCACTGTGCCCCCATGGTCCCACACCAGGAGCAAGCCTGGAGCATCTGACGCAGTGGGGTGTGTTTTTCTGTTTCTTTTTTTTCCTTTCTTTTTTTTTCTTTTTCTCAAACAGAAAGCAAACAATTGCATAGATAAGAACCCACCCTCATCCTTCCTCAGAAACCCTTGCCCCCACCATCCCAGAGTCTTATGCTGACCTCTGAATGGAGGAATAGTGTCAGATTACAGAGATACTCCTACTCCCAGGGGATTGAGAATCTCTGCTGGAGAAGAAGCTCCAGAATGTGGGCCTACCTACCCCACCCCCACCTCTCCTGCTTGGCTTGGGAGGCAGGACTACTTCAGCTGCTGAGTCATTCGCAGGACCCCGGGCAGGTGGCTTTTAGCAGGTGGCTTTTAGCAGCTCAGAAATATCAAACTGCCCACAGCCTCCAGCGGAAAGAGTGTCCGAAGACCCACTTCGAGCCTTCTGGCTGCGCAGTTCTGTGTGTCTCTTGGCAGGCGAGAGCAGAAATAGCATCGACTTTGTAAAAACTACCAGTCACTCCTCATACCCCATTCAACTAGAGCTGCATCACCAGGGTCACTCTAGGCGCCAGGTGGCAGGCACTGCCCCCACAAGATGCAGAGGAGCTTTTGTACAGCAAAGGAGAACCTGGAGATAGCTTTAGCCAAGACTTCAGCCAAGACTGGCACTGGTGGGGTTTTTTTGGTGTTTTTTTTTCTTTTGGTTTGTTTGGGTTTTGGGTGTTTTTGTTTTTTCTATTTCATTATGATATATATATATATATATATATATATATATATATATATATATATATATATATATATATATTTTCCCCTCTTTTATCTTTCTTTCCTTCCTTTCGCTTTCTCGCTCTCTCTTCTTTCTTGTTTCCCTCTTCTATCCCTTCTTCTTTCTTTTCAAGGCTCTACTTTTCTTCCTTCTTTCCATTTTTCTGCAAATTTTTTTGTGTGTGTGTTCGCTATTTATGTGCATGTTTAGTGTTGGTTGTTGGTTGTTTTTACGTGTGAGATTATCTGGTTTCTTTTGGTGGCCATTGTGGTCATGCTTGTTGATCTGTTTTGCTCTAAAATTGCTCTTCAGTAGGGCCCAGCCAAAGAGGCTCAAGAATCATCACACCCAGAGGCCAACATTAGGCCAAATCAGAGCATTACTGGGTTAGAACTACAAAAGTCACACCCAAAGGGAAATTGCTACAGGCACAAGAGCCCTAGGGGCCAAGCTTCATGGGAGGGATCAACCATCACACAGCAGCTCATGAACTGTGGACACAGCTAATCCTCACAGCTAGTCAGCCTGGGATTCAATCCCACCAACCGACAAGCTAAAAAGTAATCAAAACTAAAACTTCAACAGGAGAAGACACACAACACAAGGAACACCTCTGGTACCCACGCAAAGGAGAATATGGAGACTGAGTAATTCAAATATAAAGGACACACACCACATAAGTCCACTCAGAAAAGACTGAGAGACCTAGCGGATCTACCTAATACATCGAAGCAAGCACAAAGAGTAAGACAGGATGGGGAAACAAAGAAACACATCCCAAATAAAAGACCAGAAGAAAGCTCCTGAATCAGTGGAAATAGAGGAAATGGAGGCAACTAACATATCGGAAACAGAGTTCAGAATACTGATTATTAGAATGTTCAAGGAAATTAGTGAGACTATAAAGAAGGAGAGAGAAATCATGAAAAAAAAACAAACCCAGCTAGAACTAAAGAATGTAATTACTGAAATAAATAACAAACTCGAAGGAATTACCAGCAGATTAGATGAAGCAGAGGATCAAATTAGCAATTTAGAGACAAGATAGCAGAGATAATTCAAGCAGAACAACAAAAAGAAAAAAGAATAAAAATCATTGAAAATAGTTTAAGAGAGCTGGGCAATAACATCAAGTGCAACAACAAGCACATCATAAGAATACCAGGAGGAGAAGAGAAGGAGCAAGGGATCGAGAATATATTTGAAGCAATAATGACTGAAAACTTACCTAACCTGGCAAAGAACATTGACATACAAGCCCAGGAATGCAGAGAGTTCCAACCAAGATGATCCCAAACAGGCCCACACCAAGACACATTATAGTGAAAATGGCAAGGGTTAATTTAAAGACAAAGACAGAATCCTAAAAGCAGCAAGGGAAAGGCAGCAAGTTACTTACAAGGACACCTCCATAAGATTATCAGCTGACTTTTCCACAGAAACTCTGCAGGCCAGAAGAGAGTGGCAGGAGGTTTTCAAAGTGATGAAAAACAAAGGCCTACAACCTAGATTGCTTTATCCACCAAGGCTATCATTTAAAATTGAAGGAGAGATAAAGAGCTTCCCAGAAAAGAATAAGCTAGAGAAATTCATTACCACCAAGTCAACACTGCAGGAAATGTTAAAAGGGCTTCTTTAAGCAGAAGAAAAAAACAACCTAACTAACAAAGACCAGGAACACAAATAACAAAATGGCAATAACTACACAACTACCAATAATCACATTAAATGTAAATGGATTAAATGCTGCAATCAAAACTCATAGGGCAACGAATGGATAAGAAAGTAAGACCCTTGCATATGTTGTACACAAGAGACTCACTTCAGATCAAAAGAAACACACAGGCTGAAAATAAAGGGATGGAGTAAAGTATTTCATGCAAATGGAACTGAGAAAAAAGCTGGATATTTTATATCAGCTAAAATGGACTTTAAATTGAAGAATATAATAAAGGACAAAGAAGGGCACTTCATAATAATAAAGGGATCGATCCAACAAGAGGACATAACCCTAGTAAACATCTATGCACCTAACATAGGAACTCCTAAATATATAAAACAGATATTGACAGACATAAAGACAGAGATCAACAGTAACACTATCATAGTAGGGAACTTCAACACCTCGCCGTCACCAATGGACAGATCCACCGGACAAAAAACCAATGTGGAAACAGCAGACACATTAAACCAGCTGGATTTAATTGATATTTTTCGGAGCATTTCACCCCAAAGCTACAGAATATACATTCTTCTCAAGCGCACATAGAACTTTCCAAGATAGACCATATATTATGCCACAAAACAAGTCTCAATACATTTAAGAAAATCAAAATCATATCAAGTATCTTCTCTGACCACAGTGCTATGAAATTAGAAATCAGCTACAAGATAAAAAACACTGGAAAACAGAAATACCTGGAGGCTGAATAACATGTTACTAAATAACGGGTGGGTCAAAAATGAGATCAAGAAGAAATCAAAAGATACCTCGAGACAAATAAAAATGAAAATACAAACCCAAATCTTTGGGATGCAGTGAAAGCAGTCCTAAGAGGGAAGTTCACAGCAGTGCAGGGCTACCTAAAGAAGCAAGAAAAATGTCAAATCAAGAGGTTATCCTCACATCTCAGGAAACTGGAAAACGTACAGCAAAATAAGCCCAAAGGGAGTACAAGGAAGGAGATAATAAAGACCAGAGCGGAAATAAATGAAATAGAGACAAGAAAAAACAATACAAAAGATTAATGAAACCAAGAGCTGGCTTTTTGAGAAGATAAACAAAATTGACAAACCTCTAGCCAGGCTTATCAAAAAAAAAAAAAAAAAAAAGACAGGACACAAATTAGTAAAATCAGGAATTAAAGTGGTAAAGTGACAACAGACACCACATTAGTATAAAAAATTTTAAAACATTACTATGAGCAACTACATGCAACAAATTTGACAGTCTGGAAGAAATGGATAATTTTCTAGAAGCATACAACCTTCCTAAGCTAACACAAAAAGAAATGGAAAATCTGAATATATTGATTACTACAAATGAAATTGAATCAGTAATCAATGAACTCCCAACAAACAAAAGCCCTGGACCAGATGACTTCACAAGCGAATTTTACCAAACATACAAAAAAAAAAAAAAAAAAAAGAATTATCACCTACTCTTCTCAAACTATTTCAAAAAATCCAGAAGAGAAGACTCCCAAACTTGTTCTATGAGGCCACAATCACCCTGATTCCAAAACTAGACAAAGACAGTACAAAAAAGGAAAACCACAGGCCGATATCCCTGAAGTACATAGACGCAAAAATCCTCAACAAAATATTAGCAAACAGAATTCAGCAATATATTAAGATTATACACCATGATCAAGTGGGATTCATCCCCAGTATGCAAGGTTGGTTCAATATCCGCAAATCAATTAATGTAGTACACCACATCAACAAAATGAAAAATAAAAATCACATGGTCATATCAATAGATGCAGAAAAAGCAGTTGACAAAATCCAGCAGCCATTTATGATAAAAACTCTTAGCAAAGTGGGAATAGAAGGATCATATCTCAACATAATAAAGGCCGTCTTAATAAACCCACAGCTAACATCATACTCAATGGGGAAAAGCTAAAACCATTCCCCTTAACAACAGGAACAAGACAAGACTGTTCACTTTCACCACTTTTATTAAACATAGTTCTGGAAGTTCTAGCCACAGCAGTCAGACATGAAAAAGAAATAAAAGGCATCCAAATTGGTAAAGAGGAAGTAAAATTGTCATTATATGCAGATGACATGATACTATATGTAGAAAAGCCCAAAGACTCCATCAGAAAACTATAAATGAATTCAGTAAGGTAGTAGGATACAAAATCAATATTCAGAAATCAGTTGCACTTGTATATGCCAATAACAAACTATTGGAAAGAGAAATTAAGAAAACAGTCCCATTTACAATTGTTTTAAGAACTATAAAACACCTAGGAATAAAGTTAACCAAAGAAGACCTGCACTCAGAAAATTATGACACCGAAGAAAGAAATTAAAGAAGATACAAATAAATGGAAACACCTACCATGCTTATGGATAGAAAGAATTAATATAGTTAAAATGTCCATAGTGCCTAAAGCAATATATAGATTCAATGCAATCCTATCAAACCACCAAGGGCATTTTTCACAGAAATAGAAAATATAATCCTAAAATTCATATGGAACCATAAAACACCCCGAATAGCCACGGCAATCCTGAGAAATAAGAACAAAGTGGGGGAATCACGCTGCCTGACATCAAATCATATTACAAGGCGACAGTAATCAAAACAGCATGGTACTGGCATAAAAACAGGCACATAGATAAATGGAACAGAATAGAGAGTCCAGAAATAAAAAAGGGCCAGCTGAGTGGCAAGGTGGTTAAGCGCTGGCTTGGGAAACCTGCTGCCCCAGTTCGGGTCCCACATATGAGGGCCAGTGACACTGCCCTCAAAAAAATAAATAAAAATAAAAAAATTTAAAAAAATAAAAAAAAATTAAAAAGCCAATACACTTCAAACTCCCAGTTACCGCCAATGGACTGTTTCTTTACCAAAGCCCAATTGAACTCTCCCTTTCCTGTATTAAATAACATCTCTTTCCTCTGTTCTGATTCACTATGAGAAGACATAACTGCAACTCTTTTTCTCGGATAAACCCATTTTGCTGGAGAAATATCTATTTGTTTAAAGTCAATATCTGTCTGTTGTCTTCCCTCTCACTAACATTCAAAACAAGAAATAAGGGAAAGAGAAACACAAAGAATTTGACTTTCTAAACTACTTTAATAGCACTCTAAGTACTAATTAGTCTAGTTTGTTCTTATGAATGACAAGAAATTCTAGTAATACATTTCTACACACCAATAATAAACTATCAGAAGAAGAAATCAGGAAATCAATCCCTTTTACAATTGCTTCAAAAACAATAAAATATCTAGGAATCAATTTAACTAAAGAAGTAAAAGACCTGTACTCATAAAATTATGAGACACTGAAGAGAGAAATCAAAGAAGATACAAATAAATGGAAATACATACCATGCTCATGGATAGGAAGAATTAATATAGTTAAAATGTCAATACGTCCTAAAGCAATATATAGATTCAATGCAATTCCAATCAAACTACCAAGAACGTTTTTCTCAGAAATAGAACATAGAATCCTAAAATTTATATGGAGCCACAAAAGACCCCGAATAGCTACAGCAATGTTGAGAAATAAGAACAAAGTGGGAGGCATCACACTACTTGACATCAAAACATACTACAAGGCTACAGTAATCAAAACAGTATGGTACTGGCATAAAAACAGACACATAGACCAATGGAATAGAATAGAGAGCCCAGGAATAAACCCATCTATATACGGTCATTTAATCTATGACAATGGAAGCAAGAATCTACACTGGAGTAAAAATAGTCTATTTAATAAATGGTGCTGGGAAAATTGGACTGACACATGCAAAACAATGAAAATAGACCATCTACTTACACCATATACGAGAACAAACTCAAAATGGATTAAAGACTTAAATGTAAGACCTGAAACTATAAAACTCCTAGAAGAAAATATAGGGAGTAAGTTTGCAGACATTACCCGGAGTAATATTTTTACCGATATATCCCCTCAGGCAAGGGAAATAAAAGGAAAAATGAACATATGGGATTACATCAAACTTAAAAGTTTTTTCACAGCAAAGGAAATCACTAATAAAACAAAAAGGCAGCCTACTGAATGGGAGAAGATATTTGCCAATGATATATCTGATAAGGGGTTGATATCCAAAATTTCTAAAACACTCATGCAATTCAACACCAAAAAAACAAACAATCTAATTAAAAAATGGGCAGAGGTTATGAGGAGGCATTTCTCTCAAGAGGACATACAGATGGCCAACAGGCATATGAAAATATGTTCAACCTCACTAATCATCAGAGAAATGCAAATAAAAACCACAATGAGATACCACCTCACTCCGGTCAGAATGTCTATCATCAACAAATCAACAAACAAGTGTTGGCGAGGGTGTGGAGAAAAGGGAACCCTGGTGCACTGTTGGTGGGACTGCAAATTGGTGCAGCCATTATGGAAATCAGTATGGAGGTGTCTCAAAACACTGGAAATGGAACTGCCGTATGACCCAGCAATTCCACTCTTGGGAATCTACCCAGAGGAATCCAAGACGCCAATTCGAAAAAATATATGCACCCCTATGTTTATTGCAGCGCTATTTACAATAGCCAAGAGTTGGAAACAACCGAAATGCCCATCGGTAGATGACTGGATTAAGAAACGGTGGAACATTTATACAATGGAGTATTACTCCGCTATAAAGAAGAATGAAATTGTACCATTTGCAACGATATGGATGGACCTAGAGACTATTGAGTGAAATAAGTCAGTCGGAGAAAGACAAATACCACATGATCTCACTTATATGTGGAATTTGAAAAACTGAATGAATGAGCATAAGAAACAGAAACAGTCTCACAGACATAGAGGAAAAACAGGGCTGCTATTTGGGAGGGGGGTGGGGATGAGGGAGAAGGGGAAGGGATTAGACAGCATAAATAGGTAACTACAGTATTGTCACAGGGATATGAAAGACAGTTCGGGGAATATAATGTTGTTAAAATTTTGTGGGGTGTCAGATGGTTACATGTTTTGTTAGGGAGACCACTTCATGGATGGAGTAGAGGCTTTATCACTGCACTGTATACCTGAAATTGATGTTGTATAATATTGTATGCCAACTCTAATTGACTATATAGACAGTCACGGGATGTGGATTATATGGTGAAAGGGAGTCAAAGGAATTATAATAGATAGTATGATATGGGGGGGAGGAGTGGGAGGGGAGAATTGGGGGAGGGGGGTTGTCACTTTGAGGGGTAAAAAGTATAACCATTGCACTTTGTTGTACACCTGAAGCTAATTAAAAATATATATAAATAAAAAAAAAAGAAATTCTAGTAATAAAGGATTATCTACTTTTTGAAAGTAAAGCAACATTTGTTTTCTCATCCAACCATTGAAAGAAATACCTAAAAATGTTCAGGATTTGATTAAAAAGTCAATTTACTAATTCAAAATAATTTTATGTATTTGTATTACTAATGTGAGCATATCTTTTATTTCTAAGACCAAGATGTCTGATTTCTTATATTTCATTTCCATATATTCTACAGTTTTTATAATTTTTTTAGTAATTTCTTTAAACCACTAAGTTCAGATTTTTATAGGTGGTAAGCAAACCGTTCAGTTTTGCCAGTGTGGTGTCTTTGTAGCATTATTTGAATATTTCATGTTTTGTCATTTTTTTAAAATGAGGGAATAATAAAAATAAAAATGCTGATGAAAATAATATGTTTGGTGTGGAGGTGGCAGTCTTTTGATGTGTTACAGACAAAATGTGGCCTTAAGGAGAGGACACTTGACTTTCCAGGTTAAGTATATTCACATATGGAAACAAACAAACAAACAAACTTGAGCATCAGAACCAAAATTAAAACTAAGTTTAGGGATCCAAAAACAGGTTCTTAAGACTCTTGGTTGGGAGTGTTGGTTGGGAGACCCATTATGGGAGGAAAAAAAAAAAAAAATCAATGTCTGTATTTCTCTGGAGAAAACTTCCTTACAACTTTTTAATACTAAAGTGATTTTATATTCCCATATTCAATACTCAGTTTGGTTGCCAAACCCGTTTTTTCAACATTTAAAGTTCTCTCTGCTAAATTTTCTTGATATAACCTGAGAAAACTAGAATTTGAATAGATATTACTATTTTAATGTTTAACCCCAGCTTTTAATGTTTTCTTTAATCATATCATCCTGTAACAAGAGCATGTTTTGAAATATTAACAGGCGTTGCAACTAAGTTATTTGCTGCTATCCCGCCTCACTTGAGGCAGCTGAGATGGCTTTCTATATATACTACCCTTAGATGGTTATCAGAAAAATGAAAAGGGATGGTTACCACAGGAAAGCAATTCAACACTTCTTTTGGGATCCAAAACAGATTTTTCAAATTTGTAGCAGGAACAAGGCTGAGTTGCAAGAGCCAAGGTTTTGCAAACCCAAGACTGGCATGCAAGAATTATGCATAATAATAGTGTCTTTCACTTCTTCCATTCCTCTCTCTCTCCTTTTCTCTTCCTATCTTTTTCTCCCTCCTTCTCCATCTCACTGGGAAGAGAGAATTAAAAGTTGAGGGAATTGAATATGGTAAGTGTGTCACTGAGGTTTCTGATTCTTGTGTCCTCTCACCTTGTCAAATAGGGCTTGCGGAATCTGAAAGTAAGGTGACTTTTCTACTTCAACACCAGAGAGGCAGGAGGTGATGCCGAATAAATATTAGACACTATCTCCTTTACATATAGAGGGTATCAAAAATGTGCACACATTTTAAGAAAGGAAAAAACTGCATTAAAATTGTAATACTCAATATATACCAATAATAAAAGATGAATACAAGTCACACTTAACTTCTGCAATTACAAGAGGTGCTCAAAGTGGTTACCATCAGCGTAATTTTAATATAGTTTTTCCCTTTCTTAAAATGTGTATAGATTTTTTGGCACCATCTGTACATCAACTAATTGAATCCCAATGACCATGTATATAGGTATTACTACCATTTTGTGATTAAACCACAGATTCAAGAAATAATTTCCCCGTGGTTATACAGCTAATAATTGAGGAGTCAAGATTCAAACACAGGGGGTCTGAATCTGGAACCAAGCCTTGTTTCTTCTAAACTGCACAAGTAGCCCAAATGTGACAAGCAGTTTAGAAGACATATTGGCAACTTGTGAGGTCCTGAGGCAAGGCCCCCACACTCAAGTCTCCAGAGCCCCAGCATGGCACAGAAGAGCACACAAAACTCTCATTCCCACTCCTTACATCTAAGGGCTACATTGAAGGACTCAGGAATATCAAGAGGGTCAATGGACAGTAAGTGGCATTGTAGTTAGGAAGAGAATCCGCAGAGTAAATATTCTCACAGATGGAGACCGTTAGAAACTTGGACAACAGCAAAAATAACAAAAGACCCTACCATCGGACCTCTTTTCTGTCCCCTGTGCTTCCCCCCTACTTTCTACACATGAAAACAGCCTCTGAAATTTATATAGCACCCTGTAGAGTGGGAAGAGAGGAGAAAATGCAGACTATATATCAGAAATGACCCAGAAAGTCAGGTATAATTGAGTTGACCTGGATCTAGGATGACATTTTCTGCTACCAGGCAGAACATTACTCCAAAACAGACACTAAGTCCAGTTACTGAGACTTCAAGTGACATGCTTGCACACCTGAAAGGTGAAATGTGCTAAAAGTGCCGTGTCACCACCCATTGTGTGGCCCTCACGAATTCGAAAGTAAAAACAAAACCCCCAATAATTTAGTCCACAATTAGGTATGTCATAATGAATTTTATTCACTAGAAATGGAACCACCCCGATCCTTGTACCACACTTATTCTGACTTTTCTTTAAACTCTTTGCAAATTTTTGGGAACAAACTATGTGTGAAAAGTGGGTACATTATGTGTGCAATGATTTCAGTCCATAAATACAATATCTTGTCTTGTTTTGGGGGATTACAGAGTCCATGTCACATATTGTACTAAATCATGACAATAGCTTCATGAGGTAGTTATTATTGAATTTACAGGTAAAAATACCTGAGACCTAGAGGTTAAGTAACATGTTCGAGGAAACATAGATAGTGAAAAAACTGGGACTCAAATCCAGGCCCTCCGATATGCATAATTTTCATGCATATCACATACTATAAATAGAAAGAAAATAAATTATTTATATTGAACTTACGAAGGGAAAGGGAAAAATTAGGCCATTAAATGTCTCATCATTTTTTTCCCCTTGAAATGACTTCGAAACTGACTGCTTTACTGACGGACCTGTTAAAATAGATGCTGCTGATTACTTCATTTTTGTAAAATTAAATTTCAAACTATATCCTTTTTTCCAAAAAATTTCCAGATTTTCAAATTGTGATCAACACAAATTTAGCAATGCATATGTCATAGGAAAAAAAATGTTCACTAGATTTTATTGCTCTTGGAACTTCCAAGACCCAATGCCCATCTCATACATCCAGAGTTGAATACTTGAATATGCTGATTCTAATGAACAATAATGTGCAACCTGGTAGGTGATGGGTATTGCATTATTAAAAAGTCACATGAATTTGTAACAGGAAAGCAGACAGTTACTGATACATATTTTGGATTTATATAATTTTCTTGTTGACAGAACATAAGTGGCCTGAACTTTAGAAATCAGATTTATCATAGCTGAATCCTAATTATTTCAGAAATAGGTTAACTGACATTCAGATATACTCACATAAATAGTTTAGTACATTCTGAATATTAAAAACTTCCTCTCTGATCAAATGACTGACTTTTAGGTTTTGATTCATCTTACATCTTTAATTTCAGTGGAGTAAAATGAGCATTTTTTTCCCTTACTAGTAATACCTGGTTATTGATAAAACGGCATTTTTACTCACCTGATAACATAGTGAGTGCTGAAATGTTAGGACAGCACGACTTGTGATTATATGGAATAAATTTGATCACACAATGAAAAAAAAAAACACAAGAAAAAATGATGTATTTGAGAACATTTTTAATAAATAATGTGACAAAATTACTTTTCTGATTATTGGATTTTCAGTATGCAAAATTATGGCTAAAAATAAGAGGCTTCTTACATGAACATAATGATAACATTAATCACATGGATTGTTCCCTTAGTACTGCACACCCCTTCTATGTAACTTTCAAATGATCTAAGTGAACACATTTAGTTTTTGGTGAACACCAGCTTTTTTTGTGGTTCAGTTTTGTTTGGCTTTGTTTTCCAGTGGGGTCACAATTGATACCTGTGTAGGAAAAAACGTACTTTTTTTTTTCTTCAAATAGCACCAATTATAAAGTCAATTGAATTTATATAATGACAAAACAGGATCATAAAAATTTACAGTCAGGGGGCATTATTTGGCAATGTAAAGCAAGTAATGCCTCTATTGGAGCTTATAAGGAAATATTGGAGGTTTCAACATTGGCCAAAACAAACTTAAACCTTCTTTTCTTTAAATCCGGGAAAAGTGAGAACCATTGGGTTTATGGCCCACAATAAAGTATGCATGTTACTTCACCATCTGTCATCATTCAAATATTCCAAATACAAACATAGAGCATTAACAAAACAGGTTAAAAATGTTTCTCAACATTTTTTTTTTCAATAAGACAAAACAGGTTAATAGTTACAATGGTTTACAAATAAAGTTTAGTGATTGTGCTTTTAAAACCAAAAAAAAAAAAAAAAGATTAAAAACAGTGCATTACAAAAACAAAAATCAAACTTCCTTAAGTGGCACTTCTGAAAGTTGAACTGACAGTACCAGAAGCAATTTAGGCCAGTTAAGATAGGGATGTCCTCATTCAATGGCATTGGTCATTAAAAACATCCATTGGTTTGTAATACGCATTTTTAATTGCTTTTTGTTTGAAAAATAGAACAGGTTTTTGCTAGGCTTACTTATGACAATGACTAGACAACCAGAGATCCAACTGGCTTACCCCTACTTATCCAAAAGAACATTTCCAATAAGAATATACTTCAGTGATTGAAATGAAGATAAAATAAAGTACCACCAGGGGTTGCAAAGAGTATATATTTACAATGTTTCTACCCCACTTAAATGGATTGTGGTTGTTTTGCATTTGGTATGTTTTTATTTTTCTCCCAGCAGAGGGTGGTATGAAAGACTGATTTTAAAACCATGTTAAAATGAAGTATGTTTAATTTGCATGAGCAGTTGGTTATATCTTAAGAGCCCTTGGCATGAGGTTGATTAATCAACTTTGTGTCTCTGATCAATGTTTTGCTATATATCGGCTTGGTAGATAAGCAGTGCAGTGCCATATCTCAGGGGCAAAATGCAAAAGAACTGTTCAGTTCTCTGCCGCTGGCTGATGACTGAGGCAAGAAGTTGAATACTTCCCTTGCTGGAAGTAAGGTGTAATGGTGTGTTCCAACAGTGAGGGGAATAGGAAGATTCTTCATAGGGATAGGGATCAAACAACAACAATAAAACCTCAATAAAATTTAAAAAAATGGTATTCCAATAAGAGGAATAAAAACGACAATTTGTACACTCTGATTGCACTGAACATTGTATCTGGCGTCACGTGTCATCAGACATGAGGCATCTTGAGTGATAATTTTCACATTAGATCTCACAAGCCTCTCTGGTTGTCTTCAGCTTTCAGTTTCCTGTAAGAGATAAGTTATAGTTAGTTTGAAAAGCAATCTTAGAGTACTTTCTTATATTTATTTATATGTTTTTGAGCTTAGGTTTGTGTTTCCTCATTCATTCACTGGCAAGCATTGGAAAGTGCTCATGGCAACTCATTCGTTTGTCATCTTCAGTTGGTTTTGATAGCAAATCCAATAGTTCTCTAATGAGTATCAAACTGTGTTCCAAAGTGTCGCAACGTGGGGCGGTGTGGTACAAGGGAAAAAGAAGTAGTGAGCCGAATTCTCTACTCCTCCTAGTCCCAACTCAACATTATAGCTCCACTTTTATTGGTTTTATGGATTAGAGTTATATACTCATCTATATTCATCCCCCAAAAGGGCTCTTCTGCCAAACACACACACACAACAAAAAACCTTGAAAAACAAACTGTACCAGTATCTGAAGCAGGAAAGTCTTCTTATTCGAAACCTCAAAATCCAAATAGATTGGGCATTATAGAAAATTTAATCAGGCATAATTACTTATAATTTTTCATCTTCTATCATAAAAACTTAGTTTAATACTCATTTAACAATTTCCTTAAATATACAATTGACATTTGAACAACACAGTTATGAACTGTGTAGATCTACTTATACACAGATCTTTTTCAATAAATACAGTAAATGATTTTTATGATTTTTTAAAATATTTTCTTTTCCTTAGCATTATTGTAAGAATACAATATATAATATATGCAACATAAAATATGTGTTAATCAACTGTCTATATTATTGGTAAGGCTTCCAGTCAATAGTAGGCTATTAGTACTTAAGGTTTTGGTGATTTAAAGTTATACGTGGATTTCTGACTGCATAAGGAATCAAAGCCCTTAATTCCCGTATTATTGAAGGGTCAACTAGATTTGTTTAAAAAAAAAAAATGTCCCCAACTTGTTTTCTTTTGAAATGGAGAAAATACAATCTTTAAAATGGGTGGTGATTCTAAATAGTATATGATTTATTACCAACTCTATCTGGTATCCCTAACTATAGTTCCAACAAAGGAGTACATTTTTGAGTCAAGAAACAGTCTCCTCCATCTGAGAAGGTCAGTGTCTAGGATTAGGTTTCCATTTCCAGAAGACAGAAGATGGAAGACAGTTGGCCAAATCAGCCAGATTAACCCTAGTGATCACTAGGCTGGCAGATAACACAGGCAGAACAGCCTCACTAACATCAAATAACTGTAACCTTACTGGATTTCATAACCTACTTCAGTTCTATGAATTATAATTATTTAGATGGATAGTTTTTATTTCCTAACATGCTTGTCATATAAATTTCGTATCTGAATATCTGCAGATGAATATGAACCCTAGATCTAAAAAGAAACTGGTATTACCATTTAAAACTTTGGAACACATGTGAAGAAAACCACCTTATTTTCAGAATTCCAGTTTCTGGCATTACTGAGTTTATGATAAAACAATAAAATATCTGTAGACTGAAAGATGTTCATAACTTTGAGGCTGATATAATAACTAGCCTAATGTTGAAAAACTTGAAAAAAAAATATACGTACCTCTAATTCTTCATTATTATCTTCTCCTCTTTCATAAGCTCCAAGAACTTGCATTTCTGCAATATTTCTTCGACCTACATTTGCTTGTTCTCTTTGTCTGCTTCCTGATCCTCTTGATGACATTGAGCTTGAAGAACTAGGATCTCTGGGATTATTGGATGTTGGAAAAGTAGGTCGACAATAAGGTAGAATATCCTCTGTGTAATGAAATATAACAAGGGCATAGGAATACCATTATACATTTTTATTGTAGTATAAAGTATCATTCATGTCTATAATTCTGAATGGGACATGTCAATCTTTTCCAGCAATAAATGAGTGTTTTATAACAATAGTGAATGAAGCAGCACTGTCTTTTGAAAATGAAAATAACAAGCCTTGTTGTTTTCCTATTAGTGGTTGGGATTCCACCCATAAGCTCTTATCAACCTTAAACTCACTTGGGACCAACATCATTAAAAGAGGTAAATCAGATCTTCAGTCAAACTTGGCTTTCAGTTCTTTCCTTCACTAGTGATCTCCAATTGTTTTCAGCTTTAGTTTTCACTTTTCTAAAAAAGTGATAATAGATTCCACACCCAGAGGAGCTTTTAGTGTTGAAATGAAAACAGAGGAAATGGTGAATTCTCAATGTAAACTATGAAGATTATAAGGCATTGATAGAAACAAAGCCCAGTTTCCTTGTACTACCCAAACTAAGCGAAGCTCCAGTTCACTTCCCAGATACCAAGGGGCCAACCTCCATTTCAAAATCATAGTTATATGGTGCAACCCTGAATCTCAGAAGCCTGCCATTGTTGCTAGCTTCAAAAAGCAAGCCACTCCAGCTACTGTGGTCTCCTGAATTTCTAGGCTGCTTTCTCCAAAGCCTGTCCACTCTACACCAAACACCTAAGAAAACAACTCTTCTACATTCAGTTTTGTCTTCCTCCCCCAAGTGCTTCCTCTATGGTCCACAGTGTCTGAATGAAATCTGGTTTCCATCGAAGTTCTCTCTCCAGTGGAAGGAAGAAGGCTTGGCTCTAGCACACTAACACCAGCTCTATATCACTGCTTCCGCACTCTTGTGCCAAAACATTCTCTTCCTGTGAAGGCCAAGCCATCTACTCAGGCAGTCCATTTAGTTCTCTTTGATGGCATCTTTGTCCTTCCATTCTATTCATCACACCTGGTCCAGACTTCTGACCACTGAGGTTTCAAACCAATCCATGAGGACCACTCCTCCCGCACCTTAGCATCATAGCATCTGGTCTCCCGGAACCTTCGTCCTCTGTGCCTGTTTCGTCCAACTTTTTCTCTGTGTTTTTCTAAAACACAAATCTGATTTTATCATTTCTCCCTCAAAATTATTTGCTGGCTCACCACTGTTTATGTCACAAATCCCAAACTCTTCAGAATAGTATCCTCGGCCTTCCCAATCTGGTCCAACTACCTTTCTAGTTTTATCCTTTACCATGAGTCCCTGACTTTAGTTTTTTTTACAAACTACAATATGAAAAAAAACTCTCTCCTGCTAAAAACTTTCCTCTAAGCTTACTGTCTACATGAATCAGTACCTTATTTATCTCCTCTCTGCTCGGCCAAGCTTCTTGAAAAGTAATTTGGACTCAGTATTAGTGGTAGATGCATCTTCCCATTCACTCTGTATCCCAGTGAAATCTATTTATGCCCACATTACTACAATGAAACAAAATTCACTGTTGACTTGGATAACGCTCACCATATCTCTGGATTTCTCGCTGCCCTTAATTTGGAAACCACTATCAATCTGTTCTAATTCAGCACCTTAATTCATTCAAAACTGACATTATGTCCCCTAAGATACTGATCATTTTCCCTGTTGGGTCTACATTGATTAATACAATTATGTTCCAACTAGTCATACAGGGCCATCTAATTAACATATGGAAGTATATACAGAGCGTCCCAAAAAAATAAATAAACATTTTAAGAAAGGAAAAAACTGTATTAAAAAAATTGTAGCACTTAATATATATATATCAATAACAAAAAATGAACACAAGTCGTGTTTGACTTCTGCAATTACAAGAGGTGCTCAAAGTGGTTACCATCAGTGTAATTTCAACAGTTTTCCTTTCTTAAAATGTATATATATTTTTTGACACCCTGTGTGTGTGTGTGTGTGTGTGTGTGTGTGTGTGTTACTACATTATTTCATTTTACTTTTATACATTCTATTAGTCATCGATTCCTATTGGGTCTATCTCTGAAATATCTGTGTAGGCTGTTTTATTTGTTCAACTGTTTTAATGTAGTGCTTTCATGTTTTATAGCTAGATTATTTTGCCAGGTTCTGATAACCTTCATCTATCTGATTCTAGTTTTTTCCTTAACTATAGAGTGTTGCCCATTATTTTTCTACAACACAAATCTGATTTGTGATTTCTTTCTTCAAGATTATTTGCTGGCTCATCACTGCTGATACCATAAATCCCAAACTCTTTAGAATAGTATTAGCTGGCTTCCCAGTCTGGTCCAAATACCTTTCTAGTTTTATCTTACACCATGTGTCCCTGGCCCCAAGCATCCGATTGCCAGCCAAACTGGAAATAAGAGTTCGCCAAACTTTCAGTTTTTACACTTTCATATTCTTTCTCTTCTTATATACTTGACTTGCTATTCCCTTCTCCTTGTTTAACCTGTTGAAACTATGTTTTCCTTTAAAATACAACTCAAGTGCCTCTCTCCAAGGAAGTCTTGTATAATATTATGTATAAGCATGAGCTGTACAGAAATTATGTATAAGCATGAGCTGTACATGCCTGAATACTCCATTTCTAAATCTTACCACTTTTCACATGGCTGTAGAGAACCTAACAGCATACCTTGCAAATATATGTTCAATCCATATTTATTTGCTGCTGGAATTAATGAGTACCTTGGATGAGGTGAGTCTTTGCTGGTGGAAGGTCTCGTTTGGCTGCCTTGTTTCCTCGTCCTTTCCCATCGTTTTGCTGTTCCTGTGCTTCTCTGGGTTCACCTGGATTTGTTCGCATATCAGCAACTTGTCTTCCATCCAATATTTCTCTCCCCTTGTAATTGCCTCCTTTTCTATCTGATGATCTGTCTGTTCTTGCTTCTATACAAGGGAGTTTTGGCACCATTATAGGTCGTACCTCCAGCTGTGCCTTGGATTGGACAGTGGGTGATTTTATAGCAGGTGGTGGCACCGGAGGTGGTGGAAGATCTAAAAGGAAATGTTTAAAATACTGTAAAAGTCTGCCATTTATAAAGTCACCAAATATTAGAATTATCACTGGAGTCATCACATTCATCTGTGACTAGAACAATTGAAGGCAACCAAGGAATAAGACCAACAATCTTAATATATTCATTGTTATCTAACTAAGAAATATTGAGTCATAGAGCTGGGACTTACAGGTTATCCAGTCCTGAGATCGCTAATATGGGCATAAGTGCTGTGACTTTCCATTTCCCAACCACGGGGGAAGGGGACCCTTCCTAATTGATTTCAGCATAACATTGCGTCCCAGACGCATTCCCTTACTCTTTCAAGCAACCACTTCAAATTGATAGAGGTTGGCACTTGAATTGATACTATCTCTAATCTAGTCTAAATCCTTTCTCATTTTGTAGATAGGGCAACTCAACCACATACATCTTAAGTTATTTTCCAGTCTCAAAGCTAGACTGGAACCAGGGCTAATGCCCTTAGATTCTTAATTTCTAGCTCAGTATTCTTTATCCTATTTTATTCTATCACATGTTTATTATCTACCATGCGTTGATTGGAACTCTCCACTTTGTATATACAACCAAAGGGTTTTAAAGCAGATAATCACTGGTCTAGATATAGGTTAATTTCATCTATCTATCTATCTATCTATCTATCTATCTATCTATCTATCTATCTATCTATCATCTATCTATCTATAGTTATAGTTATGCATTAATACACTACTATAAAAGAATGTTATATATAACTCAATTTCTTATAAATATACCTAAAGATATATAAGTATAAAAGTAAACATGATATGTGATATCTAGAAAATTTATTTTAAGTGGTGCTATCTTTTAAAGTAACTCCTATGACAGAAAAGTACACTCTATGGAGGAGAAACATGTATCCTTATGATAGTTGTAAAGTTAGTAGTAGAATATGAATAGATTCTAGTTTTAGGTTTCCTGGCTGTAGTATGGAGGATGGATTAAAAGAAAAGACTTAAATCCAGGAGGCCAAGGGGTTGTTGTAATAGCTCTGTAAATAATGACATGGGATAGAACTGTATTGGTGGCTGTTCAGATGGAGAAGAGATGTCTTTGAAAGAGATTAAGGAATAAAAATAAATATTATTTAATGATCCACAGAATGTAGTAGTGAGGAAAAGAAAAGAATCTAAGATTACTTTTAGGATTTTTGCCATAGCTGCCTAGGTGGATGAAAAAAAAAAAATCACTGAAGATAAAGAACACAGAAATGAGGAAGAGATGGTTTGAAAAGGAACACTGTAAGTTCCAATTTAGATAAATGACTAGGAGCAGCCTTTGAAATACCCAGATAAAGATGTCCAACAAGTTGCTGTACACAAAATATGAATTTCAAGAGAGGTCAAAAGCAGAAATACAGAGATTTGGGAATGACCATAATTCATGCTCTTTTTTTTAGTCATGACTTTAGAAATGGTACTGTTTTCACATTTAGAGAGTAATGTCTACGTGACAGAGTAAATCAACTAAAACATTTATAAAACTTCTATTAAATGTTTAGTAATATAAAATTAATCTTAAGATTTTAAACAAAAACTACACAATTTTCGTGGTAAAATATTCACAGGTCTGTAAGGACTTGGTAGTATGACCCCCTCATACCTCCCTACCTCCATTTCAAATCCTCTATATTGATTATGCAGAGATAATCAGAATAGTGTTGTATAGATCATCCCAGAAATTATTTATTCACATAAAGCCGGGTGCCAAGTCAAATAACTCCACGGAGCACCATTCATATATTCATGAGGGACTATGTAAAATGGCCACATCTGGGATTGTGCCCATCTGCACACTGATAAAAGATAACATACACAAATATATAGTCTTCCTTTCTTATTAACATAAATGAACTGCACTTTTCCCCCCAACTGTGTAGTTGTATGCATTTCTCCATATGTATACACAGCTCTAACTCGGTTTTTTTTTTTTTTTTTTTTAAAGTTTGGGTAATGCTTTGTTTTATGAACATATCATCATTTGTTTAGTCAATCCCTACACAAAAATATTTGGTTGTTTCCAGGTATTTTATTAGTATTGACAATGGTCTACTGACTATCCTTTACATATACCCCCATGATAAGCTCTTGAATATTAAAACTATGTTTTGAAACTTCTTAATATAATAGCAAATTAAGAGTTCTAAGAAGCTTAAGTTTTAACCTAGTGTTTTCTCATTCTTGTATTATTTTAAAATGACTTAATCCTTTTTTTGGCCCAATAAGTAGGTATAAATTTTTTTGCAACTAATTTTCTCTTGTCATTATATGCCTACAACTAAGGCATTCAAATTCACTGTACTGGTTTTTTCTTTTTTTTTTCTTTTTGAGGGCAGTGTCACTGGCCCTCATATGTGGGACCTGAACCGGGGCTGCTGGCTTCCCAAGCCAACGCTTAAGCACCGCGCCACTCGGCCGGCCCCACTGTATTGGTTTTTGAAAGCAGAAAACTTGAGGTACCATCTTACTACCAGCTGTTTTATTCAGGACTCTATTATTAAAAGAGGTCAAACTTTTACCTGTATTTTTTTGTTGTTGGCTTTCATGGCTCACCATGTTCTACTTTCATAAAATAACCTCAACACTTTATCTAAAATGGTGGCCAAATTATAGCCAACAGCACTCATTTTCCCCAGATTCTACAAAATCAAAAATTTTTAGTCTTACAACATAGATTGCCATTGTAACTAGTGCTTGATTTTCCTCCTTTACTACTTTAATGGATTAAAAAACAAACAAACAAAAACTTAAATAATATACTATCATGAAACCACCCTCATTTGCTACTTGTTTATTAAAAATACCAAAAAGAGAGTATTAGAAGACGGGCTGTGCTGAGTGGCTTAAAACCAAGAAAGCCAAGACCAAGGAGTTCTAAAAGTTGAGACTGAGCCTATGGCTGGCACTGGAGTGGGAGAAAAGTGTATGTAATTCAGTACATATCATGAAGCAGAGGAAGAGGCTGACTGCAGGCTCATTTCTGCATTGTCTGCTTTCTATAAACTTAAACTGGATCGCAAATACAGATGATCTGGGAACTGATGATGGCCACTATTATCAAATCATAAAATTTCTCAGCTTAAAAGATAACAAAACTGGTGATTGTTGCTATCATAACATCATACCAAGTCTTGGGAATATGAGACTCTTGAAACAGAATCTATTACAGGATGTTCTATGTGCTATCTCTAACACAGGTAGAAAAGGAGAAGAGAACTCAATGATAATTTTAAGAGTTCTGACTTACTGTATATAATTGCTACAGTCTCTGATTGACAATTAGATTGAAGAGAGAAGTTGTGGTAGGTTTGATTTTTGTAAATAAATAAATTACCAAATAAATTATTTTCAGGTATTACAAAATAGGTACTGAGTCAAACCAGGGATTGTCATAGTATATACAATTCTATATCTCAGAGTGATAAACAGTACTTTCACACATTTCATACCTCTAATAGCTCAAATTGGACTTAACAAATGGGATTGTGGACCTGCTATCTATATATATGTAGACTCTTTACATAATTGTATAAACACTATTTCTTATACAACACTTTCCAAATACCAGGATAATGCATACAAAGTAACACATAGGAACGTGCACAGAGAATTCTGCTGGCATCACCTCACGACAGAGATCCAGCACTCTATTTACTAAACTGCTTACAGTCCTAAGACATTGTAATTAATGACAAATCAAGTCAAAATAACATCATTCCAAAGAAGGTGGTGAATTTATAATTTATGAAAAGTAGGGCTGGAGAAATAATGTAGATTTGGTTTTTAAATCAAGTATGCAAATGCATCAGAAAGGATTGAAAAGAGGGGGTGGGAAGAATCTATTAGAAGGTCCTAGAAACGCACTTATGCTTGGCTTGAACTCAGTAAGATGCTGACTGATAAATATTCATATATTTTAATCCCACTCTGATTTAAACTGGTAAGTGGCAAACATGAAATAAATAGTTAGATTCTGCCTGTCACTGTGACTATAGCATGGGGCACTCTGCTTTGCATTGGGCACTCCCTGGTGTTTACTTATGGGGCAAGGTATGGTCACAGCTATCCATCAGGGGCTGGAGGGCTGTTATGGGCTAAATGAGTCCCCTCAAAGTTCATATGGTGAAGTCCTAATCTGTGGTACCTCAGAATGCAAATTGTATTTGGATTTAAGGTCTTTAAAGAGGTAATAAAGGTGAAATAAGGTCCTTGGAGTGGGCCCTAATCCACTCTGACTGGTTTCCTTATAAGAAGAGATAGGAACACATACATACACTGAGGAAAGACAAAGTAAAGACACAGGGAGAGGGCTGGCCGAGTGGCGTGATGGTTAAGCACTGGCTTGGGAAGCCAGCAGCCCCAGTTCGGGTCCCACATATGAGGGCCAGTGACACTGCTCTCAAAAAAAAAAAAAAAAAAAAAAAAAAAAGACACAGGGAGAAGGTAGCCATTTACAAACCAAGGAGAGAGGCCTCAGAAGAAACCAACCTTGCCAGTATCTTGATCTTGAACTTTTCGCCTCCAGAGCTGTGAGGATATCAATTTCTGCTGTTTAAGACAACTAGTTTATGGTACTTTGTTATGGCAACTCTAGAAAACTAATACAGAGCTGACTGACAAGAATCATCATAAATTACTATTTAATAGCTCAGGCATAGCCATTCTATCATTCTTTATATAGTTTATAAAAATTCTGGAAAAGAAATTTATAATCTAAACAAAATTTTCAGAGTAAAGATACTATAAACTCAAGACTGATATATTCTGAAAATAGTTCACATAAGAAGTCTATTGACAATAATCAAACTCATCCATCATAGTTAATACATCTGAATCATTAAAAAACCAAAAGAAACAAAAAAACAAAAAACCCAAAAGAAACAAAAAAACAAAAAACCCTCAAAACGTCCCTGTCTTACTAATACGTTTAATTTACATTTTAACAGTAGGCAGCTCTCTAAAGTTTTTTCCCCCTTTCGTCTCTCTTTTTAAAGAATTGTACAAATTGTGTCTGCCACTGAGTGTCTTCATAAAATGGTCTGTGAATGTTTTTGAAAAAATGCAGTGTAGTAATTTAAGAAAATAATTTCTAAGAAAATTACTTTTGTTTCTATATCGTAGTATGTGCATTTCTTTTATTTGGTACTTTAAGAAGTATTCTGCATTTACATGACTTTAGTTAATCAATATGCATTATGTGGTATGTATAAAATAACACATAGCTTTGTTATTTATTTATTTTTCTTAACCAGATCAGAAAGCACCCAAAATTAAATTCAGGATTTGTTAGGACAATAAACACAACGAAAAAATACTTTGTTATCCAAATGTTAAAAGTGAAAGCTAAAATAATAAAAAAAAAGCTTTAGTCGTAATTCCATTTTTATCATTTTGAAAATAATATTCGCCTCTACATTATAGTACATATTATGATAAACTTGCATAATTACTTTTATGAAATAACAGTTAGAAATACAAAAATATTCCAAATTAACTTTTTGGCTTTACAAATATTGCAATACATTTGTGTGTTATTTTTGAAATAGACTTAAAAAAATTGGGGTGCTTCATCATTCGCCTTGATAGTTATTATTCAGGTTAGTTAAAATTGACATTTAATTATTAAACACACTGAAATAAGTACTGGAGAATGTGGGACAATAAAAATAGATCACCATTCTCAAGCACAGGGTAATTTATAACTGTGAAGCTACACTCTGTAACTTGACATGTTTACATTATTTAAAGCATTTTAAAAAAGCATCACTCAATGCCAGAAACCTCTCAAAACAAGTATAAATAAGAGGCAGAAAGAGCTACACAAAGCTTTTGGCCAGGTTTTCTCCCTTATCTATTCAACCTTGATGTGTTTGCATCAAGGTTTGTTGTTTAACCAGATTTTCAGTTAGGAGCACTTCTCCTCTAGATAATAAAACTAATAGAACAGCTATAGAACTTGTAAAATGCCATTACAGGGGTTCCATAAATGTAAAACTGCCGATAGAGTTTGGGGATTTACACCTAGTGTTTGTCCCTTTACAGAGGCAAGCATGCACAAAGCCACTGTAATAACCCTTCAAAATCAGATAATATTCTGACAGCTCAGTTTCACTGACAAAAGAGTCCTGGGCAGAAGCCAGAGGGCCCAGGTGCGCTGTGTCATGCCAGTATTTAATGCAGTCTCATATCAGATAGATGCTAGGGAGAGAAAATACTTCGAATAAAGTACAGATAATGGCATGGACAGCCACTCATGGCAAAATTACCTGTGCTCATCACGCTGTGAGCTTTGGATTAAATTTTTCTGTCAAGTGGCAGGAATCACATGGAGAAGTGCCTCAGAAAACCCTGCTTGTAACCTTGGATAAGGATCTATAATATTAGGCTTTCATATGATAATGGCAAAGGATGCCCTTTTTGAAAAATTGCTGACTGGTAATGAAAGTCCTAATCAGATTGCAGCTGGGGAGGACCAGGAGGTAGGGAACGCGGCCTGTGACACCCTTCTTACCCTGCCCCTTTAGCAAATTTAGCCAAGTTGACAAGATGGGTGAGTCTGAAAGAATTTATCTTACATGAATTTCCCACAAAGCCCCTAGGGGTTGTTTTCTAAAACGAGAAGGTGGTGGTTTAATAAACACTGGGCCACCTGAGGCACTTTCATTAAAGGCTTTCTTTAGACAACATCACAATGTTTGCATTATTCTCCTGGGCTCCCTTGAGAATACATGCCTTACCTCTTCAGTGAGAGTTGATACTGTATGTGAAGGTATGAAGAGAGATGACTGGGTTTGCCTCTTTATGTACACCACAGCCGTTTGTATTGTCACCACAGTTAGAATTAATAGTCATACGAGTTTATTGTCTTCTATTTGAACGCAAAATTCCACAGGGGAAAAAAAGTAGGACACTGGAAGATTTATCAGTGAATCTGACGAAGGTTGATCCCATGCCATTACTTTCACTACAAGAAGGTCTATTTGTTTGAAATTATAAAATAAGTTTTAAAAATATTAAAAGTATAGATTGTGTTAGTTTCTTAAATAACCAACTTATTAGAAAACTACAAGGACTAGAGATGCCAGGTGAGATATGGAAGTCGATCAATCCTATAAGTAATACGGGGCTTCCTGTTAATGAAAGTTTAACATCATTTCTATTGTCAGTGGACACATTTGCTAGTCATGGAGGGCCAGGGTGAACAGGCGAGATTCATAGATATTTTCGTCGTTTCAATGGACTTACCATCTGTGTAGGCTTCTCTGCGCAGATGTCCTGGCTGGTGTTTTTGCTTCTTGGCCGGTCTGGTCTTCTGCATTACAGCAGCGCTCATGTTGCTATCTGTAGAAACAGGACTCGTAGGTCGAGGGCACTGGGATGCATGGAAGTGTCGGCGGCCTGAAAGGAAAAAAATCAGAGCCAAACTCATCAATAAATTTTAGTTACAATAGTAATAATAAAAATAAACATGAAAGCTGGAAACATCCCTGATTTTTAAAAAAGTTGACATAAACAATTCTAGGAAATAATAAGCTTTTTGTCACTCTGCTTGAGCTATCCAGTGGGAAAAAATACTCTAGAAACATTTTTTCAGGCTTTCTCTTTTTTTCTTTCTTTAACTACAATATTTTACCCTGTTAAAGTTTATGATAGCTATTTATTAAAGAAAAGCATTCCAACTATTTTTGCAACTAACTTCACTAAAGTTACTGTTAAATAAAAATATTTAAACTTTTGCATAATATAGTCAATGTCGCTTTCTCAAGAGGAATAGCTAGAGTCTCTAAGAAATTCATGTTCTAAGAATGAACAGTACTAATTACATCTTCTATTTTAATTAAATAGATGTTTGTCATTCTTTGAAGGCATAGTCCTAATATCTTAATACATTCTCAAGTATTTTCTCTTAAGGTAGCCTGAAATTAAGCTAGCTCACAAATTTAAATATGCCCCAAATTACTTACACCACTTTTCTACTACAATATAGAAATTTGCTGGTTCTGGATATTTAAAGCGAAACCTCCAGAGACCTGTTTTTTGATGGTGGCAGAGGTATTTTTTGATTACAGGCATGCCTCCGAGATATTGTTGATTTGGTTCCAGACCACCACAATAAAGCAAACATCACAATAATGGAAGTCATAATCTTTTTGCCGGTGGAGGGCCTTGTGTTCAATTTATAAAAAATGCAACATCTGCAAATCTCAATAAAGCAAAGCACAAAACAAGTATGCTTATATTTGGTTTTGGAAGAACAGTATTCGCAGGTACCAGTGACAACTGAATTTTCTAATCAGATAAGGTTCTCTGGGTGTCTTACAAAGACATTGTTTTACAGTGGCACCACATATTCAATCCCTAATGACAATGGAGATCTACTAGTCCTATACTTCACCTTCACTCCTTTGGTTTTCTAGAAATTTCAGAGATACAAATCCAGAACTTTCTGTTCTTCCACAAGAAACTTCAAACAGACCTAGACAACATGTCTTTTGGCTACAAACAAGAGAATCCACTTACACTGAAGTCAATACATTTAAAGACGCTAACTGAAGCATATTAAATAATAGGCATTAATGCGGCCAAGTGAGAAGCAATGTGATAGGATTATTCATTCATATTAGCTTCACGTCATATGATAAGCATCACCCTCTCCTGAAAAGAACATTTTAATAGGCAGAGGCCAATGCATGTTTAGTTCATTATAATTACGCACCAAACTAAAACCAGAAGTGCTATACTAAATTACAATACCATAAAAGATTAAACCAAATTCTCTTTAGCTATGATGGAGTCTATTACAATTAAAGTTACATATCCATGAAAAGAGAGAATTAGGGCTGAGACTGAACCCATTATTCATTCTATGGTATGAGGCCATCTACTACTCATAGACCCTGAGGCATGTGGTCGGTTACCGATGAATTTTCAATGTTATTTCCATGTTTCGTTGATTTAATGAACTGAAACATATCCTGATGTAATCTGAACGCAGTAGTTTGAGATGCTTAATTTCACTTTTTTTCATAGAAGATTTAAAAATCTTCTTAAAAAGGAGAAACAAAAGCTATATAAAAAGTTAGATGTCATTTTACTTATTAGGAAAGATAGGTAGTTTTGCATACGTATTTCACTGCAAGTACATTCAGCAGCTACTGGAGGATGGGTGGATTTGGTTAAATATAATAAAATGTAGGCCTGGGTGAAATCAATATACATTCTATAATAATGGGTTGAGAGATATCAGACATTTTTCCTGTAACACATTGTTGATAAATAACATATAGAAATAATTTTGATATGAGTTAAATTTTCTTTTAATATATTGTACACTGACAAAAAATAATGACTGATTCAATATCTGAAGAGAACATGGAAAACTACCAATGTGATAGCTATTATTATACTAAAATAAAATAAACCAACAAAAAAGCAATTATTGATTTTTTTGTGATAGTCTTTTCTTTCTCAGAAATTTATCTTTCTTGCTGGCCATATTATTTTACTCTTTGT
Organism: Aselliscus stoliczkanus; assembly: GCA_033961575.1. Lineage (NCBI taxonomy): Eukaryota > Metazoa > Chordata > Mammalia > Chiroptera > Hipposideridae > Aselliscus > Aselliscus stoliczkanus. The sequence goes on along the minus strand of CM066729.1, from coordinate 98,137,475 downwards.
ATTTCCTGGCGACCAGAAATACACACGTAACATGTATCTGAATATATATATTCCATTCTACAGCAATGAAAATCATGTGATAAATGTGTGATTTAAATTTGAATTATTTTCTTTCTCATACTATTTACTTTCCAAACAGGGTTGGGAGTAGGAGATAAGCAAAAAAGCAAAAATGGGTTGAAACATAAGATGGATTTATGGTAATTAAAAACAGGCTACTGGCAATGAAAAGTGGAAATAGAAAATATATATAATCATTTAGATTAACTTGTTCTCCAAATTATTAGACTAACAATGTTTACTTTAAGTATAGAACATATTTATGCTTTGAAATATATGTATATTACAAACATCTTTATATCTTCCCAATTACATTAATATTCTGAGAGGGCATGAAGAGAATGGGGATGAAAGAGAAATAGCCAGTCTCCAATGGCTGAGTATCCTCACTTGATATTAATCTATTTCTCTGGGAGAATTTCTAATTAAATGGGATAAGAGAACTACTATAATACATTTTATTTTGACGATGTTTTACATCTTTAAAAAAAAACCACACAACCTCGTTTAATTGACAGTATGTATATCTCAAGGAATTACACATACACACACAACACGTTATGATTATCTTAAAAATGTAGATTTTTAAGGTAGCTTCTCTCACATCACATATGATTTATTCGAAACAAATAAAATGGAAGATTAAAAAAAATTTCTTGTCAAGAAAAAGGGAATAATCAAGCTATGTCATATTCTTGGAGCTTGGTTTCCTTATGTAGGAGAAAAACGAGTTGCATTTCACATAGGACATAAGATGACAGGAGATAATCAGCGGCTGGCTATACACACATCGCGTTTTCTTTCCCAGGTCAGTGAAAAGCGTACGACTTACCAGCAGCATCCTGCATTTGACGTCGGGCCACTTTGAGACCAGCATACTCTGCTGCTGCGGCAACCGCCTGGGCAAAGTCGGCATCGGTGAAGAAAGAGCCGTCAGAAGAGCTAACGCTGGAGCGCCCACTGGAAATGTTGTCCTCCTCCGAGGCTGAGCCCCAGCCATTGATCATGGATCCGGTGACAGAGCTCTCCAGGTCCCCCACACTGGAGGCAGGGGTCTGCTCAAGCCCGCGTAACAAAAGCCGTCTTGTCTGCATCTTCGCCACTTCCATGTCAGCTTCGTCTTCTTCCTCTTCTGGCGCATCCGTATCCATATCTGAGACGAGGGGTCCTGAAATGTAGCCATAGGTATGTGGTGGGGAAATCGGCCGTGGCGGTGGAGGGGGGCTCACAGGCTGCCGTCTGCAGGAAGACAAATAAACGCGTATGACTCGGCTCACAAAAGGATAAATTAACCAAGAAATTCACAACACACTGATTGAAACTTTGCTTCCAAGTATCTAATTTATTCAGGAAAAACTAAACAAAACTGGAAGTCAGAGTATGTCTAAGGTTTGTTTTGAGTTGTAAGAAATTTACCTCAAAAACAGAGGCACTTTTAGCTCAATGGGGCTACCTTTGGAATCAGGTTTAATAGAAATATACTCAGCTATCTCTAAGTCTCCTATGTCTTATCATTTGGATTTTGTTCCGCTAAAACAGGGGAAGTAATACTTACTTTGACATTGGCAACTATGTATTTGTCCTAAAGTGTATTGGATATTATTGACAGCTTATTATTACCAAAGACAACAGATATCAGTGCTCAAACAGATTGCTCCATAAACATGTAGAATGTTACTTTCCCTTTCCTTCACTACCACTCCTACGATAGTAAACAAATATTCATTTTGACTATAGAGATAGAGTTTCACAGGATTAAAAATTTATACATTCAGCACATGAGAAAAGTCTATGAGACCTACGAGCAACATTTCTCTGAATTACTCATGAGTTTCACTAAAGGTTGTCAGCTGTTTTCAAATCTATCCACCTATCTTTCAACAAAATGCTTAAAGCTGAGGACAAAATAAGGCAGTATCCCATAATTTAAGTTCACAGAGTTACCAATAACTGGTTTCCAACATCTCTCCACTGACCTGGAGAACAACTTTGTTAAACGCAACCCTTTTACTACCATCCAACACCATCACCTATACTGAGTGTAAGATTACTATGAAAGACATTAGTGTAAAGTAAGGTTTTTGGAAAGAAATTATTCCCAAGGGAGGAGAATGCCAAGAGATTAACTCTTAAATTAGGAAAAGTGCCTGAAAAACTTCTAGTTGGAGGACTGCTTAGTCAGTGACTTGCTCCACAGTCCCAATGTTCTCTAAGGTTAAAGAGATGACATGAATGGGAATATCATTTGGAAGGGTCATGACAACACCTCATCAAAGTCTATGCTCCTAGGAAGAAAAGAGGATAGATTCCACGCAAGTCTGACAACTTTGGCACTAGTGTTGTAGGGTGCATGAGATTAGGACTTAGTGTCATCTGATGACCTGCATGACTTGGGGAACTAAGAGATATGAATGCCACTGACTGGTAGCCCCCACCTGAAGATGTGGCTCAATTGTTCAGGGACTACAAATGCCTAGAGATGCTGCCCAGGACTGTGTCCCTCAGCAGGGGAGAAAGTTGGTGCCAGCCCTCTCCCATCACCATCCTATGATGCTCAGAGCAAGGTGAGTTACAATAGTCATTAGTGCTAACCAAGGAAGGCTAGACCCTCATGCAATCTATCCACAGATAGTTACATGCAATCTGAAAGGATACCTGGAAGTGCACACAGATAGTTACATGCAATCTGAAAGGATACCTGGAAGTGCACAATTGCAGTTTTACATTTAACAAGACTGGGTCTTAAATTAAAAGAAAGCATGCAAAAAATACAATATAGGGTCAGGTCAAGACTTAACTAAGGGACATATTATAAGAGAAAAAGGGAAGTTCAATATAGTACAGTTTTTAGGGTGCAATGGCAGATGTCCAAAGAAAAACATTTGTGCTTTTTATCCCAGTGAATTGAGATACTTCAATAAACATGTATTATTAGCACAAATGGAAAAGCTTTAATAGTAAATGATTAAAATACTATAATTAATTTATTATTTAAGTACCTACTTTGTAACTAAATCTATTTTACAATGTTAACTTATTTGATTCTCACAACTTTTCAAGGCATTTCTTTTATTATTTTAAAGATGAGGATATTAAAATTCAGAGAAATTAGGGACTTTGCCAAAGTGCACATAACTAGTATGTATCAAGTTTAAAATTTGATCCTGCATTTCATTTTCAAGGTCATGACCTTACTTCTAGGAATGATGTTATTACATATATATTCATACACATATGTATATACACATACATACACATATATGTAATATATATACATGCCATTTGTGTGTGTGTATATATACAGGTCTATCTATCTATCTATCTATCTATCTATCTATGCGCACATAGTTTTTAAAATATAATGTGTTATTTTTTATTTGTGGGTGGTTTCTAATGTGTCTGTGTGTGGCACTAGAAGAAATATGAAAAATGTGCCAAAGCTGAAATTATTTACAAGATTAAAATGGATAATTATTTCAATACGGAGTGTGTTAAACACATAGAAGGAAAACCTTTGTTTAATTTAAATTGTAATAAAATACCATCTTAAAAGTCAATTTACAGTCTTTGTCAGCGTGCACATCTAAAATACCACAAAAAGTTCTCTTTTTAAAGACATGTAAGACTATTAGCACAAAAGGGACTATTTTGACCATCAGTAAGGGAATGTAGAACAGCCAACTTCACTATGAAAAGATGCCAGCATTGTTGTATTTGGATTAATTCACATTCTGTAGAGTAAAAACATCTTCCTGTTAAACAAGGACTGGTTTTTAACTATTACCACCCTGTGCAAATGCTTTAGAAAGACAGAAAAATTTATTCAAACCATCTGTAAATAAGGCAAGCCCAGGAAATGTGTGATAAACACGTCCAGTTTGAAATATGTAATATATTCTATTTGAAAATAAAAAGCTATTTCAAGATGCTACACTCAAGTGGGACTTGCCACAAATGAACCTCCACCTTCTAGATTTTTCCCTGAGGGGGTTCAATATCTTCTGAAGTAATGTACAAGTATACAACTGAGAATCACAACATTCTAGGCTCCTGTAAAAAGATGTCTTCATAAATATGTTCAAGAAAAGAAGGGAACAATGCCATTAACTTATGAAAGTAGGTGTTTATACAGTTCATCACGTATCTTTTATCAAGCAAAATACAAAAGGGGGAAAATGCATACATTTGAAACTTTTTTCTGAAACTGGTGTAGCTTCAGTATTTTATATAATTAACCATTACCTGGTTTGTAACTATACAAGGTATTTAATTTCCCTGTGCCTTCTTTTTATCCTTCCAACTATATCATACTCAATTTGTCTATATTAATAAAATATCAGTAATTTTCATATTATGTACATGAAAATAACTTTTACTTTTCAAGAGATTTTTTTTCTTACTATCAACTACAGTAAACTCAGTAGGACCAGATACATTTTAAAACAATTATGTAAATAAGTTTAATTATGTTTTTTCATAGTTATTGTCTGAAAGAGAGAAGAAAGCTTCCTATTATGTTGGTCACCTAGTTTATCTAGATTTAGACAAAAATGGAATATCCTAGAAGCAAATTAGAATTTCAAAATCGCATTATCCATAATAACACAAGTCTGAAATATTTATCTAATTAAATATTGCAGTGTTATAATGGTCTTAGTTCTATTTCTCATTAATATAAATCACACTATTTATATATGTCCCTAATCAATAAACATCCCAAATGATTTCTTGGGATGAGAACCTGTCAATCCCCCATCGAAAGAGGGAATTTAGTTCTATACTCCTGAATCCTGGTGGGCCCTGTGAGTACTTTGACCAATAGAATGTGGCAGAAGTGAGACAATGTTAGAAATTCAGCTAAATCTACGCGTTCCTTGCCTGAAGGGACTTATAGTCCAGGGGAGGAGACAGACAATTAATTTTTTTTGAGGGCAGTGTCACTGGCCCTCATATGTGGGATCTGAACCGGGTCTGCTGGCTTCCCAAGCGCCACTTGGCCGGCCCAGAAAATTAATTAAATATACAATGATAATGCAGCGTTCGCAAAGCTCCATGACAGAGCATGTCTAGGGTATTATGGGAACACACAAAAATTTGGTACTGTCTGAGTTGGGACATCAGGGAAAGATTCTGTAGAGTATATGCCATTTAATCTTGGATCTAAAGGATACGTAAATGTTAGCTCCAAAAAAGAGGGGATAATGGTGTTCCAGGAAGATGGACGGCACATGGAAAGACAAGGTGGGTAAGAGCACTGGTCATTCCAGGAACTGGAAGAAACTTAGAGTGAAGGCAACTGGAACAATGAGGAGGGGAGTGGCAATGGATAAGGATGAGAAGGCATGCAGGGTGCAGATCACAAAGGGCCTTGATTGCTATAGGAAGGAATCTTATTATTCTAAGGGAAATAAAAAGCTATTGAGAAATTTAAAGCAATTTGGAGACTTGATCAGTGTTGCATTTTAGGAAAATGCCTCTGTATAGTCTATAGCAGGAGGAACAGATTGAAGAAGGGGCAAGACTAAAGGCAACAAGCCCACTTATGGAGCATTACAGAAATGCAGAGAAAATGGTCATCAGAAGTAGGAAAGTGCCTTTACGACTGGAGATATGTGTATTGCTCTGAGTGATATTAAGCAGTAAAAATCTGTAGCAGCAAGTGCTTGGATATAAGGATCTGATGCTCTAAAATGAAATCTGTAGAGAAACAGCTATCGATTTTTAATGATTGCATCATCAGGGGAGTGGCAGGATGATGGAAAACAGAAGTCATCTACAGATAAGGTAGCCATTCGAATAGGTGAAGGCTTTGAGAAGACGTTTCACTCAAGGACTTAACTAGACATGGGAATGACAGCATTGCATATAGCATCAAAGAGGTAGGCATGGGCCGGCTGAATGGCTCAGTTGGTTAAGAGCTTGCTCAAGAGTGCAAGCTGAGCTCTGAGCAACAGCGGTTCGAGGCCAGCCTGAGCTGAGTTGCCGTTGAGCTGCCAACAGGTGGCAGGATGGCTCAGCTAAAAAAAAAAAAAAAAAAAAAATTAAAAGAAAAAATAAATAAATACAAGACAAAATACATAAATAAAAGAAAAAAAAAGAGGTAGGCATGATTTAATGTCTAACATTAAGGAAGTGTTTAAATAAATTACAGTACACGTTTTTTTCAACATGAGTATCTAAATAAAAAAATTACTGACATGGAAAAACAGAGTGCTCAGTGAAAAAAATAGCTTATAAATTAATATTGGCATATGAAAATATCAAAGCAACATGAGTATGTATAGAGATTAACTGAAAAGATCTTTACTGAGGTCTTAACAGTGACAATTTCTGACTACACAGATCTTGGTATTTTTATATTTTCGTTTTGTGTATCTTTATTTTCAAAAATTTCTAAATAACCACATTGATTATACCTTCATCAGAAAAGAGGAGCAATAGCTTTCTTTGTGTTTAATCAGTTTTTATCTACTTTTTATTAGTGCCCAGTGTTATTTCCAGTAATAATTCTGGAAATAAAATTCTTAGTACATTTATAGACTGAAAAACATACATATTTTTAAAAGGCTGAATTGAGACAAACGAGATTTTAAGTGCAGGTACCCAATGCATTTCCCAATTGTACATGTTCACATTGAGCTCATACAAGTCCCCCTAAAACAGCAGGGGTAGGTCGACTCCAAAATTCTCCTGTAGTATCAGATTCCATTAATCAAATACTTACTGAAGAGAGCTTTGTGGAACTCAACAACATGAGTAAAACATGAGATCTGACCTCAAAGAGCTTTTAACTTAAATATGGAAACAGAGATACAAATAAGCAAATGCTAATGAAACCTAAAAACTGATTAGTATGATAGCAGGGCTGAGAATGGACCACTGTGAAGAGTAAAGAAAAGCATTGGTTGATTTTGCCAAGCAATCAGAAGGAAGTTTCACAGAGGGGGGACATTTGAAAAGGACTTTGAAAGAAGATGAGAAGTGCTTGCCAGGCAATCAAAGAGATAGCATATGCAAGACACATGTGCTTAGTGAGGCCCCTAAGCAAATTGAACATTTTGATGATGGCCATTGAGGCAAGAGTGGCCTTTCCTTCCTGCTAGTTCAAGAGCAGTCCTCTGTGGGCGGGGAAGTGGTATTGCTGACCTGGATGTTGGTGACTTTAAGGCAAATTCTAGGAATTTCGAACAGACTAACCAGAAAAGTGAAGTGTGGGGCTGGCTGAGTGGCGCAGTGGTTAAGAGCTGGTTTGGGATGCCAGCAGCCCCGGTTCAGATTCCACATACGAGGGTCAGTGACACTGCCCTCTACAGCTAACAACAGCTCCACCTGGAGCTGGGCTGTGCGCGGCCCTTCGAAGGTGTAGGCTGCAGCCCCTGCTGCAGTGGGCTGCCATAGGCTACAGAAAGTGGCCGGCAGCCAGCGTGAGCGGCCAGCAGCCAGCGTGAGCTGCCAATAGTCGCGGTGAGCGACCATCCAGAGGCTGGCAACCAATCTTTCTCATTCGGGAAGAGTGCAACGATGATAACAACATGGGCCTGTGAAGCAATGTCCTTTACAACTAGACTGAAGAACAAAAAGACAGCAACCTGTCTGTTCCCCTTCCCCGATTCCCCAAGGCTGTTCCCCTACCCCTATTCCCCCCAAAAAATCTTTAAAAAAACAAAAGAAAAGTGAAGTGTGGAGGAATTGGGAGATAGGGAAGTAAAAGGGGAAGAATTGTGAGAGGCTTTTATTACTGGGCTAAACAGTCAGATGTGACTCTGAATGGGGAATAACATTACAAGGTTTGTGTGTAAAGAAATATAATGTGGAGAGTAGAACAAAAAGGGAGAGAGAAGAAAAGTGAAGATCAGTTTAAGGATATGGCAGTACAGACTGATTGCCTGCCCTAGAAGCTGTAAGAATAGCAAATGAACAAAATCACAAGGTATTTTGGAGTTTGAGCTGAAGGGACTTGGTGAATAGTTTAATTTGGGAATGGTAGGAAGACAACAGAAAAAAGTTAAATGCTAGGGTAACTAGGCTGATTTCAAAATGAGAAAGTTTTTAAAAAATAATTTTGTCCATTCCTTTGGCTATTTTATTTTTAATAGATTGGTCAGATAAAAAAGGATTGAGGGCCGGCCGAGTGGCACGGGGCCCTGTTTCGGTTCCCAAATATGAGGGTCAGTGACACTGCCCTTAAAAAAAAACAAAAAAAACGATTGATAATTCTAAAGAAGATAGCCGACAAAGGAGGAAAAAGAGCACATTTGAAAGGTCACGTGTAAAGACAAAGAATTTGGTTTTGGACATGTGTAATCTGAGATGTCAAAGTAAAAATATCACAGTGCTCAATAAAAAGGGTTGGGATAGCTAAATGAATTTGAAACCCATCAGAATATAAGTAATAGTTGAACCAAGTAATGAAGTGATAGCATAAGGGTGAGGATTGTAGGGAATTAATATTTGTTGAATATTTACCCTGCTTCAGATACGTTTACACACATTGTCTCATTTGATTCTCAAAACAACTTCTAAAAATTACTATCACTAAAGAAAGCTTACATCTGATACAGATTGAGAAGCCTTTAGGTTGACCTTTAGGAGGTTACTTTCAGTAGACTGATAGAAGCAAAGTGGTAGACACCATAATGCAGTGGGTTGAGGTTTAAATGGGAATTAAGTAGAAAGAAGTGGTTAAAGAACCCTAAGGAATAGAAGGGAAAGACAGCATGATAACTAGAAGGGGAAGCTAAGGAAAGTTTAAAAAATAGTAGGGTTAAACAGAGAAGATCAAGGATTGAATGAAGAGGAAGAGGCTAGAAAGTCAAGATCTCCAGGTAAACCAATTTTTGATTGTTTTTGAGCAAGGTGGAGAGGATGACATAAAGGAACTAAATAGAGCAGGCATATTAAGAAGATATTGGGCCCACTTGTAACACAGAAGGGAATGGTGGGGAAAGAGGTAATTCAAGAGGATGAAGGAAGAATTCTAAGGAATTTCAGAGCTAACAGCACCTATTAGTCTCTCATTTGCTTTGAATAAGAAAGGTAGAGATGTTCTGTGACCTTAATAGGGAAAAGAGATGTCTTATTTGTTCTCAATTTGCATGAAGTTCCATGGGTTCATAATATTTAATTTAAATGTATCAACTTCCTTCTCTGTCTCATAGTAGAAGGTTTAGCTACTTCCTTTATTTTAGAAAATGATTCAAATTTGGTAATAACCTCTTACTGATAGAATAGCTAATAAATATGGCAAGTTCTATTTTAATCGACAGAACTCAAGCAGCAGAAACCAGAATTTGTTATTCATTCAAGAATATCGAAGGGAGATATTCTGAGGCAAATAATATTCTTAGTTTCAAATATTAGGAATACAGGAAGTTATACACACACACAACACACACACAGTGTGTAAGTTCAATAAAATAGTACAAACAAAATCATTAACAATGAGAAAAGAGCTAAGATGATGAGTAATAGCTTTCATGTGGTAGAAATGACAATTGAAGTATTTGTATAAAACAGAAATGTATTGGTTGACAATGCTGAATACATAGGGTTAAAAAAAGTCTAATACACACACACACACACACACACACACATTATTTAGTAACTTGGACAAAAGGACTCCAACCTAATATCTCAATCAAAATAAAGGGACCTGGAGTCAACACAAAATGAATATGCCAATCTCATCCTTTTGCAACATTACAGCTGTAAGGGAACAGATCATTCCATGGACTTAACTTTGAAAAATGGGAAAATCTATTTCCCACAGACCAAATACAAAAGGAAAACTAAAATACAAAAACACCTGCCATCCACAGAGTTTACAAGATTAGCAAACCATATATTTACTACATAATCTCCATGTGTTTATAAAAGTAATTATCATAAGTGGGTGAGTATTAATGCACATTATTTTATGGTTGCAAGTTCACGAGGGTCAATTAATTGAATGTTCTGGTCAATAATATTCCTGGATATGTTAATTACCAGGGCTTACTGTGCGATGATACTGGAAAAAAAAGGCTCACGTGAGATGAAAATGAATTCATGTAATAGCGTTCTCTAAATGCTACTTAGGAGTAGAAATGATCTGATCTGAGCCAAGGAGGCTCGTGACAACGGTACCTCCGTTCCGGCATATGGCCAATGTCCTCTGGGCAGTCCTGCAACATTGGCTGGAGTTCCTCCTGTGGCGAGGGGGTCAGAGTGGCTGTGGACTGATGGCTGTAAGACACGGCGGCTGGAGAAGAGGCTGCTCCCCGGACTGGGGGCGTGGGGCCTCGTTCATCTTCCTCCTCTTCTAGTTCATCTTGCTGCAAATACATCCTGGCTGGTGGCACTGGACACGGCATTTCTTGGTCATAGCTAAAACAGATTATAAGGGCACTTAGGCTTCATTCAGGTTATTCAAACTATTTGTATAGTTAAAGGAATGTCAGCTTTGAATGGTTTTTTAGATGTAAATGTCCTGGGCCACATTAATGAGGTCTTGTTAAAACAAATTGTTCATCACAAAGGTTTGTGAATTGCTACATATAGTATTATTTTTTTCTCTGAGGGATTACAATTTACATTGGCCTCTTATAGGCTCTGAGAAGTCATGCAATAAAAAAAAAATTTATTTAACATAGTTTAATTTAGTAATTCCAAAATGTGTTTGCTATATTCTATCTTTCCTACTCAACATAATCTCTAAAGGACAACTCAAGGATGGCCTTGCAGATGACCCAAAGATGACATGCTAACCTCTCAAAAAAAAATGACTCTTGAAAATCCTTTCAGAGGTAAATATATGGGAGACCAACTTATTTATATAATCCAATACAACCTACTTTTCCTCTGAAATTATAATAGGTCACTGTTTCTTTAGCTGAGCACAACATGAAGCAGTTGGGTTGCATTTAGGATGATGAATGTAAAACACAATAAAATAATAATGAATAAAATGCCTCCATTCCTCCTCTACTGAAGCTCCGGCTGGATCTGAAAACATTCATGCCTTTCTCTTTTTGCCTACCCCAGTGATAGGGTTATTGATTAGAATGGCAGTGATTTACTGCATTATACAAACTGTTCTTGTTGCCCTTCTCTCTAGCTCATTCTTTACCACTCGCCTTGTTTACTTGAACTCAGGAAAGTTGAGGCTCATGTAACATGATTTGTCTATATCTTTTACTTTATTTTTACATTACTAATCCTACTATTATTTTCCTGTATCAACAATTAACATAGCAATTTGCTCACTCATCTAAACTAGAAATCTTGCAGTCATCTTTGAATTATTTCTCTCTCTTTCACCTTACACTATTCTCCCAGTTCAGCTCTGGTTTCTCTAAGAATTGTATCTATTCCCCTTTTAAAATCTGTTGTACATGCTACTACAATAACATTTTAATCAATCTCTTTGCCTCCAGCCACTCTTTCTTCATCCTCACATTGCTTCCAAAATTACTTTATTATAATACACATCACTCCCAGGTCATTCATTTGCTCCAAAGTAATAAATGACTCTCATTGCCTAGAGAATAAAATGTAAGTGCCTAAACAAAACATTCAAGCGTTTGCATAGTCTGGCTTATATTTGCCTTCTCAGCTTCCTCTCACTCCCTACCATTTGTTTCATGTTAGTTCTCCAGGGAGTCCACATCTTTGTGTGGTCCCAATGTCCATAAAACCCCTTCTCATCACTGAAAACCTTATCACTTGTCAAGGTCAAGAACAAAAGCCAGCCGACCAGGAAACCTCCATTCTTCCTAGTTTGATTCGTTCTTTCCCTTTTGGGCATACTTGTATCTCCTGTTGTTGTTTTTATTTTTATATTTTGTTTGTTTGGGTTTTTTTTGTTTGTTTACTTGTTTGGTGGACTAAAATATCAATAAATGTTATTATAGCTTAGAAAATTAATTTTTAAAAGTACAAGCTTCATTATTTGCAGATTCTATATTTACAAATTCACCTACTTGCTTAAATTTATCTGTAACCCCAAAGTCAATACTTGTGGCACTTTCATGGTCATTTAATAGACATGTGCAGACAGGTGAAAAATTTGAGCCACCTCATGGGCACAATACTAGCAGGGGTCAAACAAGGTGACACTCTGACTCCTTGTTTCAGCTTTTATACTGTAAACAAGTATTCTTTTCATGGTCTATATAATGCCACATGGTGTGTTTCTCTCTCTCTCTCTCTGTCTCTCTCTCTCTCTGTCTCTCTCTTTCTCTGTCTCTGTCTCTCTCTCTCTCTCGTTCTCGCTCTCTCTCCCTTCCTCCCTCCCTCTTTTTCTTTATATTGGTGACTTTCCTGTTTAGAAGGGCCTGAAAGTGTAGGACCTTAGTGCTGTCCAGTGTTTCTAAGGCCAAAAAACTGTGATATGCCTTAATGGAGAAAATATGTATATTAGATAAGCTTTGTTCAGGAATGACTTACAGTGCTGTTGGCTGTGAGTTCAAGGTTAATGAGTCAACAATACTTACTAAATACGGTGTTTTTAAATAAAAACAAATGTAAAACAAGTTTATATTTGGATCGGTTGACAAAAAATATGATCAGAGGCTTGCAGGAACTTAGCCCTATATTTCTCCTAGAAGCAATGGCTCAATACTCACCAATTAAGAAATTAGACAAAAAAAATCCAGAGAGTTTGATTTCTGGCATAGTTAGAACTGTCAAACATTTTTGTGTGTGTGTGCAGAAGGAAAGGACAATGTATTTCTATAAAAGTAACTAAAAATACTGCATTTTCATGTAGATTTTTGTAAGTTTGTGTGTGTGTGTGTGTATGTGTGTGTGTGTGTGTGTGTGTGTGTGTGTGTGTGTGTGAATTCTCTATGGTAACTGAGTTCTCCTCTAGTGATCCTATTAGGGATGCAGCTATTTTGTTCTGTTGGGAGGTACCATGTCCAGTTCTACAGAATCTGGAGTGAGGCAGAAGCGACTTTTAACTGCTGTCATGTGGATTACTTACACTTGTTAAATTCCTATGAGAAGCAATTCAGTAAAATTTAAATTCATACATTTTTCAGCCTAATTTGATAATGTTTAAAAGCAGTTATCAGGATACCATACATGTGATATAACTTTGTACAATTATTGTATGAAAATTCAGAGACGTTAAATAGAAGTTCAGATATTTGAAAATCACAAATCATACATATATATGATAAACCACAAAATCATATATATGATACACATATTTACATACATGTATCTCATATATATTCATTATTACATATGAAAATTATATGAATAAAATGTAAAACACATGTAAATTATACACACACACAAACACGGTGCAAAAAAAATGTATACGTATTTTAAGAAAGGAAAAAACTACTAAAATTGTAATACTCACTATATACTGAAAACAAAAGATGAATACAAGTCATGTTTGACTTCTGTAATTACAAGAGGTGCACAAAGTGGTTACCATCTGCATACAGACACTTCTGATTACTGCCAACTACTGCTTGAGCAATGCTGACCAAAGTGTCCACTTGTATAAATTTTTTTGGCACCCCCAGTATATGGTCATGATTCATGATAGTTAATTCCAAAAGAAGCTTCCAAGGCACATATTCCTGTTTTTGGCACCACTGAAGAAGGTTTTTAAGTCTTGCTGACCTATCAGTACAGTTTTATTCAGAGAGAAATGTTCATGACCTTAAGGATCGGTCTCCCGTTGGAGTTATGGGCAACAATTATTTCACAGGGTGTAAGGAATCATATCGCTCCCCTTTGATCAGTTCTGAAGTTCCTCTTACCTCTCATCTACAGAAATACTGTACTCTTCACTATTGCTATGAGGAGGCGGGTGTGCTGGGGGTGGAGGAAGCAGATCCGCCCAGTTCATGCCACCCTGTTTTGGTACTTTCGGTGTTCGTGCCCCTTTCTTGTGCCCTTGACTCCCTTGAACAGAAATAAAATTAAAGTCTTTTATATCCGGCCTTTAAGATTTTTCAATTTTCCTTACATTAATCACTTTCTGTAAACATGATCTTATAATTCATATATGTATATAGAGAAAAACACTTTTCTTCATTAAGATTAAACAGAACTTTGTACAACAGAGATGAACAAGTTTAACTAAATAGCAAAAAAAGCAATACAACTGTAAGTGAATTTTACAAGTCATATCATTAATAGTGATCTTCTTATAGCAATTAATTGCACTATGGATTATCATGGAAAACAAATGAGCTGTAGACACATTTTTCTGAAGTTTCTTTCTGGTATTTAATTGCTGGAACCTAAAATACAATATGATACAGATACGATCTATTAGAGTGCCACTGTTGCATTAAATCACTGAATATATATGATTTGTACTTGTCCTTTGAAATGTTTTAGGCACAATGAAATTACTAGCTTTCATCAGAAAGGCAGGTGCAGATGAAAATAATTTCTGGAAAAACTAATATAACTAACAAAAGAAGCATAAAAATGATTTTTAAAAAGAAGTGTTGTTAGTCACTGTTTTTATAAAATTATGGCTTAGAGTAAAGTGATGTTTCTTGAACATTCTTAGCCACTGGAAATAGCCCAATTATTCAAGTGCCCCAGTATTCAGATTTCAGATTTGGTATATTCTTTAAACATAGGTAAGCTGCACAGTTTAGAGTATTCATTTTAAAATAACTTGGGTCAAAAGCTATTTTGGGACAAAAGGGTCTTAATCCTTCTCCCTCAATTGGATACATTTTAGATTGTTAAATAAATTACAGACAATGAGTCTATAATTATTTTTCTCGTATGATCCCTTAAATTCAATGAATTATCTTGGTCTTTTTAACCTCCCTGAAACAGCTCCAAGTTACATGAGGATATGGAACAGGTCACAGTATACTGAATGAGGCTTATTTTTTTAACTCACTTGGGAATTTTCAGTCAAATGGCAGTGTTAAGCCAGACATTCTTGCATTGGCATGTTACCCCACCAAGTGCGGGCCGAGGGACAGGCTGTTAGGAGTACACTATGTGTCTTGTGTGTGTCCCTCCTCTCTGCCTCCACTCTGTTGTCCTGTATTGGAACGGCACACACCTACTGGACACCTCCTGATGTCCTGAGACAAATCTCTCCTACACCTCATTTGTTTGCTTCATTCTCTCCCTTAATTACCAATAGATTTCACATTTTTGTATCTTTCCATCAATATTCACAGAATGCCTAATAATAAATAGCAGCAGACCATCAGGATCCAGGTATCTAGGCAGAGGGATGGAGAAAGTCAATTGAATATTAATAACCTAGAATCATATTTTTCCCACTAAATTCTCATTTTCTAAGAGGCGAAGAATTCAAAGATGAAATGGCATGAGATATCAGTGTTAAAATATTTTCTGTGGTTTCGCAAGAGTAGATCTTTGAAAAATTTCTGTTAATTCAGGGTTTATTTACTCTAAAAAAGAGAAAAAGGTCATTTAATAAGCTTTTAATTGTTAAAATAATCAAACAACAGATAATAGAATAAGAGTAGATGTAAAAAGTAAAGAACTATTTCCAAGTTCCTTCAAGTCAAATATGAACAATTTCATTCATTGATAAAATACAGGCTAGAAAATACCAAATCCGTACACACACCTTAGTCAAGGGAAGATGGGAAAACATTACAAAAGAGGGGTAGTGACACTTGGCTAAAAGCACGTAGCAACTTTAATCCAGATGCTGAGAAGCGGTATTTTCCACCCTGTCCTGGAGGAACATACTAGAGTCAAGATCAATTGGTTTTGTTCTCATTGTGGTGTGACTTGCCACATGTTAGTTCTAATAACGAACTGCCTTTAATTAGAAAAGCAGGACTTAAGTACCAGCAAACTCCCATCTGCAGCCTCTATCAGGAAAACAGCTGGCAAACAGCTGCAACAGCATAAAGACCACAGAGAAGGGGCCTCAGTGTGGCTTCCAAGGCATTTACAGACTTACGTTGGGAGGTGGCTTTATGAGGTTTGAGAGAAAGAACTGAGGAAGAGTAGAGAGATCTAAAATTGAGGCAGTTTCCTATTGTACCATCTCAATATATTGGGTCTGAGGCTTTTAATTCTGCTCAAGTGTACTTCAATTTATACGCTGTTATAGCCTGATTTCAAATGGTAACATATTTATCAGATCAACTATATGTTCAACAGTTTTAGTTATATTTTGGCTGAAAAAAACAAACAAACCAAGTTTCAAATGCCTTTAAAGATGAGCTGATGCTTCTGGCTATACTAAAGTTCCTTAACAAGCAGGAAAATGGGATCCTCAATCTTTGTTACCAAATAGAACATAAAATGGTTTAGTGAGTGAGTGGACAGTCCTTCAAAGTCAGAGACAAAACCTATGCCTGGGATATACAAATTATATAAAATGACAGATACATCATATACACACGAGTCCATTAGCATTCAATTCATACTCTTGAATGTGCCGCCTTCTGAAAAGAGATGTTCACTTTCTCTTTGGTTCCCCTTACTTACCAGATGTACTACTGCCCCGATCTGAGCTATTGTAGGACCCTCCTGTGTTCTGGTCATATGACTGGTTGTATGGGATAGTTGGAGGAATTGCATCATTTGCTCGATAATCTACATATTTCAGATAAAAGAACAAAAATTAAACATTTATTTTTTTCTTTGTTGCCTAAATTATTTACCAATAATTAGGCTTTTAAACCATTATTTTGATCACTTGCTAAGACATATGTAAGTTTTCCAGAGGAAAAGTCAAGAAAAAAATAAAGGCCTTTAAACATATCTCCTTTATGATTTATAAAATACAAAGCCTTTGCATCACCTTCTTTACATGAATCAGACTAAACAAAGGTGTGGGTGTACCCTATGAGCAACTATTTCCTCTCTTTAAATTGTTTATAAATAAGCTATGACAGAAATCAGATTGACTTGACTTCTTATCTTTAAAACTATAGTAACAAAATAATTTTAATAATAAGAAATCAGGAAAATATCACATCTGTGAATCATAAAAAAAAACAACACCAAAAAACCAAACCAAACCAAACAAAAAACCCTGAAACTTGTCAGCAAGCTTATATATAATAAAAAATACCCATGATAAGAAAAAAAGAATCTCAGTGTGCCACAAAAATGCTTCAGCTTACTTAAGCAGAGGGGGAAAATCCAAATGATAAACTTGCCACTGAAATATAATGAGTAATAATCTGTCAGTCTAGTTGCATGATGGGGTCTTTATTATAGTTTGACATACCAAGTCTGTTTACAAGCATTATAAACAATAAATCAGAGCTCTGAAATATTTGTACAGTGGACTGTCAGACCCTCCAAAGCCCACAGTAAAGCCATATATGATAGAGGAATAATGTAATAATAGTTCGAATCCCCACTGTACACTCTATGATTGCACAAACTGTCTTATTAATCTTTGTCAGCCTTTGTCATGAACTTGTGTAAGCATCTCAATAAATATTTATTGAATTGGATTATTATGCCAACCAAGTGTTTTCTTAAACTTAGAAAAAAGCAGGATGAGTCTGTTATTAAATTAAAACACACAACACTAACTTAATCAAACAAAACAGTGATGTTAAGCTAACTTTCTGTAATCTCGAACTGTAATATTTTATTTAAAAAAAAAAAAAGGTCCCAACTCAAGCCTAAGGAAAATAAACCTATGTGTCTAATTACCTGCCACAAAATGCATTCTTCATCTGGACTCTTGTACAAAATTGCCTGATCTCTTCAAATTAGAGCAATCCCTTTTTTCTTTGTGATATAACTTTGCAAATCATGTTATTAAAACATTAGTCTGAAGGACTACAAAGAAACCAAATACCTGTCTCTTCAGACTCACACATATTAGAAAGAGAAACATTCTCCCACAGGCCATAAAATACTACTTTGCTTAGACAAGTTAACACTAAACTCAATTTATTTTAGGTTCTATCCTGACAGACTTCAATCAGGTCAACCAAAGAACTGTAGGTCCTAAAATCATATATTGCAGCAGCCTTAGTAAACACATGAAGTAGGAGAAATACAACAAATTGAACCACTTCTCCAGTTCAATTTTAATTTAATTATTTTTCTCCAGTTTGATATAAAAATGTCATTTGTTTTTATGACCATGTAGAAGCAATTACCTTACATTCTCAAGTGGAAAAAATGGGCTATTTATTTATTTATTTAAAATGTCTATTTATTTAAAGTGTGAGGTATTGTAACGGCTGTACATCTGCTTTGTGAATAAAAGATTGTCTGGCCTATGCAATCCTTCACCTACGATTAAATTTAAATTAATCTCAAAATGACCTGAAAATACTTCTATATTATTATAAAATCAATTTCCAGGGTTATTGTTATGCTAATTAACTCTTTGACATGGGAAATTCTGAAACCAAAGACATAACAAAACCTTGGTAACCAAAGAAAGATTTCACATGCTTGTCCCAGACAGGTTTTGACACGGAGGGCTGAGGGTTAGGGGTACCAAAACAGAAAAAGGTGAGAATGAAGGCACAGCTGTTCACCTTTGTTCAATTTATTTTGCTCCATGATGTTATACTGAATTGGTGCCACTTCCGGTTTCTGCTGTCCAGGTGGTTTCCAGTGCTTCTCGCTGGAGTCGCCACTGCCATTGTTCATGTTGTTGCTGAGGTTTGACTGGATGAGCTGGGTGGTGGCATAAGGAGTGGGCTGCCCTGATGGATTGACAAAACGCCCATCCTTCAGATTTGGGCTATTGAAGGTTTTCATCTCATTGATTTTGTTACTAAGGTCCACATCACCATAAACAGTTGACTCAGGGAGCATCAGATTTGTTTGTTTGTTATCCAGTTGGTTGTTATAATTTGCTATACAATCGGCTATGTGCAACGGAGAGGAAAAGGAAAAAGTCATTCTCCATGGTTATTTGTTTAAGATATTTTTTTTTTGTAAGTAGCTTTGTGAGTCACAGTAAAATTTTTAGGTAAAGAACAAATGGGCTTAAATAAGATCAATAAAAAGGGCCAAGTATTCATGTGTACTTTCTAAAGAAAATGATTAAAAATGTAGGGAATAAGAATTTATATACTGACTAAATAATTTTGAAGTTCTGCTAGTGTTATGTAGTAAATAATTAATCCAATTCGAGATAACTTTTCTTTAAAAACTCCACTAATTGGAATTCCACTGAAATAATATATACATGAATATCTTTAGGTGCCAAATTTAAATTTTCTAGTCTGGAGTTAATTGAACTAGTTGAAGCAACTAGTTAGCTATCAAAACAACAGAACAAAACATAGAAGTTGAGAATCCAAACAAAGAAAAAACCTCTACCCTCCCATCAAAAAACATGAAATTTCAATATTTTATAAAATATCTCTACTTAAAAGCTATGAAGAACACAGGAGTGATAGTAAATAACACCAGGGAGAATTTTATTAGTTCTTCTCTTGGTCATGTAGGATAATCATTGTCAGGCAAAGACATTAATCATTTTTTTCATGTATTCATAATGACACCCCAAGAAGTATAAACTGACAATAATGATGGCAAAATGGGTAATAAATTACCAGGGTAATTTAATCAAATAAAGCCTGAAATAATATCAATTATGCCTACGATCTCAATTTCCTTCTAATTTTCTCTTCATTGAAATATTTGAGAATAAAATAACTGATATAGAGAAATATTTAAAGCCTGCAGTTAAAAATATTAAAACAGCAGGAGGAATTAAAATTAAAACATTTTTAAAATAAAAAAAATCAGTCAAGTTACAATGGAGAAAATGCTATTATGTTATTCGTGTAGTATATAGTGGCACCAACATTAACAGGTCACCTTGAAGATTAGTTTTTCAACTGGATACCTAAAAAAATTATAAATTAACACAGTTGGTAATAAAGTAAAGTAAATATGAAGAGAATCTTAAGAAAATGTTGCAATTTCTCTATAATATTGAATTCAACTATTTGGCATTTCAATAATAAATGATATGGAAACAGGGTTATTTGATCCATCTGGCCTTTAGTAATTCTAGTTTCTAGGTATGAAGTTTTATTTAATAGTGGTTAAGACATATTATTAAAGGCAATCTGGATTTGGCAATCTCATTTTTCTTCCTCAATTTTTCTAAATGAGTGCTATTCAATAGAACTTTCTGAGATGATGGACATGGTCTATTCTGCATTGTGCAATACACTAGCCACTGTGTGAAATGTGGCTAATAGGAA
This sequence comes from Aselliscus stoliczkanus, assembly GCA_033961575.1. Lineage (NCBI taxonomy): Eukaryota > Metazoa > Chordata > Mammalia > Chiroptera > Hipposideridae > Aselliscus > Aselliscus stoliczkanus. The sequence continues at coordinate 98,117,247 of CM066729.1, read as the reverse complement.
TGAGGAACTGAATTTTAAATTGTATCTTATTTAGTTTAAATTTAAATAGGCATGTATAGCCAGAGGCTACCATACTGGACAGCGCAGCTCTACATATTAATTCAAACGAGTACTGTCATTTTTTTCTCTCCTGTAGAGCTCATCATAGTCTTTCTCTTATTTGTAATTATGTAAGCATCTGTCTGCACAACTAGGATATGGACCTCTGGGGAACATGGACTTGATCACATGAATGTCATATCCATATCCTTATCCAATGAACACTCGGGACTTTTTTTAGGTTAAACATACAGATTGTGCTATGATTTGTTCTTTACATTGAATAACATCTTTGTGTAAACACTATCTTCTATTTCCCTGTTCCTTAATCCCATGGGTTATTTTACTTCTATCATCATATCTTTTGATTCTTTACAATTCTTTCAATATTTCCCATATTGTGAATGTCAGGGGATTTTTTTGTAAAAAACATTTGTAATTTTCTGTTCAAATATTGCATACTATACATCCATATTTTACTGTCATATTTTAGCAAGAAAACTTAGCAAACTAATTTACTTACACATATTTCTGAACCCAAAACACACAATACCAAATAAATGCATGCATATACATCTGCAAAAGATATGTATTTCTTATATCCTTAGGATTTATTTGTATACTATAAAAATCTAATATTGAATTTCAGTTAATTTTCATTTAAAACTTTTTATTACTGTTGTACAATAATTATTGTTATCGCTGCTATTAAAATAATTTGGTTCACTTTATTGATTTATTGACATTTTGATTTTATTCCTCAAATCTTGAAAATAATTAGTTACAATTAACTGCAAACATTCTTATGAAGATGAATATTTTTACATAATTTCATTGCTATCCTTTCTTGCTATCTATTCTAGAGATCCTATTCTCCATTCGCCCATTGCATACTGGGAAACCTTTTTGGAGGAGACTGAGGGGTGGAGATACAGGGATGGAGAAAATAACTTGAGTCAATCTAGATTGCTAAATGATAGTCAATATTTCTTGAACATGTTGATGAAATTTTCCCTTCCCATGTAGGGAGAGGGAAAGAAATGTATCTCTTGGGCTAGTTCCTCACAATGCGTCTACATATCAAGATGTCTCTCTGTGTTTCTAACCTGGGCGACTGTAGGTGGTCAGGTTGCTATCGCTGTTCCCACTGCCGGCTGTACAGCAATTGATAGAACAGTCATTGTGATTGTTGCCAGTATTAGGCCATGTGTCTGCCAGCCAGGGCTGTGCGGTGGGCTCGCTGATGTTAAGAAGCCCCGGCCTAAAGGAAAAAAAGAGATATTAAACACATGTTATATAAATAACAAATAATATTTCCTATTCAGAATTCCAACAAACCCTTCATTCCATTGTGCTCACAGATAATTTGGTCAACTGTCCTGAATGATATTATTATTCCTTTTATTTGCAGACAAGGCAGCTGTAACGTAATGTGCTGGAATGTGCCACAGTTTATATAGCCATAACTTTGTAAACTGCCAGGGGTGAGCTTCGGACTTAAAATATTGTACCATTTGCAATGTTCTACTCCACCTTTAGCCACAGTAGCTGAAAATCTAATATGGAATATAAAAAATACGGATCCATAATATTTTTAGTGTCTTAATAGCTTAAAGAATACGATAATTAAGACAGTTTGTACTTCTTCACTTTTGACCCCTTAAAAAGTCGTGCTTCTTCTCACAACTTCATAAAGAAATGAAACATACTCCTTCTCTTAGAGAGAAGATATTAATACTTCAGAGTAAGCATATTTGCACAATCTTCAAAAATAGCAAGTTTGGGGCTCTGTGACATTTTGCAGAGAGCCTCATCAATGCTTTGGTGCACAGTGGTGTAGGCTTGTCAACATTTTCTGATGGGGACAATGTAAAATGCCATAAATCTCTACATCACCAAAGAAAAGCTACTGAATTAAATCTATTAAAAACAAAGATGTCCTGGGCTGGCCAAGTGGCGCAGTGGCTAAGCACTGGCTTGGGAGGCCAGCGGCCCCGGTTTGGATCCCACATATGAGGGCCAGTGACACTGCCCTCAAAAAAAAAAAAAAACAAAACAAAAAAACAACAACAAAGATGTCCACTATAAGAAATACTAGTGTTCATGTTTTTTAAGCACACCAGATGTTAATTCTCTCTCACTGTGCTTTGGGAATGCCAAGTTATTAATGGAGGCCCTGGACTACCAGCACTAGATACGCAGACTGGAGTCTAAGAATGGCATTCCTAACTTCCTTTTCCAACACTGATTCCATTTGAAACTCAGCAAAAGAGGTGATGATGCATGATGTGCCATCAGATCCACAATAAGCAGACTGGGACTACACATTCTGCAAAGATTGTCTTTATGGCTTCCTGTTCTTTGCAATACTTAAGTCACTTCAAATGAAGAATATGGATTTATAATTTATATATTTGGACCCATATGTATAAGGTCTGACAATTAAGTTTGCGAACTTGTTGCAATAATGTTACTATTAGAGGGATTACTCATTATGAATTTGTACCAACTGGACAAACAGTTAACCAAGTTTACTATTTGGAAGTGCTGAAAAATGCTGCTTGAAAAAGTTAGATGGCCTGAACTTTTCGCCAGCAATTCATGGCTCCTGCACCATGACAATGCACCAGCTCACACGACACTGTCTGTGAGGGAGTTTTTAGCCAGTAAACAAGTAACTGTATTGGAACACCCCCCTGCTACTCACCTGATCTGGCCCCCAATGACTTTTTTCTTTACCCGAAGATAAGGGAAATATTGAAAGGAAGACATTTTGGTGACATTTAAGACATCAAGGGTAATACGACGACAGCTCTGATGGCCATTCCAGAAAAAGAGTTCTAAAATTGCTTTGAAGGGTGGACTAGGCACTAGCATGGGTGCATAGCTTCCCAAGGGGAGTACTTTGAAGATGATCATAGTGATATTCAGCAATAAGGTATGTAGCACTTTTTTTAGAATTAGTATACAAACTTAATTGTCCGAACTTAGTGTGTGTGTGATAAAAATTAATATTTACTGTTTGCTTACAAGTATGAGGCATTGTTCTGAGATCTTTACATGTATCGATTCATTTATTCTCATAATTTCTACAAGGTAGTTACTATTATTATTCAGAATTTACAGATGAGGAAAGTGAGATGCCTGAGAGAGGTGAAGAAACTTGTATGTGGTTATACAAAATGAGTGAGTGAGTGGGAGAGCTGGGATTCAGACTTCAGTAATTTGGTTCTAGAATTCGCATTTTAATCCAGGATGCTATACACCCGGATACTGGAGAGTGCTGACAGTGCCTCAAGCCCTCAAACACTGTTAATAAAAGCAAGAGAGGGGGATGAGTCGGAAGTCTTGAAATTCTCAATAAAGCTGTTAAATCTGAGCAAGCTTATTATTAAAATTGTTGATAAAAACATGCTTTGAAGAGCAATGTTGCTGAACTCTTGAAATTTGAAAGATTTAAATGCAAGCTGTAGCACAGATATCTGGAGCCTTTGAAAAAAATAAATGTTACTTTAGAAATCCTGCATCTAATAATCTTTTAACTTTCCATTTTTATTTTCTCTTGAACTTAAACCATGTGTGTTATTACTATAGAAGTTATTAAAAATAAATCTCCATATTTGACACTGTAGAGATATTATGGTATGTTTTAAGTATGGATCAAGTGGAAGTTTTCCACAGCCTGTTTTACATATTTCAAAAGGAATAGACAATATTTTTATGCTACTATGATTTCCTCAGAAAAAAAAAAAAAGCCTTTAAAGTGAATGTTTTGATATCATCACAGGCTGAAAGAACTTTTCATATGTGTGGGTGATTTCCAAGAGGAAGTACGATTTACAATTCACATCCCAGCTTTCAGTTTAGACTTGCATTTGGAATGCTAATTATTTAGGGAAGAAGGTTAAGGATGATTTCCAGCTCACAATAAGCTTAAAATGCCATGTGTGTATTTCAGAGGTCTTTGAGCAAGTCAAGGTCATATGTAGCTACTCTGATAAGGGTGTTAGGGTCTTTTTAAACTGATAATCTCACAGCATCTTTATGCATTTAAGATGATTTAGCATGTATGAAACAGATTTAGCTGCCCAGCAATAAGAGATGAAGCAGAAGCAAAACATAGTGCTGGCTGGAGTGATTAATATGTGTCTAAAATATTATATAATATTACCATACATGCCGGCCGAGTGGCAAGGTGGTTAATTGCTGGCTTGGGACGTCAGCGGCCCCAGTTGGGGTCCCACATATGAGGGCCAGTGACACTGCCCTCAAAAAACAAACAAACAAACAAACAAACAAACAAACAATTACCATACACTGTCTCGTCATGTAATATGTTAGTTGCTATAGTTCCATAGTAACATATCTGAGGTTTGCTTATTTCTTCCTTATCTTCGAAAAGACAGTATTATCAGGGAAAGGAAGACCCTCAAACTCTCAAAAACCAAATGTATCTTCTAGTTGATGCTAAGGGGATAGATTTGTGTCAGAAAGGAAAAGAGGGCAAATTCATTTAAATAATTTTGTGGCAGTTACCTTCAACTCCTACATTCCTCCTATTCTAGATATTCTAATTACTTACTCTAAAACAAACAAACAAACCCCTATTTGAGCTCTTAAACCACAAAATACAATACTAGCGGGTCCAGGGATTGGGGGAAATGGTAAGGGGCCTGGCAGTAAAGGTTGCTTATAGGTTGGCTTCTCTATCCATTGATAGCTTTAAAGAGTTTTAAAGCCAGGGAGTAGGGAGGGACAGACCTAAGAGTGGCCAGTATTTTAAAGAGAAGCAAGGCCTGGGTTTGGTGACTTCCTCATGTCGCGCTGCTAGGGAATGTGGTATTGGCGTTCTCCCCCAGGTTAGCCTGGCCTCCCTACTAACTTTTTCAGTCTTTCTTTGCTGTTTCCTGGTTTACACTACCGTTTGGATTTTAAGTAGATTTTTAGGAAAAAAGGTGACTGGGATATTTGAGGTAAGAAAACAAATAAATAGGAACAGCTATTTAATATTTCCACAATCCTCCCCTGCATTACATCCCATGTCCTTCGCGCTTTTCAAATTAAAAAGAGGTGTTTTTGTTTACCACAACCCTCAATCTCCCCCTTTTCTGAGAACAGTTAAATTTACAATTTTGAACACCAGAGGAAATTTCTAGCTCTGATTTTTCCTTTATTAGAGTAAAATGTCCAGCCCGAAAAATTATCTGCAAAGTCATTAAAGACTCAAACTCAGGCCTTCTGACTTTCAATTTTTTAATAGCTTACTCATTCCTTCGTTCCTTAGATGCTTTCTGACAATATATTTCAAAGTTCAATAATCCATGTATTAAATCTACTTACATAATTCAATACATTACAAAAAAATCATGTATTTAATTATTAATAAATTATTTAGCCAATACACTCTAGGATCTCACAATTTATTGTGACAATCAGTAAGTCAGGAGATGGCAAACTACTTCTGTGAAGTATCAGATAGGGACCATTTCAGGCTTTGCAGGCCATGCCATGTGTTTTCCATTGCAACTGTTCAGCTCTGCCCCTGTAGTGGGAAGGCAGTCAGAGACACTCTGTAAACAAATGAGTTTGGCTGTATCCCTATAAAACTCTTATTTACCAAACCAGGTGGTAGACCTAATTAGGTCCAAGAGCCATAATTTACTGACCCCTGGTATTGACAAAAGATAATTGCGTTACCTCATACTAGGTGTTGTGGTATTTACACAGCACAAAATGTTCATGGAGGAAGCAGGTGAGTCTCCGCAAACTGACAAGGGGCAGGGGGCACACTCCAGACTGATGTCCTAAGGACACACAGGAGATCGCAATGCTGGCGAGCTGCAGGTGTATGGTAGGGCACGGCTCACAGAGGAGAGATGTGGACCTGCAAAGCCCGAGAAATTGTGGGCTTCCTTTGCTAAGCCTAATTTGGATATTTTAAACATGGTGGATTCTACTGAAAATGGGATCTTCAGCAGGTTAGAGACATGATCAATATTTGCATTTCAAAGTATCATTCTGGCTAGTATCACATCCAGTGCAAAAGGGCAAAGGGACTTAACTCTCAGATAGTCCTGCAAATAAAGGTGGATGAAGGTAGGGCTGCTGGGAGCTTTCGTAACAGATTATGCAGGGAGAACAAGTATGTGAGGTGAAACAATATAGTGATGGTGAAGGGGGTAAAAAGATCAACATAATGCAGTCATGGATGCAGTCAAGGGGATGACCCGACTTTGCTGACTTATGTGTCCATAACCAAATGAGGTGGGGGGTCTGGTGAGGGTTCACTGACTCTGAGATGCCTGAGAGAGACCAGTGTTAAGGGACGGACATGAGAGAAGCAAATGCAGGAGTTTGGTTCACTTCTCATTGTCTTACTACACTGGGTCACAGCGCGCGCACACACACACAGACACACTCACTCACTCACTCACTCACTCACCCACTCACTCACACATGGTTAGGAAATGAGACCTCTTCCTGATGCCTCTTCTCCTGTTCTACTTTTTCCATAGCTCTCATCAATGATTAATACTACAGCGGTGACTTACTTTTAATGTTTATTATTTATCTTCTGTCTCCCCTGTTAAATGTAAGGTTCATGAGGACAGGAATTGTTACTGACTTTGCTCAATGATGCATTGAGCAACTATTGGTTGTTGGAAAAGTCATGACACATTTTTGCAATGAAAAACAGAAAAAAACGTCATGACTTTTCCAACAACCCAATAGAACAGTGAGCGTCACATGTTAGGAATTCAATAAACATGTGGGATGAATAAATAAGTTTGCAATTGTGTATATAACTGTCATTTTCATCGCAGACTCGAAGATCTTTATTTAACTGTTGCCTCTGTAATATTCCAGCATCTTTCATCATTTCATTTGGTATTTGACATAAATTGGTTTCCCTGCTCTTCTATTTTTTAATTTACAAGGTTAATTCTGTTGGTGATCTCATGAGCTTTCCAAATGGATAGAAATTTCAAGGAACTGTGTTATTTTTCAGCCCTGCCATGGAAACTAGCATTTAGTACCTATGGGTCCCTGCAATTATTTCCTATTTGAGAATTTGGTCTACCTAGGTGGTCAACTGCTTCATAGCAAAAACCAGACAAATATACATATATTGTGTGTGTGTGTGTGTCCACGCGCACACATGTCTGTGCCTATGCTCATGCACAGAAGCTGCTGCAGAACACAGACGATGCTCAATAAGCACTTTCATATGTTGTGATTAATGAGAAAATGGAAGTCTACCGTCATGACTAAATCAGGTACAGAGGTGGTTATACAATTGGGCATTCCAGATTTATTCAGGGGAGAATGTTCTCATGCCAAAGGCTGTTTCATGAATGCCTGGGCTATGACTTAGATGGAATTCCCCTAGATGCAAACACATGCCCCAGTTTAATTCCTCAATCGAGTGGATTTATTCCTTGTGAAGACCTTCATAGCTTTTGGGTCTTTCAGTAGCTGGCTTTGTTTCACGGGTATGAAAACAGGAAGCTAGCAGCAGTGCTCAAGAAAGAAAATATTAGTACTTGCTGCCAAATTTGTGCAGCATTGGTTAAAAATGGTCAATGTTTTCTTTCAAATCAAATCACTCTTTGTCATTTACTCTTTGTCATTCAGTAACTTTGTCATCTGGCAGTATGTTCCTCAGATTCAGGAATGATGTCTTACTGATTTTTGTCTTTTCCACTAGAAACCACATTATCTATCGGCACTTATCAGGATACTCAATAAGTTAATTGAACTTCAATTATAAAATGGTTTTGGTGGGAAACTCTTTTTTTCTGACACCTTAAGCAAGATGTTACTGTTTGTTTTTGGGGAAAAAAAATCATATTATTGTAGAAAATCCTGAAGCATGGCTGATGTAACATTATCTTATTTCAGCCCCTTTAAGCTGCTTGTCATATCAATTTGTGATTTCTCTGTGAATATATTAAAGTTCACTGAATAATACTTACAAAAAAATCATAAATATAGGATTGAGGTTCATTTTAATTCGAGAAAAGAAAGCTCTGTGTTAACAAGCTACCTAGATTTCTTCTTGTATTTCAACGTGTTTCCCTGAAAATAGAGAGCTGAACTATGCTGGATTCCTCACAAACACAAACAAACACAACCTACAACTTAGGAGCAAATGCTGTGTTCAGCAGGTTTTCAAATGAACACTTTTTCTGTGATAGGATCTGCTAACTAGCTATATTTCTTAATCTTCACAAATGCCATCACTTAATTACTTGAACTCCTTCTAATCATCTGCTAAGTCAGCAAGCCTGTCTTTCCCGGTGACAGTGCCCCCTCTGGTGTTCACTGACCAAGATGCAACAGCTCCAATCTGCATTTGTGTGCGGACACTTGGTTCCACAGCACAGGGGAATGGAGTATTTCTAGGAGATTTGAACAAATGTCACCATTCAGTTAAACCTTGTCAGCAGAGATAGTAATGTCATCAAGGGATATAGCTGGAATCCCCCTTAGGATCTACAAAACAAGCGGGATAATTACCTCCCTCCACTGCTCACAGCTTCGCTTCCTCTCTGATAAGTTACTAGAATATTACAAAAAAGAAAAAAAAGAAGAAATTAACAGACGTTTATATTAGTATATCAAAAGCTATTACATTTATGAACATCTTTCTAAAATGAAACTCATTCTTCCTTTCTATTTAGAAGCAATGCAAAAGTCATCACAGGAAGTGGTAGATTTCTCATTCAACCAGTACTGTTTTTAAGATTGTATAGAATTAAATATAAGTTATTCTTATTTTCTTAATGTGCCAACAAGGTTGAGAACTAAGCAAAAGCAAACTTCAGTACATACTTATTAAATATAACTTTACACATTTGTACATTCACATTCTCATAGATTTGCACTTACTATTAGATCATATAATTTCATGAATTTACATAGCGCAATTTTAAATTTGGGGAAAGCATCCTTATTAGGCTACTTTCCCAGATATACGAGTACCCGTAAGACAAAGATAAATGTTAAAATAAACCTTCCCGGGCCGGCCGAGTGGCGCAGTGGTTAAGCGCTGGCTTGGGAAGCCAGCGGCCCTGGTTTGGGTCCCACATATGAGGGTCAGTGACACTGCCCTCAAAAAAAAGTAAACCTTCCCTCTCTCCACACACAAAGATGTATGCGAAGCTGTGACTATCAATTAATATGGCCTGCTTTTATGGTGGCCTGTAGAGGCCCTTTTTACTGTGTTTATAGTAGACATATATATACAGCGAAAATATATTTTAATGCTCTCGAAAGCATTCTCCATTTAATAAATTATCGGTATAAAAATTTAGCCATAATAAAACAAGATTTGCACATAGGCAAGGCGTTAAGAAGATTAGCTTTTCTGTAAATACAGACACATTTTCTAAGAGGAAATGTGTTTCTAAAAGCTGCCAAATTCTGCTCCTTAGAAGAACTCCAAACTGGGAGTCTGTTAAGGAGAGATAACTGCTCCCAGTGATTACAATAACTGGATTAAAAACGGGGAGGCAACACTAAAGGTGCAGCTTCTACGAAAGGTGATGTGACAGAAGAAGACCCACGCTGAAAAAAACTTCACAGAACAGAGTATTAGGATTCTGACTTAGGGAACATGAGAAGTTTTATCTGTCGCATGTGCTGGATGTTTTGTTTCACTTTAAGAATGTTGATTCTATGGACAGAGAATTGAAAGGGAGAGAAATTTGTGTTGGAAAACCTGAAAGCTTAAGTTAAAGAAAAACGCACTGCTGAGTATGAAATAATCAATAAGATCATTAGCATGTTAAATCATGCTGAGGGTAGAAACAGTATGTCATGAAACACATGCATATGAGGCTAAGGTGCAATGTGGATTCATGAATAAATAACTGCATTGAATGCATTAAAAGCAACACCAACCATTCCTACTTCAAATGCATGCCTGCCATGAGTAAATAAAGTATTGTATTCCATTTAAGTCCTTTCCCCCAACTTACTGCAGAAAATGAAATAAAAACAGAAACACAATAGTACGACACATGCCAAACTAACAAAGGAAAGGAGGAGGGTAAGTGCAAATATATACCTGTTGGTGTGAAGGTAAAAGACGGGACTGAAAAATCAAAACAAAATATAAACCAGTTATTAAGCTGAAGAGAGAAAGGGAACATATCACATTAGTATAAATCAAGCAGACAGCTGAACATAAAACAAATGTAAATAACTAAGCCAGTAGTTCTGACATTCTGATATATGAATACAACCAAATCTGAGGTTACAAAAAGGAGCTTGTCTCTACAGGTACCATTTTGAAGTGTCTGACATTCTAGTGTGGAGGGGAATTAGGCTGGGTTAGCCTGTGAATGACCCTGCATTTAGTAACACAGGTTTAGCTCATGGCTTTAGTACAAACAGGAATCCTCTACTATGAATCATTTCCAAACATTGGATGATGGATGCTTAAACAAGTATTATTAGGGGCTTGCTTGAACTTTATCTAGAAATCTGAAAGTAAATGCTTATTAAAGTGGACTAATAGGCGTACTTAAGTATTCATCATTAAGAGACAGAGAGAGAGACAGAGATAGAGACAGAGATTGAGGGTAGGAGAGAGAGAGAGAAGAAAGAAAGCACAACAGGAATGAAGGAAAGAAGAGAAGGAAGGAGGAAGGGAGGGAAGGAAGGAGAAAGAGAGGGAGGGAGGGAGGGAGGGAAGGAGACACGAAGGAAGGCGGGAAGGAAAGAAGGATTTGAACAAAGAGAACCATAAAATTGAATTCTTTCTCTGCCAAATTAGTGCCTGATGCCTTACAATATAAACAGTGTAATGCTACATTTTTATCATAGAAATTTGTGAATGGACAGAAGAAATGGGGAGTTCTAAAATTTATTATAGTTTATGCTTAGAAACTTTCTAGAAGTACGCTGATCAATTTTTTTTAATGTCACACTCTAGAAACTAAATAATAGAACAATCATGCACCTCTGAAAACCTTCACTCTTTGCAGTTATAAATCTTAATCTAATCAATAATGCCTGAAATGGAACTGTAGACTTCAAAAGTAGCATCCCTGCCTCCCCCACTTTTCCTATCTTCTCTCATTCCTGGGTGTCGGATAACACTAGAGCTATGTCCATGTGATTTCATAGAGGATGGAGGCTGATTTATTTTCCAAGTTCTTCACATTAATTTAATGTAAAACTGCCCCGGTAAGGAAAGCAAGGCAATGTACATAGCTCCCTTGAAGACTCAAGTTTTCTTTTAAGAAATCCCTAAGACACACAAACTGGAATATTGATCAGCTATCATGGATTGAAAAGCTGCCCAAAATGTATTTTCCACCTTACACTTGACCATCTGCAAGAAATTTACTTTAGGATTAGAGCATTTGAGGTTGCAAACCAGAATGCTTTAGCATCCTTTACAACTGTCACTTCTTACCAAACCATTTTATCTCTGAGCATACTAGAGAGAACAAAAACCCAAAAACCTCAATGCTGTATCTACCCGATTTATACACTGGCCTTCGTTTGCAGCACAGCGGTCTCTGTCTTAATAATCTATTGTGTTTCCTTTCAGTTGGGTCTTTTCAGATAGTCAGTGTAATTTAGCTACAATAAAAAATTCAGAGCCATAGTAACAAGTCTTTATAAGAAAAGGTACATTTGAAAGTAAAGCTATTCAAGCAAGAATAGAGTGCCTGAACATGAATTTGCCAGCACAAGGACATAGGGAAAATAGAAAGGTCCTTGTCAGTACTCCTAGCTAACTGCTAACCCCAGTTGAAGGAATTGAAGAAGAGATGAAAAGAGGCCAGTCTCAATGCCATTTTTCAGCATATACACCAAAGAACAACTTAATTTTCAAAGCTTCTGATAATATAATAAACTCTTTTTACCCAGTCATGCTGGTGCACTACATGAATGCATGTGGACAGGGTTTGGGGCGGGGGGACTGAGTGTTCTAGCAGAGGGCACCCCTAGAAATAAATGTAGGGGGAAATGCTTACTATTACCCAGTCACACTCTGGCTTGATGGATTACAAGCCAATAGGCTCTCTTACATTTATTTCTTTAAAATAAGTCCCTTCCTTTTTTCTTATTACCAGCATTATTTTTTGGCATAGACAATTTAAGATTTCAGGATGTGCTTTTTTTGGTTTGTTTTAATTGCACAGAAACAGAATGATAAAAAAAAAAAAAGATGCTGACAAGGCAAAATAAGGAAAGCAGACTCAAATGCTCGCCAATTACATTTGTAATTATGTTCTATGATTTCTGCTTAAACACAAGCTAGTTAAAAAGACAATGATATTAGTTTAATAGGTTTTGCAGAAAGAGCACATAGGCACTGCCAGCATGCTTAAAGTACATTAGTAAAGGAAAAGAAACAGAAGGGAAGAGGGTTTCATTTCCCATACTTAGATTTCAAGACAATATAGAGCATTAAATTGTCACTACACAGCCATGGCGCTTCCTCACAATGAGAAATACAGGATTCCTGGGGAATTCCAGAGGCGACATCTATATATGTTAATTAGTCACTTTTCCTCCTTCAAATCCAATTTCAAAACATAACCCCCCCCCATTCCTTGCCCCTTTCCCACTCCACAACACAGACACCCACAAATCCCTTCTCTGCATTGTTCTTCAGTCAAAGGTTTTATATGGTAACCCATGTGCCTGACATCGTTCTACTTCGTACACATAATGAGCACCAGCCCTCTGTGCAGTAACCTCCAAGCCCTCATTTTCCATTTCACAGGCAGGGATACTGACATTTTACTTCATCTCTAGAGGACACATCTGAAAAAAAAACATATTTAAGGATGATAATGCTAGGGCACATGGACGTACATGAAGAGATTGCTGTGAAGCCACGGGCAAGACGCACAATGATTCATTTTTACAGTATGGGTAGTGAATGTGTGCTGCCTCTTTCTTGCCAAGCCCTCTTGCAACCAACTGCACAAATATTTTAGACCACTGTCTCAGACTGTTTTACAAGTGTGGAGAGACTTTCAATAGAAGTTTTCATTGAGAAACGTTCTAGCTAGCATTACAAATTCTGACTGCCATACACTTGGTCAGAGTAATACTTGGCGGCCAAGATATGTAGGAAACATTCACTTAAGGAATGTGCAGACATGTGTTTTTTTAAAGATGGTGATGGTGGGGGAAAGGATATGTTTTTGGTAATTCTCTTTCAATTTGTACCGTAGCAAAGCAAAGGTGGTGTCTTAACTTAGGCATAGGCCCCATAACTAGAGCAAATGTATCATTTGTCATCCAAACCCAGGACAATTCTGAGAGCAAAAGGAGCATTGTAAATAACTTGGTTAAACTAAAGACATAAATTGGGATTATCCCTGGAAAACTGGGATTTACAGTCACCCCACCTAGAGCCCAAGTCTGAGGCCCAGAATTGATTAAAATATTTGGGGTGGAGGGAGGATTATCTGACAGCGCTAACAGATCTCCTCAGATAATAAAAAATACAAATCATCAATCTACAGGCTTTAAGGATATGTGGCAAAGGTGTCTGTGAAATACCTTGGCATATTCGGTTCATCCACAAAACTGTAAATAATAGCAGGCAAGTAAACTTTCTCTTCTAAAACTGTAAACATATTTGTAATGAAATCACCATCATTAATAGTATATGCTTGTGTGTAGTCAACTCTGCAACTTTGAATATAATAAAAAAATACTAATCTTCCTCTTTCTGCAAACCGAAGGACACCATTCAATCATGCATTCCGTATTTACTAAGAAATGACTATTTTATAAAAAATCATAAAAATGATTTTTACAAATACTCTCTTTAACTTCAGAATGGTAACACCACCACCGTTCAAGTTTTGTGAGACCGTTTGAAGTTTGTATGCATAATTCCTGTGACAAGGAGATTAAAACATTTTCCTGAAGAATATAAATCAATAAAGTCATTCCCATAGAGAACAAGGGATTGGTAGGGCAACCAAGGGCAGACTTACCGTGGTGAAATACATTTGAAAGGAACTGGACCTGAAACTGATGGGCCCTCTTTGTAGCTCTGCTACCCAACAGGAGTTTATATGCAGCTATCACCATAAAATAAAAGCACTTCTGAAAATCTTTATATATAACAATAATTTAATACACAACGTATATAATCATGCATAATTTTGGAGTCACACGTTGCAATTATGAGTTATGTCAACAGTGTAGAATATGAAAAACTTAAGAAAGCTAATACCTTTTCTGATGCCCGCATATGTGCTTGTCAGCCCGTTTCTCTTCTTCCGGTGTCGGTAGAGCCAGATGCTGAAGACCATGAGGATGATCCAACAGGCCGCCCCGATTCCTGCGATGAACGCCGGCTGCTTCACGACATCTGAGATCTGCTGAGCAAGGCTGACCTGGTCCTCAGGTGACACAGGGTTTCCATGAGAATCTGAAAGGCCACCTTCACATTAATTTGGGTTTAAACCTCAGTGAGACAATGAACTTGAACTTACATAATATAAAATGGCCATCATTATTGTGTGAATTTTTGGACAGTGGGGTCTGTTTTTCCACCTAGGATGCCCAGCATTTTTAATTAACATAGTTCATGAGTTTTTCAGCAAAATTATACTCACTTAATTCAAAACAAACACAATGTGATAATTTTATGAAGTATATTTTAAAACAAAGGCAATGATGCATGATTGCTATTTTTTTTTTTTTTTTTAACTCCAGAAAACTCTGCAGCTCATTGCTTAGGTTAGGTTTCACAGGACAGTATTAACTGAGATAGATACAAAAGTACAATTCTAAAAAATGAAATACTTTAATGCATGTGTACAAATAAGGGGTCCCAATAAATATATAGAGAAAAGATATACACTTGCTCAGAGCTCTATAGAGACCCTCAATTATATATTCTAAACAAAGGTAAGCAATAAAATTTTACTTTACTTCCTCTATAAGGTATTTAAAAAAGAAAATGTGTCTGTGTGTATCTGTTACTGCCACACACACAGAGAGACTATATTCTAAGATTCTTAACTGCCTTAGAAACATATTCTTTGAACCTATGTTCAGAGGGTGTATACAATTCAAGATTGTTACAAACGATGAAAAATTAAGATAATGTTACCATTGAAAGATCTATGAATAACCTTTCTTTTAAAATAATAACGATGGCCAGCAATAGCTACATCAAATATGACAATAATTATTGAGTTTTATGAATCATCAATAAGACTTATGTGTTCTGTTAGCAAATTTTGATTTAAGAATTAAACTTGATGGAATTTATGGCTATTAAAATTTACTTAGTTTACATTGATGTTTAAACCTACTCAGGTATTCATTTTTCAAGCCCACCATTTCCTTAGGTCACACAGAGCAGTCTGCAAAGTCTTTAGAAAAGTAGAAGCTGTTGCTCTATCATCAAAGTGATATCGTATTTTGCTGGCACCAAGTGATGCCAATGTGGAGGAGGGCCAATGGGCAGAATTCCCATAGTGTCTGCAGTTTTAATGTTCTTCCCCCACAACGTCTAGTGAAACAAGAAGGTGTTTGCCCATTTTATGGGGATTGAGGCTTTCTCACAATTGTTAAATAATTTTACTCTGAAAATATTCTAATACAACCTGCTTTAAAATAGAAACATTTGTATCAGTCCAAAAATCCTTTTTTCCCCCCAGAAAAAAATTGGTATAACTCATCATATATAAATAACATTTCTGAAACATAAAACGCCCTACAGATTATTGTTTCTTATTAGGATGATACTGCATCCCAATAAGACACTAGCAGGGAAAATAAGCAGTATTCAATGGTTAAGGCAACAACAGCCTTCGGAAAACAGTTCCCATTTATATGTAGAATGGCTAAATGGCTAGTCATGTCATATGCGTGTGGTTTTTATTTGTTTGTTTGTTTTTCTTGAACAGAATTTCAGATTGAGAAACCTATTTTCATAGCAGTCACCTGCCTTCAATTGTTTGTTGACTGAAAGTTTTATTTCATGTTCCAGACCCTTTTATCTAGTTATCCTAAGAACACTTCATCTTCTGAAAGTTCACCAAGCAGACTTATTCTTTTTATTCCTAATACACCCTTTGTATCTGCAAGGTTTATGGATTTCATGGTTATTTGTGCAAGGTTAAGTTGGGTAGCTTTAGATTTTATGGAGACAGCCAAGAGAGATTCCATGCAAGCGACCAGATGGGCTTAACAGAGTAAAGTGTGGTGTGACTAATGAATTAAACGGCCACTCTATATCTCGGCCTTTGTCTCACTGCAGCTGAGACTATATTAAGATATGGAAAAAACTGGAACACATTTATAATTTCAAGAAAACCATTTGACCCGTAAATCCTGTGATTTAAATCTTAAATAAATAAAATTGACATGGTCCCTTTGCCAATGCCTCTTTGGAAACCTTGGACTAAAAGTCATGTTATAAAAATAGGTAGCTGACATTGACAATATAGATGGTTATCACAATGTAATTCATAATTTCAATTTTAATAATACTGTTACTTCACAAAACTGGGCAACCATTTGAGTAAAAAGTCTATATTTAAACTGTTTCCCTTCATATCTCACATAATATTGTAACATTGTATATTAGTTATAATTTTGCAATGAATGAACCATAAATAAACCATGAAGCTATTTTCATTTAAAAGTTGTATATATAATCACTGTTTTAAAATGTGCCTAAATGTAAAAGGTAATCCAAAAATCAAATTCTGGTCCATGGCTGTGGCAGAGATAGCAATCTTTCCACTAAAGGTTTCAGTGGGACTCTCCATTTTGTGATGCTCCTATTTATCTATTTGGAATCATATGACTGAGTTCCCGGCAGAAGCCATGTGCACATTCCCAGACCTGCACTATGTGTTTCTGTACTTCCTTTATGCTGGCCCAAGGTCAACCTTTGAAGCCCCATGATCAAGAGGGGAAGCCCCATCAGCCTGTGACCCTCCATATCCATGTGAAACACAGTCCGTCCCCATAATCACTGAACTTCAGATGGACTTCATTGTGTTATACAAGCAAAATTCTGCAAGTGTGTCTGTAACAGCTGGGAGCAATCGCTCTTAACAATGAAACATCAGCAACAGTTCCAAACGAAATGTACATTTCCTTACGTACCCCAACAAAGTTTATTCAAAGCCAAATGTTTCTTAATTTTGTTTTCAAATAATTTCTAGGATGTCATCAACATTATCAACATGCAAGAATACCATGTACTTATTTGTGAAGTACAAAGATTCAGATATCTGATCCTTCTGCATAATTTATCAACTAATAAAATATTACTAATGCTTAACTTCTGATCTGGAACAAACAAACAGAAAGATGACTACACATTTCTTGGCATCTTTCATAATTCAAATGTCGCCTCTTAATATCTTACCCTTTCTTTTCCCCTTTCCATTTACAATAGTACTTTGTTACTGTTTTTGTTGTTTGGTTCAGATTTTAGGTAACCACTTACTGATGTATTTCATGTTCAAATCACATTACCTGCATTGAATTTTGCTACTGAAGGATTCTCTGTTGTTTTATTTTTTTCCTATCCATCTAACTTTTGAAGCACACATTGTATATTTAACTTTATAATAATTACCATATAACCACATTCCAATGCACTTTGACATCTGAATCTATCTTTTGTTATAAAAAGCAATTTCATTTTTTATTTATTCATTTATTTATTTTTAATTTTTTTCCAATACAGTTGTTCGTCTGTTTATCAATTTTAAATAGACATGAAAAAGTGAATATAAACTGCATATGGTTGCAAGTATCCAATGGTTAGTATAAGTTTTGCTTGGAAGTTTGTTTTTGTCAACCCAAATAACTGTGATTTCCATGAAGGTGCAGACTATATAGTTCTTATTCATGGAGGTACCTTTGCTGCTCAATTAATAGCATTTGTTGAATAAATAAAAAAACAAGTTAGGGGCCGGCCGAGGGGCGCGTTGGTTAAGAGCTGGTTTGGGACACGAGCGGCCCAGGTTCGGATCCCACATATGAGGGCCAGTGACACTGCCCTCTACAACTAACAACAGCTCCACCTGGAGCTGGGCTGTGCGAGCCCCTGAGACGGTGTAGGCTGCAGCCCCTGCTGCAGTGGGCTGCCATAGGCTACAGTGAGTGGTCGGCAGCCAGCAAGAGCTGCCAATAGCCGCAGTGAGCAGCCATTCAGAAGCCATCTGCCTCACCCGGAAAGAGCACAATGACAATACCAACATGGGCCAGTGAAGCAATGTCCTCCATAACTAGACAGAAGAACAAAAGGACAGCAACTTGTCTGTTCCCCTTCCCCGGTTCCCCAACGCCGTTCCCCTACCACAATAAAAAAATCTTTAAAAAAAAAAAAAGAAAATAGGACTGCTGTAGACTTATCAGGTTTAAAAAACAAACAAACAAAAAAACAAGTTGTAGGACAGGATTAGGATGACAATGAATATCAACAGGCTTTTTGCTTGAAATGTCATTTAAAATGTGTGCTTGGATAAGTTTAAGTTTAGTTATCATAAAGCTAACACCACCATCACTCCATATTCTATTCAACTTGCAATGGTGGTTCAGCTACATGCCCCCTACACACACATACACACACTGCACCCCACGACCCTGCTCCACCCCCCACATACACACACCACACAAAAGCAGATTAAGGGAACAGTGATATACTCTCAAACTGGGTTTCACCAGCACTCACCTAACTGGATAAACTGTGGCTCGCTCTTCACCCCGGGCCCGGCCCCCGTGCTGGCTGCGACCTCTACACTGTACCGGATCCCAGGAACCAGAGAAGGGATGACCACAGAAAAGGTGGAACCATCTACTGTCTTGTTTATATGGTAACGAGTTTCATTGCCCAGACACCAGACCTGTAAGAAGAACACAACGGATGTTCTTAAACTGGTCAATTATTTAAATTAATGCAAAGATCCACAGAGTGGTGTGCTTTTAGACCTAAACAGAGTTCAGCTCTATCATGAAACTAAAATAGGAAGTTTCAAAAGTTAATTTTCCCTAGGATCTAATTCTGAAAAGACTCTTCCAGTTGAACCTAGGGTTAGTAGGACCTTCAAGACCACTTTCAACTTTCATATACTTTTAAAGGATTAGATTATAGCAGGTGAGTCAACAAATTTTTGCTTGAAGACACTTGTTCCTCTCAGCCTCTATCATCAGGGTTTATTGATTTTTAAAACACCATAAAATCATTTGACGGAAAAAAAAAAGCCTCTTGCAAAAAGCTGTGTATATCCAGATAAAGAACAATAACATATCTATCATCACTCAGCATTTGCGTTCCTACTGTGAGCTAGGCATGATACTACATGACCAGATATCACAAAACAAAGATAAGGAGGAAAATCCAAGTCTGGTCCTTTGCTTCTGCAGTTCTCTGGGATAAAATTACCTGGTGCTGTCAGTCACATCACCTTTCCTAACAAAATCAAGAAGCATTTGATTTAAAAAGGGACAGAGTTTCTGAATAATTGAAAGCACCTTAGCATAAGTACGGCTATTAAAAATAAAACTAAACGTAAGAAATAAGGATCATCCTAGGATTTTACCTAGTATGTGGCACTATTAACAGTGAGAGAAAGTTAACACTCTGACCTTATTAATAAATGGGAATATTTAGACTTTGATAACATACGAAATCAAAGAGAAGGACAATACATATGACTTGGAAGGATAACGTTCTTGTAAGAAAAGTATTGTACATCTCATTAACTTGAATAGTTCTCTTTTAGGAAATAAAGATTTCTGAACTACACTATAGTCCTTAATTTAAATTTCATTCAAGGATTATTTAATCATAGAGTGATCTTTTGTGTTGCTGAAGAACTTGGATTTGGTACACGACAGTACTTGGGCTCAGTTTCCATAAGAAAATGAATCATGGAATACTAAACCATGCTCTATATTCCTTATGATGTCCTCGAGCAAGATAGGGAATTAGCTTCAAGTAACCTATTGTCTAAATTGTAATAGGGAATGGGATTTAAAATAAATGTAAGAAAATCAGTGTCCTCTATCACGTGGGCAATAACCTTCATTTTTTTATCTCGGAAAGTTAATATTTTAACCTAGCTTCAATGCATAGCACCAGCAAATGGTCAGACTCTATACCAGGATCTGACCATTTGGAAATAAAGAGTCCTTTGTGATTTTTCCCTCCAATTACATTACGCAGCTGAACCAAAGCCACAAACTGATTTTGTACCAGTCAATCAGGTTCTGAAAGGCATTTTATTATTTTAAATTGACCATGAAGTTAAGTGAAATCCACCCTTTCACATTTCTTCAAGAGAAAAATGAGTTTTGACTCTTAGGGGAAAATGCCTACATCACACAATTTTGCGTGAGAGCTGAGACATCACTTCATTTAAAATCCTTAAAAATCTCTATAACAGTTTATTTTTCTGGACTGAATCAAACTATCCTGACATTCTCGGTATTGAAATAACCTTGAAACTCACACGAGCACTTACAGGTACACAGACTCTTACCTTTTAATGACTCAATTATACTAGAAGATCTAATTTGAAATACCATAAAATACCCATACTGCATTTATGGCAGTATTTTAAATATTTCAACAAAATTTGCCCTTTAAAGAATGTACACAAATTCTATAAAGAGGTTTTCAGTTATTTTTTAAAAATCATTTAAAAATGAAATAGTATACCTAAAACTAAGTTCAGTATATCTGGTTATTGTGCAAATTATTTATAGTCTTTATTTGAGCCCTAACTGAGAGTGCATATCAGAATCACCTACAAAGAAAGATCTAGCAAAGTGCTCGTGTATAAGCAAGGGCCCTGTTAGACCAACTGAATCAGAATCTAAGAATGGTGGCTAGGCACCTATATTTCGAAAATGATTCCACAAGTGATTCTGCTATTGGCATGTAATTACCTGTAGAAGGTAAAGGTGTTCACTTTCTTACCTTCAGTTTCACATCAAGAGACCCACTAGAAAATATTCATATATATGAGATAATCTACTAAGTATCATAATTTAGCTAGTAATTAGAAAAACACTCAGGTATGGAAATTTTAAGGAGTGTCTAGACACACATTTTCTGCAATTAAAATTTTTCTAGTATGTAGTGTTTATATGTATTTGAAAAAAATACACAAATCTATTTTTCTATTGAAATTTTTCCTGATTCCAATTCACTCATTTATCATAGCTCATTAAGAATATCCCATAATACAGATTCACTGATAGGATATATGTCATGTCTCTAACTTAGTTTTTTTTTTTTTGAGGGAAGTGTTACTGGCCCTTATATGTGGGACCGAACCAGGGCCGCTGGCTTCCTAAGCCAGCGCTTAACTACCGCGCCACTAGGCCAGCCCTCTAACTTAGTTTTTATTGTACCTTGGCATGCTTACAAATAGTTGCACGAAATAAATCTAAGTGAGACTCTCTAAAATAAACTTCACAGGTAAAAATAATTATGCAGAACCATGAGATTAAGTCACTTAACAATGAATCATATATTTTATAATTCATTTAATCATAAAGAAATTTATAATTGAATGTCCTCTGAGACTAAAACAAGGTTTATAGAAAAAAAATTGATTTTCATGCACACTAAATTTTTTAACTTAGCTCCAAAATTCTAAAATTTCAAGCATGTTTAAAAAAGAAAGCACATCGTATTTGATAGACTGTAACTTATAGCCATTTCCATGGCAACCCAATCCTACAAAATGTATTTAAACTACTTTTTTAGGGATACACACACAAACAATATACTCGTATATATGTATTTTTTTCATTAGCATGTACATTTGTTGTGTGAAATAACATGGACTTATATATTTTATGAACTTGTCAAATCTTTCTAAAATTTTTTTTTTTTTCCAAATAGCTTAAGAAAGAATTAGCTTCCACAATCACTGCATAAACAGGAGTGTATTAAAAATAATTTTACATGCTGCCATGTGGACCAGAAGATGGCGCCAAATACCCATGCACAATTTAACCAAGCTTTCTTTTCCTTTTCTTTGCAGGGGGAGAGGGATGTCCATCAGTAAATTACTATATTTGTATTACCTTATACTCTTGGACCATTCCATTTTGAGTGTCTTCTGGAGGTGGCTGCCAACTAACAAGAATTGCAGTTCCATTTCCATCATTCTTTGATACAGTTACACTTTGAGGTGGGGCACTGGGCGCTATTAAATTGTTTCAAAAAGTAGATATGAGTCCATCAGAGAACATTGAAAGCAAGCACTTCATATTTAAAGTCAAACAATAACTATATAATATTTATATCAATATAAGCATGTTTTCAAGATGTATCTCATCAGTCTGAATATTCCCAAACTATTTACGTTTTTCCCTCAGTATCGCTAACCCATTGTTACAGTGAATTTTCCATAACCAAAGTTATATAGTCCCATGTTCCTCCTAAAAGTGTTCAAAAGTATGAAGACAAATGCCAATCATCTATGATATTAACTATATCCTATTATATATATACTCAAAGTAACAGACATTTGAGGAAAAAAACTCTGGCTACTTTTAATGAGCATAGTTATGATATGTGACATTCATGTAAATATTAATTTTCAATTTTCAGTTATAGGGTGGCCAATCATACTGGTTTGTCTAGAACTCGGGGGTTTTTAGGGACACGAGTCTTAAGTATAAAATGCTTATCTGGGAAAGTCCTGGGCAAACCAAGATATCACTCACCTTGTTTACAAATTGTTACTCAAGATAATATCCATTGGACAAATGGAAAACGATTAATGGAAAGGAAAGCAAATTGAAAACATTTCCATACTTAAATGTGAATTTTAGTTCTGAATAATTAAATATATGCCATCAAGCAATATAATGCTCACATTTGCACACTTTTATATAGGCCTCTATTAAAGCAAGTATTATATAGCATTTTGTTTTATAGTTTTTTTTTTTTGTTTTTTTTTGAGGGCAGTGTCACTGGCCCTCATATGTGGGACCCGAACCGGGGACGCTGTCTTCCCAAGCCAGCGCTTAACCACCGTGCCACTTGGCTGGCCTTATAGTAGTTTTAATTAAACAAATTCTATTAGCAAAATATAATGTTCAATATATAGAAAGTTAATAATGTCACTAATAACATTAAAAATTTTCAGTTAACAAAAGCCTAACAAATGTACTGCAAAGCACAGAAATCATACACTTTATTATACTTGCCTTCTTCTAGGGTTTTGGCAAATTTAATTTCACTGTCTGCTCCTTGAAATTCATTAAAAAAAGGACGAGCCTTAATTTCATAGTTGACTCCCTTTCTGAGATCGGGGATAACCACGCTGTTTTTGGCTGGCGTCCTCACTTCAAAAACTAACCACTCTGATTCACCATGGTTGGCTCCAGACGGCCGATAAAGAATTTTATATCCTTGAATATACTGAGATTGTTGGTCTACCTATTAAAAGGACAAACGAAAATGTAATAGATTTTTATTGGTTTATGAGAAAATGATGAAAATTGTGAAAAAAATGCAAAAACTTCTATTTGGCTTCATCCCATGGTTTTCTAGTTTATATAAAGTACACTACTAAAAATAGATCACTTTCTTTTGTAACAGGTTCAGTTTATCAGCTTAATATATACTATTAGATATTAATATCTATGCTTCATGCAGAAATGTGAGGCCTCATAGCAGTTCTATGAAGACCTCTAGAGACAAGTCTGTCATGGTCAAGGTCATGAAGCAGTAAAATGTGTTTTACCACTTTCTAACTTTAAAAGGGTAGTTAATGCTACTTAGAAATATTTATAAGTTTAAAAAATTCATGTGATAATGATCCCTATCACAAATTATACATTCATAGTTAATATTATTATTCTGTTTCTTTCCTCTGAGACTGGTAATGTTCATTATGGCAGCCTAATAGAAAATAATACACTCACAGATAAAACTTTTCTCTGTTTAAAGCCAGTCCACGGATACCGTAATAAAAAAAATGCTTACATTATAAAGTTATCATTGGGGCAGAGTGAGCAGCAGGTATATTTAATTTAATTATCTGTTGCATAGTATATATAATATATAAAATTCACATAATGATCTCCCAGAAGTCATGTGCTTATTAAAACTATGATCAAATATTGCATTAACAACGACTCACTGTCCAGTGCACTTCAATGGAAGAGGAGGACAGGATGGTAGGGTTGTGGAGGTGCAGCACCACATTTCCCAGTTCTCTCTGCACCTGCTTGTGATCCACCCCCTGACTTGTTGGGGGAACATCTGTAACAATGCAAGAAGGCTGTGTCAGAGCTTCCATGTTACTGACTTGAATGGAAACATGGTGAAGCAAACCTGTGCTACAGAATGGAGACAACCTAACCTTTTTAGCAGGGAATGAGGGGGACAGGGAGAGAGGGAGAGAGGGAGGAGGAGTGAGAGAGACGGGCTGAGGGCATGGAGAAAGCAAAAAGAGCAGGAGACAAACAACAGCAACAACTGCCTTTGAAGGCTCCTCTTACCACGTAATGATTGCTTTCTTGCTAAGGATGAGGAGCCTAATGCAACCCCCTTTGAGTTTTTTATAACCTTCTGTAAATCTTAATTATGCAAAAAAGAAGAGCCAGAAATTGCAGCAGAGTGGATAGGAAATGAAAAGAATGGAGGCATGATAGTGAAAAGCAAGCATAAAAGAAGACACCTTACATCTTAAAAGAAGCACCTGGATGTCTACCCAAATGCAGTTATGATAAGTTAGTGGTTATGACTGGGGATACAGAGCCAGCAGTAGAATGGCATGGGATGGGATGGGATGGGATGGGATGGGATGGGATGGGATGGGATGGGATGGGATGGATCTGATGGGAAAAGAGCATTTAACATCTATTTCCTTGATAATGGTTAGGTTTAGCTACAGTATCACAATAAAGGCTTAATAAAGAGGTTTTAATCTCAAGTATACCAACATTTTAGAAAGGAGACCAAGAACATGGTAAGAATTAGTGTTCATTTATATTGCACTTTTCTTTTCCAACAACGAAGGGTTTTGTTAAACTTACTCAGGTCAGTACTCAATAAATATTGCCTGTTTCTAAAGAGGTGCTCTAAATACAGATATTTTACTTTCTTTACCATAAAGGCAAAACAGGATGAAAAAGAGAAGAAAATAATTTCCTTTTGCATCTAGAATTCTTAAAGTATTGTATCTTGGCACATGTAGTCTGGATTATTTATCACCCCATAAACAAAAGAAACAAGAATCTTAGCTTACTGAATGATTAAATACTTTCATTGAACAGACACTGGGGAGAAAGTGAAAACATGAATGTTAAAAGTGAGGATGCATGCAAAAAAATGAAACTGGACCACCTCCTTACGCCATATATAAGAACAAATTCAAAATGGATTAAAGACTTAAACATAAGACCTGAAACCATAAAACTACTAAAAGAAAATATAGGGAGTACATTTGCAGACATTACCCGGAGCAATATTTTTACTGATACATCCCTGCGGGCAAGGGAAGTAAAAGAAAAAATGAACATATGGGTTTATATCAGACTTAAAAGTTTTTTCACAATAAAGGAAACCATCAATAAAACAAAAAGGAAGCGTAATGATTGGGAGAATATATTCACCAACGATATATCTGATAAGGGGTTAATATCTAAAATTTATAAAACACTCATGCAACTCAACACCAAAAAAACAAACAACCCAATAAGAAAATGGGCAGAAGATATGAGGAGACATTTCTCTAAAGAGGACATACAGAAGGCCAACAGGCATATGAAAAAATGTTCAACATCACTGGTCATTAGGGAAATGCAAATAAAAACCACAATGAGATACCACCTCACTCCAGTCAGAATGGCTATCATCAATAAATCAACAAACAACAAGTGCTGGCGGGGCTGTGGGGAAAAGGGGACCCTGCTGCACTGTTGGTGGGACTGCAGATTGGTGCAGCCACTATGGAAGTCAGTATGGAGGTATCTCAAAAATCTGGAAATGGAACTACCTTTTGACCCAGCAATTCCACTCCTAGGTATTTATCCCGAAAAACCCAAGACACGGATTCAAAAAAAATATATGCACCCCTATGTTCATTGCAGCGCTATTTACAATAGCCAAGACTTGGAAACAACTGAAATGCCCATCGGTAGATGACTGGATTAAGAAACTGTGGTACATTTATACAATGGAGTATTACTCCGCTATAAAGAAGAATGAAATCGTACCATTTGCAATCATATGGATGGACCTAGAGACTATTATGTTAAGTGAAATAAGTCAGACAGAGAAAGACAAATACTATATGATCTCACTTATAAGTGGAATCTGAAAAACTGAATGAATGAGCAATGTAAACAGAACTGTCTCATAAATATAGAGGAAAAACAGGGTTGCTAGTTGGGAGGGGGGTGGGGATGAGGGAGAAGGGGAAGGATTAGACAGCAAAAATAGGCAACTACAATATTGCCACAGGGATATGACAGACAGTTCGGGGAATATAATTAATACTGGTGTAAATATTTTGTGGGGCATCAGATGGTCACATGTCTTGTTGGGGAGACCATTTCATGGATGGAGTAGAGGTTTTATCACTGCACTGTATACCTGAAGCGGAGGTTGTATACCAACTGTAATTGAATATATATAGATAGTCACGGGATGTGGATTATACTATGGAAGGGAGTCAGAGAAGAGTAATAGATATATATGATATGGGGGGGAGGAGTGGGGTGGCGAATTGGGGGAGGGGGGTTGTCACTTTGAGGGGTAAAATGTATAACTATTGTACTGTGTTGTACACCTGAAACTAATTAAAAAAAAATAAAAAAAAAATAAAGAAAAAAAAGTGAGGTTGCTATGTATTTTTCATAAAATCCATGGAAGGCAGGAAAGAGATGATTGTGTGCTAGTGAACACTTTTCAAAATAATAACCTTGACTGTGTGTGTGTGTGTGTGTGTGTGTGTGTATAAATTAAGCTTATACATAAAATTATAGAAACAACAGAGACAATTTTGGCTTCTCATATTTTATCATACCTTATCTTTGGCTAATACTGGCTATCAGGCTACCTATGATCACAGGTAGAAAGCTCTTGATTGTCACTTTTCCATCTCCAGCATATTTCCTTCCCTACTGTCTTATTTGCTCCTATCACCTCAGCTCCCTTCTATCTCCAGGGTAAGAATGAAATCCTTGGAATAAGACATACTTGGGGTTACAGCCCCATTGAGCCATCATCTACCATTGGGAAGATTTCTGAACTTCACAATTTTTGTTTCCTCATCTGTCAAATGACAGCATTGATGGGGCCACCTTTGGGGACTGCTGTGATGACTGTTTGGTGTGCCATGTAAAGACCTTTTCTTGAGGGCAGGTATCAGGTCTACTTTTGTGGATCCAGAACACTTAGCAAAGTGCCATACATACTGACTGTGCTTAATAATTTAACTCACTTGGTTGAGTTAAAATGAATTAGTGTATGGAAAACACACACAATATATCAGCTTCTAAACATATCATATGTAAGCTTCCATCCTCAGGAAATCTCCTGAATTTTAGGAAGTATCTTCAAATATGTAAACAACCATTTCAAAAGGTAATGACTATGACATGCATCATAATCCTTAATTCCTCTGGTTTAAAATAAACTTGCTAGTTAATCCTTTTTTGAATATCACTAAACTCCCTGGCCTAGTGTAACTATTTTAACAAGAGCAGTCTAGAATATTATTTTAGGAAATATCCCATCAGAGAGAAAAATGGGAAATATTATCTAATAATGTAATATGTATATAAGTCTATTAATTGGTCCTTTATTGTTCTTGTTCTGCCCCTGAAAGAAATGTATTGTTGTGTAAAAGGTCCTTCACAACATTCAGAATAAGACGTGGAGGAGATCTCAGGGACCATTCTATCCACTGGCTTCCTCAATATTGGGACTCACAACACACAGTCTCTGAACGAAGATTATCCAAGCCCCATTTGATTATTTATAGTAACTAGTCTTATTATCTATATCATACATATTCTGTACATTTGGTGTTTATGTACATATTCTTTAAAAATAGGGCTCAAGAATACTGTGTGGGCAGGACATGTGGCTGAAGAACAGAAGTAAAAGTGACAACAGCCACCCCCATCTCAACAATCAGTGTCAGCAACCCTGCCTGCACCTACTCATCTCACCTTCCTTGCATTATCACATTTTGTCTTTGGAAAAACAGATTTTGGTTATCCTATGACAAAGCTCTCACTCTAACTGTGACAAGGTCTACTGGACCCCTGAACTGGGAACTGTGCTCTCTTATCTTTGTAAACCTTACATTTGACCCAGCTCCTTCATAGGCATCTCGACTTGGGGATGACTTTTTGCATCCATGTTGCAGAAATGACTATAGAAACTATGTCTGCTTCCGTATGAATTGATTTCCAGCAAGTCTTCCCCGAATTCTTTCCACCCCTGGCTCTTTACTGCTTCCATGTTCTGTATACTCCCACTGGATTTTTCCAGGTTCTTCCCCAGGTTCCAGCTAAAGCCAATATTAGCCTGACCCTAAGCTGGGTTTCACAGTATCTCAAAGGCAGTGTGAGAATTGGACAATGAAATCTTCCTCAGTTTTACTCTACTCATGGGTCCTGTTTTGTTGTCTACAGATAGAATAAGCAGATCTTTTTCATACGGTAGTCTCTTAAAATATTACGGAAAAAATGTCATGCTGACTCTAACTTTATTATTTTGAGGGTTAAATCCAACTTCCTCGGATTTCTTTTCCTATGATGTGATTTTTACCCTTCCATGCAATCCTACCAATTAGCCTCACTGTGCTCCTCTTATAAGTCTACCTGACAACAGGGGGCTCCAGAAAGAACGCACGACTCCATTCATGATCTGACCAGTTCAGACTGAAGGTGAGCGATTATTTGATCCAGACACGATTCTGCGAATGCCTGCTAAGACTACATTTATTCTTACACAACTCAGTTGGCTCAGATTGGTGTTCTAATTGACTTCAAACATGAAAGTCGGCCTATCCCCCACTGCTGACACACAGTCACATGTACTCCCTTTAAAAGCCTGGTAACTTCAGCTTATCTTTCTATCCCTAATTTTTACAACCTAAGATCATGCAGCAGACTTTTCAATTTGCTCCAATTAATTTCTGTCTTTTTAGTGCTGGCCCATATTTCAGTCAGTCAAATATATTTAACTCTACTTCTCTCATTCAGCACTCTAACTTCTCTTTCTCAGTTTTATGATATCTGTACATATTATAAACGTCTTTTATTTTTAGTCCAGGCAGTGAAAGAAATAAGTAAGTCCAATAACAAAGCTTTATGGCATAGAATACGAAAAAAGTAACTGAGTTTTGTATACTCATAAATTGATTGGTCAATT
Organism: Aselliscus stoliczkanus; assembly: GCA_033961575.1. NCBI lineage: Eukaryota > Metazoa > Chordata > Mammalia > Chiroptera > Hipposideridae > Aselliscus > Aselliscus stoliczkanus. The sequence goes on along the minus strand of CM066729.1, from coordinate 98,087,819 downwards.
TAATCCTTGTGTAACACCGTAGAGAGGGTACTTTCAGCCCCATTATATAGGTGAAAAAACTGAAGCTCAGGGCTAACTTCTGAAGTCCATATAACTAATACGTCAAGGAGCTGAGATGAAATATTTTTCAATTCCAAAACTGTATGCCTGTTTCACTATGTTTCTAGTCTTCCAGTTGACACAGCTATTTATGGGCAAAGGTAAGTTGACTAAAATTTTCAAAGCCACAGTCAGATAAATTGTTAACTATATTCATACTTACAAATATATATATATCATTCATTTGAGTATATGGCAGAATAGCATTCAATCAAAGCCCTCACTTTGTGTCTACTAGGTAGAGGTCATGGTACTAGGGACAAAAGTTGAAATTCACTTTACAGCTGTCATAGCTTCTGCATTCTTTACAAATGCGTATCTAATATTGAAAACCTCAAACTGCCTTGAGGCAGGCTCCAAGAATATCAAAGCTCCTGGTGAGCTGACTCATAATAACAAACACAGGCATTTGCGTGTGTTAAATTCACACAGCAAGAGACAGACATGGGCATGTCCCACAGCTCAGTTTGCTTTCTCTGTGTATTCTGAAACAAAAGTCCTTCCAAAAAGGCTGTTTATACACCCACTGGAGAAGACAAAACATGCACATGGCTGGCAGACCTTCTCCCAAACCAGGAAAACATGTCCTTTAAGTCTTTCAGTAATTTTGTGTATAACTTGTTTCTATCGTTGTAACTAAGTAACATTATTTTTCCCTTTGGGAATATAAAGCTCAAGATAGAGACATTAGGATTCTTCTGTATGTGGAGAGAATAATTTTATATTTCTAATCAGTACTATCTAGAATTATCCTTCTTTATTCATATAAGGGGAAGCATGTTTTAATTGCAATGGCAGTATATTCCAAAACAGGTAAAGGTTGATTCAAATTCATTTTTTTTAATATATAAATTTATTTCTAGTCCAGTATGAAAACAGGATGAGCAAGATGGCGAATGGGAGATAATCTGTTAAAAACAAAAAATAATTTCTATTCACCAAGAAAATAAAAAGCAGTATATCCAGTATGTGGTCCAAGCGAATGAAATGTCCAATTTTAAATGTTTTAGAAGCAGTGCTAACATGTTCATTTTTCCTTTTTTTTTCTGTTTCTTTAACCCATCTTTGACCAAAATATACATACTTTTCATTTAAAAGTTTAATATACCATGGTTCACATAATCATCAATGAAAGATAGGCCAAACGACAGAAAGACCTAAAATAATTTCTTCCATGCCACTTAGATAGGAGGTTCACCAGACAGAAGGATAAAGAACTAGTCAAGTTCATCTTCCCACTGTCTCTTACATTTGTATGATTTCCAGAAAGTATTACTTGATTAAGGTTGTAATTTTCATAACTCATCTAGAAAGTTATATGGACTAATCTCAACATAAATAAAATTTACTCAACTGCAAATATAATTATTATGATTAAGATTTTACACCCATATATAACCATATTTAAAATCACAGAATTGAATATAATACAAAAATATTCACAAAAGTATTAAGTGAATATTTCTGTCACATTGGATTTGTGATTTTATAAAGTGAGAAATATTTCTCTCTTATTAACCTTCTCTTGGAGAGCGTACTTAGTCCAGAAAACAATAAAGTTTGCAAATACTGTGTTTGTGTATTCAAAATTAATTGAGCAATGTAGATAACAGATCTATGTTAAATATACAATCCTAGCACGTAGCACAAATGATTTGCCTGTAAAACCATAACCACTAAGGAAGGGTAAGCAGGTGCCACAAGATGAGTAAATCAATAGTTACCTTGTGTTTTCACTGGCTCTGATATCTGGCTTGGATCACTAATTCCATATGCATTAGCTGCCCTCACAAGGAAAAGGTAAATTGCACTGGGTTTGAGTCCCTTAATGGCAAATGTTTCTGTTTTCACATTCTCGGCTACAGTCTGCCAGCTGCTCCCAGATGCATGGCTAAGGAGAGGTATACACGTTAGAACATGTGTGTTTAATGGCAGCTCACAAAAAGACCAAGGGCTAGGAAACATCATCTTGACTCTACCTGAAGGCTTCTATAATATAAGATGTTGGCGTTGCACCGGAATTTAAGTTTGGTTGCCATGACAAGGTCACTGTATTCCTGCTAACATCTGTAACTTCTGGTTTTGAGGGGGCACTAGGGATTAAATTTGGGTCAGTGGGTCTTGGAGGTTGAACTGGAACTCCAAATTCTGACAAAGAGGAAAAAGATAGAAAATGTTTGCACACATACAGATAAGCACATGAATAACTATCGATAACATAACCGCACACTTACTCAGGCATCAGGACATCTACTTTACCGATTTACAATAAGGATACAACTACACTTGAAGCTTTATTTTAAGGTAAAAATACTGTCTAATTTACCTTGGACTTCAATGTAAGCACTCCATGTTGCTTCACCACTGGGGGTTGATGCAGTGCAGGTGTACCGACCAGTGTCACCAAGCTGAGAAGACAGATGGGAAACAAATATTTGGAACACACAAGAGGTCACTGGGCTGGAAACGCCTTTATAGCTTTGTATATGGCCCATGAATATGGATAACTGCATTAAAATTCACTAACCAGACACTAACTCTTAATTGAATATACTTCTATTGAATGTGAAGGAAAATATTTTATGAAGACGTAAAAAGGATTTTATATGGTTATTCTGATTATGTAATAAAATATCATGTTTAATTACAATAACATTATTTTCAGTGCCAGGGTCAATAAATAATTCAAAGGGTTAGTCTTTATGGCTAAATTATATCTTTATATTTAATAGGTCACATAATAAGGCTGATAAAATTTAACCAATGACTACTCTTTCCATTTCATATTTTATCAGAGTTACAACTACATGGATATCTGAGATAAACTGATATTTATGAGAAAAGGGTAGACACAAATGGTTTCTTCTTATTCAATCCTTTTTCCCACATTCTTAAAACCTTAACTTAAGGTAGTTAAATAAGTGTAAGGCCAAACTCGAGCTGGAATGACCGCTCTCTCTCCCTTCTAAAGACTGAATGCCGGATTACAAACACAGGTCACATGTTCAACTTTAAAATTGTCAGCAGTATAATGAACTCACATACCTCTTCTTATGGTAATAACTCTATCTTCAAGTAATGTTTGGTAAAGCAAGAATGTTGTCATCTTGCTCTGGCAATTACGATAACAAAGTCACAATAGTTGTCACAAAGAAGTACAAAATATTGACTTTTGTGGCACATAAAATGAACCGTTATGTTGATCTAAAACACCAAGATACCACCCATCACAGGCAATAAAGTAATTGAAATTTATGTTTATCGCTGACAAGGCTATTCTTTTGTATGCCTCATGAGCTTGTCTGATCTTGAGCTAAAAAGAAAAAGAAAAATTAAAACAAAACAACACAGTCCTGAAAGAACAAGTATGGGATGTGATGCCCTCGGAAGATAAATCCCTAAATTGTTCCCACAAACCTGTGGGCTTCCATCATTTAACATTCTGATTTGAAATGTACACTCAGTATGTACATTGCTTTATGTTTTTTAGTTTGCATATGTAGTATTTTGTAATTGCAAAATGCTGACCCAAATGTTCACAATAAAACTGTTTAAGTACATTGCACGTAAAATGGTACTAGGAAATGTCTTTGAAAAAATGCTCTGTGGACTAAATGACTACATCATACCAAAACTCAAAAGGGATTTTTTTTTTCTCCCACAAATCCCCATCTACTTTCCTTAGTAGGTCTCAAAATCTGTTTTTCTCCTCCATATAAAACCTTAAATTACTTGCCATGGGCTAAATTATGAGTCAAATCATCTTAAATATACACAGTGGAATGTCTGAAAGAATAAAGCATCAAATTAAAAATATATTAATACTGTTATTTGGCATTTCATTAGTTCTAAAATTAGACACTTCAACACTAGTTGCTGGAGGCACAAAGTGAAACAAAATGGAAAGCCCAGGGTGACATTTCAAGTTACCTTCACATATCGGATCTGCAGCACTCCAGTCTCCAGCTGTTTAATTCGAGAATCTTGGGTGGAAACAAGGACTCCGTCCTTTCTCCACAGAATCGTAGGCACTGGACTGCCTGTGGCCACACAGCTGAGCACCAAAGTACCATCCACTGCTACAGTCTGATTCACAGGACCTTGTCGAATGACCGGGGGAGGCCGATCTGCAATCACTACCAGGGGAAACAACAGGAAATAGATTTCTGCAACTGGAAACAATTTTCTCATCATTGAAGCAACAGCAGTTGCTCTAGGCTTTGAAACAAACTAATTAAACAAGTAATTAAAGTAGGAGACATGCATTATTCAGAATGCATTTCTATGATGCATGGATTCGGAATAATGAAATGAGATAAAACATACTCCATTCAAATGAGAGAATTTGAAAACCACTGACAGAGCTTGCAGCACCATTAGGGGAAGCTACTGAACTTAAGTGTTCAGGGACTAAATAAGGATTTTGGAGAGGGAAGTAGATGCATATTGATGGGAAGTGAATGCTGGACTTTTGAAACTTTAAAATATGTACAAAATAAAACACAACAAGAACAAAAACATTTACCCCAATGACACTTATGAGATGAATTTTCATAAATGTACCAAAGCCAACCTGATATTTGACAACTATTTGGTGTCACATGGAAACAAATACCAGCATGTCTGACAATTAGGGATTCAAAGAGGTGCTTTGGACTTCCGTAACTTACAAATCGATATGATTGAGCTCTTTTTATCTTGGAAGTCTTTCTATTCAAATAATACATAGGTAAAAATTTCACAATTCAGATAAAGTGGAAAACTGCCAAATATTGGGTTGTCGGTAAAGTCATGACGTATTTTTCCTATGTTTTTCATTGCAAAAATGCATCATGTCTTCTCCAGCAACCCAATATACTATTGGTAGGCTAATCTAAAAATATAACTCAAGTTAATATCCTAACCTAGGAAATATCATAGTTCCATATTGAAATAATAGAAATGGGGAAACACTTGCTAATTCTACTATCTTAATAGTTTTAATGTACAATGGAAAGCATTTTTATAATATATAAATGAAATTATTCTTATTAATATATGAAAAATCTAAAACCTAAAAACATTATTTGAGATAATAAATACATTATCTCCTGGAAAGATCTAGAACTGTAGGGAACTACAATAAATTCTGCATTAGAGAGATGCTCTCATCCCCTGACCCAGGCAATTTAGGTGGAACTCCATAGATGTTTCTCTAAATGAATAAACAATTAAGTTTAAGGATTTTTTTTCCTCATTAAGCTTTAAAATTCTGAATATGAGTTAAAACTTGTAAAAGTTACAAATATACAAAAGACAATTCTAAGAAGCTGCCTGTGGTTGCCAGAGTAACTAAATTTTGGATGCAACAATTTGCAAAGCTGGATGTGTCACGTTCAAAGTTTTATGTACCAAAGATTTCTCACAAGCTGGAGCCACACTTCAATTTGTTCCTCATTTATCATGTAATAATTACTAGATTGGTGCATTCAATCTAAGAAAAATAAGAAGGCAACAGAGTGAAATCAACAACTGTGAATTTTTACTCCACCCTTGCAATTCTCTTCCCTCCTTGGTAACTAGTGTGAAATTTGTTAATACCAGGAGGGACAGGGAGCATGAGTAGGCTGAAGTTTGAAACTTGGCAGGAGTGTTTCAGATATGCCATGGATGAAAAATGAAAGGCAATAATTTCTTTGCTTGTCATTATTTGATATTTTCTACATTATCTGTTGAAATTGACTAAAACAAAATCAGAGGACCCTCCAGATAAGTATGAAAAAAGAATTAAAATTGTTTTATTGCATTTGGGTTTTTGTAGGACTCTGCCACCTATGTTACCTGGATTATAAGAATAAATTAATATTTATTTCCAGACATTAATTACTTTAATTATTTTAAGTTAGTAAAAAAGGCGTTCTATGTAGCTGATTAGAGTTAAGTCCAATAAATATAACAAGACTACCAAATACAAAGCTACCAAATACATTAGGTAGTCTTGTTATATTTCGAAATAATATAATATTTGTGCATTTATTTCATTTTCTATACCTTTTTAGTTCTTTGATATTTTCATCATCTTTAGAATCATCCACACTTCCCCATCCACCCCAAGCCATTTTTAAGAGATTTTTATTAAAATACAGTTAACATACATTGTGATATTAGTTTCTAATGTATACAATAATTATTCAACATTTATATACCTAAAGAGGTGATCACCATAATTCCATCAACTATCTGATACCATAGCATGCAATCACAATATTACTGACTGTATTTCCCATGCTGTACACTCCAACCCCGTGATTTATTTGTTTTATACCTGAAAATTTGGACTTCTTATTCCCCTTCACCTTTTCCCTCTTTCTTAATTTTTCAATTACAGTTGACATTTAATATTATTTTATATCAATTTCAGGTGTACAGCATAGTGGTTAGACACTTTATAATTTAAGAACTGATCCCCCTGACTAGTCTAGTACCCACCTGGCACTATACATAGTTATTACCACATTATTGACTATATTCCCTATGCTTTACTTTACATCCCAATTACTACTTTGTAGTTACCAATTTGTACTTAAATACCTTCACCTTTTGCCCCCAGCCCCCTCCCATATATCACCCCAACAAATCTAGTACCCATATGACATCATACATAGCTATTACAATATTACTGACTATATTTCTTATGCTATACGCTACATCCCCATGACTACTACTTTATAACTACTAACTTGTATTTCTTAATCTCATCCCCTTTTTTCATCCACACCCTCAACCCCCCCCATCTGGCAACCATCAAAATGTTTTCTGTATCTATGAGTTTGCTTCTGTTTTCTTTGTTATTTTGTTCTTTAGATTCCACAGATAAGTGAAATCACATTGCATCTGTCTTTCTCTGTCTGACATACTCCACTTAGCACAATTCCCTCTGGGTCCATCCATGTCACTGCAGAGGGCAAGAACCCATTCACTTTCATGGTGGAGCAATATTCCACTGCATGTATGTACCACCTCTTCTCTATCCATTCTTCCATCAATGGACACCCCGACTCTCTCCACATATTGGCCATTATAAACAATGCTGCAATGTATGTACGGATGAGCACATCCCCTCAAAGTAGTCTTTTGGGTTTCTTTGGAAAATATCCAGAAGTGGGATTACTGGATCCTTCTTTGTCTCTAATTATGGCCTTTGTTTTAAAGTCTGCTTTGTCTGGTATAAGTATTGCTACCCAGCTTTTTTTTTTTTCCCCATGTTCATGAAATTGCTTTTTCCATCCCTTTACTTTATATCTGTGGGTATCTTTCAATCTGAAGTGGGTGTTTTGTAGGTAGCATATGTAAGGATTTACTTTTTTTATCCATTCAGCCTTATGTCTTTTGATTGGAATACTTAATTCATTTACATTGAAAGTCACTGTTAATAGATATGTAGCTATTGTCATTTTATTATATAGTTTTGATCTTTTCTTTTTTTTTTTTTTCATCTTAAAGAAGTCCTTCTAACACTCCTTGTAATACTGGCTTGGTGATGATGAACTCCTTTAGCTTTTTCTTGCCTGGGAAGCTCTTTATCTGTCCTGAGATTCTAAATGATAGCTTTTCTGGGTAATCTTGGTCATAGGTTCTTGCTTTTCATCACTTTGAATGTTTCCTGTCAATCCTTTCTGGCCTGCAAAATTTCTGTTGAGAAATCATCTGACAATCTTATGCGAGCTCCTTTATAAGTTTCTGGCTGCTTTTCTCTTGATGCTTTTAGGATTTTGTCTTTGTCGCTAACCTTTGCCATATTAATTATAACGTACCTTACTGTGGGCCTCTTTGGGTTCATCTTGTTTGGAACTCTGCACTTCCTGGACTTATATGCCTATTTCCTTCTCCAGGTTAAGAAAGTTTTCAGTCATTATTTCTTCAAATAGGTTCTCAATCCCTTGCTTTCTCTCTTCTCTTTCTGGTACACCTACAATGTGAATGTTATTATATTTGATGTTGTCCCAGAGGTCTCTTAAACTATCCTCATTTTTTTGGATTTTTTTTTTGCTTTTTATTGTTCTGATTGTTTTCTGCTACCTTGTCTTCTAAATTGCTGATTTGATCCTCTGTTTCATCTAGTCTGCTGGTGATTCCTTCTAGTGCATTCATTTCAGTTATTGTATTTTTGACTTTTGACTGGTTCATTTTTATGATTTTTATGTCTTTTTTTTTTAATGCTTGCTATCTTATTGTTGAAGTTTCTCTAAGTTCCATGAGCATCCTTATAACCATTATTTTAAACTTTTGCATCTCCATTTCATTTAGTTCTTTCTCTGGAGTTTTCTCCTGTTCTTTCATTTGGGATGTATTTCTTTGTTTTCTCAGTTTGGCTGCCTCTCTGTGTTTGTTTCTATGTATTCGATGGATATGTGATGTCTCCCAGCCTTAGCCATTATAGTAGGTGTCCTGTGGGACCTTGGCAGTACCTGCTCCAGGTACTCCAGGAGTGTCCCTTGTGTGGGTTGGATGTGCCTCCTGTTATAGTTGAGCCTTGATTGCTGTTGGTATGTCAGTGAGTTAACACTCACGCTGATTGGCTGTGGGGTTTGGGCACATCCACAGCTTACAAGCTGCTCTGCATGGGGCTTATCCCACAGAGTGGGATTCATTCCAGTGAGCTCTGGTGACTGTGGAGACTGCCCTTTGTATGTGCCACGTGAGGGCTAATTGAGTGTACTCTGCTGTAGTTCTGCAGCCAACCTCCTAGTTTGGTGTTTCTGGGGTCTCTTGGGAGGGGCTCCAGTGCAAGCCCAGGTCACCCATTGCCTGTGACCGGCCAGGGCCTATCTAATAGGAGCTACAAAGCAATCCACAGTTGTTTGCTGCCTGTGCTAAACCTGGAGGCATGTGGAGAGGCCATGCTGCAAACTGAGCACATCTGCCATCAGTATTGGGCCTGGGATAGCTCTGCTATCAGTACTGGGCCTGGGATAGCTCTCCAAAAAGCCAGGACACCCTGAGGCCTGCTGCCACCTGCTGACTCCCATAAAGTTCAGCAACTGATAAAGCCTCATGTGGTATGCAAGCTGGGTAAGGCAGGGTCTCAGGGAGTCACGAGAGTGGGAAGAGTTGTGGTCACTAGATTAATGTAGACAGCTTGGTGCCAGTGCTGAGGCTGGAGACACTCAGCAAAAGTTTCAGAGCACATCAAGTCCAATTGTCACCTGCCTGGGGCCCATGGATTCCAATTGTTTTCCAAAAAAATGTGCAAAGCAGGGGGGCTAGCTGCTCCTTGAGAAAGTGCCTCTGGCATTGGGGGAGTTGGGTAGGGCGGGGTCCCATTGAAGCTCAGCAGACTAATTCATATTCATATTTGGCCATGAGCATGGTGGGGAGGTCTCAACTTAGGAAACATGGCACCCATCTGCCAGCTGCATGGAAGGAGGACCACACACAGGGAAAATGGCAAGTGTTCTCCAGTCCTCACCTGGAAGTCACACCTCAGTCTGCCTCCTGTGTGCCTCTGACGCCCTCTGTGTCACCGTCCCCACTGCCAGGAAACAGGATAAGGGCCTGTGAGTGAGTCTGTGTGTGGGCCATTTAAGAGGACATCAGGGTTTCCTGCAGCCTTCCATCCCACCTGGATGGATGCTCAGAATCCCTGCTATTTTTCACAGCCATATGTTGTGGGATCTACTGTTTCTAGCACTAATACTCTGAACTGGGAAGGCCAGTGCGGGCTGGGGTGTCTCACTCCTCCAGGGGGAACCTCCATGGCCAAGATATCCCTCCTGATTCTCAACCACCACACAGAGGTTTGGTTGGGGTCAGTCTGCTTCATGTGTCCTCCCCTCCTACCAACTCGACATGGCTTCTTCTTTATATCCTTAGTCATAAAACTTCTTTTCAGGTAGACCTCAGCTTGTTCTCCAGGTTGATTGTTCCATTATTTAGTTGTAATTTCAATTATTTAGTTGTAATTTCAATGTGTTTATGGAAGGAAGCAGGCACCATGTTTATCTACTCCATCACCTTGACTCCCTTTCAGTTCCCCAAAAAGCTTAATGATGCTGTTTCTCTGTTATTTATTTCCTCCTGGTTTACCTTGGGTCATTTACAAAAATAAAGTAAGAAAAGAGGAGTAGGATTAATTATCAGGTCCACCATCTATCATGTGTCTTTGGGCAAGTTCTCTAAGCCTCAGATTTTTTTATCTGTAAAATATAATAATAATACTTTAGGATGATAACACTTGTTCTAACACTTGGGGGATTGCTATGAAGATTTAAATAAAATAATAGATATGAAAGTGCTTTGCTAATTGTAAAAAGCTAGAGAAATTGTGAAATTTTTCTGTAAAAAGTCATATACAAATTGGAGCTAAATGAGTTAATCAAAGCAATTTCATGTTTTTAGGTAGAAAAAAATGAAACATTTTGGTGTCCTCATAGATTAGAATAAAATACTGATGAAATGTTTAAATTTACACAAACTAAAGAGTATAGTACATATCTGACTCAAACTTAAGATTTATGAGACAAACCACAAATTAAGATTCTGATATTTCACACTGAGATAATTAGAATGAAGTGTCTGGAAATACAATAGAGAATTATAAGAAACAGAGATATGTTTTTAAAAAGTGAGTAAGTACTCAGATGTTGGAATCAGAAAGATGGAGCTCTGAAAAATGAAAATGTTCCATATCTGTGCTTTTCGATACAGAAGCCAATAGTGCATGTGACTACTGAGCATGAGTGTGGCTGGCATGACTGAGGAACTGAGTGTGTAATTTTATTTAATTTTAATCAATTTAAATAGCCTCATGTGGCAAGTTACTATCAGGTTGGAAAGTGAAAATTTTTGTTTTAAACATCAGTTCTGCTACTTGCTATCTGTACAATGTGGGCATACCTTTTCACCATTTTTGGCCTCCATTTCCTCCTTTGTAAAATGAGATGCTGTCACATCTGAAAGTGTTGATATGTGAAAAGTTCTTAGTGTAAAGCCTGGCACAAAGGAAACACTGACTAACTGTAACTTTATTATCAGTATAATGGTAATAGGGATGGTGGTAGTGCTGGTATAAGCAGTCTGATGGGTGGTATAACCTGTTACAGCAGAGTTTATAAAACTTTACCTATCTTTTCCCCATATTCAATGAACGTTTAAAAACCCTAAAAGATGAGGGCATATCAGAAGTAATATATTGTCACCTCAAAAATAATGATCATAAAGACTACGTTAATACATATAAATATTTTTTATAAAATAATTTTATGTGAAAAGAAATACAAAATGACATACACCCTGACCGGTGTTAAATATGAAAATTCACATTTATACTTCACTAAACATTAGTTATAGCATATTACAATTGCTATCAGTTTGCAAATCTCACTAATCCCTGAAGTAGGCTGTAAAATATTATCCAATTTTAGGGATCGGGGAAGTGCTTTGTCCAAATCAAATAGTTGATAATTGGCATATCTCTCTTTTTTGAATAAAAGTTAACACTCTTTCCAGTGTATATCAGTAAGTTTTGAGATGTGAATTCAAGTGATTTTAAATTATATACATTCTTAAAAAAACCACTATGGTTTCTTCCATTCTAGTAATAAAGAAACATTTTCAGTTAAACCGGTGATATGAGTTTCTATGTTCCCGAGCCAAATGCTATTTGGGGTGGGCCACAGATACAGAGAAGTAACATTTCAAATACAGCTGCTACCCCACCATATTCTGCGCCTCACACTTTATTCTGCCTTTGGCTTTGTTCTGTTTGCGAACAGTAAAGAAAGAAGGTCAAAAAGCTAAAGTCAAATAGTATCCAGAAAGCACTCTACTAACGATCTTCTTGACTTTACTTGGTAAAGTATAAATACTGACATTGCCAGCACTCAAGATAATGATCGTTTACTTGTGAAGAATGTGGCTATAGCAGTAAGCTGTTTGTACAATATCAATCAACTCCAAAATAAAGAAAATAAAACTAAACTAAAAACACAATATAACCACAGCAAACACAAAACCACCTTAAATCTCTCCAGAGAGTGTAAGATGAAAAGGACATTTAGTGTTAGTAGGAGTGACTTGAACAATAGGGATAAATCTGAAATCATCAAATTTAGGGTTTTTGTTTTAGTTGAACAAAAGTTGTTATCCTTGATCTATTCTCACTAATACACCAATTCATGATAATGCCATGTCAGATGGCACATGGAAAGCTTTGTTTTCAATTATTAATTCTGAGACTAATAAGAGATACTTGAAAATATTTTACCATAGTTTTCTTAGGCCTTTTTTCATGTACCCGTGTATATACAAGATGCTTTATAAAGTTGTGATTATAAATGTATGTGCAATTCTATATTTTTTATATATTGACTATATTGATCATTGTCAAATTCATTACAAAATCTGAACAACCATCATTTATTAGCTGTAATGAATGTAAAGAAATTGTAAAAACATTTTGGGTCACTCTAACTTATTTGAGCCAATACATATATAATACACATCATAGAAAGGGGTAAGGGTTCATACTTGAGAATGAGACAATTCCAATTTTGAATTCTGCCTTAACGAATAGCTAGGTGTTTATTTTTCTTCTTTGTTTTTAACCTCATGAAAAATAAATGTATTGAGCATCTATCATCTGTCAGGCTTTGGAGGTTACTGGGTATATATTTAACTTGATTAGACAGACTTGAGCCCTGGTCGCATGGAACTTATTATCTAATGAAGATTACAGGAAAATAAACAGAGAAGATAGGGAAGTATAGGATGCAATCTGTACATATGCATATACATATATACATATACAGGGGTGAGAGCATAGTTCCCATATTTAAAGAGTTAGGAAATACTTCTTGAAAGAACTGAAATTTCGAGTCAGTGGAAACAGCATATGCAGAGGTAGTAAGACAAAGGAAAAGCATAGCAAATGATAAAATTAGGGTATGCAAGCAACACAGTATTCAGAGATAAGCCTGCAGAGGTCAGATCATGAATTGCAAAGCATATTAAGGAATATAAACTTTATTCTGAGAGCAGAGGGAAACAAAATAACAAAATTATGTGTTAAAAATTACTTTGCAATTTTTTGTTTTTTTAATTTCAAACGGGTATTTATAAAATCCTAGGTAACATTATACTTACTGATAAAATAGTAAATGCTTTTCCATTGGGTCAAAAAAAAGTATGTCCACTGTCACCAATTCTACTAATTATATTGGAGATCACAGACAATGCCCAAGTATAAGAAATAAAAGGTAGAAATATTGGAAAGAAGAAGTAAAATTGGTTTAATTTGTGGTTAACACACTTTGTTTGCTGACATTACAAAATAATCTACCTATGTACTCTTAGAAATAATACGTGGATTTAGAAAGTTGCTGGATATAGTGTTAATATAAAAAGTCAATTGTACATCTTTTTCTTTTTTAGCTGAGCCATCCTGCCACCTGTTGGTAGCCAGTGGCTGCTCAGCTCGGGCTGGGCATTGAACTGCTGTTGCTCAGAGCTCAGCTTGCACTCTTGAGCGAGCTCTTAACCAACTGAGCCACGTGGATGACCCTTGTACATCTTAATTTAAACAATACCATAATGAAATATATATACATGCAGCCATATCAAATATCACAAAATATCATAGGTATAAATCTGCTAAAATATGTGTAAGACTTATACCCTGAAAACTATCAAACATTGTTGAGACATTTAAAGATCTCAATAAATTTAAAGATACACACACACACACACATGCACCGAAATGGGACGGTTCAAATTGTTAAAATGTTAATTCTTCTCAAATTGTTCAATAATTTAAGTGGAATGAAAATTCAAAAGTCTGATTTTTTGTTTGCATAGAATGTGTGGGTATGTGCCCAGATATTAACAAGTTGATTTTTAAAGCTTATAAGAAAAGGAGGAGGATCTCTAATAGCCAACCCAAAATAAGAAAAACAAAGTTGGAGGCTTACACTACCAGTGTGTAGGACTTACTATAAAGCTGCCATAATTAAGACCATATATACAAGTAAGTACTGGCATAAAAAGTTAAAGAAACAGAATAGAGAGAACAGAAGTAAGTCTATACATCTATGTTCATTTGAATTATGATTGAGATGCCACTGGAATTCAGTGCTGAAAGGATTGTATTTGCAATACATGATTTTGGAACAATTAGTATCCATATAGGAAGAAATGGAATTTTGACCCTTATTTCGCACCATAAAAAAAATTGATTTAAGATGGATTACAACACTAAATCTCAAAAGTATAGATAATAAAGCTTCTAGAAAGATGCTTAGGAAAATATCTTCATGAACTCAAGGTAGGACAGGAAACTAAAAGCACCAACTATACAAGAAAAAACAAATAATAATGTTATGCCTTATTAAAATTAGTTACCTAAAATTATCAAAAGAATTAATGAGAAGAAATATGTATAATACATATATCTGACAAAGACTTGTATCTAGAATGTAGGAGAAAAACAAAAACATAGAGAAATGAGTACATGCATCCACAGAAGGCAAACCAAGATAATTGAATGCACATGGCCAGCAATAAATTGTACAGGTATATTTAGCTTTATTAATAAAAGCCCTAAACTGAAAATAATCCATCAATAGAAGACTACAAAAACTAACTGTGAACTATGCATACCATGGAATACCATACAGCAACAAAAAGGGAGGTACATGTATATATATTTTACATATATATATATGTATGCATATCTACATATAAATATATAAAGTATATATTTACATGTATATATATTTTTTTCTTCTCAAATTATTATTACTATGATCCATCTAACAGTTTGGAAATTTTCTCCATTACTGTCATTATACTATATTTGGAATTAATTATGTTTAGGGGAGCCAATAAAACAGACTAAAATCACAATTATTAAGAAAAATTGTTCATCATCTAAATTGTGAATTGAATTTATTAATAATGCACTTATCTCTTTAATTTGGAGGAAAGGAAAAGGATGATATATTACATTAAGAAATTTTAAAATAGCTTTTTATTTTCCAAAACATGTAAACATTCCCCTATACAGCTATTCAGTATAAACTTTTCTTTGCATAACTTCTATGCTTTTAAGAGTATGACTTGATGCTAGAAATTTATAGTACAACCAGGTTAAATTAAAAAAGATTTTAGATTTAATCATTGTATTAACATCCTCTCGAGTTTTACACCAAAATTGCTGTAAGTAAGGATACAAAGTTGAAAATAAATACATTCCCTGGCACTTTCATTAGACCCTAAGCCAAACTTTGATATTTTGAAATAAAATGCTCTACTTTACCATCAGTAACTTCCAAATACGCTTTTGTGATGATACTTCCGGCAACATTTAAAGTCTGGCAGATATAGTAACCAACATCAGATCTCTGGACATTAGTAATAGTGAGGTCACCGGTCTGGGAGACTGAAAAACGGCTGGATGACTGTGGTGGCTGATATGAGAAAAGCAGGTTCTAGAACACAGCATTTAGAAGGAAAGAATAACAACAGGTTAATTGCTAGGTTCCAATATTGTGGCTTATATATTTATCTATTGATGAGAGATAGATGATAGATAGATAGATAGATAGATAGATAGATAGATAGATAGATAGATAGAGCATACACAAATGCATACACAAACACACAAGACATATACACATGTATGCATATGTTCACAAATAAGCTAAATATTGTTCATCATATGCTCACATATATAGATATGCATATACCTAAACTCATAAATACACAGGTTTAATGATCCCATCTTAAATGGGGTTATTAAAATTTCTAAATAAATTCTAAATACTGATACATGCTTTTATAATTATTAGTTTCAAACAATATTAGATTTTAAAGTATATTAGATATCATTAGAGTTACAAGTTTTACGAATTTAACCAAAGCAGAGTCAAAACTATTAGGATTCTAAACACTAAGTCTTTTAATATATAAACAAAATTAAAATTTAAGCATATAACTCTGACAAGTTAAGTTCAAGGATATCGTTTTTGACACCACAACTATCTCTGTTGACCTTCCATTATAAAAGTTCAGTAGCCTCTATCAAATTAACAATTTTTTGTTTCTCTTGCTAAATGGGGAGCATATATTGAATTTAAGAAATCATAACGGAGCATTATTTCTGTAGAAAATTATCTTAAATACAAAGTAAAAACTAAGTGTGATGTTATTTTTTGGTACAAATTTCTCACTATGCATTGAAGTATCATGTTTGCCAGAGGAAGTGTATATTTTATGCCAAAAAAAGTCATTGTTTTTCATGAAATAAAAATATCAACATTTCTTCTAACAAAAATAACATTGCTCCACTTAAAAAGTCAGTTGCCTTTTAACATATATGATTTTATAAAGCTTTTACTACTATTTCACAGATATATGTCTAATGATAAAATTTTAGAAAAAAGCAAGCTGTCTCATCAAATCAAAACTAACCAAACTAAAATTATCTGGACATTTGACGTAAAGTTTAAATAGCTTAATAAATTATTTAAATAACTAAATAAATCCGTTAAATATTACTTTATCAATAAGAACTTCCAATGAATTGACTATTATTTCTACAGATTTTGTTATATAATACACTTCCAATTCTTCCTGCTGTACTAAAATATTTTGTTTTTTCTTGTCATTAATTTGCTGTCAGCAAACTTAAGTCCTTTGAGATGAAATGGAATGTGTTAGAATCAACCAACATACTAGAACTCAAACGAAGGCCTACATACCATAATCAAGTTCATATTTGCCTACCAAAGTAAAAAACAAAATTAAACTTGATAGCATTGCCTACAAAAATTAGTGAATGTGGTCAGTAAACAACCTGTATGTCATTTATATGAACACAGTATAAGGCCATGAAACAACACACTCAAGATTGATTTAATCAAAAAAATCAGAGGTTAGAAATAACCATTAATAATGAATGAGAATCATTTTTCCCAAGTATCAGAGACAAGAGGGAAATGTTTCCCTTTATTGAAGAAGTAAGTCATTAAGAGACAGGAAAAAAAAAGAGTCTTACATTTTATAAACTATTTTAAAATTTGCTATTATTTTAAAAGTAAAATTATTTCAAATTTTCCTTTTTATTTAGCTGAAGCCCAATAGAGAACTTAAAGTTTGTAAGAGCACAGATCTCTATATCCTAGTTTCAAGGCATGCATATAAAAAATTATGGTTTGCAAAATGTTTAGACAATAGGATTTAATACCAAATGTTGATCACCTACGATAATTTTGAAAGAATTAGAATATACTGAACTATATTTAACATGTGATCTATGTTAATTTCACAATGTTTTTTATTTTTTTTAATTTTTTTATTTTTTTTTGGAGGGCAGTGTCACTGGCCCTCAGATGTGGACCCGAACCTGGGCCGCTGGCTTCCCAGGCCAGCGCTTAACCACCGCGCCACTCGGCCGGCCCTGTTAATTTCACAATTTGATGAAATATAATACACAAATACACACACACACACACACACACACACACACACACACACACATCAATTAAAACATAAAGAAGTGAAAAGACACTTCAGATTCCTGGTACTTTCAGAGAAATTGCACTGAAAATGGTCATCTCTGTTTTAACTGTATGTAAATCTCTTTTAATATATAACCATGGATATTTGAGTAATAGAAATGATAACTGTTTACATTATGTTGAGAAAAATGTTTTTTTAATGTGGAAATAAAGGTACATTATATACAATAAAACAGTTGCTATCCTATACACTACTCTGTGTACCAAAACTAGGCAGGGAAAATTGCTTTGAGAATCAAAACTATGAAGGAAATTTTGTCTTCTGTCCCATTGCTAAAATTTTCTAGGAGACTCAGGGATTTCTCAGTTCTCTGAAAGTGACAGCTATATGAAGGAATATTATGTTGTTGTTTTTTTTATTATGTATCTGACACCCATATTTGCTGATTGAAATAACAGACCAAGCTCATACCTGACTCCCCTCTCTCCTCCAAAAAATAGCAGGTTGAGGATTTCCGGTTGCTTCACACTGAAAAGTTACAGTTCTTCCCAAAGCAACAACCTGGTCACGGGGTTTCACAACAAAGTGCGGAGGTTCTAAAGGAGATGAAACAAATTACACTGAATCAAAAGAATGCAGTCGTCCTGAGACAATTTGCTGATAAGCCAATACTGCCTTTATTTTATGCAACTCATTATGTACTACAGTATGTAATGTACAAATTCTCATCCTTATTTCAACTGAAGCTAAATTATTAAATGCGCATTTATAGATTGGAACAGAGTTGTTTTGTGAAAAGCTGTATGTCACCTGACCTTCTATGATTAACTTCCATATTAAAAAAAGAGTTCTTGAGCTACAATTTGACCCTGGACATTCAAAATATACCTGAAATTTGTCATATTTTCTCATTTGGCATTGCTTAAAGGTGAATGGACTTTAATCATATACACGGGACCTCCGGATGTAGGCAGGTCCTAAAATTAATTTAACTCAAAGCTCCTGAAATACTACCATGCAAATTATAACCATTTAAAACCCTCAGTCCAATTACTTGTATAGAAATGAATTTAAAGCAATAGTGGAGTTGAATATCTCCTTCATTTACATAGGCAAGGGCATGTTCAAACAGAATATATATGGAAATGAGAGCAAATTTGAAACATCTGCTCATCCTGGCATTATAAATACTGCCAGCTTTGTCCAAACTGTTTGATTTATACAGACTTAAATGGCCACTTCATCCAGCAGTAAAGAGAGTGTCAGAAAACTGTGTCAGTTAACATTGAGAGCAATGGCAGCTGAAAACATTAGGTGTGCTGATGGAGTCACTCCTGGAAAAAAAAAAAATGCTTGTTTGGGCTGTGCTTTATGTTTGGAAAAATGTGTACTGAACGTCAGTCTTTTTACCTACTGTTTACACATTTCAAATTCATTTCTTATCAGCTGTCTGAAACACCTAATTATTCTCTCCTCTTGTCTCAGTTCAAACTGAAGGGAATGTTTCAAGCCAGACATTTAACAGTTTATACTGGATAGAGTTCTTCTAATCCACTTTTTAAGACTGTTCCATTGTTTCTAACATTTCTTTGAAAGTACTTTTAGTTACTTATGTCAGTCACTTAGGATAACTCTGTAAAGTGAATATAAATCAGAAAATTATATTCAGCTTATGTCTACAAATGCTCCCACTCTGCTCACAGGAATATGATTTCTTTGTTAATGAAGGTGAGGATTTAAAAGGGTATGTTTTCTGATCAACTGCATCTAAGACTATACAACTATTTGTAATATATATCGTATATAAATCTTATAAATTATATATATTAATTGAAATATAAGCCTCTTAAATAAAGGGATATGTAAAACAACTTGCCAAAGATTACATGGTGGGAAAACTGAAGAAAGCAATTAGATATCCTAACTTATTCTATACTCCCTTTTTATTTTTAATTGAGGCTTAGTAGAAATTATACCATTTGACTAGAAAATTATAGGAGACCTGAAAAATCAGGTCAAATGCCCTCAAATGTCCTGTAACTTATAGGGAAGAAAATATGAAGTTAGGAGGTATAGTTTAAGTTCAATTTGGTGATGCTGAAGTTCTAGCTTATAATTTGTTTTTTTAAACTCTGATTGTAATTGAGTGGTTTACTCATGAATTTAGCAAACGCTATCATTATCCAGGTATAATAACAGGCATGTGCATCGTCTCTTGGGGATTTTCCTCCATACACATCCATACAGGAACATTTGATTCCTTAGTTAAGGGTTGGAATAATTGATGTAGATATCAGAGGAAAAAATTGAAACTATTGACTGGATACTACACGAAAGCCAGAAGAGACTTTGGTTTGTTTCAATGAAAGAAAACCAAATGATTAATTAAATGAATGGGAGTCTATGACTTTCCAATATGTAGGGAATTTGAGTAGGAAAATATAAATGTTTAAACCACTTAGACAAGTCAAAACTTCGGGTGGTCCCTTTCCTAAGTCTAAGAAGCATGTCCAATAATGTGTGCCAGAATCCACGTTTCTTTTATAAAATGCCAGCTTTCCTCAAACCTCAAAGACTTACTTGGGAACAAGGGACACAAACCCTTATGCTAACGACATTTATCCTGCAGCAATCCTTCCACACAGGATATTCGCCTGAAAATGAATTTACTATATTGTGGAGGCAGATTCTTGAGCCAACATCAACAGTGACATCAGCTACAAGATATGTCTTAGAAATATAACTTTAAAAAACCCCTTTTCTACATGGATGCTAAATATCTCAAAACATAATTCAAATGGATTAAATGTGCCTATCTATCAATCTATCATCATCACCTATCTATCGAGAAGGAGAAGGCCATTCTCTATGTGATGTTTATGATGAAATGTTGGAATATTTTTCAAGGCTCCGATATTTATACTTGTTAATACTAAAAATACATAATCATGTTACTAATGTCATATATGGTCAATGCTGAAAATTTAGAAAATTAGACAAATGAAGAAGGACAAACGACCTTGTAATTCAACCATGCAAATTGCATCATATTGATTTAAAATATTCTCTTATAGTATCATTTTAATGACTGCTTAATAATTTATATACAAACTACCTTAAATTATTTAACCAATTTATTGATTTTAAATTTGGATCATTTATAACTTTCACTATTAAAACCAGTGGTGAGATTAACATCCTTCTCAATTATATTCAAGATAATTTCAGCTGACACTTTCTCTAATAGGGTACTTTCCTCCCAAACTTCACAAACACTAAGCATTAATATCTTTGTGAAATTGAGAATAGAATCTCCCCTTAATTAGCATTTTTAGATCAGTGATCTTAAACATTTATCTTCACATTACCATGTCACTGATATCTTATTTGTTGTGCAGATTGTGTTCAGATGCTCATCTTTTTTATTTCAAAGAACTATTGATAGTGTAAAATTTTAACCATTTCTCATACATTTTATAGATATATTTATTTTTCCATTTTTTAACAGTCTTTCTAATCTGGTTAGACAGTTTTTTTTTATTTTATCAATAAAATTATATAATATAGAATTATATTATATAGAATTATATACATGTTCACCTCTATTCTCATCCTTTACTTTTTCTTTATTTTTTATTTTTAAATTTTAATCATCTTTATGTTCGCATAGGTGCTATTTTTTTCAAATGGCCCATTATTGCATCACCTTTATTAAACAATCCATCCTATCTGTATTAGTATGAAGTAACACCTTTATAATTTTTGTGTAGCTTTTTAACTTAAAAAATAGGGAGATTCTTTTAGGGTCAAAATAATTCTCTGGCATAGCACTTAGCATCCTCAGGCAGAATTCTCCAAATGTGGTGTTCCCATATCCTTAAAGAGTGAATGGACCTTCCCCAGTGTCCTAATCAGGAAGTACTTAGAAATCTGATGACTATTTATCTGAGGACAGCTGTTTATCTAAGAAAACTTTAATAAATTTTGAGTAAATCATATAGTTATTTCTTACATAAAATGAAACTTATCTGACACATAGAAATGAAAATGAGTGCAAAGAGCCTTAAGGTCAAGATTATTCATCAAAGGATTTTTTTTTTCTTTTTTTGAGGGCAGTGTCACTAGCCTTCATATGTGGGACCCGAACAGGGGCTGCTGGCTTCCCAAGCCAGCGCTTAACCACCGCGCCACTTAGCCGGCCCTGCATCAAAGGTATTTTAATGACTATTATTGAACAACAGTTACAAAAACTCAGGCAAACATGAATACAGAAACACAGTTCGAACCAAAAAGCCCTAATTATTTTCTGGGCACTTGTTTTGGCAGGTTTGTTTGTTTTATGAAATACAAGTTGAAATAGCAGTTAACCAAGATACAGTCATAACACTTATTTTATCACTCATTTAAGAAGAGAATCAATAAAAGGATGCAGATCACACATCATTCAATAAGACATAAAATTAGCAACCCCATTACCTTTACTTTTTGTCAGTTACCCATACTTCCTGCAGACTTTATTCTGTGCAGACTGTCTTTGTGGCCAATGACAAGTGAGACATGGAGGCTGATTGGTTGAAGGACATGGAAGGGTATGGATGGAAAGGGGAAGAGAAGTTCCAGTCACAGTGACACGGTGATTAGAAGATGGCCAATAAAATGTCAACTTACCAGACCCAACTAAAACAAAACAAGAAAAAGAAAACATGGAATAAATAAAAATAAAGAAACAAAACGAAACAGTGAAAGTAATAAGATTTGACTTAACAATGATCTTTTTTAAAAAAACAAAATAAAGAACACATTAATATTTGGATAGATGGCTCACTGTCTATGAATGAATATTTGTTAGCATTTTTAGTGTAATCATGAATGATTTAAGAAAAATAGACATGAATCTTACAATCTTTTCAATGATTAAATGGCAAAGCTACAATGGATGACACCTATAAAATTATAAAACACTTTTCAATGACTACATTTTGCTACCAGATAACAGAGTTAGATAACTACACATGTAATGGGTTAACAAAACACTATACATTTTAATTGCTAATCCTACATAGGATAGAAATCAAGCATATTAATCAAAGATAAAGAAATGTTAAATTCTACAACACCATCATCAGATTAATTTTTTAAAGGTTAATGCTGCCAATAATATTCTTTTAAACCCGTGCTTCTCATACTTGAATATGCATACAAAAATCACTTAAATCTTGTCAAAATACAGATTATGATTCCATAGGTGAGGGATATGGTCTGACATTATGCATTTCTAACAAGCATCCAGGTGCTGCTGTCTATGACCATAGGTTGAGAACTAAGGTTATTAAAAGGTGTTACATTTAACTTCTTGCATATTTTTAATTGAGAAGACACATAGGAAAATTGTGAACACATATTGAAAACAGAAAAAAAATCTTTACAACCCTACCTAATAAAATCATACTCACATGACCTGTTTTCTATGCTGAAACATTGAGTGTTTTAACGTATCAAGTAATACAAAGTTTAAATACTGGAAAAGGATTGTTTTGTTTTCCACTTTTAGAAATAGTACTGTCAAATGCAGAATTTTTTCTTCATAGTCCAGTAGACACCCACAATATACTTTACCCAAATAAACAATCCCTGTGTTTTTCAGCAAGTCAAAATTAATTAGGCTTGATATACATTCCTGTAGTTTAAGTAAATGAATTATGCTAAGCACTGCTGCTGTGAAATGGTAACCTTTTAAAACAGAGACAAAAGTTCTCTTGCCTATTGTTATCACACATGCAAAAGTTAAAGGAAACTCAGAAACACATTTTAACAGCCAAGTTCATTTCAATGTGAATGAAATGATTTGTCTTTTTCTATTACTCTTAAAAACCGAAACCAAACAAAAAAAACAATCTTAAGCATAATTTTGCTCTCCCTCAGGCCAGAAAAGAAGAAAAAATATATTTCTCATTTACTCAAATATATGTTTTCATAGCATCAGTTATGCTCTCCAGATTTAAAAACACAGAGTGGATATATCTTGATTAGACTTCTTGAAAGCTCAATAATATCTTTTAAATGACAGGAATAAATATTTAGAAATGACAAGATAGAGATCCTGACAAACTGTAGTAACAGAATTTCGCTTTGGAAAACAAACAAAAAAAGGTGTAGAATCATCTTTTGGAGTAATCTGTGAAAATTAATTATCTAGTTGATCCAGTTAAAAATTAAGGCTTATTTAAAGTCAGAGACTAGAGGAATGATTCGTAAATATTTTCTAGTCATATATTTTCAGTAATTTAAAACTCCTTAAACATTTCAACAATATCCAATACTTTAGAAATAAGAAAATTATTAAGAAGCAGCTCATTTAAAATTTAAAAAGTGCTTTTTCTTTGCATAGGTTTTACCAGGAATTAAGTCATAGGAATTAAATATTTTATTCATTAAAATCTAATGTGTTTAAAAACTTCAGGCTAAACAGTTGCATATCATATCAATGACAAATGATAACCGGAAAACATTTCATAGTCTATTAAGGACACTAAACATTATCTAAGACCAGCATATAACATAGAAGCTTCTAAAAGAATCAGAAATTTTTGAGAGGACCCTATCTTGAATATCATTTTGGCTTTTCACAACCATGATTCTCAAGAAATGATTCTTCTTATCTCAATGAAAACCTATTTATAACAATTTAACCCCCATTTCATTTGTTCTAGTTTCAGTAAACAAATAAATGCCATTAATATCCTTCACATAAAATTCTTATGCTCATTTGAAGGAAATTATCACCCGAAACTTCCTCTTCTAAAACATAAATGATAGTAATTTCTTTAAGTTTTTCTCAGATTTCCCTGTTCTCCACAGTATCTGTCTGAGTCAGGTCAAAGGTTTTCTTTCCCGACAGAGAGCAGGGACCTTCTGTCCAACATGCCGTGTCTATTAGTGTCCAGTTAGGTATGTCCAGAAAGAATCAGAGAAAAGCAGACCCTGTTCACTCATTATCTGCTAAAGTTTGTGATTCATGACTGGCTTCACTCCTACCCGCCTCATAACTCTTAACTTCTTTCTGCTTTAAAGGCTGGGAACACCTCTGTCCCTGCTCCCTTTTCTCCCCAAGAAAAGGGAAAAGCTTGTCTGTCTCTACCTCTAATAAAATAATAAAACTCTAAAATGTTACTGCTGGAAGTGACCTTAGAACTTATCAGTCTAACCCTATCTTTTCTGCAAGAGAAACAAAGAGCTTAAATTGTTAAATAGCTTTCTCAAGGTCACAGATGACTAACCAGACACTGCCTTCCAGGCCTCTTGGCTAAATCCAAGTCTCTGTACAAACTTTCCTACTGGTTAATCAGTTTGGGGAGAATGATACCCAATATGACATACAATATATTTGATTTTACATTTAAACTGTCATAAACTGTTTAACCTAAAATCATTACTACCAAAATCATTACCACGTACATAGAAAAACTCCTTTGAAAGAATTCTTCATTATATTAAAAATCTTTTAAGAATATTTAACTATAGTTTTAAAAAGACATGGTAAACAGGTGAGAAGAAAAACAGACTAAACATCTTGAGTTCACCTTTTGAAGAAACAAGTAATGTAATCATTTCTTAAGGATGAACAAATTTTAATCACATCACTTGAAATCATTAGAAATCGAATAAAATAATACTCTTTTGCAACATGAGAACTATTATTTTCAAAAATATTATTTTTAAGGCAAATATATGAAATAGAAAGATAAAAATCACTTTAAAAATAAACGTATTTTTAAGAGATTAAAACCTGGTATTTAACTTTTTTAACATAGCAACATTATGCAGATAGCAATTGTCTCCAGTAACAGCTCTTATATATGTGTGTGTGTATGTGTATATATATATATATATTTGGAAAGGGATAAGGGATTGGAGAACTTGCTACAAAACTGAGTTTGTATAGCTAGCATAGCATTTTGACCTACATTATATTTTCTTGGGGGAGAGGGAAAGAGTTATGGAAAGTCTAAATTTATACAATACATTTATATAATACATATAAATTACATAATTATAGAACTTGTTCCTTTTTGCATCTAAAAGAGAAAAAGGATACCTTTCTTTAAAATAGTTGGGTGTAATACAAATATATTAATAGTTTTTGAAAAAACAGCTGTTTAAAAAGCTTGGGAGAATTTAGCATCTCTCTCTCGCTCTCTCTTACACACACAGACACACACTTTGAATAAGAGGCTTTCTTTCTTTTTGGAATGTTACAGGAAAGGGCTCCTGATTATTTACTTTGAAATCTTCTGTATTCTAAGAATGTATATTGTTCAGACAATAATCTTTCGGTATAAATAAGATAAGCTAAGAGAGGAAGGAAGCAAAAATGGAATGTTAGGAAAAGAGGAAGAAAGGAAAGAAGAAAGGGAGGAAGGGGGAAGGAAAAAGAAAAGACGAATTTATTCTACCTGCTTGTTATACTGGTATTCAAGAGACATGAGTCAGAAAGATGATAAATGCTTGAAAAACCTTGAGGAAGAGACTTTTTTGGCCTAAGAAAATAAATTAGCTGGAAAGACTTTTAAAAAGTCTTCAGATTAGGTCTAATAAATACAGAGACAAGCCAATCTTGATAACTACTTAGGCCAGAAGAGAAGATAATGGGACTAAATAATAGCATGAATGACTTAAGTAAAGGATAGAAAAGAAGCAGTTAACAGTTAAGGTCACTGAACCATGAATTGGTTGCCAACTGTGATGTCTCTAGAGGTCTTTAAAAATGGGATTTATACCCATTTGGTCACAACAATTTAGTTATAACCCTGTCTGGTAAAGGTAAAGAGCAGTTGACTCAAAAGTGCTTTCTATGCTATGATTTTAAGAGTATAGAAATACAGAGGCAAAGCTGGAGAATGGATATATCACTCTGCTCCCAATATTTTCCCATAAGATTATATATATATACAAATATCCTCAAATATATTCCTTTCAGTTAATATTGGCTTAAGTTGATGAAGTACTCCATATATATATGTATGTGTATATATATATATATATATATATATATATATATATATATATATCTCATAGGATAAATCCTGAAGAGATGAGAAAATTCCAAGAAAGTAAAACATTTGCATAATTGGCACATTACTACTAAGATTTTGGTATTTTCACACTGAGATCTCAATTTTTGAAGCTTAGCACTTTGTAAGCGGGCATTTGAGCTATATGACGCGTTTACTCGTTTCCCGCAAAAAATGTGTTAATAGCTTCAAAATTTATATAAAGTGTTGAGATTCTTCACTCTTGGCTTTGGCCGTATAATTTTAAAATGTAATGACAGAAGACTACCACAGTATTTGGGTCTAAAATAATTCAAGTATTTGAAACTCCTCGAATGCTCTACAGAACATTTCATAGTTAGCAAATGCTCTCCACAGAAGATTTCATAGTTAGCAAATTTATCTAAGGTACAACCAATCCTACTAGTAATATCAGAGAACAGTAATTTTCATAAATGGGCTACAAAAAAAATCATCTTGGCTAAGGAATTCTTCTGCTAATTCACACATATTAGTTTTCATTAGTAGCAGCTAAATTCTAACAAATCCTTAAAATGATGTGATTTTTTTTCATTCTCATATATAGCGCTTTTTGAATAGCAGGGCTCAATTCACAAATCTGGTAGACTAGAACTGTAAATACCACATTTCAGAAGCATGTGAATGGAATAAAAGTACTGAGTTACAAGATTTTGGGGGAAGAAACACATTTTTATTAAAACAGAGGAACACTCAAATTTTTAAATAGTGAATCTTCTACATTTGAACTAACAAAATGCAGTCACTGCTATGCTAGAGAAATTATATACATAGATACTCATGAATGATAATATCTGAAACAATGAAAAAACCCTTAGGATATTTTAACACTAGGTATGATTTCTTTTTGGGCAAAAAGATTGAATTTAACATAAAAGCCTGTCATTATGTCTTTCAACTTTTCAGACATAAAAATAGAGTGGTTAAGAGGAACATTTTTAGAATATATTTAATGGATACATCAAATACTCTGAACTTTTCCCCTCCACTCAAAATTATCTTATTCTAAAGACGGATGATTCTGGAGACAATTCTGCTGTCATAACTGAAGTGGGGTGGGGTGGAGGGTACTGGCATCTAGTAGACAGAGGCCTGGATGCTGATAAATGCACAAGACAGCCCCCATAATAAAGAATGATCCAGATCAAAATATCAATGTTGCTAGGACTGAGAAACCTTGCTGTTCAAATTAAAGTTTAACAGAATAGTAACAGATAATTATTTCCCCCCAAATACATAAAAACTGCCTGGCACAATACCTCACATTACAGGTACTCAGGAAAAAGTTACTATTCTTCTCTTTTCCTTCCACTTCTAAAAAGTGACAACTTTACCAAAAAGTAGTTATTAAATTGTGCAATTTACTTACTTGCTTACTGAAGAGTCTGAAATTGAAATGCAACTAACCAGCAATCTATGAAAATGTGTATGCCACTTGACATAGAATCTCAGGAGCATGATTTTGATGGTAATATTCCCTAAATCAATTTCGAAAGCCTGAAACCTAGATCTTTCCTCTCCCTCCTCCTTGTGATAAACAATCTATTACCAAATTCCATAGCTTGTACTCTGTAACTATTTTTCCATTCCTTCCATCTCTGTATATCTCTATTCCTATCACTCTGGCCCAAGTTCTCCAATAGGGCTCACTTGAACTACTATCTTGCTTTTATCTAACCTAATTTCACAATGGAGCCATAATGATTAAGAACAAAACTAAACTAATCTGATTATAGTACGTGCGTGCTTAAAATCCTTCAATATGGTCCCAACGCTTTTAAAATAGAGGAAAATCCTTAACATGGGATTGCTATGTGTATAGGTCTTCAGTGTCTTCTCATACCTATCAACTCTCATTCTATATTTCCCTACCTTAATCACATAGGCCTTATTTTAGTCCTTGACTATACCATAGCCATTTTACCTCTAGTTTTGTTTATGCTGTATCCTGGGATCCTGTTCCTTCACCTATTTAATTTCTACTCACCTTAGCTCTCAGTTAAAAAAAAAAATGGGGGAGGGCGGTTGAGTGGCTCAGTTGGTTAAGAGTTGGCTTAGGAGCGCGAGCTCTGAGCAGCAGGGCCACCGCTTGGGTTCCCACATGGGCCAGTGACGCTATGCCCTCTACAGCTAAGATGGTGAACAACAGCTCGACCTGGAGCTGGGCGGCTGTGAGTCGCCAGCGATGGTGTAGGCTGCAGCCCCTGTTGCAGTGGGCTGCCATAGGCTACAGCGAGTGGCTGGCAGCCAGCGTGAGCTGCCATCCAATGGCCGGTGACTGACTGCCTCAGCTGGGAAGAGTGCAATGATAATACCAACATGGGCCAGTGAAGCGATGTCTTCCACAACTAGACTGAAGAACCAAAGGACAGCAACTTGTCTGTTCCCCTCCCCTGATTCCCCAATAAAATTTTTAAAAAATATATATATATATCTTCAAGGAGGAGCCTCTAAATTTGATACTCAATGTTATCTGAATGCTCTATGTTCTTTTTTTTTTTATTTTTAGCTGAGCCATCTGCCACCTGTTAGCAGCTCAACGGCAGCTCAGCTCGGGCTGGGCATCGCGCTGCTGTTGCTCAGAGCTCAGCTTGCACTGGTGAGCGAACTCTTAACCAACTGACCCACTCATCTGGCCCCAAAAACCAAATTTTTTTTTTTTTTTTTAAAGAGGGCAGTGTCACTGGCCCTCATATGTGGGATCCAAACTGGGGCCGCTGGCATCCCAAGCCAGCTCTTAACCACCAAGCCACTCGACGGGCCCAGAATGCTATATATTCTTATAACAATCTTAACTTTTTCCCAGAGCACTTATTATACTTTAAAATGATACCTCTGTGTGATTATTCTATAAATGTCTATTTTCCAAACTAGCCTGTACACTCCATGAGGGCAAGCATTTCACTATTTTGCTTGCCATAATTTCTCTAGCACCCATGAAGCTGAGGACATCATGCACATTGTAAATATCTGTCAAAAAGAGTGAACAAATTACAATAATGTTCCGATTGCCAAGTTGAAAGCACTTTCTCCCTACCTGGCATAACTATATCTTTACACATTTTACATTCTGCTGATACTATAGATATTTGTGTATATCTCTCTTCTTCATTAGGTTGTACTAAGCTCCATGAAGGCAGGATTCATGTCTTACTTATTTGTGCATCCTTCACAGTGCCTAGTATACTGTGCTGTAAACAGAATGCGCTCAAGAATTTATATGAAAATTTGGAACACTTATCTTCAAATGGCATAGCTCATGGAGGGTCTACAGTTAAGGTACATCATGGTATAATAAAATTACTCAACTGACAGTTAAAACAACTTTGGATCAAGATCATTTTCCAAATGAATCACGTTTATCTTGTATATGTCACATAACCTTTCTATATCTCAGTTTAATGAATAACCATCAATATTAGCTAACTATGTCAGATCATACACTAGAAACCATCCCAGAAAACAGTAGAAAAGAGTTCAATATACCAATTTTGCAAAGGGTGGAGAGTAAAGATTAACTTTCTTAAGGTCACACATCAGGTAAGAAATGGAGGATTGGAATTCAGATCTGTAGACTCCTAAAATCCTTTCTATTTTTACTACATTGCATGACTTGTTTTTTTCATTTGTTTTTGTTTTATAAAGTTAAACCTTATTCTAATGTAATTTTTGCTTTGAAATGTTTTGGCTCCATTATCTGAACAAAATAACTTTGAATAAGAAATTATTTACATTCAACATCCATTTATGATAAAAACTTGCAACAAAGTGGGTTTACATCAACTTGATAAAAGCTACATATGGCAAGCCCACAGTTAACATCATACTCAAAGATGAAAAGTGAAAGCTTTTCCTCTAAGGTCAGGAACAGGAAAAGGATGCTCCCTTTTACCACTATTATTCAATATAGTATTGGAAGTCCTAGCCAAAGCAATCAGACAACGAAAAGAAGTAAATGGCATCCATATTGCAAAAGAAGAAGTAAAAATGTCGTTATTTGCAGATGACATGAATATATATATATATATATATATATATATATATATATATATATATCCCTAAAGAATCCACACAAAAACAAATATAATAGAATAACATAATTCAGTAAAGCAGCAGGATACAAAATTAGTGTACAGATATCTGTCACATTCCTATACACTAATAATAAATAATCAGAAGGAGAAATTAAGAAAACAATCCATTTACAGTTGCATTATAAAGAATAAAATACCTAGGAATAAATTTAACCAAGGAGGTAAAAGACCTCTACTGGGAAAACTATAAGACATTGACGAAATAAATTGAAGAGGACACAAATAAATAGAAGAATATACCATGTTCATGGATTAGAATTAATATCATTAACATAACCACACTACCCAAAACAATCTACGGATTCTATGCAATCTCTATCAAAATACCGATGACATTCTTCTCAGAACTACAACAAATAATCCTAAAATTTATATGGAACTACAAAAGACCCCCAAAAGACAAAGCAATCATGAGAAAGAAGAACAAAGTTGGAGGTATCACGCTCCCTGAATTCAAACTATATTACAAAGCTATAATAATAAAAACATATGGTACACACACACACACACACACACACACACACACACACACACACACACACGAGACACATAGACGAAAGAGCCCAGAAATAAACCTCACTTTTAGTGGTCAACTAATCCATAACAAAGGAGGAACAAATATACAATGGAGAAATGGCAGTCTCTTCAACAACTGATGTTGGGAAAACTGGACAGATATGAGCAAAAAATGAAACTGGCTCATTCTCTTACATCAAATACAAAAGTAAACTCAAAATGGATTAAACACTTAAAAGTAAGGCCTGACCATAAAACTTCTAGAAGAACACATAAGTAGTAAACTATCTGACATCAGTCTGAGTGATATCTTTTTGGATATGTCCCCTTGAGTGAGGGAAACAAAAGCAAAAATAAACCCATCGGACTTAAACTAAAAAGTTTCTGCACAGCAATGGAAACTATCAACAAAACAAAAAGACAATCTACTGAATGGGAGGATATATTTGCAAATGATACATTTGACAAGGTCAATATCCAAAATAAATAAGGAATTCATACACCTCAATAACAAATTAAGGATATCTATCCTGTCATTGGAAACGACATGGATGGACCTTGAGGCCATTATGCTAAGTGAAATAAGTCAGAAAGAGAAAGACAAATACCATATGATCTCGCTTACATATGGAATTAAGAATCAAAAGCTCATACATATAGAGAACAGATTAGTGGGGTAAAATGGATAAAGAGGGTCCAAAGGTGCAAACTTCCAGTTATAAAATAAATAAGTTACGGGGATGTAATGGATAGCATGGTGACTATAATTAATAATAATACATTGTTTATTGGAAAGGTTGTGGTGAAAAAGGAACACTTGTACACTGCTGGTGGGATACAAATTGGTACAGCCACAATATGACCCAGCAATTCCTCGTCTGCGTATCTTCCCAAAAATTTGAAAGCATTTATTTGTAAAGATATATGTACCCTTATGTTTATTGCAGCATTATTCACAGTAGGCAAGACATGGAAACAACTTAAGTGACCTTCAATGGATGACTGACACAAAGGAAATGTGATAAACGTATGTGATGGACTATTACTACTCATCCATAAGAAGGGATGAAATATTGTCCTTTGTGACAACATGGATGGGTCTTGACAACATGGATGGATCATGATAAGCAAGATAAGACAGACAGAAAAAGACAAAAGCGATATGATTTCACTCATATGTGGGATATAAAACAGAAAGTAACAAATGAACAAACAGAACAAACACATAAACTCATAGACACAGACAACAAATAATATAATGATCACCAGAGGGGAAGGAAGCTAGAAGAAGGATGAAGAGGGTAAAGCGTGTCAAATATATTGGGACGGAAGGAGACTACACTTTGGGTGGTGAACACATTTACTAATAAGAACACTGTTAGAAAAAAAACTATTCTACCATCACAAATTTAACTTTTTATAAACCCTTTTGTAAAACGGCCATGTCTATCAGTTTTAATTGTGCAATGCCCTAAATTCTCTCCTAATAACATTGATCACATAAAAGAAATGCCCTGAAGCTACAGCTAACTTTACTGACCATTTATGGTTTTTGCTGCCCACACAAATGTGTTATAAAGCAATTACTCAGCTATATTTTGTCTGAAACTTATTTAAGCATTTTCTATGGGTATGTTTATACTAGCATATTATTGATCAAATCCTGAGAATAACAGGATTATTTTAAGAGGTTAAATGCAAATTAAAGGGCTCATGGCATTTTTATCAGTTTTGCCAACTTTACCTATGATATTATAAAGTAGTGACTTCCAATTTATACAGAATTCTTTTTAAAATAACATTTTAAAAAGCATATCATGGGCAGGCCGAGTGGCTCAGTTGGTTAAGAGCTCGCTCAAGAGTGTGAGCTGAGCTCTGAGCAACAGCAGTTAGATGCCCAGCCCGAGCAGAGCTGCCATTGAGCTGCCAACAGGTGTTGGCAGAATGGCTCAGCTTAAAACAAAACAAAACAAATCAAAATAAAACAAAACAAAAAAAAACCATATCATATTTTTCATTTACTGAAATAAGGCTCAAAAGATGCCAGCTTCTGGACAAATGTAAAGTGTAACTATTCTAACGATGATCCTAATGTTTGGAATATGCTGGAATGATTTGTGAATCTGCAAGAATAAATCCTGCCCAGTATAATTATTAATGCTGCGTATACCTATAACACATTTAAAACGATAGTACGCAAATAATAAAGAAAATCACTACATATGGACATATGGATGCATAGCCAGATTTTCAATTGTCTTGCATATTTCATTTGTCTAAGGTCCATTATAAGAAAAAGGTATTTTTTTTTTTTTTTTTTTTGCAGTGTCACTGGCCTTCACATGTGGGATCTGAACCGTGGCCGCTGGCTTCTCAAGCCAGCTCTTAACCACCGCGCCACTCGACCGGCCCTAAAAAGGTATTCTTAATGTCAAATAGTCTACGATTATTCGCTTTATGATTATTCTCTTTGAAGCAATGAATGATCTTAATCATTATGTCTTAACAATTCTGGACAAAATAGAATATATCAATGTGAATTAACATAGAATTAATTATTTTACATGAAATGATATACAATATCACAAAATAGTTCCAAGTCTTAATGGTTATGTGAGATTGTTAGCAATGTATCTAATATTTTAAAATAAGCTACCCATCCATGATTAGAGAAAAAAACTAATGTATTTCTCCCAATTTCATTCTCTGGCTGAGTAATTCAGATTATATAGATTCACACAACTCAATTACATATTCCCATGTTGCTTTGCTGCCATTATTTCAGAATGTAGGTTGTTTCAGACAGTTGCTAAGTCATACATCTATATAAGTGGGCCATGAGAAAACCTTACATACTGTTATGTAGATGAATAAATCACAGTGAAGCTCAGAACATAACGGAAGGCCCATGGTGTGCTATTTATTGGTGTGGTGCTGTGTCACTATTTGTCACAGAATCATCTTATGTATCAATTATTTCTCCGACATGGCTGCTCTACTTATTTCTTCAAATACTTGTTTAGCACACACATGAAAGAGAGTGTTTCAAATTCTCTGTCAGAAGGTCATGTGGTGAATGCTTTTCCTTTTGATTAACTTTTAAGATTTACATCATTTTGGTTGAAATGACTGAAAGCAACCCAAAGCCTTTATGAGTAAGTGAAAGAAATCGAAGAGAATGTCACATTTTCAACGGTCATTAGAGTTAAAATGGCTATTTCTGAAAGGCTATAAGAACAGAAGTTCTTCACAGCATCCTTCTTACCCAAAAAAAAAAAAAAAAAAAAAAAAATGGAAAAGAATCATAGGCCATAATGCGGTTGGGTCTCAATCAAATCAAGTAGCATAAAAAAACCAGCAGGACTGGAGCTCAGCATCCTATTTACACCCCTGGATCAGAGCAGTGAGGAGAGGGAGCCATTCTCACAAATCATTCTCTTGTTAAATTCTGTAGTGGGACTTCATTAAACCTCTTGGCTGATGGCATTCTACTTGCAGCCAGCTCACAAAGAGCTCAGCTGGCAGTGCTGAGTCTTTAACAGTCTCCACTAATACACTGTCGTTTTGGATTTTCTTTTTTACAATCACAAATCTCTTTTCCTCATCAGCCCTTAAAATCATATATTGATTTCTTTTTTTAACTACAACATAAACAACAACAACAGCAACAAAAAAAATCCACAACAGATCCTATCAGGGAGACATTCTGAACAAGACTCTTGAGTTCAGCATCAAAAAGTAGCGATACACACATAGAGGAGGTGGCAAATAAATATAACATTGTAACGTGTATGTAGTATAATACACAAATATACATATTTACATATTATACATTTATATAAAATATGTAATTGTAATATAAAATGTTATATATTGGTATGTAAATATCCCCCAAGCCCTGAAGCATTGTTTACTACTAGAGAACTTCTGACTTTGCTGGGCCTTTGTGGATTATTGCCATATGTCATAAAGAATCATTCCCCAGTGAACCAGCCTGCTCTATCTTGTTAGTCTGGCAAACATGTCACACACACATCAAGGTTCTGAAAGTCATCAAGGAAAGCTTTGAGGGCCTTAGAATATGTGTTTCATCAAAATGTTGATGAATTCACAGTTCTCTACCAGGGTCTTGGATTGTACTAAACCTAACTTGAACCTGCAAAAAAGCCCCTTGACACTATTAGTTTTGGCTCCGACTCAAATAACCGCATTAATGGTCAGAAACAATGTACTATTATACTGCCAGCTTTTCTGAAATCAGCAATTTAAGCAAACTGTTCCAACAAATGATTTAAATGAAGTCTACATCAAAGAAAGGAAATTCAGAACTGAAAGGGCCAGTTTTTTCTCTCATTACTTCTTTTATGCCTTGATATCATACGAGCTCTAAAAAGTCATATGACTCTTACTACAAAGATCTCATATGCTGATAGAAAGCTAAACATGGTGAACCTGAACCCCATATATGGAAACCACAAATTTACAAAACAGGCCTTCTTTCCCCTGAGTTTGCTTTTGAATACAAGTTTATTAAAGTGTATCCCCTAGTACTGGCAATAAAATTCACAGTAAGCTATATTGCTTTCCTTAACCTAAATTTTAATATTTCATTCTGAAATAATTACCTAGCGATCCATTAAAAAAAAAAAGAGAGAGAGAGAAAGAGAGAGAGAAAAGAAAAAAAATCCACATAGGCATGTAGCATGTTTCACTGTATAAGATTAACATGTGGTTTGGTTATCTTCAAAGCTGAGTTGTACCTCACACCTTAGAAAATAGTCAAATGCACAGATGCACATTTCTTTTAATGGATTATGCCTTCTGGTCCATTCTCAAGACTATTAAAGTGTTAAATTATATGCAAGTTATTACTGGGGACCACGTATCCAAATATTTTTGTCTCCAGTTAATTCAATTGTTCCAATATACGAACTATATTTATGGAAGGAGCAGTGAAGGGGGATCAGTATTATTGATTCTATCAGGAAACGTAGCAGCACTGAACATACCAGTGGGGATAATAATTATGTTTAAAGATGAAAGGAAATCGTGTTAATTATGGGTGTGTTTAATCAAACAAATCCAAACTCATTATTTGGGTCTTAAATGCAAAATGCATAGAGAAACTAAAAACACAAAATTAAGAGAAACTAAAAGGATTTTTATCTAAGTGTAGAGATGCTTTTTTGTGTTATACTTCACTTGTCTGCTGTTGCCTGAGGCAACTAGAATAAAAATGAACATACATTAACCACAGTAATGGAAGACTTGATGGTCATTGTCTCTTAAAAAAAGTATTTACTGCAAGTCTATGTAAAGTATTTTAGGAGATGCACACGTGACTCACATCCGAATCTTGTTCGATAGTGATTGGTAGCTGAGTGCACTAAAAGTCCATGAGGTGCTGACTCTAACACAGACAAAAACACATCGCTCAAGTGACCTCCTCCTCCATTACATCAGTATCGCTTCTACTTTTTTTGAGCATCTTTAAATGCTTCAAAGAATGTACTAAACATTTCATATGTATGAGTTCATTTAATCCTCACAACAATCTTAAAAAGGGGACATTTTCAACCCCATATCACTGATGTGAAAACTTAAAATCAGAAATTTAATAACTTGCACATTCAGTATTTGAATCCAAGTGTGTCTATCAGAAAAGACTGTGCTATTGATTCTATTTTACAGAACGTTTGCTAACAGCAGAAAAAAAAAAAGATGTCTCTCTAAAACACTTTTCAAAGAAATATTTAGGAGTGATTTTCAAAGGCAGATCTCAATATCAAGGAGTCACAGAAAATTATCTTTGCAAAAAAGTAAAACAATTACCAGCCTACATTAATCAGTAATAAATAAATAAATAAATAAATAAATAAATCTTTATGGACAAAATAAATATTACTGGGAATCTGATGGATTTGTTTTAAAAGAAGCTGATGAGAAAAATAATCTTAGCAACAATTGCTTTTGCATAAGCACTTTATAATCCACACACCACTTTTATGAGAATATAAAATTATTTTGTTTATTATTTTATTTCATGTCAACTCATGGATGTTTATATTATATGGACATTCATTTTCTGAACAGATGAGAACACTGAAACTCAGAGCAGTTAAGTGACTTGCCCAGGATCCCACAGTTGGCATAAATTAGGGCAGCCCTGATTCACTCATACAGAAAATGAAATATGAGCACTAAGAATGCCCTTAAGACTGTAGCAAGCAATGTGACTAAGAAGGCAAAAAAACAAAAACAACAAAAAACAAACGTGCCTCTAACGAACTCATAGTCAGGTGGGCAGGCACTGAAATGCAATAATGGTAGCAATAGTATTTAATGGGTACATGAATGAGGGATCTCTAACCTGTACTGGGTGGGGACTGTCTGCAAAACTTCTTGAAGGATGCTTAACTGAGCTGAGTCCAAGGATAGGAGTAATTAGCAAGTAAAAGATGGGTAGCTACCTATCTATGCACATATTATGTAGCTAACCTTTGGGCTTTTCTTCATGTTGATCCCTTGGTCTAAAATACCAAGGAGGGAAGGGCATTTTAGATCAAGGGACCAACATGAAGAAAAGCCTAGCGGTAACTTACATAGTATGTGCATGGAAAAAATATATGGATAATATAGTGATACTAGACTGAAGTGAGTAGCAAAAGAGGGGACTAGCGAGCCAGGCAAAGCACTAGTAAATATTTGGATGTCATCCTGGAGAGATGGGAACCATGACAATATTTATGGATGGAACTAATATAACTAGATGTGCCTTTTAGGTAGATGAATGTGTTGTGTGGAAAATGGATTCTGTGGGGCAAGCTGGAGGCAAGGCAACTGGTTAGAAGAAAACAGTTTGTTAGATAGTAAAGGCCTGAATTAAAGCAATGGTAAGACGGTGAGAGAGCTGAGAAATATTTACAAGGCTAAATAAGTCGGATTTTGTGATGACTGGCATATGAGAAATGGGAGAGTAAAGCATGACCCACCAGCACCCCAGCTATCAACTGGTGTGTATCTGCCTTCAACTGAATAGAGAATATGAGAGATTCTGGTTTCGGATGCCCTGTCTGCTCCCATTTTCACTGCCTCACTATTCCTATGAATTAATAATCACACTCTGGGTGTGTAGAAACCTAAAAGGTTAGTCAGACCTCTAGCTACTTCTTGTTTTACTGAAAGGTCTAACTACCGTTCAAATTCTAGTTCACTGGGACATCACTTAAGGAAGGGTCAGTTATAAACTTCAGTGCCTGGGATATTTCAGCAAAACTTCTCATTGGAAGCATGTGGTTCAAGAGCAGAAAGGAGAGAGATGCGCTAGAAAATAACCCATTAGTAGCAATTAAGTCATCCAAAAGACAGCACGAGTCTGTTTCGCTACCTTTGTGTTTCCCTGGTCTCGTGTCAATCTCAGAGTCGAATTGGAAGCTGTCAGTGTTTAATTAGTCCTAATGAGGAAGACTCTGTCCCTTCCTTGCAGAGTAGGCACAAATGTTTATGGAAAGCGCCAGGCAAAATAACAATTCTTTAGAACAGAAGCGAACGTATTTCCTTTGGATGATTCATTTGAACATTCCTATTGTATGCTAAGAATCTAATTTAAAGAGATAGCAACATGACTCATGATACCGTATTTTATAATTTAAGAAATAAAACAGGTGATGAAATTGAGAGATGGGAGTAATTTCACATCAAGGGAAGAACAATGGGCAAGCACTTATGAGAAAAGAGCTGGGATTTCACAGAATTCCTACTTGTCTAGTAGCAAAGCATCACTTGGTTCAGAGATGTTTGGCATATGCCTTTCCTTTTAACAGAATGGTCGCTGAAAGGGCAGAAAAGCAACGGTTTCTTTCTTTTGTTTTTTGCTTCTTGTTTTTTAGGGCAGTGTCACTGGCCCTCATATGTGGGACCCGAACCAGGGCCGCCGGCTTCAAAAGCCAGCGCTTAACCACCGCGCCATTCGGCCGGCAACTGTTCCTTGAGATTCAAAGAATAACTTGGTCCCCTTGAGAAGCCTGGAGAAGAGTGAAGTGGGGTGTGCCCTAAGATCTAAATGTCCATCTTCCTGTGTGTAACTGGCCCAGCACTAGGGAATCGGGAGGACTCAATGTCTTTTAGCTCCTGTTATGAGACAAACAAAAATGGGATTGTATTTTTCTTAATGGTTCAACTCAGTGAAGATAAAATGGGAGAGCTTAGGAAATGGCTGGAGTTTGGAAGTCCGTTTTCAGTTTGGTTTCCAGTGACAGATGCATCAATGGAAACAGATCACTCTGGTGATAGAGAGCTGCAAATTTATTTTGGACATGAACTTGTAACAGTAATAAGAGTGGCTTTATCTGTCAAGTTGCAAAGGGAGTGGAAAGATTCATAATACCATCTACTTTGCCCTGTTCAAGCAATGAATATCCCTGACGAGGCAAAGAGCCATAAGAAATCTTAGAGGCGGAAGACAAACTTGGAAATGGGAGAAACTTAGAGTTTAAACTGTATGTGACCTTATCTTCTATCTTTCCTTGGGGATATCACTCCTCAAAAATGGAATTATTTAAAAAGCTATTGACATCATGGGCATCGTAAGTAATTCCTAATCTAAAGGGTTTGTTATTAATACTATAGTAAATAAAATTATCTTTCTTCCTTTATTTTTCTTTTGTTTTGAAGCTGCATCCACCGTACCTCTCTTAAAGGCTACCTTCAGCCAACAGGAAAAAGAATACTCACTTTTTAAATTAACCATGAATTGGTTCAAAATTAAAAACATGTAAAAAATTTAAGTTGGCTATCGGGATTCCAAGAAGAACCCCAAGGCCCACATGGCAAGCATTTAATAAAGGCCTAATCGGTTTAGATTAAGATAATAAAATATAAAACAAACCTGCGGCCATTCTTGGAACACCAAGCGGAGGCATAAATTTTACCAGTTTCAATGGCACACTGTTTAAAAACCTGGCAGGGCGCCTCTATGCATCTATTTTGTTCTGGTTAGAGTTTATATTTTATAGGTATGTCACAACCTATGAAATGGTTATAAATACCATAGAATCTCTCTTTTTCCTGAAAAGATGAGGCCATTATGCAATATGAAATGCAAGCTCAGAAGATAATTCTTTCCTTCCTGGACAGAGGCAGCAATCCTAACACTTGTCAAAATGAGACATTAAAGTGCAACTACAACAGTGGAATAAATCAAACTTGAGGCGACATGTCTTTAAAAAGATGCCTGATTTTGTGTAATTCATGCTCACAAAGAGAATTCTTGGGGAGGTGTATAGACGTTATACGCGTGGAAGGAAAATGGCAGCAGACAAACATGAACTATAAATACAACATGATGGCTTCAATTTATAGGTAATAAACCTTTGATTATTCCAGAAAATGACAGAATACTAAATTCAGGCTAACTGGGAGGTAAGCAGAAACACATCGTCTGTTGTACTCATTCCAAACAGCATTACCTCACTATTTTTTATTGGTCATGTAATAGATGTTAATTATTTTTCAATAGGTCAAATTACTGCAGAGTCTTTGAGTCTCATTCTGACAGTTCATTTCCCTGATACACCATAATCTGTGACATGTAAGTAAAGGGAATCTGGATATTTTTTTTTATTGACTAAAATTTTTACAGAGGTGTGGATGCACATATTTTTAATCAGAAACTTCCTAGTAGCACCACAATTTACCTCTTCTCCAAGTAAAATAAAATATTTTTATTATAAATAATAATTAGGGGCCCACCGAGTGGCGCAATGGTTAAGCGCTGGCTTCGGAAGCCAGTGGCCCCGATTCGGGTTCCACATATGAGGGCCAGTGACACTGCCCTCAAAAAAAAAAAAAATAATAATAATCAATATTTGGACTTGGTTCAGGGCTTTCACATTGTGCTGCCCAAGAAGAAGTCATCCAACCAATGCTATGCAAGATAACGTATGTGGTATTGGTTTTAGGGGTGCAGTGACTTGCTAAAATATGTGACCTCATATTTTACTCCTGGTTTGGACTGTTTAATTCAAGCTTCCAAAGTGGTCATGAAGGAGACAAAGCAGTTTTTGAAGACATTTGCTCATGGATAATCTTACTAGTCTTAGAATGAAATACCAGGAAACATCCCTAATTTATACAAAGATAACCTGAAATGCTGAGAGTCCAAATAATTGGAGAACAGTTACTCTTAGGGGCCAGAGAATCAGAATTGGGGTCAAATATCCTCTGCTGAAAAATTTCCCATAACAATAACACTTCATTGCACATAAAATGTCATCGTTTCTATTCCCGAATGGTCATGTTTTCATTAAATTATCCAGTTATTTTACAAAACTTTGACATAAATCTAGCTTTGACAGCATGAACAAGATCCAACACATTTACTATAAAAACCAACAAGGTGTTTTTTAAATTCAAATTTAATATTATATACTTGAGAAGAGTTTTAAGTAATGTTACATAATAAATAAAATGTTACATAAAAAAACTCTGACTATAGTAGTATTTTATTTTTATTTTTATTTATTTATTTATTTATTTACTTATTTATTTTTTTGAGGGTAGTGTCACTGGCCTTCATATGTGGGATCCGAACCGAAACTGCTGGCATCCCAAGCCAGCGCTTAAACCACCACGCCACTCGGCCCGCCCATTATAGTAGTATTTTAGATTTTTCATTTACAATAGCAGAGGAAGAATGATCTGTTTAGAATTATCTGAATATTATTTTTTTACTAAATAGCCAATAATTATTAAAATTAAGCAATAAGGCTATCAATAATAACACTAATATGAATATAATGCTCCTTATTTATGAAACATTAACTCTGTAAAAGACAATATGTTAAAGTTTTATAAATAATTGAAACCTTATAAAGATGCTGTGAGGTTTGTATTTCTATACCTATTTTATACATGGGGAAACCGAGGCTCAAGAAATTTAAATACCCTTTTCTGGGTCACACAGTTGAGAAACGACATAGACAGAATTCAACTAAATTCTGTCTGATTCCAATGTCTAGCTCTTGGTCACATAATTCTTTGTAACACACTTTTTCCAGCTCTGGTAATTCCCCAACTCTGAAGAAATGTGTTAAAGCCCTTTCTTCTTTCTATCAGCTCATAAGGTAGCACCTCAATCCAGGGATTCAGGAATTTTCTTGTTTAAAAACAACAGTAGAAACACATTTCTGGGCCCCAACTCAGATATCCTAAATCAGGTGCTCCCAGCATATGCCTGAAAACCTGTATATCTACCAAGCTTCAGACAAGTTTTGGCATTTAAGTTCAGGTAACAAACTTCATATAAGTCTGGCACACTCTGCCTGGTCCTAGGATTTACATTGCTCCCTTTCAAACCCAGACCACCAGGCAGACCTCATAGATGGCAATCTATTCAAATTCCATCCATTGAAACTACTGTTGGCTGGCAGGATCAAAGCCACCAGACACGGTCTGAATTTC
Organism: Aselliscus stoliczkanus; assembly: GCA_033961575.1. NCBI lineage: Eukaryota > Metazoa > Chordata > Mammalia > Chiroptera > Hipposideridae > Aselliscus > Aselliscus stoliczkanus. Next base: position 98,045,065 of record CM066729.1, on the reverse strand, counting down.
CCCTAGGACATACGTATGATATCTCTACCACTCCAGCAGAAGGTGGGAGTCCATATTCATATTTCAAATTGTAACATGTATTAATTAGATAAAGTGCCTACTAGATGCCCAGTACCAAGCTAAGCACTGTATACACTATACAAGTAAAACAACAAATAAATCCTTAGAATTAAGGGAGGAATATTTAAGGCAATACATATAGGCAGAGTCTTCAAAAAAAGTAGAATTGGGATTTGAAAAACTAAAGGAAAAAGAAGTAATTCTCAAATTATTATTTTTTTTAATGCTGGAACTAATCATGTCTGTACTGAGAGTGAAAAATCAGTCACTTTTATTTAAGAATTTTATGAGTATCTCATACCTGGAGCATAGCATTTTGTTGCCCAAGATCAATTCTCAAAACTAAATATTTATAGTATGAAGAGTGAGGAAAAGGAAGATTATTTCCAATCCCATACTGACCCAAATAATGCCTTCTAAAAATGAACCACAAATATAATGCAGAAATCAAAAACAACTACAGTACTGAATTTTTTGTTATAATTGTTTCCTGTTATCAAGTGGATTCATTTCTGATTAGTTTCCTTAGTAGTTACTAGTATGTTTTTTCTACATTTAATCTCAAATGAAGAAAAAAATATATACCTTCTCAAGTTTCCTTTGAAAAGTTCCATTATTTTTGTTGTTGTTATCTTTTACAGTTGGGAATCATATTCCTGTCTTTGACATATTGTGTATATTATTATAGCATGTTAAAGGTATTTTAATAGTGATGTTAGTATGCATATTTTAATATTTGATTAAAATACCTTCTCAACTATATACAGATCTCTCATAGGTTTATAGAAAACCCAGCGTAGTGGAAATAAGAACTAAATTCCTCGAGTGTTTTCTGGGTTTGATCATTTGGACCCAATTTCCATTGAAATTCAAGCTTAGGGACAGGAATTCCATATGGAAAACTTAAGGCTGAATGAGCTTTGGAATTGAGTTTAAAATTGCATGAAGAAACTCTATTTGGATTTCAATGTCTACTGTAGACACAGCAGCATGGCTATTATTTATAAAAGCATCAGACTTCCAAGGTAAAGGACTTTAAAACATAAAGTGAAACACTACATCTTTCTGACTAATGTGATAGACAATCAACCTCCCTGCCACAATGGCTTGGAGATAGACATACCTTTTCATGTCTTGTATTCATCCTGGGCTACTTTCACTCCCTCTGGAGGGCTTTTGAACTTGGATTTGACATCTCGTAAATTTATGCTTTCTCTAAATGTAAAGGGGTTTTCTTTTCTTACGGTTTTAGCCTTACGTAGAGTTCAAGTCTAACTTAGATTAAAGAGAAGCAGTCTAGGTCTTAGAAATTCAGTGTTTGTTCTTGATCTTTTCTTTTCTATTTTTTTCTTTTGTTTTTAGGAGGTTCAGCTAAAAACCCCAAAGTGGTCCATAATGGCTTTACAGACAGGAAGGAAATATTCTTTATTCTTTATTTCTTTTTTCTACTGTAAAAAGCCCACAAGGCTCCTTTGTAGAAAGCCCACGGTAGAAGCACTCCCTCAAAAGCCACCTTTTTCTTCATAATAGCCTTAGAGGAGACAGCGCTCAGGAAAGATGACGGCACCAAGTGCTGCTAATGTCAGGCCAAGAAATAGGCTAAGTGGTTTATGGCCAAAACCCCTGTTTACTCTATATACTTGTCAAAATAGAGGAGTTTTTTCACCAACATTATGTTTTTGAAAGGTTACTGTCTCTCAAATTCCACAATAAACAATTTATCCCTAAAGAGGGGAGAAAAAATGAGAGAAAATTCTCAGATAAGACATAGTAAGAAATAATCAGTATGACAACATGGAGAAAGGAGAAAAGGGATTATGAGAATGAAAAACATCTGGATTATGGATACAAAGGAGGTGACCGAACCATTTCTGCATATCAGTTTAAGACTTGACACTGACATTCAAAAACTTGTAGCCGTAGACGATGGCATCCATTTTGGCTCATGTAACACCAAATAATAAATCTTTATCATAATTGGCAGAGTGCAAATGCAATTCATTCAATCTATTGAGTGCCTGTTATGTCACAGGTAGTGTGTCCACAGAAAAATACTGCAAAAGTCCCTGCTCTATGGATGGATCTTACATTCTAGAGGGGAATAGAATCTTCTCATTTTTGTGTCCCAAATTATACAGATCCTCGAAAGTGCAGGATCTAAAGGAATGGTAGATTTGTTTGTGTTTATAGACATAGTTTTTTGAAAATTGCTGTTATTTAACTAAGAGATCAGAGGGATCTATGTTTGAAGATCCAGAGATTATAGCAGATTCTGCTCCTCTACTTGACCAAGACAGAACTCTCCATAATCCTGGAAATTTAATTTAGTTTCCTGTAACAAACACTTTTTTTTTTTTAACACTTTTTATTTATTATTATTTTTTTTTTTTAGCTAAGCCATCCTGCCACCTGTTGGCAGCTCAGTGGCAGCTAAGCTTGGGCTGGGCATTGAACTGCTGTTTCTCAGAGCTCAGCTTGCACCCTTGAGCAAGCTCTGAACCAACTGTGCCACTTGGCCAGCCCTGTAAAAAACACTTATAAAGCTCCCATAGGCAAAACAACAATTTCCTTAAAATATGTTTGAAATAAAATACTTCTAGCACTGTTTAAAGCCTGTAGTTAATATACACTACTCTAAAAATAACATTTTCTTCAAATATCAACATTATAATAAAATAACCATGAGAAAATGTTCCCAAACCTTACCTTGGACAGTCAAAGTAGCTGATGCTTCAGCTTTTCCAACCATATTTTCTGCAACACAAGTATATGATCCCATGTCACCAGCCATCACCTTCCGAATTTTCAAGGTATGATCATCTCTGATTTCATATCTAGTGACATAACAAAGGAAGCACAGTTAGGTGATTTTCTATTTGAAAGATCTCATCATTACAAATAAGACACATCAAGGCATCAAATCACATGCAAAATTCTCTTCAGGAAATTTAAAACAACACATAGGGCCACCTGAGTGGCTCACTGGGTAAGCGTTGGCTTGGGAGAGTGAGTTCTGGGCAGCAGGGCTGCCGGTTTGGATCCCACATGGGCCAGTGACACTGCGCCCTCTACAGCTAAGATGGTGAACAATAGCTCGACCTGGAGCTGGGCTGCTGTGAGTCGCTGGCGACAGCATAGGCTGCAGTGGAGCTGCAGCGGGCTGCTGTGAACTACCGGGAGTGGCTGGCAGCCAGCATGAGCAGCCGGCAGTCGGCATGAGCTGCTGTGAGTGGCCGTCCAATGGCCGGTGACGGATCTGCCTCACCCGGGAAGAGCGTAATGATGATACCAACATGGGCCAGTGAAGCAATGTCCTCCACAACTAGACTGAAGAACAAAAGGACAGCAACTTATCTGTTCCCCTTTCCTGATTCCCCAGCACTGTTCCCCTCCCTCAATTCCCCAATAAAATCTTTAAAATAATAATAATAATTAAAAAAATAAATAAAACAACAGGTAAAAGTCAGCACACAGAAAGAATAGATCTTGTTTTTACATTTTTGTGGACTAAAATATTAAACTACTGTTAAAAAAAATATGTGGGGGAAAGTTGGCACTTACTTATTTCCTCAAGCTACTGTACTCATACTAAAATGAAAAGAGAGGGACCATTCAATTCTTATTATATGCCAGACTTTAAGTGTTTTACAGATTTTATCTTTTAAAATTTATATAAACATTGTATGGGGTTATTATGCTCATCTCCATTTTGTGGATGAGACAACTGAGGCACAGGAAGACAAGGGAACCTGGCGTTGGTCCTCAGCTAATTTAGCGGTAGAGTTATTTGAAAACAGACAAGTCTCATTCTAAAGTTCACTTGCCTTGCCTTATTTTCCCTCCCCTTAAATGTTGGGTTTATAATATTATCTTTATAATATAAATATAATATAAATATAAATCTTTATAATGTAAACATAATATAATAATAGTTTATATATTGATCAACAATCCAAACATTTCCAACCCCTATTTCATCTAAGCTCCAAATTCATAATTCCAACTGATTAATAATTAGATATCATATCCCATAGGAACTTAGTATTTAAATTGTTAACTAAAAACTCTCTTTTCTTACCCTATCACATAAACAAACCCCTTTTCCTAACATAATCTACCCATCTTCCTTTACCAGCTCCCCAGATCTAACAAATCATCCAATTCATCGATTCAGTTTCAGAAATTTCTTGCCACTATGGACCCCTATCTCCATCTCATCTCAGTTCAGGCAATTGGCACCACTTACATGTACAACAACCACGGATCCTGACACTAGCTACTTCCCACATTAATACAATATTCATAGTACTAAAAAAAATTACTTCTCTTAAAAGTAATCCTGTTCATAGTATTCTCTCTTGTCTCATCAGTGTGCACACAACATAATTCAAAATTCTTCAGTCTACTACTACAAGCCCTTGATCATTGGGCCTCAGTCTCCCTCCGTCCCTCCCTCCCTCCCTCCCTCCCTCCCTCCCTTCCTCCCTCCCTCTGTCTCTCTTTCTTTCAGAAATTTTATTGGGGAACAGTGTATTTTTTCCAGGAGCCATCAGCTCCAAGTCAAGTAGTTGTTTCAATCTAGTCGTGGAGGATGCAGCTCCTTGGCCCATGTGGGAATTGAATTGGCAACCTTAGTGTTATGAGACTGAGCTCTAACCACCTGAGCTAACTGGCTGCCCTTGGGCCTCAGCATTTCTAATGTGATGTCCTTTAACTGCTTGCCACATGGCCTATGAGCTAGCCATGTGAAACTCTCTACCATTCAAACCATATTCTTTCTTAGATTTGCATGTTGTGATGTCTCTTTTCCTAGAATACTCTTTTCCTTTTTCTTGCTGATCAAATTGAGGCATTTTCTCAAGGCATTGCTCACACATCACTTCCTTTTGAGAATTCCCTCCTGATTCCCTGCTCCCACAGGTCTACCTTTACATGACCAAAGGGTTTGCTGCTTTATTCTGTATCTATCCACATGTCTCCTTCTGTGAGCTCCTTGAGAGCAGAAAGTATGTCTGAAGTGTGTCTCAGCCACTGCTCTCATCCCCAAGCCTAGCAGGGGCTCACCACATGTTTGCAGAAGGCACAAACACACTGGCATAGACAGCCTAAAGACAATGTCTTGAAGCTTCATTTCACTGCCTCCTTCCCTAAGGCTGTAAATGTATCTCTGCTCCTTGCTAATTTAAGGACTTGACAGGTATCAAGAAACTCTGACCTCTTCTACTATTTCCTGGTGATGCTGGAGTTAAGGAAAGGAAGCCCACCTTTTAATTAGTTCATAGCTGTAATTGTAATGCTGTATCTCTCTTCCGTCATTATACCAACTCCCATATTTAAAAAAAAAAGGTATTAACTATGGTCTGGTTGAACAAAAGAGAAACCTGTTTAAGGAATAACACATTTTACAAGGGTTCCTTGGGCCGGCCAGAGTCATGAGTCTATGATTGTTATCTGAAACCCTCAGAGAAAGCATGACAACCTCCCGATTCTAATTACCTCTAGTACTGTGTCTGGTCCTTGATCTAGAAGCCTGGAGTAGACCATTCTAATGACACATATGTGAACACTTGTCTGAACAGAACTGTAGAAAATTCTGAGTGGATCCATCGCATAATTCTGATCCATACCTGGACTTGGGCAGTTCTCCATCATCTTTCCTCCATCGAACAGTAGGCACAGGGTCACCCCGGGCCTCACACTTAAATTCCGCACTGTCATCCACAGTGACTGCCAAGTTACTGGGTCTCTTCACAAATGATGGTCTCTCTAAAAGTAGAAAAAGCCATCTCAAGAAAAAATAAAGATGAACTAAAAACTAAAAACTATTTTCCATGTTCAGTCAGAACAGATTTATAATTCAAAATACTATTTAGAACATTATTCCACATAGTTCCCTACTTCTAAAAGCTCATTCCAAGGTTCAGTGTTTCTGCCTAGTTTTCCTCCCATGTCTTGGCTGCTTTGTCCCAGGCTGCTTTACTTATTCCTTCTCTGCACTTCCCACGACCCACCCTCCCCCAAAATATGTTGATTAACCTTCTAGAAAGGTCATTTCTTTCTCCCTTGTATGAAGATACTAAATAAACAATAATAAGAAACAAGCTTTACAGTGAGCAGATGAGAAAAACTGCACTTACCTAGAACAGTAAGCTCTGCTACTTCACTCTCTCGTTCCCCAACCATGTTGGTACCGACGCAAACATATTTCCCAGCATCACTTTTGCGAGTGTAAGTAATCATGAGCTTTCCGCCTCGTATCTTAAAAAAAAAAAAAAATTCACATGCATACTATTAAAATTGCTTTAGCTATGTTTACACGACAGGTCTTTGTAAGTGAAGTCTACTTTCTAAGCATACAAACAAAGAATAGTTATATCACAAAGTCGGTATGTTGTATGTGCTATATTTATAGGTAGTAAATTTAAACATAATTTATTCCAAAGGTACAATACAGAAGAAGCAAACATTTCTACTTACCTACATTTCATATAAAGTTATTATATTCTATATGACTAAAAATTTATGTTTCTAAACTGGCCAAGTTCTTTCATATTATTTAGTTAAATAAACCCCCCGCCCCTCGCCAAACTGCGTGAATAATTTGGTTAGCAAGTGGAAAAAAGAAAAGGGAAAGTCTTAATTCCATATGATTATAATTAATATGTAAATACATATTAGCTACAACGAAGCATATTATAGTATTATAAGATGTGGAAATTGAAATGTCTCTAATTACTTAATTTGCCAGAGTTGCTTTAAAGGAATATAAACTTAATTGCCAAAACATTGAAGAACCTAAAAACCATAGCTGTTGCTGCTGCCCAATAAGTTTCATGAGGACTTAGGTGGTGGAGCCTGAACCGACCCCAACAAATCATCTGGAAAGTCATTCTGGAAGACTCTTGAACCTTGAACATTTAATTATTTGAAGAATTAATTATAAACATAAGCAGACTCCCAGTACAATATGTAAGCGGAAGCTAACCACGGATTAAGATTGGGATGTGGAAACTGAAATGTCTTTACTTAATTTAATATGCTTTAGGTAGGAGGAATTGAGTCTAGTTACCCAAGAATAGCTATGATGCTCTTAACCTTAAAAATTTTTGTCAGAAATAACTTTCAGAATGTTTATTCCTGGAGGTTTTGACCTCACAGTTATTCTGTACAATGCATCAACTAAACAAAGGAGGAAAGAAAGAAACACAGAAAGGAAATAGGAAGGGAACAAGGGGAGAGGGAGGGAGCCATTCAAACAGAATTATTTTTCCTACACTAGGAGTTTATTGAAACTACTACTTTATAACAGGGAGGCCATACTCTTTTGGAATGCCTAACTGGCCTTATTTCAATCCTGACACCCAAACTAGATATTAGGATCAAGTCTTTATGCATTTGAGCAAAAGAAATATTAACAGAGTAGTTTTAATTTCTGTGGCTTTAGAATTTGATATTGTTTTATTTAGAAAAAGATCATGATTCTCTAGGTACCATTATAAAAACTATCCAGGGACTTTTATCTGTATCGTTCATGATGAAAGTTATGCCTGCACATGGTAGTCACGCAAAAAAATTTTGTTGAATGCAAACTGATTTTATAGACAAAATCTAGACTGTTATCCAATGAAGCGTTTCTATAAAGGTTTATAGCAGTTACAAGATATGCTAATAATAGTTGTATTGTTTTCATACCTACTAACCTATATTTTTAAACAGAATAATACAAAGAAATGAATGTCACGTGCAAAACACCTTAGTGTCAATACTTCGTCAGCATTCTTCTCTCCTCTCTCCTCCCCCACCCTCTCAGATACACATAAAGTAGAATCATGTGATATATGCTCTTCTGGAAGTTGAATTCTTTACTCAGTAATATATTGAGGTTATTTTTTACATTTTACATGTTGAAGACATGACACTATAGTCAATTTCATTGACTACAGAGTATTCCACCCATTATAGAATATGAATTTACTATAATTGAACCAAACTATTTCCTTATTGATAGAAGTTCAAAGTATTCCATTTTTCCCTCTTATAAACAGCACCAAAATCTGCATCCTTTTGCATATATCTCTTCCCACATGTGCAATGATCTTAGAAGGTCTCAAAGTGGGATTTTATTTTTTTTTAAGATTTTATTGGGGAATTGGGGGAGGGAAACAGACAAATTGTCCTTTTGTTCTTCAGTCTAGTTGTGAAGGACATTGCTTCACTGGCCCATGTTGGTATCGTCATTACACTCTTCCCGGATTAGGTAGATGGGTCGCCGGCCTCTGGACGGCCGCTCACAGCGGCTCTGGCTCTGGGCAGCTCACACCAGCTACCGGCTGCTCATGCTGACTGCCGGCCACTCACTGTAGCCTATGGCAGCCCACTGCAGCAGAGGGTGCAGCTACGCCGTCGCCGGCGACTCATGGCAGCCCAGCTCCAGGTTGAGCTGTTGTTCACCATCTTAGCTGTAGAGGGCAGTGTCACTGGCCTTCATATGTGGGATCCGAACCTGGGCCCTGATGCTCAGAGCTGGCGTCCCAAGCCAGCTCTTAACCAAAGCGCCACTCGGCCGGCCCACAAAGTGGGATTTTTAAATCAATGGATACCCAACCTTAAGACTATTGGTTCACACTGTTAACTATTTTATGTTTTATAAAGTTGCTTTTGTGTGAATACATCATTTAAATTTTAGTCTTTAGCATAACTCTGCTGTAAGAGTATAAGGGGAAAGTGTTATAACTTCAATTTTCACTTAAGGGACCAAGTGAAGTATAACCTCTCTTCTCACATATCTCTGCTATACCAATCATCACACTATGTTTTAATTATGCTTTTAATTATCAGAATTCCTCCCTGACTGTGAACTCTGAGGCAGAGAAGTATACTTCATTTCTCTCTATGTTCCCGGGACCTGTCACAATGTCCCGTAAATAGTAAATATTTTTATGGAAGGAAAGTGCCTTGCCCAATGTCACACAGCAATTTGGAACAGGGATAAGATTTTAAGCAAGATAAGTGTTTTTGGCTACATGAGATGCATAAATGACAAAAAATGCATAACGCAGAGCTCTGTTATCATAATTGCTGTTTAATGAACCTGAGTTTAATAATTTGAGTTCTTGAGATTCAGAAAATTTGAGTCATAATAATCAAGGTCCTTTTAAGAAGACTCGTTGTAACTTTTCACCATTTATTTGTTTTGAAACACTCACATAAACATTTCTAAAATCGTAAGGAAACAACATAACTCCAGCAGAAAAGAAGGTGACATATTCTACTCCTGATATGGAAGTTAAGTAATCTAAGAGGTGGTCCTATCTGTTCCTTTATCGGTTCTATTACCTGGGACAAGATACTGAGTCTCCTCCTACGCCTCAGAGGCTAACCTTATATGTTCTTGCATATTTAGGTGGTCAGTTAATTTTTGAATAGATTGCACATTAATAAATAACAGTTATAGCAAAAGAAAATAAATACATGCTTTGATATTCTTTTGTGTTCTAAAAGCTGTCAGTGATTTATATCTACAATAAAATATAAGGCTTTAAGAATAATTTTAAAAGATACTCAAATATATAGAAAAATAAAGTCAAACAATGATAAAAACAGAAATAATTTTCAACAGTGCAGGTTTCCTTTTACAGTTTCAGTATAACATGGTATTTACTTTTACAAATCTTAAGTACTTGGGAATGTAGAGTTTTAAATCAACTTGCTTATGCACACGTGGGACACCAATTAACATTATATATTACAGTCCAATGCTATTATATTTTGAAAGAGTCTGTATAATGGAGAAAAAGAGGGAATTCAGTTAACAAGAGTTATGAGGAGACTGCCAGGAGATTCTCAGACATGGAAAAATTCCAATGTTGAGATGAATGGGAGGAAACAATAACTGAGGTGAACTAAAAATTCAAAGAAAGCTATAAAGTCCTAAAGAGGAGGTTGTACACACCCTATTATTATAGCTTCAACCATGTATTATACTTGGCTCATCTTGGAAACACTTTCTAACTCAATCTACCAGGAGACATATGCTGTGTGAATGCATAGCTATGTTTTGGCTTTAAACATAAATAGAAAAATTGTTATTGTCTCATAAAAATTTATTTTACATACTTCTTTGCTAAATCACATTTAATGTTCAAATTAAAAGTAACTTACCAGGCATTTTACAAAATATCTGTCTTTTGTAAGTAAACAAATTATAACATATGGACCAATATGGCAAAATTTTTCTATAAAAAAATATTTTTAATGAATCAGACATTTTGAGAAGCTTTTTTCATTAGTATCATAATATGACTAAAATCATACATTTATCGGGGCTGTTTGCTTATATATAATCTCTGAATCAATGAAAAACAATTAGTATAACTATTGAGGCCTGAAAATAAAAATTAAACTTAGAAAACATTTTAATGAGAAAATGCATTTTTTTTGTAACAATAGCATAGATATAAATCATTGATTGGTAAATAAAATCAACTAAATTGTACCTTTGTTTTTCCACTCTAAGTATTCTTTACCAACATTATCTAGGTTAGAACCAAACTCAAAATCAAAATACATACAAACTGTTTTTAAAATAAATATTTCCAAATCCCAGAAAATCTTTTAAGTTGATCGAAAACAGATACTCCACATGGGAAAAGCATGGGCCCTGGAGTCTGACTGCCTCTCAGTATATATGTGTGTGGCTTTAGGCAAGGCTTTAACTCCTCTGTACCTCTGTTTTCCATCTCTAAAATGGGAAATACCATTAAAACACATCTCAAGGATGTTATGAGGATTACATGCGATAAATCACATAAAGCACTTAGAAAAATGCCTGCACATTATAATTATATATGACACATACATTTAATGATTTCATAGATTTTTGGCTACTAGAAAACAATATTTCTTTGTTAGGCTATATCCAGAAGCTTTTCATTTAAGGTATTACACACATCTTCCATTGATTTTGTCAGAAAAAAAAAAAAGTGTGTTTTCATCAATACAGTAAAGCCTTAGAAACAAGTAATTGTTAGGCTGAATATGTTTTTCTTATTTCCTCCAAAACAGTCATTCCCTAAGGGGGAAAATCACTCTTCCTCTCCCAGAAGATATTTTGCAATATTTTTGGTTGACACTACTGGGAGAAGGGGAGGGTGTGCTACTGACACCCAGTGGGTTCGGGCAGGGAGGGTGCTAAATATCCCACAAAACATAGGAATCCAAACGTCAATAGCAGAGCTGAGGCTGAGAAACTTTGCTCTAAATACCTCGCCCTGATCTAAGCATTTATCCTTATGATTAAAATGACAAAAGGGAAGAGGGATTAAAATTATGCAATACAGTAAATGTGTATTTTATTTGGGAATCTGTTGCCTAGACTTCCCAGATTGGTATAGCTACCAGCACACAACTTCTACCCTATCAATAAGACAATGTCATTATAAAATACTACATCCCATTTTCTACTTACTGGCAATAATGATTAAGGATCCCCAAATAGATGTAACAACTTAAATTGAAGATTGAAAACAAGCCTCACTATCCCTGGGAAAATTTATTTCTGCAGAGTTGATAGAGGCAGAAATTGACAATAACGAAGGAAAAAAAAAAAACACAAAATAAGGCAAATGAAGAAATATAAACAATTGATGAAAATGATAGTTTTTAATTTCTAGAAATTCAAATTGATTTTGGTACTATTCCATTAGCTGAATTGAAACAAAGATAATCAAAAGCCATAATTACATTCTCTATGGTCACAAATGTGTACTGCATGGTGTCTTGTTCTTTTCAATAAAGAAAAGAAAAGAAATAAATAAGTACTATAACCCTGTAATCCTGCTTCCAAGTACCTACTCATGTAATATGTTGAGTCATATAAAAATATTGATTGTCAAGGGTGACTTTATACATTCTAAATCTTAATGCCTTTTTGGAAACCAAAAATGGCCATTTCCTTTCTCTACTTAGAAAGAAAAAATATGTCTAACACAAACAAAACACTATAAATGTGAAAACAACGTTATTTAAAACAAGCTAAGAAATATTCTTGGCAGGTCTCTTCCTGCAGCTGGATCCGACAGCCAAATTGTAAACCTATCAAAAACGAGTTTGTATAATGAACAGACACAATGTGAAACACTGCACTGCAGCAGCACTATTTTAATTAATATAATCCTAGTCGTGGAGACGCAGAACATGTTAAACTTTCAGACAATATGCTGGCATCTAGCCTGTGTCAAAAATCCACGGCAGAGGTCCCTACTTCCTCATTACCATATACCTTCCCACCCCACAGTGGTAAACCACATTAGAAGCTCGCATTTCCATAAGCTCTAGACAGTGCTTAAAGTGGGGTCTGGACTATCTACATAGTTGATGAAAAAAACAAAAAAAAACAGAGAAAAGATCCCCATGCTCTTGCTCCTCTTGGGAAGCAGGCAGAGGAGGAGAAAAGAGAAGGTGGTAAAGAATTTTAAGCGTTCGAATATTTTACACTTCATATTTTTCTTGGCAACAGCCTCCGATTTAAAAAACAAAACAAAACTGTTTTAGGGACATGAAGATATGGACACCTCAATGTATTTGATATATAGGATTCTTATATACTAGCATTTCCCCTTTAAGAACCTGTAAATGATTCTTTTCCTTAGGGGTAAAACGTCTTTTAGAACTTAAAGAATTTTCTGAAGCAGCTGAAAATCCCTTTTATCTCTTTTATTTGAATTGTTCACTGAGTAACAAGGTGGTAGAGAAAAATCAGATATAAGATGTAGCTTTTCAAACAAAAGTGAAGAGATTCATTCTATAGTCCTGGTAAGCATGAGAAAAATTATAATCAGAATTCTTATTTCCAGAATACTATAAGAAAAACGTGTTTGTTTGTTTGTTTCCTTTGCACACAAACAAGCATGCTTTTTTTCCAAACAATAAATGAAGTAAACTTTTTGTCTGGTTATTCTACAGAGTATACTGCTTATCCTGCAATCAGTTCTTAAAATCAGAAATAAAGATGAACTTAAAATGAACTCCTTGGTATGTCTTCATTTTCTACCCTAAAGCAAGTCAGATGATTTGCAGTATCTGTTACACAGGAATTTTTTTTTTTTTTTTTCAGGCATCACCCCCACAATGTTATCCATACACCTCTAGGTTAACATACTAAACCAACTGGGGCTAATTAACTAGTTTGGCTACACAAAATCTTTTCTGCTTTTAATTACATTAACCTAATGTGACTTGGATGCAGCAGACCAAAAACGAAACCACTAATTATATTAAGGGCTTCAAAGATGATTTCAGATTGCTAACCACCAAACTGTCATATAATTTATCTCATTTCCTTTAACAGATTTTGCAATCAAAATCTGTGTTTCTTACTAGAAATACTATTTTTAAAATACACCATTACAAAGAATGAAAAGAATACTGATTTAGAATGCTAAAGAGAAATATGTTATATATCACACATATAGATGTCATCATACCAATGAGAAACTGCAGTATTCACATTTTACAATTTTCTGAAAGATTAAAGGTTCAGGAATATTCATTTATGTTAACCCTGCCTGATAAGCAAGGTGAACATGGTGAGTATACTTTTTAGAGCAGGAGACTTTCAGAAAATATTTTTTTTCTGAAAAACTTGATTTTTACCACTGTGTCACACTATTTAGCAAAGTAAATGAGATGGGAAGTTTTGATTTATAGCCTAGAGTATCACCCTTAAACGATTCAGCACTAACTCTCTTTGGCCAGATACCTCTTCCGAGCAGTGCTGTCAGTTCTGCCCAGATCTTTGACCTACGGAACAGCTACCAAGCTGCTGTGAACTAGAAGAGAAGAATTTTGCATGGGTTTAAGGCTTCCTAATGACAATGAGATGCAGGTACCCAGATGGCCAGTCATAGCTCCCAGACATTCTCCTTGGTGAAATAAACTGCAGTGCAGTTTAAGATGGTCCCTAAGGACTCCTTTCAACAGAGACATGTAAAAAAAGAGTCACAACAACAGCTTTTATTCCTTTAAAATTTATCATTAACTCAACAACAACAAAAATAAATTAAAAAAAAAAAAGATATCTTGTTTGAGCAGGGAGCAGAGAGAGGGAGAAAATGCAATAATGCCCATTACTTTGCAATCTGGCTACAAGCGTGCTATCAACGTTTACTGTAAACAATTCAGATTAAAGCATGCCTTCTAACATATACTCTAGTATCTTTTAAAAACAATCATGCTTTATTGCATTCTAAATTAAACAAAACCACTGAGAGTAATATAATTATTTTGTACAAATGATAGACACAGGATTGGATGAAATACACATCTCATAGAATCTAAACAAAATTATAACCAAGTAAAAGACAATTCTTACAGTTCAAATTTTACACAATATCAAAGAAATTACAGCATTTATTATTTAGCAATATTTTTTCCTTACATCCCCAGGTAAGTAATTCAATAAGAATAGTTAATACAGAAGCCATGTCTAAAATTACATAATTTCAGGTTTTTACAAAGTATGGTTTAATATCACACAAGTTACTACATATTTCTGAATATACACATTAATAATTTTGTTGCTGTTTCATTCTTTGGAACTTAAATTTTAATGTGCTTTGTAATCAGATAAAAATTTAACTTTTTGATAAATTTTCATTATCAAAAATCACTGATATAAAACAATTTATATCTACTATTCTAGTCACCATGAATATTTTTTTTTATTTTTTTTAACTGAGTCATCCTGCTACCTGTTGGCAGCTTAGAGGCAACTCAGTTCAGGCTGGGCATTGAACTGCTGTTGCTCAGAGCTCAGCTTGCACTCTTGAGCGAGCTCTTAACCAACTGAGCCACTCGGTGGGCCCACCATCATTTTTTAAGAACAAATTTCAAGAAATTAATTTTTGTTCTTTATTTGTATTACTCTTGTCAAACAAAAGTAATGTTTTTAATAATAATAATATCATGTATCCATTTCATATTTAAGTCTCAAACTTAAGTTTTATTTTCGATAAAGATATAAACAATAAACTGGAGTCAGCAAAATCACAGCTCTTCCTTCTGACTAATGATATTTATTAGTAGTTCTACTTTTCATAAAGGCTATTATCACTCAACTAATTCTTTGAAAAAATTTTACCTCTGCCTATTTCTATCTCATGGGCTGCACAGAGATCTTAAATTGAGACAGAGAAAGGAGGAGGAGGAGGAGGAGGAAGAAAGGAAAAGGGGGGGAGGGAGGAGGAGTGAGAGGAAAGAGAAGGGAGGAGGAGGAGAAAGACTGAATGAATTGTTTTAACTATTATTCACTCAAGTCTTTTGATTACATATTATATGATCTACTTTCATGTTGCTCATCAGGCTGTTAGTTAAAGCTGCCAGGTACTCATCACCAGTTCACTATGGATATGTGACACAAACTGAGAGTGGCCGCACCCCAAAGAAGTGTTAAACCAAGAAAAATAGATTATATGCTAATATTTCCTTTTTTAAACAACAGGTTAAAAAAAAATGAATTTACTCAAACTTCAATCACATTGTAAAGAGTTTTCACCAGGATGTTACCGAATCATTTACTTGTCCATCCTTATGCAAAGCTCATTTCCACTTTTAGTGCCTATTTCAAGTGTAAATAACGTTCTTCAGATTTGCGGGGGGGGGGGGGCGGCGGCGGAGAACAGAAAAAATCTTAAATGACTAAAGGATGCCCAGGTAAGTACATATTCGTTGTACAGAAAATATGAAAATGTCAACTTGTAAGAATAAAATGACCACTCTATATTTTAGTTGGTGACATTAAAAGGAGTTTTAAGGAGAAGCTCATAACAGAGTTTCAAGGAGAAAACTGTTGTTGTATGTCTTCCAAATGTTCTCGTAGGAGTGGAATTGAGAGGAACAGTTGGCTATCATGTCTCTCCACTGGTGTTCCATATTGCTTTGGGTTACAGGCATACAAGAGAACTTGATCCAATTTCATTTGTTTGCTGGTACAATTTACAGTACCATTTAAAAACCAACATGATTTCATCCAGGACTTTAAACACACTTGATCATCAGAGAGGAGCAACAAAAGACTCATGCAGAAATAGCAATTATCCCAGTGGGACATGTGGCTCTCTCTACAGCTTGGTGAGCTGCCAGCTGAGAACACAGGCCTGGGAGAACTGCTGCTTAGAACCAAGGCAGCTGCACTTCTGTGATTTCCATTTCTCCTACTAAACTTCTATTTCTACCTCATAGCAATTTATAAATTGGTAGTTGGCGGTGGGCTGCAGCAGTAGCACACCTATGATAATACGATTAGAAGCTACATTGAGACGAGCTGTATTGCTCATTGCAGGTTAAGTGGGAGCCACCCTGCAGAGAGACATAATTCAATTAAAGAAAGAGATTGAGGGCTGGCTGAGTGGCTTGCTGGTTAAGAGTTGGCTTGGGAATGCAAGCTCTGAGCATCAGGGCCCTGGTTCGGATCCCACATATGAGGGCCAGTGACACTGCCGTCTATAGCTAATGGTGAACAACAGCTCCACCTGGAGCTGGTCTGCTGTGAGTTGCGGGCAATGGCATAGCTGCAGCCCCAACTGCTGTGGGCTGCCATAGGTTACAGTTAGTGGCTGGCAGCCAGCGTGAGCTGCCAAAGCCACTGTGGGCAGCTGTCCAGAGGCCGGCAACCGATCTGCCTCACCCGGGAAAAGCGCAATGAGGATACCAACACGGGCCCGTGAAGCGACATCCTCCACAACTAGACTGAAGAACAAAAGGACAGCAACTTGTCTGTTCCCCTCCCTGATTCCCCAATAAAATCTTTAAAAAAAAAAAAAGAGGTTGATTTTCTTCGGGAAGGTGTAAATTATTACCTTTCTGTTTATCTAGTTTATGTCACCAGAGGACCGTTTCATGAATCCTGATTTTAACAAGGAACAACAGAAAGAAGAAAAGCAGTTTCCTGAAATGCCTATGTTGCTTGCTTACCTGTGATTCAACGTCCCTATGAAGACTTGGATTTGGCTGATTCTCTTGGATGCCCATTTTTGTAGAGCCCGTCAGTTCTGGAGCCTAAAGTAATCAACCAAGAAAGCCCTTTCTATCATATTCCAAACCAGGGGCGGACTGCTGAGTGCTGGTGAAATGGGGAGCAGATGAGAAACAGTGGAGGTTTCTGCTGATTCCCCCAGGTGCCTAGTTCCCAAGTCATTAAGATTAGGACCTAAAAGCGAATCTTATAAAAAGGAGGCAATATAAAGAGTGGTTTGGGAAGAAAATAGCCTTTGTTATCTATTTCCTAAAAGTAAGAAAGTTGATTGATTTTTACCTCTATGACAATTCTAAGTCTGATAGGGTAGTATTCTGCATGCATATGAAAAATTAATTTAGCTCGTAGAGATTAAAATTAATGTATTAGTTCCTTCACAGGTCTCATGAAACAAAGTCCTGCTGTTTTGAAGGTAAAACAAAGGCTTATGGGCAATTTTCATTTCCTGCAAAACCAGGTTTGCTTTTTATCACCTCATCCAACCATATGGCTATAATTCTGAATTTACATACAGTCAGTGTTAGGACAGCCTGAAATAAAAATCTATGGAGGAATTATGACTATACCTTAGAAATAAAGATGATAAATATTATGCTCCCCTGACATAGTATTTGAGGGGAGAAAGGCTCATTTTCAAACACTTGGCTCTTTCAAGTTACAAATGCACCAGCTGAAAATACTTTTCAAACAGTAAATGCCTTTTTCTCTCCATGGATTCTTATGCTTGGTTCTTCTCTGTAGTTTGGGTCCAGTGTGAAAATTTTTCTCACCACCAAATGCCTTGCTAACATAATACCTTTTCCAGACACTGTATAATTTGTTACTTTTGAAATTTAAATTCACTTATATTCTACAGAAGGCATACAACCTTAACAAAGTAAAATCGAGGTTGAGTATGCAAGGGTCTTGGATTCAGAAATTCAGAATGAATTTATGCAAATAAAGGAAATTAAGGAAGGATAATTACTTCCCGGAGACATATTTGTAATTTGCAAAAATAAAAATAAATAAATGAATAAAAGCATGTAATACTATTCATTATGTTTCTACACAAGTAAGAAAATTCCTAAAATAGCTACAAATTGAAGTAAACATTCATTCCCAATCTTTGGAATTTTAATCCCTAAGAGTCCAGAAGGGCAAGAAGATACTTGTAAGTAACAAGCTTAATTGATTAATTAGAGTCAGGGTTCCTCAGACTAGGGTCAGAGATTCAATATCCATATGGCTAGTTGCTTCACTCTCCTTTATTGATTACAAGACTATGCCAAGACCTAGCTCCGTTCTTTGGCAAATAAATGTGTGCTTCATTTCATAAGTGACACATCTAAGACACCCGTCTCCCCACCACTGCACATGATAAAACAAAGGTAATTATATCTACGTACTTCCTAAGAGAAGGAAAGTAAGATAATTTACACACATGGGGAAGAGAATAAAACCTTGGGAACAAAATTTGAGCTAGAGTTCTTAAGCAAACTCTTTTTGGTGGGTTACATTAAGCTTCAGAATTATCCACATACACATTTCACTATTTCCTGAGAACTCATAATTAAGGCACGGACAAATAATAAAAATAAATGCATCCTGAAGCCATATAATTCTATAGTTATCTGTGAAAACAAAAGAGAAAATAAGGACCTATCTAAGAGTATTTGAAAAATCGTTTGAACTGGTATTTGTCGGGACAATCTTTCTCAGACACAAATGGTTCCGTTTCCTGGCCAATACAAAATCATACTGAACAGAAAATGTAGTGCAAAAAGTAGTGATGGTGCTAAGGCTCTCAATGTTTTGAGGTCTTCTAGTCCTAAATCTGTAAGTCATATTGTTTGAAGTTTGAGTTGAAGTTCAGAAGTTTGTGAATCCTAGGTCTTCCATACAAACCTAATAGGGAGGTTCCAGCATTAAGTCCTGGGGAAGGTTCTAGTAGGAGTGATTATCAGTCAGTGGGAAGGCTAAGGAGCAAGATAAAGTCAATTAAAAAAAATAAAAACAAAAAAACCAACAGGGCGAGCCAAGTGGCGCATTGGTTAAGAGCTGGCTTGGGATTCCAGCAGCCCCGGTTTGGATCCCACAAATGAGGGCCAGTGACACTGCCCTCTACAGCTGACAACAGCTCCACCTGGAGCTAGGCTGCTGTGAGTCCCCGGGATGGCATAGCTGCAGCACCTGCTGCAGTGGGCTGCCATAGGCTACAGTGAGTGGCCAGCAGCCAGTGTGAGTGGCTGGCAGCTGGTATGAGCTGCCAAGAGCTGCTGTGAGTGGCCGTCCAGAGGCTGGTGACTGATTTGCCTCACCCAAGAAGAGAGCAATGATGATACCAACATGGGCCAGTGAAGCGACGTCCTCCACAACTAGACTGAAGAACAAAAGGACAGCAACTTGTCTGTTCCCCTTCCCCAATTCCTCATCGCTGTTCCCCTCCCCTAATTCCCCAATAAAATCTTTAAAAAAAACAAACAAACTTGATCTTCTGTTTCTTGCCTTTCTTCTGTATAGAATGTAAGTTCTATGATGGCCAGGAGATTATCATATTTCATATCTAGCACAACACCTACATAGAAATCACACTACCAGGTTTTTCAGGATCTGAGAAATTGAATAGATGGAATTCTTTGATTTCAATCATCTCTTCAGAAAAAGACTTGATATTGTAAAATTTACATTAGAAGATACTATTTTATATTGCCTAGGAGATGGCAAATTCAAATTCTGATGTCTCATACCAAATTAATAAATTTAAATTCTCTGATATTTCAATAGTTTTGAAGTACTTAACAATTGTAAAACCCTAACACTTTAAAAAAAATTACGTGCTAAGTGGAAAATGCTTTGACAGTTTTCTCCACAAATGAAAAAACATCAGTAAATCTGTGGCAAATTTCATAAATGTACTACAATATTTAAACAGCTATCTGAATCATTATTGTTTTAATTAATGAGAAGTGTGATGTATCAACATGTGATGACATTGATGCACATGTCATCTTTCATTTTACAAGTTCCACTGGGGAGGTGTATTTTCCTATTTTGTTTTTTATTTCCTATTTTGATATGTGCAAACAAAGGCTCAAGAATCTCAGAAACTTGCTCCAGATTATTTAGTAAGTGGGCCGAGCTCCTTCTATATAGATCCAAAGTAAATCTTATCTAGAGCACTTTCTTTTGGATAGATAACAAGAGCTCATATTTTCTTTGCTTTCCACTTCACAAACTACCAATTAGCAATATCTCATAAATGTATAGATCCTGACACCCATGACTTGGGAAAGAAGTAGGTGCTATTGTTGGGCCTCCCTGAGTTAGACTGATGGCCCTGCTCCATCACACTCCATATTTAAACCTTACTGATCTGGATATTTCACCTAACTGCCATTAGTCCATCTAGCTGCCAGTGGAAAAAAAATGTGCATGTTTATACGTCACATGCACATGTGTTCTTTTTAGGAGAAATGTAGTTAGGTAAATTGTTACATTAGTTCCTGTACAGAGGAATGACTCTTTCCCATATAAACATACACTTGTTAGCATGACATGTTTAAAATTTAGACAGATTATTTATAAGCTTCCCTAATAAAGATGAGGAAATATGACATGATCTTTTATGAGCATGATGCATGGGGCAGTATGGCGATGTGATACATGTAGGAAAAAGAGTGACACCATGAAAGTTACAAGTCAAATAAATAAGAAATAATGGATTCCTTAGTTAATTACATTTCATCCATTCAAAAAGACAAATTTCCATTAGTTTCAACCAATATTATACAGATCAAGTTCAAGTGCTCTTGAAATTTTCCCACACAAGATGATGCTGTGAAAGGTGACTTAAACATAAGTCTGTTTCTTGTGTGATCAGCCTTGAAAGCTTTGTGATCACCTAGGTTTGTAAGATTTAAGAAAAGCTGTGCCATCTGTTGGTAATTTTTTAATGCACACCAGGTTATTTTACAAGTATACAATTTATCATACAATCAAATTCTTTGGGTTTAAAAAGATAAAAATCGAGGTGGTCAGATGTTACCAATAGTACCAATTAGTACTTTTAAAGCAACTAGCCTTTAAAACAAAACAAGTGCAGAATCTGCATTAGATTAGAGAAGACATTACCCTCAGCCTAAGATTGGGGATCATTCTTTAAGAGAACAACCAAATAAAAGTGATAATATGGACAAAATGAAGAAATAAATAAAGTCAATCTTAGTCAATTATAAATAATGAAAAGGAAATCCCAACCCCTTTAAAGTACTCGGTTTAAAAATAATTTAAATAATTTTAAATTTAAAGGCTTAAAATAATTTCTTTGATTTCTGCATTTTGGGTCATGTTTTAAGAAAAGACTGCTGTGTACAATCAAGAGCAATTTTGAATCTACTTTTTTAAGATTACAATTCATTCTGGCTGTGATAAACAGAAAAACAAAAAAGCTGGGCCATTGCAAGCACAGAAATTACAAGCAATTAGAAAAGCAAGCTTTTTAAAAACGGAGAATTTACTAAAAAATACCATGATACTTTTTTCTCATATATTTTCCAAATTACAGGTAAGATTTATAAGTATGTTTTAAGATAAAATTTTAAAACTGTATCTTTAGAGAAACATTTCATCTCTAATTAATAGAACATTGAGAATAAAATAAACTGGTTAGAATACCACCCTTGAAATCCCAAGAGATTATATCTTGAATTTGGCAAACAACTTTAACCTAGAATTAAAGAGTTCACAGACAGTAGTAAAATCCCTCTAGTCCTGGGCTATTAGAAGAAATTTAATGGCCTGATCAAACATATCAAATTGCTTAGGAAGTGAATTAACACAGTTGCTTGAAGAGCATATATTATAAGGGGAAAAAAAATAAGGGAAAAAAAATATTTGTAAATTGGCTTTCTATGTTAGGATATCGAGCTAACCTGAAATTCCTATTTCAGGCTTGTTCCTCTGACCACTAGTGCTCATTCTATAGCTATGAGACTTTTGGCTAGTACACTGTATTGATAATTATTTTGAGTTATAAGCTAGCTACTTTTTTTTTGTTGCTGATTACTCAAATTTCTGAGACCCTTTCAACTTTCTGGAAGATGTACTGTGACTAAAGGACCATGGATGCTAAAAAACAGCATCCAGCCACACCAGTGAATTTTAGGCGTTGGCAGAATTCCACATCCACAGGTGACTTAGGCAGACCTGGAACTATGGCATCTAATGTTGCTTTGGCTGAAACTAACACTTAGGTGGGGCTGGATCTGGAGGAAAATATTCAGAACTGTTTTTGAGGAAATCTGAGGGGGGAAAAGAAAAAGTAGAAGACCAGAATCATCTAAACAGATTTAAAAGAATACTAACAATCAACATGCAACACAAAAGAGGATACAACATCAGCATTGTACAATACAAAAACTGTTCAAGAATATCCTGATTCATCACATATATTGACTTTTACTCATGCTGAACTTTATTACACCACTTAGAGGAAACTTGAACTTGTTTTAGCACATTGTTTCCTGAAGTCACCAAAGATTATCTGTTGAACGAGAAAATATTTAGTCTCTGCTACTTTAACTCTGCATTCAGACCTATTTACATCCTCTCTGCAGCACTTGAGTCAGTTTATATGGAGTTAAAATTGCAACTATGTGTCCTAAGGGACCCAGACAAAAATGGGCATGCAGACTATAAATTATAAAGCCCCATAAAGGTAAATGTCATATAGAAGGAGACTCATATAATTGATGTACACTTAAAATTGCTAAAAACAGGATATACCACAGTTTTATCAGCGTTGCTTTTTTGGTGTTGTTTGCTTTTTGTTGTTGTTTTCTTTGTCCACTATAACTAATTCAAAAGAGTTCTTTTTAATTCTGAAGTTAAGTTGCTGGTCTTGGGGCCGGCCGAGTGGCTCAGTTGGTTAAGAGTTGGCATAAGAATGTGAGCTCTGAGCAACAGGGCCTCCGGTTCGATTCCCACATGGGCCAGTGACGCTGAGCTCAAGCTGAGCTGTTGATGAGCTGCCAACAGGTGACAGGATGGCTCAGCTGGTGTAACAACAAGATTGCTTGTTCAGTGGTGAGCTACGCCTACCCACAACTAAGACAGAACTCAGCACTTTGAGCTTAGCTGCTGACCGAATGGCTCAGTGGATAGGACATGCGCTCTTAACAACAAGGCTCCTGGGTTCAACTCCCACATGGGATGGTAGCTAAGTACACCTGCAACTAAGACTGAACCCGGATGGCTCAGTGGGTAGAGCATGGACTCTTAACAACAAGGCTGCTGGTTCGACTCCTGCATGGGATGGTGGCTACGCCCAATCGCAACTAAAGCTGAACACAGCACCTTGAGCTTAGAGGCCATGAGCTACCGACAGGAAGCCAGATGGCAACTGGTGCCCTCCACAACAAAGACTGAAGAACAACAATTTGGCTGATCCCCTTCCCCAATTCCCCAAAACTATTCCTCTCCCCGAATACCCCAGTAAAACCTTCTCAAAAAAAAAAAAAAAGTCTCCGGTCTTTTACCTCCCCAAGTTATTAATATCAATGCAGAATGAACATGAACTGGGAATCTAGACTAGAATCCTTAAAATAGCACCTTACAGAGAGGCTGTCACTGATAGTTCTCAAAACACTTCTCACTGCTCTGCTTTCATTCTTATGATGATCTTAATGAATAGTCAGGAAAGATATCATCATAATAGTTTCAATAATTAAAGGACTTGCCCAAGGTCTAGTTGTTAGTGCAGTTTCAAAAAAGGAGTTCCAGGCATAAGAGGCTTTCCCAAGTAAGTCCGGAATGCTTGGCTTTCTTTTTTCCTAGTTTCAGTGTCCAAATAAGGTGAGTGTATCTGTAATTATTGAAATATTGTGTTGTCAGGAAAGTCATGACGTATTTTTTTTCTGTTTTTCGTTGCAAAAATGCGTCATGACTTTTCTGACAACCCTAATAGTTTCAGTGTCCAAACAAGGTGAGTACATGTGTCATTATTGAAATAAAATTCCAAGTTTTTGGAAAGGTTCAGGATGTTCCTTAGGAAGCTAAGCCAGCCTTTCTCAACCAGCACACTCATCTAAATCACAGCATTTCTAAATGACCCTAAGAATGATCCATATCTAGCTGCTAGAACTGTTCACAGGAGAAATGCTGTGAATGACTTTTCCGACAACCCAATAATAAGTACAGAGTGTGTCACCCTTTACAATGAATGAAATTGAACATGTACTTTCTCAGTGGATTCCCACAAAACCGTGAACCAATATATAGGTACAATTAGATAATTCACATCACAAATAGAAACAACGGAATTTATAAAGATCAAAATGTCTATAAGATCATGCACTTAATAGGTGATGAAAACTGAAGTTATAATGTGGTCTTCTAATGCCTAAGATTATGTTTTCTTCTATTAATCCATTGTATTTAGATTATTAAATCTAAAAATTAAGACGTATAATATGCCATACATTTTCTTTTTAACTCATTTCTTCAGTGCCATGATTCATATTATAAATTTATATTGATTTCACTTGAATATAAATCATGGATACAATTTTTATTTCTTAGAAAAATTAAAATATATAACGTGTATGACTTCTTATGTAAGATGGACAGAAAAAACAAATTCTGGTTCATGACACCCAGTTTCTTTTGACCTTCACACAACAGAACTATAAATTTATTTTGCAGGAACACAAACACACAAATTTAACTTCTCAGGGAAAAGGGGCTCTGCAACATCAGCTGCATTAAGTAGGTTGATTTCCTCCAGGGCAGAAGAGAGGAAAGGGAAGTAACAGACACTGAACAATGAAAGAAATTGGAAGACCTGAGGAAAGCACTAATCCAAGGAAGGGAGGAGGCGCAGATGGCTTAGGAAGGAGACATGTGGGAATTTGGGGGAAAGAAAGCAACTGGCAAGGAGAAGGCTGAATGCCAAATTTGTGAAGGCTCTGGGGGACATTGGGGATTTGGATGGGATGTGAGTCAGCTGCTTTTTACCAAAATATCACACCAACAAGGGAAATCAAAGAAACCTATAAAGACACACAGGAAGCAGAAAAGGACTGGAAAAAGAACTGATGACATGTTGCATTTTAACAATTGTACCTCTTTATCATGGGAATAGGAAGCAGTGTGTGTGTAAATTTTTCTCCAAACCTGATTAATGATTTTCCAATCCTTAATTTGCTAATTAAAAATTACATACTTAAAATTCTTCTATTTAACTACTTTTTACTTACCTTATATTCATGCAGAAATCAATTCCTTTGAGCCATCTAGGCTTAGAGTGACAAACTCTCCCAGTTTTCCCAGAAGCAATGTCCCCTCTACCCAACCCCCACTTGGCTCCAGTACTAGGGGTTTTCAGCACTAACACCAGGACAATTCCCAGCAAACCAAGAGGGTTTGTTATCCCATCTAAGTAAAAACCTTAAAAAAAAATGCCTAAAAAATGTTTGAAAAAACTTAAAAAATACTCAATACGCTTGCTCATTATGTTAAAACACATTAATGCTGTGAAATTTTTTCCACATTTTCCAAAGGAGAATGAATTAAAACTTACTACAGTTATGTGATTAACTTAGATGAAATTGACAATAAAATGGTTTCTGGTTGGACTATGGTTTTGATGGAAATAAGTAACATAATAAAATTATCTCCTGGTCATCCAAATTTTTTTTGCAATTAAGCAAAATCGAAATCTCTAAAACATATAGAATATTTACAGCATGCTACATTAACGACAGATAGGAAAAAGAATAAAATAAATTCAAGGCACAGCTTATCTAAAGGAATATTGCAAGTCATTCAAAAATGTTTATATCACAAAGCCACATACGTAGAAAATGAGAAAAGCATATTTTGTTCATCTCTAAATTTTAGCTTAAAAGCTAAGAATTTCAAACATGAAAAGATGAATGGATTTTAAGCTTTTATTTTAAACATTATAATAAAATTATTCAGGATAAATGACAGCCAAAGGTTATTAGGAAGAGACTAATTCTGGAATTTCAGAATTGAGTCCAGGCAGATCTCACTATTTACACTGCATTGTTACTGTGCTAGTTTTTACTATATTTTATTGTATCTATACAAAATTGCCAAACTATGACATCAATAAATTTTTCTTTAACTCAATATCCCATTCATTATATATTTTCTCATAATTGCTGAAATTCTTAGCAATAACTTTTGAAATGGGCACAGTGGATATTAGGATCTGGCTAATCCACAATTTGGATAGTTAATTATCAACATAAAGCTCATTTAGGTGAATCATTCTTTGATTCATAATATTCTTTTTAATATAAATCCTCTTTCCCTAAATGCCAAATGATAAACAGTTATTTATTATCCTCTTTAGATAAGCTCCTAATATCTTTTGATGTAAGACATTTAGTGTCCAGAATGAATAACATTAGTTTGTCTGAACTGAAACCTTTGGTTGAACTTGACCATTTCTGAGCTATCTTTTATGAAACGACTAAATTTCAGATTTTATAGATCTTTGCTATGTTATAGATTGTATTACTGAACATAATATGTACTAATTCTCAAATGTTCCAAGCTTAGTTTCAAGACCATAACCTCTACTGTGTGAACTAATCTATCCAGACCACTGCAAACTTAGAAACGATATTTCATAGTGGAAACTAAGAATTAGTATCATTCTGACTTGAACAAGAAATGTTGTAAGTGAACAAAAGCCAGTTGCCACCTAAATTGTATCCCCAGACAACTTGAAATTAACTATTGCATTAGTGAAATTTTTGTATTTATCTGACAGGGTTGTTATTAGTGTTAAATGAGTCTCTCTCTGTCTCTCTCTGTCTCTCTCTGTCTCTCTCTCTCTCTCTCTCTCTCTCTCTCTATATATATATATATATATATATGGTCTGGCACACAGTAAGTGTTACATTAAGTGTCTACTATCATCACCATCATCATCACCATCATCATCTTTTCTAGGAGACGGAATTGACTGATATGTGTGTCATAATGGAAAGAAAAGGCTTATTGAGTTTTGAAAAGGATGAAATGAGATAATATAATAAAGCATCCAGTATATGGCAGGGACTCAAAACACAGTAGCTATTGTTATTTTATATAGTAGATTAGTAAATTGCTGGTGTCCCTACAATAACCATTTCTAAAACTTGGCACATTTGTTTGAAAATTCCAGATTGAGTTTTCATTCCTAGCCATAAATCATCAGATCTCATCTATAAATGCAACTATCACTTTGTTTTTAATTTTTTTAATTAAAAGAATGGTATCAGTTTGCTACCCCAATTTATCACGTGCTGAAGTAAACCATATAGTTGGCTCTTGTTTCATTAGCTACCACTGAGGTACTATTGGATACCTTAATATTTTAGTTTGAATACATTCATTCTTATGCTAATAATAATTAATTAAATAAGTTATAGGCTACCTTCCACAAGAGATGGGCTATTTGTTGTCTGTATGCCTGCAATTCCAGCAGCTACCACCAGCAGGATGATCATATCCCAGAGACCCAATAGAAATATTGGATTGTTGGAAAAGTCATGATGTATTTTTTCTGTTTTTCGTTGCAAAAACGCATCATGACTTTTCCGACAACCAAATATATGAGAAACTGGTGCCTCAGACATTGTCTAATTGTGTGTGACCCCAGCAACTGTGCTGATTTGTAACACACTTAACTTTTCACTGAGATAGCACTATTAAAAAAATCACTCATATCAACAGATATAAAATAAGTGGCACATTTTTTTAATACATTTTATACCTTTTCACAATGTTTTTTGCATCAGTAACTTTCTCTTCTCGCACTACCAATGACTATTAACTCCATTCAGAAATCCAAAACCATACAAAATTTTTCTTGGGCCTTTTCAGGTCTACTTGTCAGCTTTTATTCAACATAATCCTATTATTGACCATCGTTATACATAATTAAGGCCTTTTATACTTTGAGAAAGTATGTTTACTTTCAACTGTAACGATCTTTTTCTTAATTCAAGAGCACTGTTTGATTGAACACAAGTTGTTTTTTCAATATTCCCCCTCACTCCATCTCAACATTCAATTTTTTTTTTTTTTTTTTTTTTTTTTTTAGCTGAGCCAGCTCAGGCTGGGCATCGAACTGCTGTTGCTCAGACTCAGCTCACACTCTTGGGCGAGCTCTTAACCAACTGAACCACTTGGCCGTCCCTTAACATTCAATTTTACAACCTTATAAAATAATCTCGAATGTAAGTACAATATTTCTAAATTGTAATGTAATGAATAAATATATCACTTTCTGTAAGGTATGTCTGAATGTTGTTCTATGTTAAAAAGAAGTCATCTCTCTATGAGAAAATTTCATTTATTAATAATAATGGTTATGACTAAGTCTTGGACAAAGTAAATCTATTTAATCCATCCTGCCAGTAAAGCTACTTCTGTTTCTAACTCTAAATATAAATACCCACATTTAGAAAAAAAGAAATGAAAAGAGCAAACACTAGAGACAAACATCATCTAAGGCCTTCTTCAAATTATTCTAAGAAATATTGTATGTGCCAAGAGTTCTAAAAGATTGTCCTCTCAGGTAGGCAAATATGAAAATGCTATTTATATATTCCTGGTTTATGATCATCATAGATCTAAAATTTGGCTCAGAATCCAGGTCAATGTAAAAAGAAATGACTTAACATCAAAAAATACAGGTGCAGCTACAATTCAATTACATATTTCCCCCTTTTTGTAGGGTGTGTCTTTGTTCTCACAGCTGGGAGGGTCTTGCTTGAAATTTTCAACAAAGAAAGCCACCACATTAAAGAACTCTAGAAATTCCTGTTACCAAAACTGTAGCAATAACCGTGCAATTTTCCCTTGCCTTTCTTAAAGATATTATGTGCTTTAATCTCCTGTTTGTCTCTACTCATCACATTTGGCAAAGTCCATTAACAATAGAAATGAAAACAATCATTTGAAAACAAAGCTTAGGAAAAAAACCACATATGAAATATTTAATAACCAACATGTCTTATGAATTTACTTTTAATTTTTGGAAAAGAAAAAAAATTGGAAATAACCTCAGGCATTCTGTTGCTGTTTTAAGTTTTTGTTGTAATTACTCAATTTTAGTTTTGCCTAAAGGAAGAAAATAAAATAAAAACAATTATGATCTCAATAAGAACTGTCATCTTAAACCCAAATTGTTGATTTTTCATCCATTCAGTTTCCTTCATGTATAAATGTGCTTTTTACCGCTAGTGTTTTATCAGTTTAACAGTCATAATTTATACAAAACACACAGATGGTCTCAGAAATAGTAAAAGTTTCAGATGTTATAACTTCCTAGCATATGGAACATTATCATGAATCATCATTTTGGCAGCATTTGAATGATTTTAAAATTACTTGTACATTAACATCCTGGCATCACTTCATAGTCATAGGTTATTGCAACTTTAAATTGTTTTATTCTGATTGGTGGCGGTTGTTATAATACTGACTCTGAACCACTTCTATGTAGGGGAACTGGTGTTCTTTAATTATGGGATAGAACCCTGTAGACAGCAAAAGGTAAATGAAGATCCTATAATAAATTAAACATTTTGGCATAAACTGTAATATTATTTTTTTTAATTCAATATATGATACAACAGGATGTCCCCAGGGTCTTTTAAAAATCTAATTTACTATCGTGGTTTTAACTGTTAACATTACAAAACATGTACAGATACACACATGTGCACACACACAAAACACAACTTTTTGGCGAATTTGATTCTCCTGTTTTTAAATAATATGTACATGCTGATGACTCCCATATTCCTCAGAATAGGTTACATTTGTCTGTGGTAAGACATTCTCTCTGACTTAATACAACAAAGATTTATTTCTTATTCATTCTACATGTCCATCATGGGAAGATGGCGGTGTGCGGTAGAAAGCTCTGCTGACCTTGACTCAGGGGCCCAGGCTGCTGGGGTGGCCTCCATGTTGTGGGCACAGTACCCGGCACATGTGGGCTCTGAATGCCACATGGTACAGAGAGTGCAGGAGGCACACTCAGTGGTATTTAATTTCCACTCACAGCCCATGAAGCTGAACTAGTCAAATCTGTCTGCCCGAACAGCAAGGAACTGGGGGGAAAAGTCTTCCATCTGCCCAGGAGGAAGGGAGACTTGCACAGTAATAAGTACTTGTTGTCTACCACAACTCAATTTTTCCTCCACCCTCAACCTCAACTCTGAATTTCTGAGTCATGTTTCCAATTGCTTATTTGGTGTTTACATGAAGATATCTAATAAGAATTTCTAATTACAATGTCTACAACTGAGCTCTTGATGCCTTCCTCCCCATTCTTTTCCTTCTACAATCAATGGCATCTCAGTTAAGGGCATCTCTATCTTTTCAGTTGCTCGGATCAATCAATTAAGGCAATCCTTGACTCTTCTCTTTCTCTGACAAGCCATATCCAATTTGTTAGCAAATTCTGATGGCTATTCCTTCAGAGCAGATCCGGACTCTAACCACGCCTCATGACCTCCCCTCCTAGCAGACTGGTCCAAACCACTGTTTCCCTCTTGCCTAGATTATTGCAAAAGCTGCCAACTTGTCTCCCTGTTTCTGCCATTATCACCATTCAGTGTGTTCTACAGACAGCCAAGGATTCTGCTGAGACACCCCTGATGCTTTACGCCTCATTCAGGAGAAAAGTCAAACTATTTACAAGGCCTATAAGGTTCTATATAGTCTGGCTAGTCTCTGTAAACGTTATCTCCTTCAAATCTCGACTTGGATCACTCTACCCAACCCACACTGACCACATTGCTCCTTTTGGAAAGTGTTAGGCTGCCCTTCCTAAGGGTCTTTAAACTTACTGTTTAGTCCACTTGGAAGACTTTTCCAGATACCTATATAGTTCCCATCCTCAACTTCTTTTAAGTCTTTATATGAAGCATTCTCTGGTTATCCTATTTAAAACTGAAATTCTACCCCAATCCTAATTAATCCGTCTATGCCTTTACTACTTCATTTTATAGAACTTATTATAGTCTAACATAGTATATATTATACTATCTATTTTGATTTTATCTGTATACTGAATCACATAAACTGCAAAAGGGCATTCACTGATAACTGTTTAATGCTGCATGTCCAAGACAGAGAATTTTATCATTCATTTGTAGTAAACACAAATAGGTGATCAGGAAAGACCTGAGAGAGGAGATGAATGATGGTTTTCATGTGTTTGAATCATTAGCTCAGGGAAATGGGAATTACAGATAATTATCATTAAATGACTTAAAATATGTTTTTAAAGGAAAATATTATCTTAACTGTGCATCAATCTAAAAGGAATCTGTTATCACTAATAAGATAGGCATTTGTCCCTCTATTCTCCATTCCCCTGTACTCAACTCCATTTCTCAAAACCAATATTTTCTTATATAGTTGACTTTGTCATGTGACTCTTTAGCACCTCTTAAAAGTAGAGCTAGGTTATGCTTACCCCAATTCCTAGAATTATGAAAATCCATTGAAGACTCATTCTTATTCAGATCAGTGCAAGAAAAATGCTTGGATTTCTTTCAAGGTCCCTGAAACCTTGTCTGCCATAACCGTCTCTATGTTTTTCACTGTTTAATTCTCTTGCTAATCTGCTAATTGGTTGTTCATAAATGGTGCAAGCATTTACTAGGAACATGTGGCCTGTGTTCTAACTTTGTTCTTCCACAAGTTTAGCACAATATATTCTCCTGGGGAATTTTAAATCTTGACCAAAGGATTCACAGTGGACAGAGAGTATGTGCAGAACAAAGAAAAGAATAAAGTGGAATACTGAGCAATAGTATTGATAGAATTAATGAGAGTTGGTTATGTAGGTGCTTTAGTAAACACCTTACAAAATAGGAAAACACAAAAACAAAGCAGAGTCACATATTATTAAGAAGAAAATACACATTACTACAGAGGGCAGGCTTCTCTGCTTGTATCACAACAGCAATGTGAAATCTAATAATCAAGTCACACAATTTTATTTTGGAACGAGTAAATCCATCATTAACCATCAATTGGAATCAGATTTTATTTTTTGGAAAACAATACTGAACTCTATAGGATAGAAAAGCAATTCAAAAAGTAGAAAGAG
Source organism: Aselliscus stoliczkanus (assembly GCA_033961575.1). Taxonomy (NCBI): domain Eukaryota; kingdom Metazoa; phylum Chordata; class Mammalia; order Chiroptera; family Hipposideridae; genus Aselliscus; species Aselliscus stoliczkanus. The sequence goes on along the minus strand of CM066729.1, from coordinate 98,012,840 downwards.
AAAAAATTCTGCAGTGAATTAAGAGGCCTTCTGGAAACATACTATATTACTGGGTTTTTTTCTTTTTTTGGTTTTGGTTTTTTTATTTACAATTAATTTTTACTGTGACATATAGAAGTGTGATATACCCTGAGTAATAATAATTAAAGGTCATACACAAAAGTGGTAACTTTAAGACACTAACATAGAAATTATAGTTTTCTATTAATCTCCAAATTAAACAACATAAATTTTCCTCTTATTTTCATGTTAATATAGGGAGAACTAAAATATATTTAATTTAAAAGAAAAATTAAAAGCGGGAGATAATGCAACCCTTTATTTAAAAGAAAAAAGCCAAAAAACACCTTTTTTCTCTTTCTTTGATGAAGATATAAACAGTTAGATCTATAAATGTTCCCCACTGCCAAATTAAATACTCACAGTTATTCTCTCATCTTTGTCATCCAGTGGAGAGCCATCTTTCTTCCATGAAATGGTGGGTTCAGGATGGCCTCGTGGGGGTTGGCATTCCATCACTGCAGGCTCTCCCACAGCCACCATGACATCGGAAGGGTTTTGTCGGAAGTCATCCCGCAGTACTGCAGCAACAAGATTAAATCATTACACTCAACAGTGATATATACATTCCTGACCACTGAAATTCAGCAAAAGAGACAGTTATTGTAATAAACTACTCCTAATAGCTATCTCCATGCATCTTGGAGAATCTATATCTACTTACGCACATAGGCAATTTAATAAAGATATCTGACCTTAAACATACATGACACGGGTAATTTGATATTCTTGTTTGGCCAGTGGGCAAGTGTGTTTTGATGGTTTGTACCCTCACAGGGAGCAAATTTGGCTAAATTTCACTTGCTTTTCTTCTCTGCAAGCTGCCTATGTTTTCTCATCCATATGCTCATGAATATAGCAGAATCCTCCTTTTTGCTGACCTGATGTATTGGGATGAAGCTTTCTATTATTAAATCCATTACAGACACCTACACACCAAAATATTAAAAGCAAAAGTACATACACTTCCAAACATTCATTCATTTTAGATAGTTTAGATATTTCAAACTAGTGTGTAGGGATATACAATCAGTATAATTCAAATATGCTCATTATAAAAACTTTAGATACATTTGCAAAGTGACTATCCTATATTCAAAATACTGTGTTTCTCCATTATCACTGAGTGAAGGTCAGTGATAGAAGGACCAATGACAATCACGGCACTGTTACCAACAACGTCACTTTGTGTGTCCTGTATTTTTGGGTTTGGGGTTTTCATGGGGAAGAGGGTAAATGTTATTTAATTTAATCCTAAAACCTATCCAGGGTAAAAGATATTATTAACCCCACATATATTATTAACCCTATATTTTAAAGGAGAAAACGATTTATTACTGTAATCTCAGCTGGATGCTATTGTGATATTAATATACTGCAAAATAAGCAGTATTGCAACACTTTGTATCTGTTGGAATAAAACACAGAAAATAAACCGAGTATGTATTTCAAAAATAGTTCATACAGTAAAATTGCCCTCTGTACCTTGTTAACATCAAGAAATCAGGAACTATTTGCAACCACTTAGTCTAAAATCATAAGTCTGTCATTTACTAGATAGGTAACCTTGAACAGAACCTCTTTTTCCCTTCCTATTTACAAAGCAGGCATGGAGATATATACACTTCAATAAAAGTCCAAAAATGTTGGTTTTGTTTCTCTCACTCTGTTATCCCGTGTACAATAAAATATGAACAATTTTAGTAATCTAACGTAAAATGGTACTTAAAATGTTTGTTGCTATGTTAGGTGCATTGATTTGAAGTGACAAATATTATTTTTTTACAGTATATTGAATTGAATATTTGATGCTACAAATTTGTACTGAAACCAATGTTTTCCCATTCCAATGGCATGTAAAAGCACTTTCATGGATGAAGTACAGCACTGTAAAAAAACTTATGCTCAAACTGTTATTATACTTCAAAAGTCACTTAAATTTTGGTTTCAAAACCTCAAACAAGCTTAGAGCCTTACAAAATCCAGTATTTTTCTCTCGCAATTCTCTAGTTTTTCTTCCTTTAAACTAAGGATGTGCTCACATCTGAATAAGCCTTAACATACACTCAAACAAAACCATTTTTACATCTGCATATTTAGACAACTTGGTTACATTCTAACTATGGGAACACTTGGAAAATACTACTTCAAAGAGAAGACTTAAGTCCTCATCTTTGGAAAGAAAAGGAAAAGGAAAGAGAAAAGGAAGTATGATACCACCACTGTTCTAACTTCAGTGATGAACATTATTTATTAATAAACACAAAGCTAAACCTTGTTGAACTGCTGTTACTACATTAAAAAAAAAAGAGTATGAAGACCGTCACTATTTATAAACTTATATTATGATTAGGTGATACAAATATACCACAAATAAAATGCAAGGTTTATAGAAAAAGCAAATAATTGACCTTAGTTTGCCTTTACTAGATTGGCTTATTAATCTAAGATAACACCTCTGAAAAATGTTAACGCCCTTGAAACAAGCAAAAGTAAAATATGTTCCAAATAAAAATAAATAATTTGCCCAATTTTTCTATTTGGTGAGCTTAAAACCAACAGTAACACTATATCTTATTTACAAATTGAGATTGTATCTCAAATAAACCAATGACTAATAAAATGTCTTTCATAATATCAAAGGTCTAAGTCAGATAAATCAAAATTTCTTTTCAATTTACTATATTATTTGAGTTTTTCAGTATATAATGAAAAGCTAACAAATGTAATCCATTAAAGATTGTTGCTCAGATAATGCTCGTATAATTATTTTTGCAGCTGTAAAGCATAAAACTCCTGTATTGCCTACGGCTACAGGCAACCCCGCATAGTTACGAATTTAAAATTTCTTTTTCTTTTCTATAAAAGAAACTTCTCTTCCTTATACTAGTCCTGAACATTTCCTTTAGGGGAAAAACAGTATGTGTCATATTATAAAATAATATGAACTTTTAGTTAAATTAACCAATTTTCATAATCCATGTATATAAGTAATTAAAAATTGAATTCATTTGATTGGCAGCATCTTGGCAGAAGAACTAATGGTATCCATATGTATTCTCAAATATGGATCCTTTTCTGAAAAAAAAACTCTTCTTCTCTAGCATCTCTAATAATCAAAGTGTATATTTTGATAGTATGAAATAGTATGAATAGTATGAAATTCTAAAATCTGTAACTAAGTTTTAAAAAGATTTCTAATATTACATTTCTTCCATATTCATGTAATTGTTTCATGTTTATGGGTTGGTACAATTCATGTAATTGTTTCATGTTTATGTAATTTGGCTCAACCGTTTCTGAATGTTTTTTACTCTCTTAAATTAGAAAAAGCATAAACTCACTAAATCTCTTAATCTCCTGGAAGTTTTTTGTCTAAAAAGCGTTAACTAAAATTTATTCATTAAGACATATAATATTTATCTTTCTGAAAAGCTAAATATCACTTTTAACACAATTCTCAGAAATAAGTAAACAAGTTTTCAGAAGAGGGTTCTAAAATTCAGTGGTGACTATTTGGGTGATGTTGAGAAGATGGAGCCAAGTGAAAAAAGGTGTTACAGAGGAATTGTTTCAACTATTATGGAGAGTTTAATATTTGTAATATACTCTTTAAGGACATTTTCAAAAATTTTAGAACTGAATAAAACATAAAACTATAGAATAAGTAGGCGTCTTTGATATCCTTGACAACATCTAATCCATCCCATGAAATAGAGGCAACTGAGTCTTGAGAAACATTGTCAGTAGCTCATGTTATTTGTCAGGAAGAGACCGAACATATAGATATCTCAATTTCCAATGCAGTACTTTTTTTTCTTTTAACCATGTCACCATTTTACTGTAAATGCAATTCTATCTAATCCATTGTATATTCAACAAATCCACTTCCTTGTTGCAGACGGCTTGACTTTTGGTGATTGTACTGCAGTCTCATGACTACCCAATGCTGGAAAGGCTCAAGTGCTCCTAAAATTAATGTTGTTCCCTAATCATGTGGTGAACATCTGGGAACTGCAATAACTACAATGTCTTTGGCTTCATGAATTACACAGACGCAGTGAAGTAAGGGGCCTGAGGGATGTATGATACAAACATTTTCTTTGAAAAATTAGTAATCTAAGAGTGGGGGACGGGAGCGCACATCACATAAATAATAATGATGATGATGATAATGATAATGTTAGCAATATAATAGCAATAGTAGCAATGGTGGATGTTTCCTGATCATTGACTATGTAGAGAACCATGCCAAGTATCTACTCATTTAGTCCTCATAACAAAGTGATGACAAAGTGAATTTACAGTTGAACAATTAAGTTCGCGAACTTATTCCAAAGATGTTGCTAACCTTTTTTGATATCACAGGGACTATTCATTATGAATTTGAACCAACTGTACAAACAGTTAACCATTTTACTATTTGGAAGTGCTGAAAAGGCTGCGTGAAAAAGTTAGATGACCTGAATTTTTCACTAAAAATTCATGGCTCTTGCATCACGACAATGCATCAGCTCACACGGCACTGTCTGTGAGGGAGTTTTGAGCCAGCAAACAAATAACTGTATTGGAACACCTTTCCTACTTACCTGATCTGGACCCCAATGATTTCTTTCGTTACCCAAAGATAAGGGAAACATTGAAAGGAGACATTTTGATGACATTCAGGACATCAAGGGTAATATGATGAAAGCTATGATGGCCATTCCAGAAAAAGAGTTCCAAAATTTCTTTAAAGGGTGGACTAGGGGCTGGCTGGTGTTGGTGCAAAGCTTCTCAGGGGAGTACTTTGAAGATGACCGTAGTGATATTCTGCAATAAGGGATGTAGCACTATTTCTAGGATGAGTTTGCAAACTTAATTGTCAGACCTCATATTTGTTTCACTTTATGAATGAGGAATTTGTAAATATTTAGCAGGAGAACTAGAACACAGATCTCCAGTTCACCAAGGACCCTTCTCTTTCAACTGGTCCACCTAACTGGTCTTATCTTAATATAGCATTCATAATTCTAAATGAAAATATGATTAATATTTCAGTCTCTTTCCATTAGAAAAGAAGTTGAGTGAGAAATTTCCCTTCTGAAAGTCAGCTGGCTGTCTTTAAATATATTCTGCATTCTTCTGTTTTCTCAAGTGGTTTCATGTTTTGAAGGGGCCGCTACAAACTTTCAGAAGCAGGTTAAGAATTACAGTACATCATCCAGCTTATGTATGATATGCTAACCTTTCTCAATGGTTCTGCTTTATTTCAACAACAGAATGATTTTAAAAGCTGCACAATAAGTGTTTTAATTAAATATGGGCCTTTTAATTAGAAGTAGGTATCTTGGGAAAAACAAAGGATGATAATAATGTAGTTCTGGGATTTCCCCCCCCACACACACACATTTAAAAGACTACTTTGTCTATCAAACCTTGCAACAAATAGTAGTAAACTTTTAACTGTGGAAAAAAAAAAGTCAATGAAATCCTTTAAAACTAAGGTATAATAGAGGAAACAATAGATGAGGAAGTATATTCTGAAAGACAAAGAAAGTTTATAGAGGCTCACCTCTGTTACAATGTACCACTTCAAATGCTTTCAAAACTACTAATAACTTACTTAGTCTTTAATTTTGAAAAGAGACTATATTACTCATTTCTACGATATCTCTAATTCTCTACCTTAATGCCCACTTACATGCTGATATAAATAAATGTTATCTAATTTCAAAATAACTATCATTCTTTCATTCAACACATCTGTATGGAGTACATACTTTGTGCCTAGAACCTGTGCTATAACTTTGGTGTTTTCTTTGTAGCGGAATTTATATAAATGTTGATGTCTGTTAAGAAACAACATTAATCTTCATCTTGTCAAAAATGGTAATAAAATAGGGTTTTATTGAAGTTATTTTGTATTAAGATAGATGTTTTGGGAACTAGTTTATCGTAATTGCTTTTATAATTATTTGCATTGCCACTTTGTAAACTCACAGCATCACCCAGAAGGGTAGAGTGTTATCTGAGGTACAAATGTGTTCAAAAATCTTTTAACATTTCTTAAGAGAAAATATTTTCAAACTTTTAAAAATATTCCAATGAAAAGGATGAATATACAGAAAGATACCTTAACCTGTTGAAGAGAAAAACTAAAATGATGACATGTAAAATAAGATTTCATGAGGTATTATCCCTCTATACCATCCTTTTCTAAAGCTAAGAATGTGATATTTTATTTATTTATTTATTTATTTATTTATTTATTTAAGCTGAGCCATCCTGCCACCTGTTGGCAGCTTAGCGGCAGCTCAGCTCGGGCTGGGCATAGAACTGAAGAATGTGATATTTTAAATGATACATGCAAACATCAATTCTATATAAAGTTATGATTTAATCATGACTGTTTCCTAAAAATACATATTTAGTTTTAAAAATGACACTGAATATATCTATGAATACTCTTCAATAATTATGTCATTTTTTTACTTATGTTTTTTATAGCATGCAACTTTATTTTTAAACCTTAAATTATGCTGTGGTTAAGTTCTTGGAAGAAAATATGCTGGTAAAAGCACTTATTTTCTTAACTACTAGAGCTTTGAAGATTTCACAAACCTCTTATTCACTACCCTAGGAAAGCAGTTTCTTTCCTTTTCTTTTTTTTTTCCAAAACATTATACATTCTGAAAAGTTATATAATATTGATAAATGTTAAACATTACTCAACCAGAATAGATACAGAACATTACAAACACAAAGAGAAGCTATTACTGCAATAAAAGAAATTAATAACAATGTATTTGTTTGTTTCTTAAAATAATATATGATGGAGGAGCAAACACAGTTGCATGACTGTGTTTTGTGGGGCTGCAGCAATGAGGACACCCCATTCCTGGTCTTTTAATGGTTAGAATTACTTCCAGATTGGGTCCTAGCTTAAAAGATATTCCCATTTTGCAGAAACATGAACACCATAATGGTGTTTTCTATGAAAAGCCCTCATGGCTACCCACATTCAACGTTTCATGGTTTCATTGCTTCACATCAGGAGTCAACAACATCACAAAAACACTAAGTCATTAAGACAAAGGGAAGGTAAGTTTGGCATACCAGATTTAAGTTAAAATCTGTAATGTATTCCATAGAAAGGTGTGCATCAAAAAGGATCAACATCTATGTAGTTAACATTCAGCAGACTTGATGTCTGAGAGATCATTAAAAAAATTTACTGCCATAGTAAGTCAAGTTGCTAAAACCCATGTTCTAACTTAAAGATGTCAGTAGCTTACTTAGATGTTTGCATTGTACACACTTCAAACTGAACTATAAGTGAATTAAAAATGCAGCATTTATAAAACACCATTTTATAAGGTATTATTTGTAAATATATTTATTGAGGAATCAAACACCAGAAGTCAGAAATTTCAGCATCACCCCACACGCTTCAACTATGCTGTGATTTTAATAGCTGTATTCACAATGACTCAGTTATTTCCATACAAAACAGAGGGTTTTACATTGCATCTTGCTGGAGTTATTATGAAGACTAATTATTTAGTGTTTGTACAGGACTTGCCATTTATATGGGGCATTACATCTGCAAAGAAGTATTACTTAGTCACTATGTGAGGAATTGCCAAATTTCTCAGCTGCCAGTACAAACGGAAAGGAGGACAAAGAATGCCATTGATGAGGGTTTCCAAGTGCCAGAGCAAAAGTCATACTCAGGAGTAGCTTGGCAGGGTTAAAAAAACACAGACAGATGAGGATATCTATACTATAGGACCCTGATTGGGCATGTGGTCTTTCTTTAATAAAAATCTAACTTTTTATTTAGTGCCATGCACTGAGAGGGTCCTGGATCAAAGGAATGTCCTTGTGTATTGATTGTCTGGCTCTTTATATTCAAATATCAGCCTCATGAGAACAGGGAGTTTGTCTTAGTTACTCTCTATATCTAGTGTCTAGAATAACACCCATAACATAGCAGGCTTTCAGTCAATGTTTATAATACTCCCCCTGTGTCCTAGGTATCATATATGAAACAGGACTAAAATCGGCATGAGTCCTACATCCATGGTCATCAAGGTATAGGGGAGTACACAGACAATACTCACGAATAAACATATTCGTAAATATACAACTATCATTGTGATATATGCCATGAAGGAAATGGATAGGATGCTGTGTGAGAAACTACTGAAGAACATAATTTAGGTTGTGGTGAGGGAACACTGAGGAAGAACGAGTTAAGCTGAAGCCTGGACAATGAGTAAAACTTCTCCTAGAAGTGTGGATTGCAGGCAAAGGAAATAACCTAGGCTGATGAGAAAACTCAGTACAGTCAATGAACTGGAAAAGGCTTGGGCCCTGTGTACGAGAACAGGTTGACAGCAGTGCAACAGGAGGTAGGTAGGGAAGGTAGGGACCAGATTTGCTGATAAAGGGTCACCTTTTATTTTCATTCCTCTGGGAAGCCACTTCAGCGGCTTTTAAGCACAGCTGCCTCATGATGGAATTATCATATTTAAATATGCATGATACCTGTTCTGCGAATGAAATGGAGAGGGCCATAAGAATTGGAGGTGGAGAGTCCAAATAGAAGACTATAACAGTAATGAAAGGGAATTTGATGATGGTTTTATACTGTTCTCACGACACTGGTTTTGGTGCAAAGGGAGACAGAGTAGAGGTGTATATTGGACTTAAAAATTGAAATAACTTCTTGAGAGGTGGAACTGATGGAAAGGTATCAAGAATGATACCCAGGTTTTTCATTTAAGTAACTGAAAATGCCATTTTTAAGGTGTAGGGGCATAGATACACAATATACAAATAAATCTTCCCATGAAGAAGAATAAGAAAACTATATGGGGAGGGGGGTTACTACTTTGTGAGGGGTATAAATGTCTAACTATTACATTGTTTTGCACACCTGAAACTAAGAAAGAAAGAAAGAAAGAAAGAAAGAAAGAAAGAAAGAAAGAAAGAAAGAAAGAAAGAAAGAAAGAAAGGAAGGAAGGAAGGAAGGAAGGAAGGAAGGAAGGAAGGAAGGAAAAACAATATGTGTGGCATAATTTGAGAGTATAGGGATAATCTGGAATCTATTTTGTGGATATTATTTCAGATCATTTTTAACTGAAAAACTGAAACAAATCTAATGTATTTTAATTACACATACATATATACAAACATGATTTTATATATATGTATATGTGTGATATATATGATATACATATGGCCACCAATAACTGATATGGCATCCACATTGAGCGGCAAATTATAGTAAAAACTCAACTCAGAACATTATAGGGCATTTTCAGGACTGCAATAGATTAAGTTAAATTATTTAACTTAATTTACTTAAGATTAAGTTAAATTACTTAACTTCAATAAAAATTGAAGTATAAGAGAATCAATGTTAAATGTTGTTACATAATTAGACCAATCAGAGAGTTCACATTCTCAGAAGTTTACAAACTGTCTAAAGCATAATGAAGTTTCCCTGGAAATATGCTGAATCACCAAACTCCTAAGGATTTCTTTGTGATTCACTACTTTATTCACTCAATGAAAGCACTGGGTTCTGTGTTTAGAGGTGGCGACTAATAAGAAACACAAGACATAGATCTCTGCTTTCAAAGCACTTATTTGAGATTTTTTTTTCTCTCTCTCTCTCTCTCTCTCTCTCTCTCTCTCTTTTTAATTTTGTCACAGAATGCTTTGTTCAATTGAAATTTTAGACAAAAATTTAACATGCAAAACAGATAAAGTGATTATTTCACTTACCCATCTGGGCTGGCCTGCAGAAAAATTCAGGTCTACTGTTAAACTGACAAATGGGAGGTTAAATAAATTTCCCTAGCACCTATAGCTCTATTGTACGCAGTCAGTAAGTTATAAATTTGGGATTTGGACCCAAATTCAGTTGGATGTCAAAGCCTGAACTTTTAGTGCTAAACTCTATTGGTCCTTTAGGAGATAGATACTCAGACTTGAATGTCTCCATGTGTAAGATAACGCACTTTAGTACCATTTTAAAATACAGTCAGCTTTCACTGTCACATTGAAATGAATTGTGGAGGAGTTCTTCATTCCTTGTGTTAAAAATAATGCCTTGAAAGGCCTATATTACTATAGCTTATAAAATCATAACTTTATATAAATTAGATTATATAAACACTTCTACTTCCACTCCCAGTTGTAAGTGGGGACCTAATGTCAAGAGCTAAAAGGACTCAAGGTGGTACAATGAGTTACTAGATGTAGTAGGACTAGATCTTCAAATAACTGTTTTTATGAAGGCATATATTTTAAAGCACTTAAGAAAAAACTAGAATATTTTCTAATTAAAATGTTTGCTTGGAAATAAAGGTGGTTGTAAAAAACAAACAAACAAACAAAAGAACCAGGTGGGGTTTTTTTTACCCTCCCAAGGGCAAGATGCCAGCAGCTAACCAGGAGAAAGGTGAAAAGGAGTTTTCGCATTTTATGGAATGTCTAATGGTAACAGTCTCAAGGGAGAAAAGTCCTCACAGTTTAAAATGATCTCATTAAAACCTCTCTAGTAATTGGGAAGAGCCGGGGAAAAAAGCGATTGGATTAAAACAAAACAAACAAACAAAAAACTGTTCTCACTAATGCATCTTTGTGCAGCATAATTAAGATTGCCAATTATAACATTTCCCCCACCCACCAAAAGGAATATTTAAGCAATAGGAAAAAATGAAGTCTAAATTGCACACAGCACATCAGCTAAACGAAGGGTCTTTAATTGGTGACAATGGGCCCTAAATCACTGTTACTATTCCCTAACCTAACTTTCAGATCTGTTCATTTCTTTTCTCTTCGTCTCTCACAGGCTGTCTGAGGCTTCAACATAATAATGACAAGTACTGTAACAGAGTTTTCAATCTCAACGGAATATCACAAACATGCAATTGTGTATCTGTGCAGGCTGTCTTTTCCTAACAAACTACCAACAGCCCTTGGGAGAGTTCTCAGCATTCAGCTCTTTGGCAGACAAAGTTTAAGACCTCCTTCTGCTGATAACAGGAGTCATGCTAACAAGCCCTGACTAAAAGTACTCAGGATTAAATTAACAGAGAAGCAAACCATTTTATAACTCCTATTAACAGAGCTATCTTTACCAGTAACACTCTGTTTTGTGCACTATAAAAGTTATGCTTCCTCCGGAAGTATGAGAAGCAAAAGAAAAAAATACTGAATATCAAAAAACAATAAAAAGAAATGTTTTATCAGAATATACACATTGAATGTTGAATCATTGCTAAGTGTTATTTGTGTGTATTCCTATTTTGACATCAGATAATGGAAATGCAAACTGTTTAGAATGCAGGCCGATTCTTTGCTACCAAAATCACACCTATCCACAGCTCTTGGACACCTGAACCTCAGTGTAAAATTCAGGTGAGTTTACTATACACAAAACACAGTCAGTCATTAATCCAGGACACTAATCCCATTTGGAGGGTTGGGACCAGCCAATCGGACACTGATGAGAATCTCTGGCCAAAGTGGCCTAGCAAAAGTTCTAGTTCAGAGCAGCTAAAAAAATACTTTATAATTATCTTTTTAAAAAAATCATAACTCTTCTAGATAGTAAGAAACATGTCATGCGTCATTGGCTACTGTGCCTGAGAAGGCCTAATTCAGTCTCCCTCACAAACACCTTACTGGGGTCCCCTCCAATAATACGAAAGACCATGTACTCTTTTCTGACCTCAAAACTGATATTTAATAAGTTTATATGACCATAAAATTTAAAATTTCTGGCATATCATAAACATTAAATTCAAAATAGAACTGTTTTGCCTCTTCTAAGGGCATCTGATGAATAAAGATGGCTATTCAGTGGATGCCCACCATGGTCTATTCAAATATATGTATAAACTCTTTTTAAGTTGTAAATTTTATTATTCCTTTCTCTGTGAAGTTGTATTTCCATTCCGATCCCACCCAATTTTATCCTCCTGCAATATGTTTTTATGCTTGAAAGGTTTATTGTTGTTGTTTACTGATCAGCCTATACCATTCTCAGCTTTGAAATGAGGAACTGTGAAACTAACTGCTCCTATGTTTGCTGCCCTGTAGGTTTTCACCCTTCTGCAGGGGCATCATACACATACTCTGGATACCTGAACACTGTCTTTCATATTTCAAGTGAAAGGTCAAGTAGGAAAAGAGAGGGGCAAAGGGAATTCCACAGCAAGGGCATTTTCAGGCACATCAGCTTTAGGAATGATTCACAGGGAGAGTGAGAATCTAGAAAATGCAGAACAACCCTGCCCCTGGGTCCACCTTTGAAATGTACAGGTATTCTGGTTGGAAGGCCACTGCCCTACATAAAGCCCTCACTACCACTAATCTAGTCATCAGCTGTGAAGAATTAGCAAATCAGCTCTGTTACAATCAGGGCCACTATCCAAAGGCCTGGCACGCACGGGACCTCATAAATGAACAGGAATTAACTTCGGTGAATAAAATTTTAGGTAAATTTCATAAATTTGAGCTATTGCCTCTGCGTTGTATACTCTTGGTTGGAATTTTTTTTTTTTTTTTTTTTTTAAGATTTTTATTGGGGAATTGGGGAAGGGGAACAGCGTTGGGGAACCGGGGAAGGGGAACAGACAAATTGCTGTCCTTTTGTTCTTCAGTCTAGTTGAGGAGGACTTTGCTTCACTGGCCCATGTTGGTATAGTCATTACGCTCTTCTTGGATGAGGCAGCTCGGTCGCCGGCCTCAACATGGTCGCTCACTGCGGCTATTGGCAGCTCACGCTGGCTGCCAGCCACTCACACTGACTGCCGGCCTCTCACTGTAGCCTATGGAAGCCCATGCAGCAGGGGCTACAGCCTACACCGTTGCCGGGGCTCCCACAGCCCAGCTCCAGGTGGAGCTGTTGTTAGCTGTAGAGGGCAGTGTCACTGGCCCTCATATGTGGGATCCGAACCGGGGCTGCTGGCATCCCAAAACCAGCTCTTAACCAATGCGCCACTCAGCCGGCCCTGGAAAATTTTTTAAAAAAACAACCTAAATCAAAAACAACTGTTAATTTTATTGCGTACAGTAAGTTACCTAAGGCTTAATAGATTATAAAATACAATCATAAACGATGGAATAGTCAAAACAATCAAATCGCAAAAACTTAGTCTACTGGGTGAAGAGGGCCAAACGATTTCTCTGGAGATTTTAAGACCTCTGCTTATAATGAAGAACAAATGGTTCCTAGAACCAGGTTAGCTACCCAGTTTTTGAAAATATCCTACAACCAACTTAAAGAACTATAAACCCATTAGCAACTTCAAGGAACTCAAATAAATACAAAGAAACCTCTGAGTTTCTCTACAAGGCTGGCAACCTTTGGATTACATTTCTCTTTTAACAGACCCCAGGTTGGACCAGTAACAGTTCTTGTAAATTAAACAAATGTAAAAGGTTTTGTTTTTCCACAAAGAGCAGCTGGAACTCGTGCTTTTTTGACTATTTTTTTATCTTTTTTTTTTCTAAGTGCTGAAACTTGTTACTATTTTTATTGAACCAAGTAGTTTATAACTAGTCAATAAAATCTCTGATTATCATAAAACTTTTTTTCCGTACTTAAAATATGCTGATAAACATGTTTGTTTGTTTTTGTTGTTGTTGTTTTTTGTTTTTTTGGGGTTTTTTTTGAGGGCAGAGTCACTGGCCCTCACATGTGGGACCCGAACCGGGGCCGCTGGCTTCCCAAGACCAGCACTTAACCACTGCGCCACTGGGCCAGCCCTTGTTTTGATTTTTTTTTTAAAGATTTTATTGGGGAATTGGGGGAGGGGAACAGTGTTGGGGAATGGGGGAAGGAGAACAGACAAGTTGCTGTCTTTTTGTTCTTCAGTCTAGTTGCGGGGGACATCGCTTCACTGGCCCATGTTGGTATCATCATTGCGCTTGGTTGCCGGCCTCTGGACGGCCGCTCACAGCAGCTATTGGCAGCTCACGCTGGCTGCCTGCCACTCACTGTAGCCTATGGCAGCCCACTGGAGCAGGGGCTGCAGCCTACACCATCACTGAGGCTCGTGCAGCCCAGCTCCAGGTGGAGCTGTTGATAAACAAGTTTTATAAATGTTTGCTATGCTCCTTGACATACAGGTAATACAAGTTCCCTGTCCATACCAACATTTCATTTAACTAAGAGTTGTAATAAAAAATAAACAAAGAACGGCAAGTTTAGCAATCAATTTTTAATCATACATACTCTATCAACTATGGGAAGAATATACAAAAACTGGTTATTCACAGCACACAATCTTCTAAGTTGCCATTCATGACAATTCAGTTTGACCAAAGAAAGCATACTTGGAGACAATATAATTTAAAAGCCTCACTAAAATCAATATTATAACTTCCTATAGACAAAAATGAATATTTTTCACATTGCAAAATTCAGGACTCTAAAAGTAAACTTGATGTTAAGTTAATTTGATGCATCTATCCTTAATCATGTATATTCCATCTCAAAGAGCTTAATTCCATTAAAAATCTACAAAATTGAAATTCATATTTATTTTCAAAATGGGGATAATTATTGGGCTGGCCGAGTGGCATGATGGTTAAGAGTTGGCTTGGGAAGCCAGAAGCCCCCGTTTGGATCTCACATATGAGGGCCAGTTACGCTGCCCTCTACAGCTAAGGTGGTGAACAACAGCTCCACATGGAGCTGGGCTGCTGTGAGTCCCAGTGACGGTGTGGGCTGCAGCCGCTGCTGCAGTGGGCTGCCACAGGCTACAGTGAGTGGCCGGCAGCAGGTGTGAGCTGCCAAGAGCCGCCATGAGGGTCCATCCAGAGGCCGGCGAGTGACTGCCTCATGCAGGAAGAGTGCAATGACGATACCAACACGGGCCAGTGAAGCAATGTCCTCCACAACTAGACTGAATTACAAAAAAGGACCACAACTTGTCTGTTCCCCTCCCCCCAATTCCCTAATAAAAAATCTTTAAAAAAAAATAATAATGGGGATATTTATCAATAATAATGCAAGGTTACCTTTTTCTGTTAAAGAAATTATAAAACCTTCCCCCTCCCCCCTAGGTGTAAATATACTTTTTCGACCCTTTTAACAGATATCTTTAGGTAAGCAGATAAAGGGTCCGCTTTAATTAATTTTAATTGACAATGACCTACGATTTAATATAAATGAAGTTATGAACTTACAGATATCATGAAACAATCCCATGGTCTTAATGAGCAAAACGTTGTGTCATATAAAAAAAAAGATAATTTATTAGTCAAACAGAAAAAGTATGGCAGAATACCAAACGTCCCATTTGACCTAAATACCAAAAGGCAGGAAATAATGAAATTAAAAACACATTATTGCTCCAACTCTCAATCAAGTTTCTATTTGCTATTTGTTTTTGTTTGTTTAATCATTTTAAATTCACTGTTTCAAAAGAGAATTTTATGTGAACATATGATAATCTGGGATACAGATCATTTAATGGAATGATGTCACAGAACAAATGCAGTGGCAGCATTTCTTACAGTGACTTTTTTCTTTTGTGTTCTCAAGGTCAGAATTAGAAGAAAAAAAATCACTTGAGTTATACATTACGATTTTCTCTTTAGCTTCCAAAAAAATAAAAAGTAATGACCAACATTTCACATAAGAAAAAAATCAGCTATGTTTAATTTTTCTGATTGAAAGTATAAGATTTTAAGATGACTAATTGTATTGTCTTTATCAATTAAATTCTTTATGCTGTTTAAATATTTAAATAATGAAAATAACACTATTTCTCTTTGTTTAGAAACAAAAGAATCAAAGGAAAGGCATTTAAAAGCATCACAACCAGCAAAGGCAAAACCACAAACAGTAATTACACAATGTTCTAGAATTTGAAGAGATCATAGACATGTTGAAAAAGGCAATTAAATATGGAATTTGAAATAAGCACCATACCATATGATAAGTGACAGAAGAAACATGCATTTTACTCCCAAACACTATAAATAATTGACAGCTCCTATCTCTATAATTAATTGATTCAAGTAATACTTGAAAGAAAGTTAAAAATACTGCATTTCTAACAAGGCTAAATGCTGGCTATAAGTCAAGGTAGTCAATTAAAATAGCCTAGATGGTATTATATGGTCATATAAATTCGCATAACAAATAAAACAAATAAGCAAAAGTAAAAATATAAGAAAAAACAAATTAGTAAATTAATTTCTGGTAGGTTTTCTTTTTTTGGTACTTTCATGGCTAAAAAATAAACTCCTAAAAACATTTACAGCACATACATAAGACCTTCTGCACTTCGAATCTGCTCATAATATTTTAATCCATGAACACTGCCTCCTCCAATATAAGTAATGTGATACTTTATTATCTTTACCATCAAAATGAAATTCATACCTTAATCTTTCAGATTATATTCAAAATTGAAATATATTTTGAAGCAACTAAGTTTTAGATAACTACAGTCATATGTCTTCATCAATTAGTGTCAGAATACATGCCTACAAAGAGACTACAAAATAACAGTCCTCTCTTTCTCTGTTAACCCCATATCACTGATCTGCCTTTTTGTTTATTCCTCTTTCAATTCAGTAAACAAACGTTTGAGTTCTACTATGTGTGAGCCCTTGAAAAACTAAGTGTCCATCTATGATTCAGCTAATACGTCAGACTTCACTCCACAAGAACTCAGCAGGCAACCCTCTCTCCCACAATGCTTTTCAGCTCCTACCGGATGGCATACCTGCAACCCCATTTCCCACTTCTTACCTTAGTCCTCAACAATGGGAAATCAGCACATAAAGGAATTTAAAATACATAGACACAGTGTGAGAAGTTTAATCATCTAGGTTAGTACATAATATAAATGTTTTATATAGGGTGGAAGTGTAAGCAGTGGTTATATGTTAGAGGATTTAATTTTAGTTAGAAGCTGCAACTAGAAGCTGTGTTTTGGATGTCGATTTTCTTTCTCTTCTTTTTCTCTCTCTTTAGAATGTTTTATTTATTTTTATTTATTATATTTGACATATAACATTGTATAAATTTAAGGTCTTCAACCTGTTCCTTTGATAGATTTATATATTCTAATATGATGGACATTGGAGTGATATTTATCATATTACATAATTACAGTACAACACTGTTGTCTATATTCATTATATTATGCATCAGATCATTATAGCTTATTAACTGTTGCAAGTTTGTACCCTTAAACATCTGCCCTATGCCCCCACAACCCACAAGCCCTGGTAACTTATCATTTTGCTCTCTGCTTTTATGAATTTGTCTTTTTTTAGATTCCACATATAAGTGATACCATACAGTACTTGTCTTTCTCTGTCTGACTTGTCTCACTTAGCATAATGTGCTTAAATTCCATCCATGTTGTCACAAATGGATGTGGATTTTTTTCTTTTTCTTTTCTTTTTTAATTTTGGACGATCCAATTTATTTCTTATTTATTTATTTTTTAATTAATTATTTTTTTTTAGCTGAGCCATCCTGCCACCTGTTGGCAGCTCAGCGGCAGCTCAGCTTGTGCCGGGGACTGAACCGGCAACCCTGTTGCTCAGAGATCACACTCTTGAGCAAGCTCTTAACCAACTGAGCCATTCAGCCAGCGATGATCCCTTTTATTTGGAAACCCTGAACCTCTTTGTTTTGATCAAAAGTCACATGGCTGTCAGCTTATTACAAAAAAAAAAAAAAGAAAAAAAAGAAAGAAATTCTATGTAAAATAAGTTGTAGCTTTTACATAACAAATATAGTGCCAACTAGTCGAGACCCAGGGTACTGGGGGTTGTAAAGAAACCTTTATCATCGTTTCTCTACAGCTGCTGCCATCGGTGTCCTTATGCTGCCTCTTATCAAAGCTGCCAATTCTTTAATCTCAGCATTTAATGTATGTGTGACACATTCCATTTCTTCTTGGTCTTTATTAGCACTGGAAGATATTGTACCTGCCATCAGTCCTGCGAGATAACTACTGAGACTGCTCCTTTCACACTTGATTATGGTTTCTTGAATCAAAACAGGGTTTTTCTGGGTTCTGAGGATGTGGTTTGTGTATAAGTCTCTCATCTGCTGAAATGATATTTGCAAATGAAATATCGGTGAATTTAAGTTCCATTGTTTTCTCTACAGGACCAACTACAGAATGTTCTTGCTCATATGTTTTGGTTCTTGGGGCACCAATCAGAGATTTCACAATGCAAAGCAGTCCCCACTCCGTGCTAAGAAATCTAGGGCTGTGCATCTTTCCAGAAGGATCTATATGTCCGTCCAGTACACATCAACTCCAACCTCACTTGGATTCATAGGGTTTGGGTATTTCTGCATAGTAATTGTTGTAACAGTTTCCCATAGGTGATCAAAGACGTGCCCCAAAATCCAGATCTTCATGGTGCCAATGACCTGCATGATGTCCTGGTGGCACAAGGAGACAAACAGGCCACACTTGCCCCAACCCCTGGCCACCTAGCTGGCTGCTCAGCACTGTCAGTCCTGCCACAAGGATATGGATTTTCAAGAGATAACTCTCATAAAAACACAGGAGAATTTTACAGAGATTTTCAGTTTAATTCAACAGAGAAGAATATAGTGATATGTTGTTCTAAAGTTTTATATTTTGGAGGCATGAGAGAGGTAAGTGATAGGCAGCCCAATCTATAGTCTATGATCTTTTATATATGTGGGTTGTTTTTTTATTGGGGGGGGGATAATAGAATATTTTTGTTAAATGGGACTTAAAGATCTTTTCAGTCAAAGCCTCTTTCATTTTTCACATGGAAAATTTGACTTCAGGAAGGTTAAGTAATTTGTTTAATGCTATAATAACTCAAATAGGTTAAGAAAGCCAACTGACTTTCAATTAGATTATCGTTATTCACTGACAACTAGAACAGAATCCAAAGATAATAAAGAGCTTTTAATTAAAAATAAATAAATAAATATGAGATGAAAGTGAGTGTGTTTCTGAAACAGATCTAGCTGGAAATTGAATGGAAAGTCCTTGAAAGACACAAGATTTTCTCAAAATGGTTCACTGGGGAGGGGCTTCTTATTTCATAGGTTCCCCTGGGTCAGCTTCAGAAATCTAACACTTAGAAAGGAATTATATTAATATACTAAGTAATAGCACTGTATTAAGCATTACCCACCTGAAGAAATTAACTAAATCTATCCCTTCAACAACCATTTAAATGTGATACTATATCTGTTTACTTTGAGTTTTGAAAACCTTCCAAGGTTAGGAATTTCATTCTCAGGCTCATGAATTTAGGTTGAAAACAATGTCATCATAATCTCTGCCTGTCACTGAGATAGAAGGCCTCTACTGATAAATGGTTGATGCTGTCATTATGACAGCTCTAACAACTGACAACTCTCCTAAGGCTGAATACTTACTTTAGTATAATAGGAAAAGTACAAAAAATAATTTGATGGCTTGGATGATTTTTCTTAAAAAAGTAAAGGACTTAATATGTCAGGAAAGTATAGTTGTAATTTGATTCCAATCTTAACATTTCATCAACAAATCGATGTACATTTATGTATTTTTTCCAATGTGCATTTTAGACCAGTGTTTTTATTGTTCAGATGTGTGTGTGTGTATGCGTGTGTGTGTGCGAGTGCACATATATATAGTTAAGGTGCTACATAGCTAAAGAAGAACACTTCCCTATTAATATTCATATGGTACTTTCAGACCTTCTTTCAAGGTCTGTATATGGAGATCACAATGGGATATTGTTGTTTGCTACCCCAAGATCTGCAGGGAAGGCAAATGACTATTTCATTTGGAACTAAGTCTAATTTAAAGGGTTAATTATATATAGAAGAGAGAACAAACTAATTTTAAAATGTTAGTTCATTTGAAAGTCAAACTTCACAGGAGGATTAAAAGGACTATTTTAAAAGCAATGTTTTAAAATTTGGAAACATTAAATTTATTATGAAAAATTGACAGAAAAGTACTTACAATTCTGTATATATACATAGTAATCTCAGTTTTACTAAGCATTACCTTAATCTAAAAATTATTTATTTTCACTTAGAAAAAGCCACTTTATGAAACCCATTTTTTTACTAAGGGAAAGAGGAGGAGAAAAATTGTCTCAAATAGTCCACATAAAGGGAAAGATATAACAAGGTGTATTTTTATATTATTACAGTAAGTATTAATTTCTATCAGAGTATCACACTAATAAGGTGACCATGGAAATGTTGTATAGTGTAAGATAAATACATGAGCAAGCCAAGGAGATGCAGTCTCATTTTACCATGCAGTTTAATAGACAGCAAAGCTAGTTAAACAGATGGCACTCAGGATTTCTCAATGAATTCAGCATCTGTGTGTACATGTTGCATAAATGCCAATTAAAATGTGTTTCAGTAAATTTACATCCCTTGCTGATAGAAACTAAGCCAATCTTGCTGGCTCAGGATCAAGGTTAAACTTAATCATCTGCTGAACTTGCAGCAAGTTGCTCTCAGATTGTACAGAAATTCCCAGTGAAATAATAAAAACAGAGCTCCTATTGATTTGTATTTGTTTATTTCATAATTCATTTCTACAGCCTTGGGCTACAGCTCAAAGGTAAAAAAGTTACTATCTGTACAACATGGTCAACTACACTTTTAACCACATTTCCAACAAATACTTCTTTGATTAAAATATACTTGCCTGAATAAATTTTCCTAACCTCCTCCTTGCAACTGCTTAGTTGAGGTAAATGTTTTAAAACAATCCTTCAGAATGATCTTGAACAAAGGAAAAAGGCATGTAGCAGTCAGTCTATCATTTGTATAGGAAAGAAAAGTCTGCTTCAGAGTGTCAGGCAGCCATGAAATTATTGGAAACAATTCCTCCTGGAGGAACATAAAAATGGCTTCAACCTGACATCCTTTTGATACAGTGCTTTTCTTCAGTACCCCCTCACTCTGGCTCATATGAACCTAACTAAATATTATTTAGGCTATTTAAGGCTTGGTCTCTTTGAATTTCAAACTTTCAATACCTACACTACTCATTCTCAAGTGAAAACTTTGCCTCGTTATTAAAATAGGCATCTCATTGAAAGGGAATATTACACAGACATTAAATATGATGCTCTTTTTACACATAAATTAAATGCTAAAGATGAAATGTTAGTTGAAAAAACACACAAAAACATGACAGTTTGACAGTATCCAACACTATGTTCCATAAAACACTAGATCAAAGTAACTAATTATGCACTTGCTAAAAAAAAGACATTTATGTTTGAAAAAAATCTATGCATTATAGCCACCCTTTGGAGAATTACAAAATACATTAGCATATTAAAAGTATTGAAGAGTCCTGTAGTAAAGAAATCCATTTAACTTTATTGCCCTACTATTTTCCAAACACTTGTAACCATGCCAACTTTACTTCATTATGTTTGTAAATTATTGGAGGAATATCATTTACCACTTTCTAAAGTAAAATCCTTAAGAATATACTTTGCGAAAGGGCAATGTAAAATATGTTTCTAATTGTGCAAAAACACATAACACACACATGCACGCACACACATACACACAGCAGAGGCAAAAAGAGAAAACAAACAATTATTAGATTCTGAGTAGTGAAATTATAAATGATTTTAATCTTTGTAATTTTCTAAGTGGTGATTTGTTATATAGTGAGTCTATAGTTTTTATAAAACAGAAAAGCATACATTGGACTAAATACCATCCTGCTTTATATATTACATAACTCTGCATGTGATTATTTCTCATCTCTCTACTACCAATAGCTAATAATCTGGCATTTAGTCTGTGGAAGGCTTTGTGTTAAAAATGGAACAGCATTTCATCCTCACGAAGGTTGATGAACAGAGTTTCCACAATTTTACAAATGGAGAAATGGATATTTTGCTTATTATGGGAGAACCAGGATTCCATCCCAGTCCAGTCTGATGTCAAAAAATACTTTCACCACTAAGCTCTGTTAAAACCCTGAGGACAAGCCGAGTGGCGCGGTGGTTAAGCACTGGCTTGGGAAGTCAGTGGCCCCGGTTTGGGTCCCACATATGAGGGCCAGTGACACTGCCCTCAAAAAACAAAACAAAACAAAACAAAACAAAACAAAAAACCACAAAAAAAACATAAAAAAACCCTGAGGACAAGAATTATGCTTTATATTAGATATTCCTAAAGTACATTATTAGAATACCATACAATAATAACCGAATAAAACCAAATACTTAACACTTACTCATTGGTTATTCAAAGTGTGTGTGCATGTTTTAAATAATAACACTAACATTTACTGAGTATGTTATGCCATGCTAGGAATTGGTATAAGGATTTGTTATACATTAATTTCATTAATTCCCACCTGAACCATTAGTTTATTACTATTATTATCCCCATTTTATTGGTGATAAAACTAGGACCATATAAGTTTACTACTTTTATTATCACCATTTTATTGATGAGAAAACTAAGAGATACAGAAGTACAAAAACCAAGATACAAACCATATAAGTTTAATTCTAAATTCAGTGCTCTTAATCACTAAATCAGTAAAACACCTTAGGATGGATGCAGTGTTTTTAAATTGAGTTATTTCTTTAGGGGGAAAAAAAGGTTAGTAAACAAATTTAGTTGAATTTTTACATCAACTTATAGATGTTTATTTATTTTACTCTCATCTGTTTCTTAAAATAATGAGATTAAACTGTTAACTAAAAGTGATGAAAAACCCATTATCATAAATCTACCTTGATTTTGGTAAATGTTTAAACATCTCTTCAAAGAAAAATGTTTGCAAAATAAGATGGTTTAAAAATAGTAGTTTTGGGGCTGGCCGAGTGGCTCAGTTGGTTAAGAGCTCGCTCAAGAGTGCGGGCTGAGCTCTAAGTAACCGGTTTGATGCCCAGCCCAAGCTGAGCTGCCAACAGGTGGCAGGATGGCTCAGCTAAAAAAAAAAAAAAGTAGTTTTTAGTGTACATATTCTATGATTTTTCTAAATTACAGAACTGGACAGGAAAAAAAAAATCATGATGGTTAGGTTTACCTTATACTCATTGTGGTTTACTAGATAGTCCCCCAAACTCATCCTCTTGCAGCAGTTATGTCTTCCACCCTCTATTGACCCTTACTAAGCTGTATCTGGTACACTGTGGGTGCACAAAAATGATGGATATTGAATGACTTTATCACACATGATAGAGGGTTCAGAAAACATTACCCAGTGCCGGCCGAGTGGCTCAGTTGGTTAAGAGTGTGGACTCTGAGCAACAGCGTTGCCAGTTCGATTCCCACATGGGTCAGTGAGCTGTGCCCGAGCTGAGCTGCTGCTGAGCTGCCAAGAGGTGGCAGGATGGCTCAGCTGGTGAGAGCATGTGCTCCTAACAACAAGGTTGCCAGTTAGACTCTTTCATGGGATGGTGGGCTATGCCCACCACAACTAAGATTGACACTGAGCTGAGCCGCCCTGAGCTGCCGCAGGGTGGCAGGATGGCAATTAGACTTGGAGGTGAGGTAGCTGCACCCTCCACAACTAAGACTGAATGACAACAACTTGGCTGTTCCCCTTCCCCAACACTGTTGCCCTC
Source organism: Aselliscus stoliczkanus (assembly GCA_033961575.1). Classification (NCBI taxonomy): domain Eukaryota; kingdom Metazoa; phylum Chordata; class Mammalia; order Chiroptera; family Hipposideridae; genus Aselliscus; species Aselliscus stoliczkanus. Next base: position 97,989,185 of record CM066729.1, on the reverse strand, counting down.
CCCCAATTCCCCAATTAAAAAAAAAATCTTAAAAAAACAGAATACACTACTCAATAATACAGCACTTCAAATATTTCAAGCTGAAGGAATCTGACAATAAGCCCATAGAGGAAGGACTCTGACCTCCCCCTTCTCCCCTGAAGCAGGTCATAAGACATTCATGTGAGAGCATCCTTACCTCTGAAAATGGAAGGCCGCTGAGAGGAATCTAAACAAACAGGCCTTGCTACCTTTCATCCATTTTACTATCCTTTGGTACTATCGTATTTTTCCATGACTTTCCATTCTTCATTAAACCTGGTATGAAAATGCTCAGGTTTTACTGCTTCTGTGGTTCTTCATTCTCTTATGAAGGCTCCCATGTCACATAAAACTTAAATTAAATACCTGTGTATGCTTCTCTCCTATTAATGTGTGTTTTCTCTATCCAATTTATAGACACCCAGCTGAAAAACCTAGAAGGCTGGTAGGAAAAATAATTTTCCTCTCCTAAACACATCTTATTAAATTTAGGACTGAAGTGCTTTAATACTGGGTCTCATTTCCATTTTGATATCTTCACTAAGCTTCAATGTCTTGTTTATTGCTACATAACAGGGGTCTGGCACTGTTTCTTTCACAGTAAGGAAACATAGATATTTTAGAATGAACAAAATAATCCAATTAATCCTTTAAAAAATCCTGGCAGGCATGCTCATTTCTTTGTTCATTTTCTAAACTAGGAATTTTGCCCAAGGAATGATAGCTTGTACATGAAAGTCTGGGCCTAACCTAGGCGTATCAAATTCCATAATCAAATTCTTTCCATTTATCCACTCACTATCATTTAATTCACCTCTGATACTACACAGGATCATGAAAACTGCAAAAATCAAAAGCAACTGCACAATTTATAAATACCCATACTATTTTAATATTTAAGGGTCGTGATGATCCTTTAAATTAGGTTTAACTACATAACCCCTTTAAGTGCTTTATTTGTTACTGTAACAATGGTACTTACAAAACATTCTCCTTTTTAAAAGATTTTTTATTAAAATATAATATATAATATTATATATTTACAGCTGTACACCATGGTTGTTATAAACTTATGTACCTAAAGAAGTGATCACCATGATAAGTCCAGCAGCCATCATCATCGTACTACGCTATCGCAATATTATTGATTATATTCCCCATGCTGTACATTACATCCCCATGACTTATTTATTTATAGCTGAAGATTTGGACCTCTTATTTCTCTTCACCTTTTTAGCCCCCTTTTTAATTTTTCAATTATATGTGACCTTCAATATTATTTTATATTAATTTCAGGTATACAGGATACTGGTTAGACATTTATATTATTTTAGAAGTGATCCCACTGACTAGTGTAAATAGCTGCTTTTCTCTTACAGCTTTTAAGAATCTCTCTTTGTCTTTAACCTTTGCCATTTTAATTATGACATGTCTTGGTGTTGGCCTCTTTGGGTTCATCTTGTTTGGGACTCTCTGTGCTCCCTGGGTTTGTAGATCTATTTTCTTCACCGGGTTAGGGGTGTTTGCTGTCATTATTTCTTCAAATAGGTTTTCAATTCCTTGCTCTCTCTCTTCTTCATCTGGTACCCCAGTGATGTGAATGTTGGTATGATTGATGTTGTCCCAGAGGCCCATTAAACCATCCTCATTTTTTTTTTCTTGGATTCTTTTTACTTTTTTGCTGTTCTAATTAAGTGTTTTCTGTTACCTTATCTTCTAAATTGCTGATTCAATCCTCTGCTTCATTTAATCTAATGTTGATTCCTTCTAATGTATTCTTCATTTCTAACTGGTTCTTTTTTATGTTTTCTACCTCCATTTTTATGTTCCCTTTCTTTTTGTTGAAGTTCTCTCTGAGATTCTTGCGCACCTTTACAACAAGTGTTTGGAACTCTGCATCTGACAGATTGCTTGTCTCCATTTTGTTTAGTTCTTTTGCTGGAGCTTTGTTCTGTTCTTTTATTTAGGACATCTTTCTTTTCTCCCCATTTTGGCTGCCTTGCTGAATTCTTTTTCTATATATTAGGCAGGGCTGCTATGTCTCCTGTGCTTAGTAGTGGCCTTATGTAGTAGGAGTCCTGTGGGGTCTAGTGGTGCAGTCTTCCTCATCACTTAAGCCAGGAGCTCTAGGTGTGTCTCGTGTGTGTTGTGTGTGCCCACCTCTTGTACTTGAGTCTTGGTTGCTTTTTGTACGTCAATTAGAGGGACTGACCTGTGGGCTCATTGGTTCTGTCATTGGTCCAGACTACAGAGGAGGAGCTGCTGTGCAGGGACTCATCCTACAGAGCAGGATTTGCTTCAGCAGGGCTCTTGTTCCTGCCTAGTCTGCCCTTTGGATGTGTCATCCTTGGAGGAGGCTGGGTGATGTCCCAGCTCAATCTGAAGCTGGTTACCAGACATGCCAGCACCAGTGTGTGCTGGCCAAATTCAGCCACAGCATGTGCATGTCCTGGAGCTACCTAGCACAAGCTGCAAAACAATCCGTATGTAGATGGCTGCCCAGTGTGGATCACTGGGCTTGCAGGTGTCTGGAGAATCCAAGCTGCAAACCAAGACTGGGTGCCGTTAGTGGCAGGCTTGCGGCTGGTCAGCAAGAAGTTTGGGGCATGCCAATGCCAAATCCTATTGTTTGGGTTTTGTGAACTTTTGAGAGATTTTAGGAAAGTCCATAGCATGAGTCAAGATAGGCCATTTGTATCGAAAAGCCACTGGAAGGGCTTGGGTGTGCCCAAAAGATGGGTAAGACTGGGTCTCAGGGAATCACCAGGTCAGGCGAAGATTGTTACCCAGGGCAATGGAGACTCAGATATGGTGCCCAATGTGTCTGCATGCTGGAGGGGTGAGGGATTAACCAAAAAATAACAATAGATTCTGCCAGCAGTTCTGTCTGGAAGAAAGCTAGTCCTTGCCACAGAGCCAGACTATTCAGTTTCTCTCTGGAGGTCCCTGGCACCTTTCAAGCTGCTGCCCCGGCACTGGACTCAAAGTGAGTGAACCAGCAAGTAAGTATGAGCACAGGTCCTTTAAGAGGAATGGGTGGGTCTCTAGTTGTCCCCTTTCTCAGTTAGCCATAATCTCTGGTGGTTTTCACAGCCAGAAGCTACGGGGACTTCTCTCCTGGGCAATGGAACCATGGGACTGGGACTCCTCGCCCCTCTGGAGGGTCGGAACCTACCCAGCTGAGAGATCCCTCCTGATTTTTAATGGTCACATGCAGTTGTGGGAGCAGCCCATTCTGTGTCTCTGCCCCTCCTACCGGTCTCTGGGTGGCATCTTCTATACATCCTTGTTGTAGGGCTTCAGGCAATTCTCAGTAATGGTTGTTCGTAGTTCTGTTGTAATTTTGATGAGGTTGTGAGAAGAGATAAGCACAATGTTCACCTACCCTACCATCTTGACAGGGAAAATCGCTTCTATTGTTAAAACATTCTTTAATAGAAAATTAAAATGTATCACATGAAAGTATCTAAGGAAGCTCACTTTAACTTCTATATTCTGGTAAACATTAGTTTTTATAAAATAATAGGAAAAGAAATACACAGTTCAAAATTTGTCCCTTTCTCAACAAATTTTAAAAACATCAACAGTTAATAGCAGTAGTCCCTAAAGTACTCTATTGACTCCATGTAGAAAAAAAGCATTCAGAAATATCCTTCTATTTACTATGAATGAATGATATGAAAATGTATTATGTATTTACCATGTAATAAACTTCTGCCAAATAAATATGTAGTCAATATCCACTGATAATTTGAAAATACCCTTTAAGGCAAATTATAAAACAAACCTTATTTACATTTTTAATTAACCAAAGAGAGGATGCTTTCCAATTTTCCTGCATTTTGTATTCAACAATTCTGATTCTTTTTTTTTTTGTTTGTTAGCTTTTTTTTTTTTTTTTGAGGGCAGTGTCACTGGCCCTCATATGTGGGACAGAACTGGGGCTGCTGGCTTCCCAAGCAAGCGCTTAACCACCGCGCCACTCGGCCGGCCCTAAACAATTCTGATTCTTATGTATCAAACCCATTGAAGAAGTACATTATGTGTACACGGCCCTTAGTATAGGATGCCAATTTGTTCCCATCATAAAACAAAGCTGATTAACTGGTAAACGATCCAGTAAAATTCTATCTTTTAGCCAGCTAAAAGGACCTAACAGGAGTTTTTCCACCAAATTACCCAAATGAACAGAAACCTTGGACAATTACATCCCACTAACTCATGTGAGTAATTGCTAGGGCAGAAAATTGCAGCAAGTATGAAGGTACAGATGTCCTTTTTCAGATGACCAAATAAAACAGGGGGTAAAAGAAACATTATTTTCCATACTGAATTATTTATATAATACGTTTTGCTCTGTTTATGCTTTTCTATTAAAGACACCTCTTCATATTTCATAGAAGTAAAATAATTAAACTGAAACGAGATGGGAGACTATTAAATCATGCAGCAGAGGGTTGCAGTTATTTTCTTTGAATTAGCACTCCCCTCAAAGTCCAATGATGTAGTCACTACCATAGTACAAAGAGGGAAAGTGACAGAAAAAGGAGCAATGCTTTAAATATGTGTAATGATTGTTCAACTTCCTGAGAAAAAAACACAAACTGTCCCAGCTTTGGAGAGTTCAGAACTTTTCTAATAAGATTGCTTTATTTTCTTGGTGTTCTTTCATGTTACTTCACTATAGTTTAGTATTCTGGCCCCAGGTTTCCCCTCTTGTTTACTGTACAATTATTGTCTGGGAACCATTTTTGGCCTAGTTTACAGTGTTGTTTTCCTCAGCTGCCTTAGCTATGCTTTGGCCAGTTTCTGTGGGCAGCTCTGTCAGGAGCTGAGGACTTAGCTTCTTTTATTTTTTTTTGAGAGCTTAGCATCTTATTTCATGGGGCTGAGGGAGTAGTGCACTCCTGTTAGCTTTCTATTTATGTACAAATCTACCCTGTGGAATTTACACACACTTATGGAGTCAGAATCTTATCTTATGGTTATATGTTACATTATACTATATTACAACATGCTATATTCATTATTTTTTTTTATTGTCTCTTTTCCCCATGCATTTAATTTCACAAGAAAGCTTGAGTCATAGTACACAGAGCAGCATCTTGTTCAATGAATGATTGAATGAATGAACCTTGCATCTCCCCATCAGGCAATTACTGCACGTGAAGAAATCCTTTAGTAGAGTTTCAATGAGGAATAAAGCTTGGTGGCCTTAAATATGATTCTATAGACAACAATAAAGTTATTACTGGCAAAAAATACACTCATCTGCTGACGTGGTATTTTCCCTACAAATTTAGTTTTGTTGAACTAGAATGTATAAATCTGGATAGTACAGTGTTTAAGAGAAGAGACTGACTCTGCAGCGAGACTGCCTGGGAAAAACTTGAGTCTGCCACTTACTTAATATATGACTTTGGAAGAGTGTCTGAACTGATTTGCACTTGAATTTCCTCATATATAAAAGAAGGACAACAAAAGAGGGACGGACAATAAAAACTCTGTCAGAGAATTGTTTTGAGGATTAAATAAGTCTTAAAGTGTAACACACTTTGAACAGTGTCCAGTACTTTGAAGAATAGCTCAAAATACTGACTATTATGACTAATATTAATGTAAATGCATGTTCTGCTTAATAAATAATAGTGGATTCCATTTCTTGGATAGACTGATTTGGGCTATAAGAGGTGGACTATTCTTAGGTGAATGTAAAATTTGTCTCCTGATTATGCAAAGTTGAGTACCAAATTGCTGACATGTGCTAATCCAAACTGTGTAGTCACTTTGGGCTATTAATTAAAACAGCAACAATATCTTAATATAAATACAGTATTCTAATTTATTCCATTCATAAACATTAACTTCTGATAAAGGGAAGGGAAGTTGCAAGAGAAAGTGAACAGCAATGTCAATTTAAGGAGTATTTTTAAATGAGGGTCAAGAGACACACTAAAACAGAATAACTGCAAGGCTTATGAGGATATACTTTGCTCACACTTTTCCCAGTACTTATATACAACAAACGTCATCTGATACCACATTATTTTTAATACTACTATTATTATTTAAATGGATAGATATAATTTAGCCAACATTATTTATATTTCTTTGTAGTTGAAAGTCATATAGAATGGTTACAACCAAATAACAAATGCCCCCATGGAATTAACTGCTGTTGGAACATATTATCTAATCCTCCTTAACGCTTATTTCTTTTAAACAATGCTTATTTTAAAACAAAAATCAAAATAAGAACTTTTGCTTACTTTCTATAAAAACATTTATTTTCATGTGTATTATTGATTTATCATTAACAGAGATTGAAAACCAACATCACACGTTAAAGCAGCATGATAAAATGATACAATTTCCAAAATGTACAATACCTTACCTGATGGAAAAAAGATACTGATTGTAAAAAAAATTTTCTGGACTCAGAGCAAGGCACAGTGTAATTTTCCATACTGTCATTTTAGTCTTTCTTTTCTTCTCAGTTTTCTACTCCATACGCATGTATATCCATAACTCCCCATTAAATAAAAACACCCCCTCAAACTTTTCCTGAAGTCAGTTTCATATCTTACTGCTTACTTGACTGCTAACCATTTTTCAGGTTGAGACACATTGCCTTACCTTCTTGGTGCTCACCCTATTGAAGCTCTTCTCAGTTTAGTTTTTAAAAATCTACTAATCGCCCAGATTAGAAAGCCTATTTTCAGGTTCTGTCCTAGTTCACTGTTTTACATGCTTTGTTTTTGTTGATCACATCTTCTTCTTGGCACTCTACTCTTACTGTGTCCACCACACATTTCTATTGCTTCTCTTTCAATGTTTCCAACTGTTCCTTCTTGGTCTTTGCTGATTTTTCTCCATAAATTGTCATTTTGATTGATTTTTAAGTTCTTCCATGTTTTTTTAAATATTTTTTCAATGCTACATACTCTCCCTGACTGAATAATAGTATTCAATCACATGATGTTCTCTGCTGTCCTTTTGTGGGAGGTTCCAGTTTCTATAATTCTAGCTCAGATTGTTCTCTCTGGTCCTAAACCAACAGGACCCACTTCCTCCCAGATCCCATTTCCTTCATACATAACCATTTGGATGCCTCACACATGGACTTCACCAATAACACTCTCTTAAAAATAAATAACAACAACCACTTTTATTCCTTGTGTATTTCCTATCTTAGTATATGAGTACACCAAGAAATCCTAGAGTCAACTTGCAACCCTCACTCTACATCAGCACCATATTCAAATAGTCAAATTTATCTCCGAAATTTTCTCCCAAACCAGTCATCTTCTCTCCAACCTCAAATTCACATATTAAATCAGATCTTAGCCAATTTGTTTAGATTAACTCTATGGGTTAATTCAATGCAGGTGCACTCAAAGCATAAAATAAAACCCTAAGTGGATATATAAAATATCTAGAAAGGTGAGGCAATGGATGGAGTTTGAAAGAGTTTCCTATTTGATTCTAATATAACATACCACTCATCTCCCCTATTTTCTCTCTGCTCAGGGTTGAAATAACTCTTCTAATCCCTTTAAGTGGTTCTTATCCTTGCTGCACACACTGGAATCCCCTGGGGAGATAGAAAAATTCAGACGTCTGGTCCCACACCCAGGGATTCAGATGTAATTGTTCTGGGATGCAGACTGGTATTTCCAATATACAGTCAACTTTCCGAACCACCTTTCTAAACCAACAATACCTGAATGAGTAAGCAACATTCCAGGGCTCCATACAATAATCACAGGTATGGGATAGCAAAAGAATTCTATTGAAACGGATCATGAATCCTTAAATTTTTAAATACCACTTCATATGATATGTTAAAACTTATATAATACTCTAACATTGTTACACAGGAGTATACAGTAAATAAATTGACAAAAACTGTAGTGTACTTGCACGTTTTGTGAAGAGGCATGTAAAAACTAAAACGTTTGAAAATGATTGCTATAAACACTGTAGCTCTCCATCACTCAATTCAACTGTCTGCAAATGGATTTCCTTTCTCCAGCCTCCCCATCTTCCTGGGCCAAGTAATTAATCCACTGTAGATATTTTCCAAAACATCAAATATGATCCTGTCACTCCCTTGCTTTAAAGCCTTTATTGACTCCAAATTGCCTTGTTTAACTCCACGTTGATTGTTTAAGTAAGTAATCTATATTAAAAACATAAGTAGAAATACTTAATATGGCTCACAGCACCCTCACAGGGTCTCTTTAAGTTCTGTTTCTTACTCCTCAGCCTCACTTCTCACTCCTACATCCCCAGAGCCTATGCTGCAATATTTTCTCTAGTATATAAATGTCATGTCCCTGTGCACACTTGTTTTCCTTATTTTCCACCTGGTAAACCTCAATTTAATTTGCAAAAAGAAATAAAACAGAGCTCTTCTCTCAAATAGTCCAGGATTTCTCTAGACAATATTAATTAAATGTCTATGAAAATGTTTATCACATTATACAACAATTATTATCCTGCATTTCTTAGTTCCTATTAAATATGAGATCCTCAAAGACTAAAATTGACTTATCCATCTTCATATTTTCCCAATATTTATCACTGAGCTAAGTATACCATAATGGCTTTATACATGTATACAGAATAAATTCATTCAGTTTTTCAATAAATATTCATTGATTGCCTATTATGTGGAAGGCACTGTGAAAATACAATAAAGAAATAATTTCTAAGTAAATAAATGAAAGAATAACTAATTTTAAAAATGAATGTTGTTTGTTACAATGAAAATCAAAAGAAAATAGCCATTATTATAATAAATAAACAAAAGCACTTCTGTTTTCTTTCTCTTAATAGGAATTTACTACTAATAGCAGCTCTAAACATGTACTGCGCAATGATAAATTATTTTCATAATAGTAATCCTAATGAAATTCAAGATTCTAAAATGTTACTTTAATCCAAGATTGTGTTTATTATACTCAGGTTCTACTGCATTTTATGATATTCTAACTGCAGGTAAAATTCAGTCTTAATGAAATAATAGTGCTAAACTAGATCAATTCACTACTTTGCAGATGGAAAAACAGATCCATATAAGTAGTAAAATGCCTTACCTTAGATGATGCAAATAGTTACCAACTGAATCACTGGTATAAATCATGTCTGCTAAGGTTTCACTCCTTAGATCATACCAAACTGACTTCTCTCTAGATGAACCAGGATATCTGGTCCCAGACTAAACCATTTAGAATTACAGTTTGCTGTCCAAGGAACAGAATGTCGTTATGAATAAAATATTGCTCCTCATTATTTAAATGTAGTGAAACTTGAGAAATACAAAACATTATTACGGCTCTATGAAATATTAAGTGGCTTTGAACTAACTCAAGGTTTTTAATCATCAAAAAACAAGAGTGATTGCTAGAGAATGGTACCTAATTAATCAAAAAGAAAGATTTATTTTATCATTTCTTTTTAAAATGCAGAAAAGTATTATTTTAATTTTTAAAATTTTCCCTTTTCCAATTATAATTGACATTCAATATTATTTTATATTAGTTTCAGGTGTACAACATAGTGGTTAGACATTCATATAATTTATGAAGTGAACCCCCTGATAATTATAGTCTGGTACCCACCTGGCATTATAGTTGTTACAATATTGACTATATTCCCTATGCTGCACTTCACATCTCAGTGACTATTTTGTACCTACCAATCTGTACTTCTTAATCCCTTCACCTTTTGAAAGACATTTTAAATAAAAGGTTTATACCTCTTTTAAAATGCCAGCATGTGAGCATTATCACTATATAATAATTGTAACCAAAACATTAATAACTGGTCATATAGAGATTAAGTGTTATACTTAGGTTAGCTGAGTTTGAGAGTGGATTCAGGGTCAAACAAATCACTTACTACTCAATGCCTCACTTTCCTTATTATAGAATGATAGAATGAGGATAATCACAGTGATTATAAATTGCTATAACTAAATGAGAATACTCATATAAACCCCAAATATCATTGCTGACACATTCTAAATCACTTAATAAATGTTAGCCACAATTATTTTTATTACCAAACAGCTAAGAAGCCAATATAGACAAATAATTAGGAGTACAGGTCTTAAGTTCAGACAGGCATCTGCTCAATATCTGGTTCAAAATGTTTAGTTTTATGGTTTAAAAAAACATAATACAGGCTAATTATATAAAGCAAAATTACTATACTTCTGTGAATTTCTAAATGATAATAACAATGCATAAAATTAATCTGGAAACTTTTTAAAATCAACTTAAAAGTGAATTGGAAACAAAGGTTAAAGGTCTTTATTCCTTGTGGCACAGGGGATAAAATAAATATACATTGTATTTTTACCAAGAATAGTAGCAAAAAAATCTTATAAAACTTTTTTATATAGGCTATGATTGGTCCTGAATATTGAAATCATCTTTATGCCTCAATTCCTTGTAGAATAATTATGTATGCCATTAGCTACTCAAAATTATCAGGGTTACTTATTTAATAATTTAGGAGTTTTTCTTGTCCTTGGCTTCCTTTTCTCATTTATAATGTGTACACATTCATCTAGACAGTTACTAAATTTTCTTCCCATTCTAAAATACTTCAGAAACTACTAACGCAGGATCAACAAGTACACTCAGCAAAGACAACAAATGGGTCTGAAATATAGCTTGAACTCTGCTTGCCAAGCTGTGCTCAGGGATCTGACAGCCTAGAGAAAGGAGTGTTTTTGCGTATATTGAAAAGATATTGTCTGTGTCTATGTGTTTTGTTTCTTCATTTGTTTGTCTTGTTCCTTTGTTGTTTTATATCCCACACATCAGTGAAATCACAGACAATAGTTTAGTGGCTACCAGAGAGTAAGGGGGTGCGGGAGTGGTAGGCGAGGATAAAAGGGATCAAATGCCTCACTTTCCATCACCAAATATATGGTGATGGAAGGAGTACTGACTCTGGGTGGTGAACACAAAATGTGCTATATAGGTGATGTATTACAGAATTGTACACCTGAAACCTATGTAACTTTACTAACAATTATTCCCCCCCAAAACTATAATTTTAAAAAATGAAAAGATATAAAGTCTAAGATTACAATTCTATAATAAAGTGCTTGAGTTACACTATAAACACATTCCGATAAACTCCCACTTATGGGTTTATTTCTCATTCTTTTAAACTGTTTATAACAATTAACAAACTCTTCTATGTTTTTTTTTCTTCAATTTCTCCATTTACTCCCTTTTAATCTGAAAAACAATGCAGTGAAGGTCTTAACCACTACTAGTAAAGCAGACATCCTCTCTTCACCAGGCTCCTCGATATCTTCCCTATGGATTGGCTTGTCTTTTATCCTTTAACTACCTCCCAACCTTCAAAAACTGACCAGTGCACTGTTTATTTGATAACTTTTCTTAATTATCTTAGCATTCTTCTGACTCCTCCCACTGCTCATAGAGATATGTCTTGTGTACTTGACAATTAGACAAATCTTCCTACAAATGCTGCCTTTGATTCAATTCCTCCTTGGAGATAACTAAAGAAAATTCTTTCTCATTTATTAGTATCTTCCTTTTTACAATCTGGCTTGAGCAAAACCTGATGCTGATTATTCCAAGAATTTCTTATCCTTGTAACTTCCACATCTGTCTACCTCACGGTGTCATTGTAGCAGAGTAATGTAACAGTGTGTATTTATTCTCTGTGTACCTGCATTCATTTAGCTTGTTTTCCAAATTCTAATGAGCATATCAATGCCCTTTTCAAATCACGGGTATCTTATTTAGCTTCCCTCTTAGCTCACCATAGTTCATGAGTCCAAAGAGGGCTGTTGCTTTTCAACAAGTAAATCAAAATCAGTCAGTATTTTTTTTTAAGTGCCAATAAAAACAGCTAGTTCTCATTACAAAAACTTTCATTTCAACAAAAGTACTTAAATAAATGTGAACTACATTTATTTTGACACACACACACACACACACACACACACACACACACACACACACACACGATTGCAGAGAGAAATAGATAAGAGCACGAGACTATGGCCAGGCTTCCAGATATGAAATTGGTTCCATGACTTACTACTTACTGCTTTTGTCTGCTTTAAGGATAAGAATCCTTAAGGATAACTGCTTACCCTTTTCCTCTTTCAAAAGTAAGATTAATAATAGTTTCTGTTCCATCAGCCCAATGTGCATGTATCTTAGAAAAATATTTTTATGGCCACTTACTTTATTAAACGAAGTTTAACAGGAGCACTAAATATCAGAAAAATACATTTACAAAAATGTTTTATAAAACAAGTTTCAGTGACTTTCAAGAATTATTTCCTGGGCCGGCCAAGAGGCGCGGTGGTTAAGAGCTGCCAGCGGCCCAGGTTTGGATCCCACAGATTAGGGCCAGTGACACTGCCCTCTAAAAAGAAAAAGAATTATTTCCTGATACTATTTTAACAATTATCATTAATTGAGTGCTTAGTATGGGTCAGGATGATACTGTGTATTTAGTATTATCATTTAATTGAATCTTCATGACATCCCGATAAGGCAGGTATTATCATTTCACAAAGGTGAGATCCAAGTCTTAGAGAAGTTAAGCAACTAACCCAGTCACAAAGTGAACAAACAGGATTGAAATGTAGATTTATGTAAATCCAGGTCTGCAGCTCCTAAACTATGGCTCTTGAACTTTAGCTTATGGTCACAATCACCTAGATGGCTTGATAAAAACACAGATTGCTGGGCCTGTGCTCAGAATTTGTCATTCAGTTACTCTAGGGATTCTAGAGGGGAAACTCAGAATTCGATTCCTAACATGCTCCCAGGTGACACAGATGCTGATAGCCACAGAAGATTTTGAGAATCAATGACCAAAATTATTAAATATGCTGGTTTGATTGTTTAATTAAGTAACCTATAAAAAGCTAATTTGTAATCTTGTAAATAAATATCAGTACATCAAGTGTGTTGTAACACAACTATTTGTAATGTTATACTCTTCCTGTGATTTAGTACTAAAAATTTAGCTATAGTAGAGGGACTTCCGGTAAAATGGCGGAATAGACAGCCGCTGTGCTAACTACCTCCCAGGATCACATCAAAATTACAAACAAATTATACAGCATTCAACCCTGGAGGTCCCCGGAACACTAGATGAACAGAACCACTAAACGAAGAACTTAAAGACGAGGCCACGTCGGGTCTGGTAGGACGGGCGGAGACGAGAGAGGGCGAGCCCCATGAGGGAAGCCCCAGCCGTGGGAAGCTTGTCTGGTTGGGGGAGAGACCCTCCGGCCACACACCAAGCTCACCAGCCCAGAGTTCCTTTGCCGGGAAGAGAAGTTCCAAGATAGCTGGCAGTAAATTAGTGAGGACTCTCTTTGCTCAGCTCAGTGAGGATAAGAGCAGCTGGAGAATCAGTGGGGCCGGCGCCCGGGCTTGCTCGCTGGTGAGCAGTTACCTGGTTCCTGGTGGAGGGAGTGGCTGTGTGAGCCGGGAGCCTGTGGGGACGGACTGAACTGAGTACCTTTGGTGCAGAAACTGGAGGTTTTTGGATTATTGTTCCCCTAGTGTAGAGCCTGCACTGAGTGGTGTAGGGAAGGCGCCATTTTGTCGGGCTTGGGCCCTCCCACGGAGGATCAGGTCCGAGACCTCATTGGTCCGGTGGAATTGGCGCAGAAGTCCGTGTGTGCACATGCGTGCGACCTTGGATCCCCACCCTCCGCCCAGCTTATACTGCGTTGCCAGGGAAATACTGGGTGGGTGCCCTCCGGCTCCAACAGGCTGCTCACTGAGACATGGGAGCGCACAAGCTGCCTTGGGTCCCCGCTCTCCGCACTGCACATGCAGAGTTGCCAGGCTGGTGATTCGTTGTTGGGCTGCTTGGCCTGATCTGCGAGCGGCTGATTGAGACAGGCTGAGACTGGGAGTTTTCCTGGGAATGTTGGGCCATGAACTGTGTGCCTGCGTGATCCAGCCAGGGCTCTCCTGGTGATCTATCTAATACATCAAAGCAATCCCAGAGCGACAGCCAGAATGGGGAAACAAAGAAACATGTCCCAAGTAACAGATCAGAAGAAACCTCTAGAAATGGAACCAAATGAAACAGATGGATATAACCTTTCAGAGACAGAGTTTAGAACACTGATGATAAGAATGTTTAACAAACTTAGTGAGGACATAAGGAAGGATAGAGAAATCATAAAAAACAACCTGTTAGAACTAAAGAATACCATAACTGAAATGAAGAACACACTCAAAGGAATCACCAGTAGAGTAGATGAAGCAGAGGAGCGGATCAGCGATTTGGAAGATAAAATAGCAGAAATCACCCAGTTGGCACAGCAAAAAGACCAAAGAATAAAAAACAATGAAAATAGTTTAAGAGCCCTATGGGATAAGGTGCAGCACAACCACCTTTGCATCATAGGAATACCAGAAGGAGAAGAGAAGAAGCAAGGGGTCGAGAATGTATTTGGAAAAATAATGACTGAAAACTTCCCTACCCTGTTGAAGGAAATCAACATACATGCCCAGGAAGGGCAGAGGGTTCCAAACAAGCTGAACCCAAATAGGCCCACACCAAGACACATCATAGTGAAAATGGCAAAGGTTAAAGACAGAGACAGAATCCTAGAGGCTGCACGAGAAAGACAGCAGGTTACATACAAAGGAACTCCTGTTAGACTAACAGCTGACTTGTCTACAGAAACTCTGCAGGGCAGAAGGGAGTGGCAGGAGATATTCAAAGGGACACAAAATAAAGACCTACAACCAAGATTGCTCTACCCAGCACGGCTATCACTTAAAATTGAAGGAGAAATAAAGAGCTTCTCAGAAAAGAATAAGCTTAAGGAATCCATTACCAGCAAGCCAGCATTGCAAGAAATGTTAAAAGGGCTTTTTTAAACAAAGGAAAGGGGTAAACAAGCTAACCCTGGAAGACCAGGAATACAAATAACAAAATGGCAATACATATGCACCTATCAATAATCATTTTAAATGCTTTTAGCTAATGGGCTAAATGTTCCAATCAAAAGACAGAGAGTGGCTGAGTGGATAAGAAAATAGGACACATGTATATGCTGTTTACAGATGGAATAAGATATTTCATGCAAATGGAAATGAGAAAAAAAAAAGCTGAAGTACCAATACTTATTTTGGACAAAATAGACTTTAAAATGACTACAATAAAAGACAAACAGGGGCACTATAACCCTAATAAACATCTATGCACCCAACATAGGAACTCCTAATTACATATAACAGATTTTGACAGACATAAAGACAGAGATCAACAGTAACACTATCATAGTAGGGGGACTTCAACACCCCATTGTCACCAATGGACAGATACTCTAGACAGAAAATCAACACAGAAAGAGGGGCCTTAAATGACACTTTAGACCAGCTGGACTTTGTTGATATTTTTAGAGCATTTCACCCTGAAAAAACAGAATATACATTCTTCTCAAGTACACATGGGACATTTTCCAAGATAGACCATGTTAGGCCACAAAACAGGTCTCAGTAAATTTAAGAAGACTGAAGTCATATCAAGCAGATATAAAGGAAAAACTGATGGTTGCTGGCTGGGAGGGAGTGGGGTACAGGAAGAGAGGGAAGGTTTTGGACAGCGTAGGTGGGTGACTACAATGTTGCCGCAGGGATATGGGGGCAGTTCTGGGTATGTAATTGATAATGCCGTGAAGAGACTATTCTATTAAATGAAATAAGTCAGTCAGAGAAAGACAAGTACCATATGATCTCATTTATATGTGGAATCTGAAAAACTGAATGAACGAGCAAAGTAAACAGACTCATAGATATAGAGGAAAAACTAAGGATTGCTAGTTGGGAGGGGGGTGGGGACAAGGGGAAAGGCGAAGGGATTCGACTACATAAATAGACAACTACAATATTGCCACAGGGATATGAAACACAGTTCGGGGAATATAATAATGTAAAAATTTTGTGGCATGTCAGATAGTCACACATCTTGTTAGGGAGATCACTTCATGGATGGAGCAGAGGCTTGATCACTGCACTGTACACCTGAAGCTGATGTTGTATAATATTGTATGCCAACTGTAACTGAATATATAGATAGTCACGGGATGTGGAGTATACTGTGGAAGGGAGTCAAAGGAATTGTAATAGATATGTATGATATGGGGGGGAGTGGGGTAGAGAACTCGGGGGAGGGGGGTTGTCACTTTGGTGGGTAAAGAGTATAACTATTGCATTGTGTTGTACACCTGAAACTAATAAAAAAAATTAAATAAGAATAATAATAAAAAAATAAAAAATAAATAAAAGTGTAGCTAGAGTAACTGCAATTAAAGACATCAAATATTTCAACAACTGCTTGGAATAGAACATGGATAAAGCAATTTTTAATGGAGTCACATCCAAGTACCATTTATTTAGCTGAAGTATTTCAGAATTTTTTGTTTTGTTTTAATAATTCCATATGATTTTTGGAAGCAAGATGTTACTTATTTATTAAAGGGGATATATTCATCCAAGGTCCATAATAACCATAAGTACTCTCACTTTGATGGGGCTTACTTTTGTCTGCTGATTCACAGTGTTATTAAGTAAAAATGTGATTTAATACAAGTTATTTCTTATGTGTGATTTTCATCTACTAAGATTCATGTATACTGATTTCAGAACAAATTTAAAAAGTAAAATTCAAAAGGTCACTCTTTTGGCCTGGAGCACCCAGTATTGCCAAATAAAATATTTAGATCTAAGGGCCGGCCGAATGGCTCAGTTGGTTAAGAGCTTGCTCAAGAATGTAAGCTGAGCTCTGAGCAACAGCAGTTCGATGCCAGCCTGAGCTGAGTTGCCATTGAGCTGCCAACAGGTAGCAGGATGACTCAGCTAAAATAAATAAATAAATAAATAAATAAATAAATAAATAAATAAATAATTAAATAAATAAAAATAAAAATATTTAGATCTATGATATACAAACTCAGCTCCCCACTTTGAGTCCAATGATATTGCTTAGTTTTTAAGAACCACTTACCACATTAATTTCTTCTGAAAACAGCCCTATTGCAGTCCTATTACAATTTGAGATAATTCCAAATTATCCAATTGTTTATCATTTGTTGGTTACGTATTTGTTTAAAAAAAAACAAAACAAGTCCTTAGTACATGTGGTTCTACAGTTATAAAATGTTAGGGTTTCTTATTCAAATTAGCAAAACTGACATAGCTAAAATTAACACTAAATTTATAAGACATTAAAAATAATTGAAAAAATTAGGAAAAAAATCCTCTAGTTTTAATGTTAAGGAGAATAGGTAAATACCTAGACCACTCATAGGAGAGTAATTTGGAATGGGCTCACTTCACTTATATAATATGGGCTAGACCAAATTCTAAGATATGAAAGATCAGTATTATCATCCAAAATAATAAACCTACTTAGTGAGTCTAAATAAAGTGCTGAAATTTACTTCTAACAAGTGTTGACTGATCCTTGGCAAATTCAACATGTCATCACTGGTTTTGTGTTCCAGGAGGCTAGAATAAATAAGAGCAAGATTAACACTTTTAATGATGAAAATAAAGACAGAAGTAAAAGCTAAGGTACTGATAATAGCATTCTCCTTTTAAAAGCATGAATTTGGACTTCAATTTTTGGCTCAAATTTTCAAATGATGTTAAGGTTCAACTATGAACTAATCTTGCTGTGAATAAGAATGAGTACTTCTCCATAATCTCTCAACACCTTTGAATAAAGAAGCAATGGACGCACTCTTCGGAATGATTTGGGACTGACATTTTGAGATGCACAGGTCATATTTCATATGCAAATATAAACAAACAACACCTTTAATATATAAATGATAGGTGTCGTATGGTATCAAAAATTCTCCACCTTCTGCTTTTACTACACCCTTTGGGAAATTATAAAGGGTCTGCCCTTTACTTTCAATCTCTTCCACACTCTTCATACCCTTTTGTCTGAAAAAAAAAAAAAAAATCTGAGTAAGCTGAAAGAACACTGGGAGATTTTTACTCACTCAGATTTCCAGTGCCAGGAAGGAGTACTAATATTTGCTTTCAAGTTCACTGAGACTTTCAGTTCATTGACTTAACATTCTCAAGAAAAAAATAACAAAATCCAAATGCCCCTTGTTTATATAGTAGAAGACATTCATGCATACAACTAGCTATCCCTCATCATCACTTTATCCACCACCTCTGATGTATAAGGAGTTGGACATGTCAATCCATAAATACTCCCCACAGCTTCCCAAATCCTACCAAAATCTTGTTCTAGCACATCTATACAGATGACTCATGCAAAATCCGAGTTTTTTTAAAAAAAAAACAAGAAAGTTTTTAAAGATTTTTAAAATATAGCTAACATGCAACATTATATGTTTCAGGTGTAGACAATAGTTATTCAACATTTATATACCTAAAGAAGTGATCACTATGATAAGTCCAGCAACCATCTTACACCATACCATACTATCACAGTATTACTGACTCTATTCCCCATGCTGTACATTACATCACTGTGACTTATTTGCTTTATACCTGGAAATTTGGACTTCTTATTTCCTTTCACCTTCCCCCCACTTTTTAAAATTTTCAATTACAGTTGACATTCAATATGATTTTGTATTAATTTCAGATGTACAGAACGCTGGTTAGGCATTTGTATAATTTCCAAGGTGATCCCCGCCTCACTAGTCTAGTACCAGACTAACACTATACATAGTTACTACCATATTATTGACTATATTCCCTATGCTTTATTTTATATCTGCATAACAATTTTGGAGATACCAAGTACCAATTTATACTTCTTAATTCCTTCACCTTTTTCACCCAGCCCCCAACCCCACTGCCATCTATCACCCCAATAAACCTAGTACCCATCTGACACCATACAGTCATTACAATATTATTGACTATATCCCTTATGCTATTCCCTACATCCCCATGACTACTGTGTAACAGCCAATTTGTACTTCTTAATCCCTTCCCCTTTTTCACCCACCACAGCCCCTTTCCCATCTGGCTACCATCAAAATGTTCTCTGTATCTATGAGTTTGTTTCTGTTTCATTTGTTTATTTTGTTCTTTAGATTCCACATATAAGTGAAATCACATTGCATCTGTCTTTCTCTGTCTGACATACTTCATTTGGCACAGTACCCTCCAGGTCCATCCATACCACAGCAGATGGCAAGAACCCATTCCCTTCCATGGCCAAGTAATATTCAATTGTATATATGTATCACTTAATTTTTATCCATTCATCCAGTCCATTGACAGACACCCAGGCTGCCTCCATATCTTGGTCATTGTAAACAATACTGCCATGAACATTTGGATGCACACGTCCCCTCAAAGCAGTGTTTTGGGGTTCTTAGGATAAATAACCTTAGTGGGATTACTGGGTCCTTCTTTGTCTCTTGCTATAGCCTTTGTTTTAAAGTCTATTTTGTCTGGTATAAGTATTGTTACCCTAGCTTTTTTTTTTTTTCCCCCATGAAATATCTTTTTCCCATTCTTTACTATTAGCCTGTGGGTGTCTTTCGATCTGAAGTGAGTCTCTTGTAGGCAGCATATGTATAGGTCTTGTTTCTTTATCCATTTAGCCACCATATCTTTTAATTGGGGCATTTAATCCATTTACATTGAAGTAATTGTTAACAGATATATAGTTATTGCCATTTTATTATTCAGTTTCTTTTTTTTTCATCTTAATGCCTCTAAGATTCCTTGTAATACTGGTTTGGTGGTGATGAATTCCTTTAGCTTTTTCTTGTCTGGGAATTTCTTTATCTGTCCTTCCATTCTAAATGACAGCTTTGCTGGATAGAGTAATCTTGACTGTAGGTCCTTGAGTTTCATGACTTTGAGTATTTCATGACAATCCCTTCTGACCTGCAAAGTTTCTGTTGAGAAATCAGCTGACAGTCTTATGCGAGCTCACTTGTAAGTTATTAATTGCTTTTCTCGTGCTGCTTTTAAGATTCTCTCTTTGTCTTTAACCTTTGGCATTTTAATTATGATATATCTTGGTGTGGGCCACTGAGGTTTCATCTTGTTTGAGACTCTCTGCACTGTCTGGGCTTGTATGTCTATTTCCTTTGCCAGGTTAAGGAAGTTTGCTATCATCATAATTTCTTCAAATAGGTTTTCAATTCCTTATTCTTTCTCTTCTCCTTCTGATACCCCTATGATGAGTATGTTGGTGTGCCTGATGTTATCCCAGAGGACAAATAAACTATACTCTCATTTTTGGATTATATTTTCTGTTCTGTTTGGGTGTTTTCTGCTACCTTGTCTTCTAAATCGCTGATTTGATTCTCTGCTTTGTCTAATCTACTGTTGATTCCCTTTGCTATATTCATTTCAGTTACTGTATTCTTCATTTCTCACTGGTTCTTTTTTATGTTTTCTACTGCCGTGTTTATGTTTCTAATCTCTTTGTTGAAGTTCTCCCTGAGTTCATTCATTGAGCATCCTTATAACCTGTGATTTGAACTCTGCATCAGGAAGATATTTTGTCTCCATTTTGTCTCATGCTTTTTCTGGAGCTTTGTTCTGTTTTTTTATTTGGGACATGTTTTTTGTCTCCCCATTTTGGTACCTACTTGTGTTTGTTTCTATGCATTAGGTAGGGCTACTATGCTTCTGAGTCTTAGTAGAGTGGCCTCATGTAGTGGGTGTCCTGTGGGGCCCAATGGAACAGTCTCTGGTCATCTGAGCCAGGAGCTCCAGGTAAGTTCCTTGAGTGAGTTTTGTGTGCTCTCCAGTTGTAGTTGAGACTTGGTTGCTGTTTGCATATCAATGGGTGGGGATAATCCTCAGGCTGATTGGCTGTGAGGACTCGCTGAGACTACAGTGGAGGAGTTGTGGTGCAGGGGCTGACCCTATGGAGAAGGATCCACTTTAGCAGGGCTTTGGTGCCTGCTGTGTGCCCTTTGGGTGTGTTGTCCCCATAAGTGGACAGATGATTCCATAGCTGGTCAAAAGCTGGCCACTGGGTGTGCCAGCCCCTGGGCACTCCTGGGAGGGGCCCCACCATAGGTTAAATTCAGCCCAAGTAAAACTGCAGCCTGTGCCATGCCTGGGGCCACCTGCCATGACCTACAGGGAATCCTCAGGTGGCTGCTGCCCATGCTGGATTAGAGGTGCCTTGAGAGGCCAAGCCACAAATCAAGGCCGGCTTTCGCTAGTGCTGGGCTTAGGGCTGCTCAGTCAGAGGTATGGGACATGCCAAAGTTAGATGCTGCTAGTTTAGGTTTTGTTAACCTTTAAGAGATTTTAGAAAAGTCGCAGCATGAGCCGAGGCAGGCCATTTATACAGAAAAGCCAATGGAAGCAGCCATGGTGTGCTTGCAAATTGGATGGGTGGGGTCTCAGGGAATCAGGGCAAACAAATGGTGTCATCCAGGTTAGTGGAGACTCAGATATGGTGGTGGCCTACATCTGCACACACAAAACAATAACTCCTACCAGCAGCTCCGTTCTGGGGAAAGTTGCCCCTTCAGTCCTCACACTGAAGTCAGACAACTGACTTCCTTCCTATATGTATCTTTCACCTATCGAGTTGCTGCCCCAGTGCTGGAGCTCAGAGTGAATCCATCTGCGAGTAAGTCCTGTGTGATCCCCTTAAGAGGAGCAGCTGGGACTGCAGCTGCCTTTGTTTCACTCAGCCACAATCTCCCCTAGTTTTCACAGCAAGAGGACATGGGGGTTTCTCTCCCCAGCACTGGATCTCTGGGATGGGGAGGGGCTAGGACCCCTCTCTCCTCCTAAGGGACCTCCACAGTGGATATATCCCTCCCAATTTTTAATGGTCACACATACGTGTGGGATCAGCCCATTCCGAGTCTCCACCCCTTCGACCAGTCTCAGCTGGCTTCTTCTGTGTGTCTTTAGTGGTAGGGCTTCAGTTCAGGAAGACTTCAGGTGATTCTCAGTGGTGGTTGTTCTGTAGTTTAGTTGTAATTTTGAAACGGTTGTGAGGTAATCACAGTGTTTTCCCACTTCACCATCTGGACCAGATCCTAAAAAGTTTTATAATGATCTTCATATCCAGTCCATTGGAGCCTTGTCTTCTAATGTACAAAGCATGAACCTTGATATAAACTAGAGGCTCTTTGAACTCTAAAAGAAATTATTAAATCTTTAAGAGCCTTCTTTTCTAGTTTTCTTGCTCTTACTAAACCTGGTGTCAGGACTAAAACTTATAAAACATCCAGGTCTTAGATCCTACCCCAAACTCTGTCTTTCATTTCATATCGTTCCTTTCCTAGATTTATAGCTTCTCCTATGGTCCAATGGACAATTCATGGTCCACTGCCTTAAATATTTGTATCAGCAAGGATACTCAGCTCAAATTACTAATCAATGAGAAAAGGGTATTATTTAACCAAACAAAAACTCCTGAGTTAAGGAAGCTTTAAAACAAGTCCATTTTATACTTGGTAATGTTCTTAACGATCCAGGTTTCTACATCCTTCCACACTCTAATATTCACCTTTGCATTTGCTTCCCTATTATGTTTAAAAGATGGGTGTTGCAACTATAGGTCTCATAAGTAGAAACAATACAAAGAGGTGAGTGTGGGGGAAATGTCATCTCGACCTTTTGAATTAGTTTCATCAGACTTCTCTTTCTATTTCGTTGTCAAGGAATGGATCAACCCCATTTTTGAAAGCAATTATTTTTCTATTCCCTTTACTTTCTCCCCCATCACCCTTCTCATCTAGCAACCAACAATTTGTTGGTTGTTTTCCCCCTATATCTCTGAGTCTATGTCTGTGATTTTTGTTTGTTTTTTGTTTTTTCAACAAAGGGAAACTTTACTGAAGCCCCAGGGCCAAGGGGCTTGGGCAGGAGGCCACCCTCTGAGACGAAATGGTGGTGGAGGGGCTTTATTTGACCTACTTCTTGGAGTGTAGGTTGTTGGTGTGGCCACACTTCTTCTTGCTGCAGTTGACAGAATGGTGATTCAGGCGAATATAACACTTGCGGCAGATCATCTTGTCATAGCTGTACTTCTAGGTGAACTGGCGGAGGGAAGGCTCAATGATACCACCTCGCAGATGAAGCACCAAGTGCAGAGTGGACTCTTTCTGGATATTATCATCTGAGAGAGAGTGGCCATCCTTCAGCTGTTTGCCCACAAAAATCAGACGCTGCTGGTCAGGTGGGATGCCCTCCTTGTCTTGGATTTTAGTTTTGAAATTCTCAATAGTATCACTGGGCTTGACCTCGAGTGTGATGGTCTTGCCCATCAGGGTCTTCACAAAGATCTGCATATCTGCGTCTGCTGGAGAGACTGCTCTGCCGCCTCGTTGAAAGAACTGTTTTGTTTGTTCACTTATTCTGTTCTTTAGATTCCACATATAAGTGAGATCATACAGTATTTGGCTTTCTCTGCCTGATGTATTTCACTTAGCATCATATTCTCTAGGTCAATCCATGTCGTTGCAAATGGTAAGACTTCATTCTTCTTTATGGCTGAGTAATACTTCATTGTATAAATGTACCACAGTTTCTATCGATGGGCATTTTGGTTGTTTCCAAGTCTTGGCTATTGTGAATAGCACTGCAATAAACATAGGGGTGCATATATTTTTTCAAATTAGTGTTTTAGATTTCTTTGGATAGATACCCAGGAGTGGAATTACTGGGTCATAAGGCAGCTCCACTTTCAATTTTTTGAGATACCTCCATACCGTTTTACATTGTAGCTGCACCAATCTGCAATCCCACCAACAGTGTACCAGGGTTCCCTTTTGACAGCACTTATTTGTTGACTTGTTGATGATAGACATTCTGACTGGAGTGAGGTTGTATCTCATTGTAGTTTTTATTTGCATTTCTCTAATGATTAGTGACGTTGAACATTTTTTCATATGTCTGTTGGCCATCTGTATGTCCTCTTTAGAGAAATGTCTCTTCATATCCTCTGCCCATTTCTTAATTGGTTTGTTTGGTTTTTTGGTGTTGCGGTGTATAAGTTTTTTATAAAATTTGGATATTAACCTCTTATCAGATGAATCATTGGCAAGTATCTTCTCCCATTCAGTAGTAGGATGCCTTTTTGTTTTATTGATGGTTTTCTTCACTGTGAAAAAACTTTTTTTTGAGGGCAGTGTTACTAGCCCTCATATGTGGGACCTGAAATGGGGCCGCTGGCTTCTGAAGCCAGTGCTTAATGCTTAACCACGGTGCCACTTGGCAGGCCCTTTTTTTTTTTTTTTTTTGAGGGCAGTGTCACTGGCCCTCATATGTGGGACTCGAACTGGGGCCTCTGGCTTCCTAGCCCAGCTCCTAACCACTGCACCACTCGACCGGCCCGAAAAAACTTTTTAGTGTGATGTAATTCCACATTTCTTTTCTCTTTTGATGCCCTTGCTGGAGGGATGTATAATCAATAATGTTATAAAGAATATGTAGGGTGCCAGATAGGCACTGGACTTATTAGGGAGACCGCTTCATAGACTGTGCAGATGCCTGACCACTGTGCTATATACCTGAAGCTGAATAACATTGAATGTCAACTATAATTAAATATATACGTGAAGTACAGCATAGAGAATAGAGTTAAAGGACTTGTAACAACTACATACGGTGTCACAGGGGTAGCAGATTGGGGGGGAGGGTATCACGTTGTGAGGGGCATAAAGTCTATTACATTGTTTTATATACCTGAAACTAATTTTAAAAATCAGTGAATTTACATTAAAAAACAACAAGGAAAGAAAGCAAGCAATTATTTTTAAGGCAATGGGATAATAGAAAAAAGGATTTATACTGGAGCTAGTGAGAGGACTGCCTTTCCTAAAGTCTTATGGTGGAGGGATACAAACACCAAATGAAAAATGATGCTCTGCCAGCAAGGGTGAAGGGGAGAAAAGCTGCTGAATACATAACAAGCAGGGCCTGCCTCTCCAGTTCCTTGCAGTATCCATTCCCTTCGAAGTTGCCACTCTTCTTCTACCTTCCTTTATTACAGACAGGTTCCAAAAAATGAGAAGAGTCATTATAATATCAACGATTACCTATGATTCTACCTTGTAGATTAATGTAGGACTATATTCTAAGTTGCTACATTATCTAATAAAAAGAATGGCATGGGGGCTGGCCAAGTGGCGCAGTGGTTAAGAGCTGGCTTGGGGATGCCAGTGGCTCCAGTACAGATCCCACATACGAGGGCCAGTGACACTGCCCTCTACAGCTAAAAACAGCTCCGTCTGGAGCTGGGCTGTGAGCCCAGGCGACGGTGTAGGCTGCAGCCCCTGCTGCAGTGGGCTGCCATAGGCTACAGTGAGTGGTCGGCAGCCAGCATGAATGGCTGGCAGCCAACGAGAGCTGCCAATAGCTGCAGTGAGCGACCATCAAGAGGCCTGAGACCGAGCTGCCTCATCTGGGAAGAGCGCAATGATGATACCAAAATGGTCCAGTGAAGCAACATCTTCCACAACTAGACTGAAGAACAATAGGACAGCAACTTATCTGCTCCCCTCCTCTGGTTCCCCAACGCTGTTCCCCTCCCCCAATTCCCCAATAAAATCTTTAAAAAAAAGAATGGTACGGCATAGAAGAAAGAGAGCCCTTTGCTTCGAACAAAAACAACAACATCTCCACAATCACAATCCAAGCCCTGATGGATATTTCTGCTCTGGGCAAGCCACCAACTTTAAAAACAAATATGCACAGGTAGATTTATCTTAAATGTAATGTAGTTTAATCTTTAAGGCCCTTCCCTGACACTAGCTCCTTCAATAACCTTGAATATCCATTCTTGTACTGTATTATTTTTCTTCCAAAAGACCCTGAAATGTTTCTGAGCTTCAGACTCCTAAACATCTGCTGATATGTCAACCTTTTCCACCTGTGTACTATGGAGCATGTAACTTACCTCTTTATCCATGCATTTCCCTATCCTCAAGACCAATTTAATAGGAGACCTACCTTACCTGCAAAACTGGGATGAAGATCAGAAATACATCTAGAAAGATGCTCTGTAGCAATGTTCTGTGTAATTATTCTAATCGCCAGTGTACAGTGTTCTCTTGTAACGGCTATTTTACAGCAAGAGGCTGCTGGTGCAACTGCTCCTGCCAGTTTGTCTGCAGGATATTACAAATGCTGAGCTCTAAATGAGCAGAGCCATCCCTGATGGCTGCCCAGAATATCCCTTCAGCTGCAGGTGTGCTCCAGCTATCTACTGTGAGGTTACATTGCTTCAGGCTGTGCTACAGAGGACCCTCATAGGGTTTCATCTGTCTGCCATGTGCTCCACTCCCCTCCAGCCCCGGGGAGTTGACTTTCATGTAGAATGGTTTCAACTTCTCAGGATTGCATGTGTCCCGGGACCTCATTGTGGGAATCGATGCCCTACCATCTGGTGGGAAGCCTGATACTAAGAGATGCTGATAGAATTTGTCTTGTAATTGAATGTGGTGATGGTAGGTGTCATTTCCATAAACAAGACTAGACAGCACAAGAGCTGCGCCGACTTTAATTTTGGTCTGGGATGTGTTTCTTTGTTTTCATCATCCTGTCATTCTTGCAAATGTTGTGAGTTTTAAAATATGATTTATTACTTTACCCACTAATACGCCATTATTGGCTAGAGAGCTGCTGCTGAAGTAGCAGAATTCCTAACAAGCGGTTTCTCAAGTAATTATGCAGTTGTGGGTTGAGTGCAAGCAAGTGCCGCCAGAGTGGAATGGACAACAGCATCAGGTACAGGTAGAAGCGGCCAGTTTCAAGGAGAAAGGGCTATTGATGTCTTGGCTGTCACTGAAGCAGTGATGAGAACAATCATGTAAATTGGGATTCCACCAGGGACAAGTCCTATAGTGCCCTCATTCCCCCATCTCTATGCTTTATAGTAGTCAAAAGACATTTAAAATTAATATTAATCTTCACTATCCATTGAGCATTTACTATAAGTCTTGCTTGGCTAAGTTCTACCTATGTGTGATCACTTTTAATTCCCCCAACAACCTTATGAAATAAGTAATAATATCAATGTTTTATATATGAAGAAACAGAGGTTCTTCGGTGGTAAATTAACTTACTAATTATAGTTAGCAACTCATGGAGGTGGAATATAAACACTATCCCATTGGGTTCCAAAATTTCATTTTAATTCATTGTTTTACAGCCATGCGTGTATATAAAATCTCCTATGGAGTTAAAAAAAAAAAAAGGTACTCCTGCCTATTAAAATTAATAGCATGGCACTGGCATCTAATTCCTGCATTTAAGAAATACTCTGTAGGTAATTCTGATACACACTTCGACTGGAACCCTCAGATTATATTTAGATTTACAAGGAATAATCATCAACCATTACCTAAAGTTGGATGGTGAATAGGAGGAAATAAACTTGCTAACCATGGGGTCTAAATGCAGGTAAATGATCCATCTTTTTTTTTCTGTTAAAATATGGGAGATCAGGTTTCTCCCTGCCCTGAGTGATACTAAATTATTAATAGCAATTAGTTTAGTTACTGAGCTCTATTGTAAGACATTAGACAGACTACATCAACATGCTAATACTAAAGATATACTATACTTCAGATAACGAGGTAGTGGGTAAGTCAAAAGCGAAAAAAATAATTAGCTTTTAAAAAAATTTCAAGGTACTCAGTTTTATCCACATGACTATGTCAACTGATATTCAGATATTATTGTTTTCCATAAACACAGGCTAATTTTTAAAACACATTTTTTTCTTCAAGGAAATACTGGATTATTTTTTAAATTAAATGTATAGTATATAGACTACAGAATTATTACTCAGTAATTCATGATAAAAAAAGGAGGATAATATTAATTATTATTATGACTTTTTATAAGTTAGTATTTGACCAAATCTTCTTCAAATAACCAAAGACCAGGACTCCACCCTTAATCCTAAATCCACAAAAATATTGCAAATAAAAATAAAATGAAAGGTACTACAGTGTATTGGCTAAGAGAATGGATTACGGAACCCAACTGTCTGGGCTACAATTCTGGTTTGACCTAACCATGGCACCCTGGGCAGGTCACTTCTCCATGCCTCAATTTCCATACCAATACACAGGAAATAATAATCATAATGCTTACTTTATTGGATTTTTGAGGATGATATAAAATTAAAATATGTGAAACAGAACCGTGCCCATTATACAGTAAACACTATATAAATATTTACTGTCATCAGTGTTTTTTTTAATTTTAAAAATACGATTTCTAATAAAAGCGTATGTAACTTTAGAGTTGTGTGGAGCCCCTTTATTTTACAAGGAGGAAAAGAAAGCCTAAGTCACTTTAAAAGGCAGTTACAAGGTACAGTCAAAACCAGAGTGCTGACAGACCGCAATGGTAGTTTGGTAGCAATGGCATTCTTTACCAGTGACTATATTCTCAGTTTTACAAAGAAATTACTTCAAATGACATGTTTTAAGTATTTTCAGAAAAATATCTTATAAATAGCTTAGTATGGTAACTAGATTTAACAGAAAACAATCCATTCTGAAAATAATTTAACTGAAATTTTGCCATATGTTTAAACTATTGATATACCATGTACATTTTCTTTGCAGAAAAAAATGCGAGTCTGTAAAAAGATAACATTTCCTTCCAATACCTACCCTAGATAACACTACAGAGCTAACCTCTGTTCTTCAATGACAAAATTGACAAATTGCACAGGAAAAATAATGAAGCTTGATAAAAGTCAGAGCATCAACTCATACTCCAGGCATCCTTTTAATTATCCCCATTAGTAAATATAAAGCTATTTCTCAATGAAAATAATAAAATCATTCTCAGCATAATCCCAAGGACCAAAATGACCACTTCTCCCTCCCATAACAGGCAATACCTAACTCCTAGTTTAAAAACCACATTATTTGATAGAAAACTTTTGAAGACTTTATAGCCTTCATAAACAGTTTTGCATATTTAAATAACACTAAGACAGGGAAGCAGACACTATCTTTGTTGTCAAAGAACAAAATAATATGGGAAGATATAAAAGAAAATACTAAGGTCACTTCCTTCATTAGCACACATTTTTGATGGAAGACACAAATATAAACATATACAGTATTTATAATTATTATAAAACCTAAAAAAGGAAGTTAGAATACACTATTATAATCCTGAATCAAAAAGGAGGGAGGGCCAGTCTACAGCTGCTGAGTTTAAAAGTGCTATGCAGAAAATTTTTTATAGTCTATGTTTTTGCAAATGGGAAAGGGCATTAAATTCAGGCTCATATGGAAGTTACGTTTCATTTCTAAAGGGAATAGTGGCACAGGCACAAAAGCATAACCCAAGGAACTCGGGAAAAGATATCTGCGCACACAGCAGACCTTTGTCCCTTTAGAAAAAAGGAAGGAAAAACCATTTTTGAGGAGTAACCTCTTCAAATTCACTTATGGAGCCAAATTAAATGTGGACTTCAAATCCGTGGGATAGACTTCCACACATCAAATGGTTTGAATCTCACCTTCACCACATACTAGCAATGTGATCTTGGGCAAGGTACACTATCTCCCTGTATCTTTTCATCATTACACAATGTGGGTCATAATAATAGTAGCTACGTCCTGTGTTAGTCATGAGGATTAAGTGAAATAATTTAGGGAAAGTGTTTCAGATGAGGCTTGACACCTGACAGATACTCACATGTTGGCCATTCATCATTAATTCTCTAATTATTAGAGCAGAACACACAAAAATAATAAGAAACGTCTTCCCACAGATGCAGGGAGGAGCCGTTTTCCTTAGTCACCATCTGGCTAAAAGACATGACTAATGAGAAGCTGAAATTCAATATCAGAACCCCATATAGTGTTAGTGTACACATGCAGATACACACACACACACACACACCCTGTAACAAACTACCACCAAACATAGAACATAAATAACCCAAGCCAATTTATGAACTACCTAGTCATCCTCCTTTCAATGTTCCATGTTAATGGAACAATGTTCCATCTCAAGTTAATGGTGTCTAAAACTCTGTTTCACCCTCCTCTTCTACTCCCTCTCACTTTCACTAATTTTATTGTAGTACCAAATTTTGTTCCTCTTCTAATCTACTTTCAAGTCCCTTCAATCCACCCATCAAGTCCTGTCGATTTTAATTCTAATCCAACTCTCAATTCTGCCCACGTTGTTGACGCTCCACAGCTACTCTTACCTCCATCCTTTTTCTTCACTGGCTTGAAACAACTAACACCCTGTGTCTCCATACTTTCCTCTCTAAGTTCACTCTGCTATAGGAGGAGTGTGGCTTCTAAACCCATAGGTGAAAAATGTCACTACTTGGTTAAAATCAGACTGGCCTGTCATTTCATTTAGAAGAAAGTCCAACATCTATAGCAAAGCTTATAATTGATATAGTAACCGTTTTCATTCTATTCATTCCACTCTAATCTTTTATCTTTCCATTCCTTATCCTGTCTGACCAACTAAACAACATTTCATCTCGTGGTAGGTTTTTTTTGTTTTTGTTTCTGGGGGGTTTTGTTTGGCTTAGCTAGCTAGCTTCTACAACTTATCTCTGTTCACAGCTTTGGTAGCTCTTTCTCTTGAAGCTTTCCGTCACTTTTTAAAGTCTGGGACAGGCACCCCTTCTATGCTATATACTCTGGTATCACTCTGATCTCCCTTCCTAAATGCATATCCATCACTGTACCCACATGTTTAAATGAGACTCCCAAAGACCAAAACTTTCATACATTAGGGACTTGTCATTGTTCACTGCTAAATTCCTAACTCCTAGTCCAGTGCCCATCACACACAAATGCAAGGGACTCTCAGCAGGATTATACTTTATAGTGCCCTTATGCCATGGTATTGGCTCAGTTCTTTTCAACGAATCCTTCTCTTATCTTTATTTTAAAGCTTCATATTGCTATAAATATATACATGGAATGGGAAGGCTCAGAGCCTGCTGTAATCAGTACCCACCCATTGTTGCTATCACGGACAGCACCACCCCTTACAGCCCTACACTAACCAGCCATATTTCAGCCTGCCTCTGAAGCATCGGGACCCAAATGAACAACTCAGTATGTCCCAAGAGAAGACATTATTAAACAGTAATAACCCAAGATCATTCTTCAGCTACTTTTTAATAAGTGGAAAGGTTTTGGAGGGGCAATGATGGTTAACAGAAATTAAGTAACCTTGGGTATAATGGAATGTTTGATTCTATACCAAAAAGTAACATGTTATTTAAAGTTTCTCCCCAAGATCACCATTATGAAAAATTAGAAACATAACCTTTAAAATATATATGAAATGAATGAATACATATAGTAATGAAAAAACCTGAAAATCAGATAGTTAAGCATGATGCAATCATGACAATTCCTGGCTTGAGATAACAAAGCAAAACAAAGCATGACTTCTGCATGTCTAATGACTCTTCTTCATGATATGATGAAACAGAGAATAGCCATGTAACAAGCTATCGAGCATATTTAGTATAACGAAACTATGTGTTATTTAGAAAACATACTATGAAATCCAGATGAGCATAGAAGAAGGCAGGATTTTTCAAGTATAGAATATAATATATTATCATTCCAGTAATCCCCTTTTTTTGGAAAAACATAAAATGCTATTTTTCTTGAATGGCAATTAGTAGGTTATGCATATAATATTTTCACTAAGGTGTCAAATAAGCACATTAGAGAAGATGCAACAATTACATAAAATTACTAGGTAGTATGTATAGATGCTATCGAAATTTCTAATTGACTCATACTTTATTTACTCTGCATTTAGTTACCAAGGCCACAGCTTAATAGTTCTGTTTATAAAAAAATAAAAAATAAAAAAATAAAAAAATAAAAGTTAGGCAAGCTTAATGCTAAGAACAAATATATGTGAACTCATTTTTAACTTGTGGATGCATGCATGCACACACATCTTTTTATTATCAGCATGCTCCCAAATTAGAATTGTTACCACATGCTAAGTAAACTTTTTCAGATGTTCAACAAAGGAGATCAAAAAAGATTTCATCATATATTTTTAGATCTCTGACCAGTCAAACATAGAAACACAAACATGTCAAAATATCAAGTAATCCAAAGGTACAACAATTTGGAAATTTTCAGTTCAGTGAAATGCATGAAGAGTAGTTTAGTGTACTTTCATACTTTCCTTACTGACGTCTTAACAGGTGAAGCTATTCATGGAAACTTATTTAGTAGTTATTTGGAGTTAAGACTTAAGTAAGGGCTGAGATGAAGAATAGAACATAGTTAAGCTGGGGAGGGAGGTTTACCTTTCCAGACAGACAGAACAATCACAAAACAAGGCATGCTAGTAGAAAGGAACATGTTATATTTGAAACCATGAGAAAACCAGCTTGGATGATTTTCTACTAAATTTATGATAGTGATGAGTGTGATAGATTAGTATCATATGGTGGGATCTAATGACCATTCCTGGAATTCTTCTCTTTGCCTACCCCAAATTCTCACAGATATTGTTAAACCTTTTTGTAGGTAAGGGGGATATAATGAATGTGTGGCATCCGTTCTCCAGTGGATAAAAAAAAAAATCAATTTTATGATTTGTTCCACTCTTTCCTTAAACATCCAGAGCAGAGTTTTTAACTACGTCCATATCCAAACCTATTTCCTACTCCACTTTTAGAAACTGAGTTATTTTATTCTAGCATTTGTAAATCCTTACCTTGTTTCTCTGTCTAGTACCTGTGTTCTGGTAATCCATGATTTGATTACCATTTTCCACACTCATGCTTCTCTTGGGATAACGTTTTACACACCTGGATCCCCACCTACTGCACTATGGCAGGCTTTTCTGATACCATGCACCACTGGCCTATTTGACACCACTTTGAGTGCCTCATATAAACTCACTCTAGTTTTCTTCTCAAGAACTCACCCTTATCATATTCTTTTCCCCTGATGAGCCTGTCTGCGTCATGGCCATGCTAGCCTCACATGTAGTGGGGTCATTTCACTCCACTACTTTCTGAGAGCACCTCATTAAACACTGGTTTCCCCTTTTGTAATTAGTTCTGAAGGTGGAAGTCTGGACAGGTGTTTTGCCAACAGTAGAAGTGTGTTGTTGATGTTTCCAAAGGGTTTCCTAATGGCATTCCTAATAATTGACATTAACCATTCTCATTTATCCTCATAATTGAGTGTATTTTGTTTATTTTGCTATGAAAATGAATCTTACAATCTTGCAACATTTTTGGGAAAAAACTAGATTTAGAAAACAGCTCAGAAACAAATAACAACAACAAATAAAAATAGCTAAGTCATTTAGCAAGATCTGATGAGTTGGTAAGTAATGAGATCATTATAATTTTTGGATTCTTTATTAATTTCTTAAAAGGCATTTGACTAAATATGAAATGGAAGAAAAGTAATGAACAATTTGAATGGTATGTTCAGGAAACTTCATTTGCAATGACGCTCCAGTGAAAAGGGGTTCCCTAAAAGCCATCAGCCCTCAATCTCAGAATCGGGTGACTTACCCTTATCGGTAATACTGAACATGATATTACCTCACATGAAGATGATATAATAAAGGCTCATTTTAATAAAATGAATTCAATCTAGAAATTAAAAGATGTGAGGAATCTAATAAAAAAATATGCAATAGTTCATGAATAGAAAATCCTCTATGCTTCATCACAGACTGAATACAACAGCACATCAGGTAGGTGAACCCAGAGTACATTATTTTATTCAGAATAAATAATTCACATGAAGTTTAGGGCTCATAAATTATAGATCCAGAAGATATTATTAAAAGACATAAATGACTTTTACAATCTGTTTGTCAAAAAAGTTCATTGCTGCAATTACCATGGAAACAATTCTGTATAGCATGAATTAATGCTTAACATTTTCATTTTTGCTGAAAAATGTGTTGAAGACATACTCAATGATGAGTTTCCTAATTCCCTAAGATTAAAATAGAAGGTATTTTGTTCATCTTTTTAATCTCAAACGTTTTATAATATCAGATACATTCCATGTTTCAGTGTTAAAAGTTGTCATTAAAAAACATTCAGGTATCAAAAATCTCAAATTGTAATGCTATCTTCTCTACTAGTTCTCTTTAAAATTTTATGTTAATTCTGCCACTAACAAAATGCATATAGACGAAATAAAAATGGTGTATTTTAGTTACAAATATTTAAACAGAAGAAAAAGTCCTGTAAATGTGCTATATAAAATATAAATGCAGAACAATTGGCTTATTGTAGATAATTAGGTAACAAATCTAGAAGTAATATGTATTGAAATATAATATGGCATGGTTTCGGGCCGGCCAAGTGGCTCGTTGGTTGAGAGTTAGCTTGGGAGCAGTCAGCTCTGAGAGGCAGGGCCGCTGGTTTGGATCCCACATGGGCCAGAAACACTGTGCCCTCTACTGCTCAGATGGTGAACAACAGCTCAATCTGGAAGCGGGGCTGCCGTGAGTTGCTGGTGATGGTGTAGGCTGCAGTGGGGCTGCAGTGGGCTGCCATGAGCTACTGTGAGTGGCTGGCAGCCAGCGTTAGCGACTGGCAGGCAGCGTGAGATGCAGTGAGTGGCCATCCAATGGCCAGTGACCGATCTGCCTTACCCGGGAAGAGCACAATGATCATAATACCAACATGGACCAGTGAAGCAACGTCCTCCACAACTAGACTGAAGAACAAAAGAACAGCAACTTTTCTGTTCCCCTTCCCGATTCCCCAGAGCTGTTCCAAGCCCCCAATTCCCAACAAAAGCTTTGATGGGAAAAAAATGGGGTGGTTTCTACAAGTTAAGCAAGTGCTTAATAAATAAGTACTTTAACTAATTTATGTTTATCCATCCAAGTATAACAAATCGAATAAAACTGATTTTAAAATGAAATGTCGCTAAATAATTTAAGAACAGAGATAGCCTGGAAACATTTGGTGGTACATTTATACATGTGATACATATGACATGACAAAAACAGGAATAGGAAATGCTTGTTGGTTGGTGATGATTATTTTAGTGTTTGATGTATTAATCAATGTATTCACTTTGTATGTGATTACATTAGACCACATTTAAAAGGTATTTTCCCATGCTGATCTTTTTCCCTGAAGAGGTCTCATAAATGTCAAGTTCTTCCAAACCGAAGGCAGGTTTTTCTGGTCATTATTTCCGTCATTTCACAATTAAGATCAGATGATTCAACAGGCTAAGAAGTTACACTCCGAAGAGATTTTCATGAGAGCCAGCCAGAGCAGTTTTATAGGAAGTGAGGGGTGTGTCAGCTGCATTCAAAACAATGTTTATTATGCAGCTTCTCTAGATAATTTTCTGCAAAGGTATGTTTTCCATATCCAGCCCCTTTTACTGTCTCTTTCTGAAGGATGTATGGCTATGGGAGAACATCCCCACGATGATACCTTGCCATTTGTGATATTCGTTGAAAGAACACACACACACAAAAAAGCTTTCCAAGTCCTAACCATTCAAGTTAAAACGTAAACACAAATTACACCTCAAGATCTTTAGTACATGAATAATACGCATGTTGTAAAGTCCTTCCTAACCACTGAAAGGCAACGCAGAACCGAAATGTTTTTTTTACTAAGTTGTAACAAAAATACTCCAAATATATAACTAAGCTATGTCAAAAACGCTGGACAGACTCCTCAGATGATCTGGTACAAAAAGAAAAAACAAACAAACAAAACAAAACACTGGATCACAATTCAGAGATATATGTGAATTTTCTTTACTAAGACTACATAATTAGTTTTAATTTAATAAATGATTTTGATTCTATAGATGACTTTATAAAGGATGCTATAGAAGAAAACCCAGAAACTATCATCATCATCATCATCATCATCATCATTATCATCATCATCATCATCACTGGTGGCAGCAATGTCAACAAGAACACAATTTAAAGCATTCTACAAGGTGCGTTCAGATTTATTCGTTAAAGTTACACTGTCTCTATAAGTCAGATCATAGAGATGTTTTTATTTTATAGATATGAAAACTCAAGTATAGAAAAGGTATATAAACTTCTCATGATGACCGGACCAAGCAAACATAGCTAGTAAATATTTTGAATAAACACTGCCTGAAATAAAGGCTGTTTTTGCTTCATATTAGGAGGCATTTATATCATAATTCTATTGAAAAGAATGTACCACCTCTGACCTACACAGTCATTCAATCCTAATAGGAAAAAACACGCCACCGTAGAAAGAGCAGGGGCTTGCACATCAGACACATGCATGTTCAGAGTAACTTCTTCAGATACCAGCTGTCTATCTTTGTAAGTTAATCAACATGCCTGACTTCAAGCTTCCTCCTCTGCATATTAGAGATAATGCCCTCCTTCCCTGCCTCACAGGATTGCTGTAATAATTAAATGAGACAAATATGACAGAGGCTTGATGCAATGTCTAGAGTACACTGTACACACAAACACAGAGATGTTTGTTCCTTTCTCTCCTAATGCTGTGATACTCAATATCACACGCCCAATGCTATGCCAAGGAGAATACTTTATATAGTTCCAATTCTTGAGGAAATTTTCATCATTGAGAAGAAACCTTTGAAACAGAGAACATACTGAAAATACGATGGATTATAAAAATGAGAAACCAATTATGCTTATTATAGAATATTCACCGAGAGAGAAATAAAGTGGTCAAGATTAGTCACTTTCTGCTAGTCATTTTCTGCTAATAATTCTAGTTTTGGATAGTAAGTGGTCTTTTAATCTTCTTCCACACACATCATTTTTCAAAGGCCATTGTATCGGGCCTTCTTTTTGAGATATTTGCATGAAACATCATAAATTAATAAAAACTTCTTCATCGTTTCCCTTGTATGCTAAGGGTTGCTGTTGGCAGCAGAAGGAGTGACGATACAGGCACCTATTAGCCAGTGGGCTCAATTTATGGCTGGGGAAACGAGCAACACAGGTAACTGATTTTATAGAAAACCAAGACGGTAAAAAGGAAGAAGGCTATGGGGTCTGTCCAATCAAGGAAAGTTTTGGTACTATTTCTTGAGTGATCACCTCTTAACTGCGCATGTATATTTCAAAAAATTTAGGGCCGGCCAAGTGGCGTGTTGGTTAAGAGCTGGCTGGCATGGGATGCCAGCAGCCCCGGTTTGGATACCACATATGAGGGCCAGTGACACTGCCCTCTACAGCTAAGATGGTGAACAATAGCTCCACCTGGAGCTGGGCTGCTTTGAGTCCCCAGCACTGCATAGCTGCAGCCCCTGCTGAGGTGGGCTGCCATAGCCTACAGTGAGTGGCTGGCAGCCAGTGTGAGCTGCCAATAGCTGTGGTGAGCGGCTGTCTGGAGGCTGGCGACTGATCTGCCTCACCAGGGAAGAGCTCAATGATAATACCAACATGGGCCAGTGAAGCAACGTCCTCCACAACTAGACTGAAGAACAAAAGGACAGCAACTTGTCTGTTCCCCTTTCCCAGTTCCCCAATGCTGTTCCCCTCCCCCAACTCCCCAATAAAATCTTAAAAAAAAAAAAAAGGATTTGAATTTGTACAATGACTCCGTGTGTTGCAAAAGTGTACTTAAAAGATTTCCCCTCTTCATCAGAACCATATGCACCAAAATGCTTGTCTCTTGTGCCATCACGTATGGTGTCTTTAAGAGCACACACAAGCATTCTACTTCAAAGCCCATGTTTTTCATATTTCATTAAAGCCAATCAACAACCCACCTCTATCACCACTTTGAAATACTCTTTCAAAATTGATAGTCCTAATACATCTTTTCATATAAATGACTGCATTTAGATTTGGTAAATATGTTGGACTATGATTTGGAGACCTTTATTTATTTTTCATGATTGATTTCTACTATTAATTCTGTTCTATTTCTGAGAATTAATAGAAACAGATATTAAACTAAGCTCTATTTTTTCTCTCTCAAACACATAATAGATTTTATGCTTATATTAAAAATGAAGCTCAGCCAGTCTTATTTCTAAAGCATCTCAGCTTAGGTTTCTTCTTTCTTCCACTAAAGCATCTTCTGTGTATAGAACATAATTAAGGAAAACCACAACAGTTGTTTTCGCCAGTGGGAATGTTTCAAAAGCTATTACTTCAAAGTGGCTTCATTTCTCCCTCCACCCCACTTTTTTTTTTGGCAAAAAAGTCTTTTATTAAAACCATTGCACCCTCAATCATTTCCCCCAACCTTTTGTTTTTCATTCTGAAAAAACAGTGTTGAGGAAAAAAAAGTTCTGGGGAAGACATTTTTTCTTTTTTTTTTTTTTCATAAATGGTTTGAATCCAGCAATTGGAGGGGGCATTATCTGTTCCTTGTATCCACTACTGGAGACAAAGCAAAGGAGAAAACACTCAGGGTCTGGCAAAAAAACTTTTCCTCTGGACATATTCCATTGGCTTGTGGCACAACTCTTGTGCATCTATTAACAGTCTCAATGTCTGTTGGTTGGGCCCATGTGCTTCAGGCATTTCCCTTCTATGCTCAGCACTTCTTGGGCTTCTAAGAGCTCCTTGAAGGTTCACTTTCAAAAACCTCTCTTGGTCACAAGAGCTCCTTCTGCTTGTTCTTTTATACAGCTTCCTGTTTGTGCCTGTTTATTAAATGCCCATTTCCAAGTAACCATTGACTGTTGGAACATTTACAGGACTCCTAATATGATTCATTTGATCTTCAAATGTTTGGAAAGAATCAGTGTTGGTCCTATCCTCTTTCTACCACTTGAAAGTCTGTCAGCCAATTGACACTTTCTCACACTTGTGCACGGCTAGGGCTTTCTATGGAAAGTTTCTACCAAATTAAGAAAAATTTAGAATTCATGTACATTTTTTTTCTTTCCAAGTATTTGCACTTTCAAATACTGAGAAATACATTTGGCAGATTTGTTGTGACTAATTCAGTCTCCTTCCCTTTTTCTATTTCTTAATGGTACAAACCACATGAGAAAGTCACTAAGAAATGTGGGATTATAAATCTCTCCTTAAAGGGTGTATTAAAATTACTTATACAAAAAATATTGTCAGTTAATCATATTTAAAACTCCTTATATAGGGCCGGCAGAGTGGCGCGATGGTTAAGAGCTGGTTTGGGATGCCGGCGGCCCAGGTTCAGATCCCACATATGAGGGCCAGTGACACTGCCCTCTTATAAACAAAACAAAACAAAAAACTTCTCATACAAATCTCTGACCTACTTGTGGTAAATACATGCATCTTTTTTTCCTAACTGTAAACTTAGTCTTAAAATTTCCATTACTTGGTTCTTTTTCTAATCACAATAGTATCCAAATATGAACATAGTTCAAGGTTGGAGAATAAAATAATTTTAATAACATTCATTACAGCATCGTTTTTCAGAGGAACTGACTATGTATTGGAAAAAAGTAAACCAATTAAATGACAATAAATAAATTTTCATCGGTAACATGTAATATTATCATATTTTAACTTAAAATATCATATTAAACTTAAAGCTTGTGTTCTCTGTATCTTGAAGTATACCCTACATGTATAACATATTTTGATCTATCAATCAGTATATTATAGTACAAATTAAAGAATAAAGTGCATAAAATATGTACATGTAATATATAGTACAATCACTTTATTTTGGCCAATGGTATATTTCTTCTAAAATTATAATTATTATATAGTTTGCTGATATTGTACTTTCAAAGGGTTTTCTAAACAAATCGTTTTTTAAAAATTGCTATCTTTACTTTTGGAGTTATTTGTAGCGGACCCTAATCCTAACCAACATAGCACCTAAATCAGACTTAAGGAATCAGTTAAGGTTCCTAGAAGGAAGTGGTGTCAAAACTGAGAAATGACAAGTGAGGGGAGAGGGCTGAGATGAGAGGTAGTGAAAGGGTTTCATGATGAAGATGTGCGATGTGCAGAACAAGGAAAGACAGAGAATGGCCTGCTTAGTACTAAAGGATGTTTGCACAAGTAATTAGTGTTTGTACAAGTGGGAAGTAGGTTCAAGAGAGGAGCCTGTAGATATAGATAAGGGGCAGATCAAGTAGTAGTTATAAACCAGATGAAAGTGTCTGAACCTTATATTTTAGCAATCAGGAAGCCCCTGCAGATTTTATTTTGTTTTAAGCAGAGGGGTTACCTCACCAGAGTTGCATCACAGAAAGATTTTGTTGGCAGAGGATATCTAGAAATCCATTCCAGTGATACTGATATTCTTGTACAGTGAAAACCTTGTGCAATTCCACAACACAGAAAATGATTTTAAACACTTTTATACTAAAATACATGAATTTGATATTATAAATCTGTATAACATTATCTTTTAAAGCCATTTACATGTGCCTGAGTTCTAACATGAGATTTCTATATATGGTAGTTTTACAGACCGAAATAATATCAATTACTAATTTATATAGTGCTTTATATTTACAAAAGTCTTCCATAGGCTCGCTTAATGATTTAGATTTTCTAGAATAGGATGATGAAGGACTAAATTTTAAAAGGATTACATTAGCCAACCCAGTGGTTCAGTTGGTTAAGAGCTCACTAAGAGTGTGAGCTCTGAGCAACAGGGTCGCCGGTTCGACTCCTGACCGGAGCCGAGCTGAGCGCCAACAGGGATAGCTCAGCTAAAAAAAAAAAAAAAAAAAAAAAAAGGAGGCATAAAAGGATTACATTAAGTATTTTCTTAAAAAAAGGTCTTTCTAGGGCCAGCCGAGTGGCTCAGTTGGTTAGGAGTTGGCTTAGCGCGCGAGCTCTGAGCAACAGGGCCGCAGGTTCAATTCACACATGGGCCAGTGACGCTGCGCCTCAGCTGAGCTGTCACTGAGACTCAGTTGGTGTTACAACAAGATTGCCTGCTCCATGGTGGTCTATGCCCATCCGCAACTAAGAATGAACTTGGCACTTGAGCTGAGCTGCCGCCCGGATGGCTCAGTGGATAGAGCGTGCGCTCGTAACAAGGCTGCTGGTTCGACTCCCACATGGGATGGTAGCTACGCCCACCCGCAACTAACACTGAAAACAGCACCTTAAGCTTAGAGGCCATGAGCTACCGTCGGGAAGCCAGATGGTGACTGGCGCCCTCCACAACGAAGATTGACAAACAACTTAACTGGTCCCCTTCCCCAATTCCCCAACGCTGTTCCCCTCCACCAATTCCCCAATAAAATCTTTAAAAAAAAAAGGTCTTTCTACATAGACTGAGGCACAATAGAAAATGAATAGGACCTCACATTCTTTTCCCAAGAGTTTCTCACAGACCAATCTATAACAAACAGGAGTAGAACCAAGAATTCTGGAAATGTAAAAGAGAAAAAGGAAATTATATTCATTTTGTTAATTTTCTCTTAAGAAAATATTTTACAGTTTAAACAGATTCATAGAATAACCAAGTGACATTTTCCCTATCTTTGAACTTTTGGTCCTTTTTATAACCTAAGGTCTTTCCAACAAAACTAGAAACCTGTATGTGGTGAGGAATCACTTAGGAAACTGGCTTTCAGAACAAAATGAATTTTCCTCCCATTGTTAAAATCAGGCTTTGCTAATTTTTTTCCTTTTAGTGAAAAATGTTTCCATAATTCATTGAAACTAAAATGCCATGTAAAACTTACCCTGATTTCAGAGTTGTTAAATGTGAATTAAAGAGATGTTATTACAGGTGATGAAAAACACTCAAGTGACAGAAAAGGCGAAGTTACTGTGGAACGTTTTTACATTCCTGTCAAAATGAAGCAATAATGAAGAGCTTACTGTGTATAATCTCAAGAGAGTAAATGGTGGCATCCCCTTAAGCTTTAATTTAAACATTTGTTTGTGTGCAAGGAGTGACAATTAAGTTCGCGAACTTGTAATGATGTTGCTAACCTTTTTTGATATTAGAGGGATTATTCGTTATGAATTTGTACTAACTGAACAAACAGTTAACCAAGTTTACTATTTGGAAGTGCTAAAAGGCTGCGTGAAAAAGTTATATGATCTGAACTTTTCACCAACAATTCATGGCTCTTGCATCATGACAATGCACCAGCTCACATCACACTGTCTGTGAGCGAGTTTTTAGACACTAAACAAATAATTGTATTGGAACACTCAACGTACTCACCTGATCTGGCCCCCAATG
This sequence comes from Aselliscus stoliczkanus, assembly GCA_033961575.1. Taxonomy (NCBI): domain Eukaryota; kingdom Metazoa; phylum Chordata; class Mammalia; order Chiroptera; family Hipposideridae; genus Aselliscus; species Aselliscus stoliczkanus. Next base: position 97,946,996 of record CM066729.1, on the reverse strand, counting down.
ACTTCTTTCTTTACCCAAAGATAAAGGAAATATTGAAAGGAAGTTATTTTGATGACATTCAGGACATCAAGGGTAATACAGCGACAGCTCTGATGGCCATTCCAGAAAAGGAGTTCCGAAACTGCTTTGAAGGGTGGACTAGGCGCTGGTTTCGGTGCATAGCTTCCCCAGAGGAGTACTTCCAAGGTAACCATAGTGATATTCGGCAATGAGGTATGTAGCACTTTTTGTAGGATGAGTTCGCGAACTTAATTGTCACACCTTGTACATACTGTATATGTGCGTGTATGTTTGTGTTGCGTAAAGACTGAAGTGCCTTTTTTTTTTTTTTTTAAGAGGGCAGTGTCACTTGCCCTCATATGTGGGATCCAAACCCGGGCCGCTGGCTTCCCAAGCCAGCGCTTAACCACCATGCCACTCGGCTGGCCCTGAAGTGCTTTTTTTTAAAAAAAATTTTTTACAATCACAGTTGACATACAATATATTAGTTTCAGGTGTACAACATGATGTTGCTACATCACGTGATGAGACCTTTATTTAACTTATGAAGCGATTACCTTAATAAATCTAGTACCCATCTGACACTATGCATAGTTATTACAATATCATTGACTATATTTCCTATGCCATACTGTATATCCTCATGGGTATTTTGTAACTCCCAATTTATGCTTCTTAATCCCTTCCCCTTTTTCACCAATCTCCTTAACTCCTCTTCCATCTAGTCACCATCAAAAGACTGAAGTTCTAAAGGGAAGGGGAAAATAAAGGAAGGAAAGAGGAGGAAAGAAAGAATGGGGTACTGGGCCGGCTGAGTGGCGCGGTGGTTAAGCGCTGGCTTGCGAAGCCAGCAACCCTGATTTGGTCCCACATATGAGGGCCAGTGACACTGCCCTCAAAAAAAAAAAAAAGAATAGGGTACTGGTTAGCTGGCATGCACACTGTAAAATGAAACTGAACTGTATTAGTATTAATATCCAACAAATATGTGCTACAACCTTTTAAGCACATTAACAAGATTTGTCATTACTGTTCTCTGTCACACACACTGACAGAACAGCAATGCATAATGATGCGTTCATGAAGCAGAAACCAAAACTTGTCGATTTTCTTCATGAAGGTTTTGACTTTATTAAGTAATATTAGATAAACATATTATAACAAGAATGAAAAAATTTGTTGCACAAAAGAATTTATTTCATAGGCTATTATATGGTTTTCATCTCTGCAAAAATAAGAACTCCTTTTCTAGATTGATATTGGGTTCAAACCATCCAAAATGAAAGCTATAACGTATATTTTAAATGTTATGCTTAGCTAAAGCCAACATCATTGAAATAATAATGGGTAACATAAAGTACAAAGATTTTAAATTAAATTGTAATAATGACCAAAGCAGAGAAATGTAAATGCCATAGCCTCAATGACTTTAAATATATTGTTTAAAAAAAATCCCGATTTAAAAACGGGTTTCATAATTCAGCACTCATGTTACAAAGCAACTGTCTCAGGTTGGAGAGAGATGCAGGAAAATTTGGACCTAAAAATGTAAGACATATGGTCTTGATTGCCTTTCGCAGCTATGTTAAGAGTTCAGTGAAAAGAAAAGCTTTCCAAACGCCAGCTTGCAAACTAGGTTTTTATGTGAAACTCTAATAAAACAGCAGCAGATGTTTCTATGCTATTAATTTGTTTGGGACATTTTTGGCTGGTTCATTCCAAATCAACTGTTATCCCTTGTCCAACAACTGCAGCATTCATTTCTTTTTTACACACAGAGAAAGGAAGCTTTTCCTTTGGAATAGATATTGCACCAATTTACTGTATTCATGGGAAAGTGAATGCCAGCACTTGTGCTTTTTTCCCCCCCCTTTCTCTGAATGCCTTTAGAAACTGTAAAAGGTGCCCTTTTTTTGTTTCTGTTTTTTACATTGGACTGTAGGGGTTATCCAGCCAAGGAATTGCTAAAGTAAAAATGAAATATACTGTTGATGAGTAAACATATATTAAATAATACAGCATGGGTTTTATTTTAAAGACTAATGAAACAAATCTTGACTGAAATACTTCTAAACCTGCTTATATTGATGTAGAGATTGATAAATTTACTCTGGTGCTGATTTACGTGACAGAGAGGCCATCGCCTTGTAAACTTTCAAATATCAGATTCAATTCACTTTGATTCCCCCTTTCCCAACCTTACAATCCATTCTGGCTACCCCAAAGATATTGAGATCATCTTTTTTTAGATGTAAATATATCTTATTGATTTTTACTAAAACAGTGAACATGTTTTAACCTCTGAAAGAAAACAAACAATATTTTAAAAATTAAAGCCTTTTTTTAAACTTAGTCATTTTCCCAATTATGTATTAATCAGTATTTCCTAGCAAAAGTGGGAGGAAACAACAAATGCAGCTGATTCTTTCCAAAGAGGCCAAATGTGTTTGCCCCTACTCAGTTATCCTCTGTAACTGGGCAGTGTATTGCATAGGACATTATACTTTCTGGCTGGTAATACTGAGGATACGTTTTTAAGGATCATTCTCAGTCCATACAGATTATTAGTATCTTTCAAGATTATATAGAAATCCTTAATGGGATTCAAATGGAAGCCCTAAAGCTTATTACTTTATGAAATTACTCAGGCAGCTGCTTGAAGTGCCAAAATGATTTGGATTTCAGTTTTGTTTCTAAAACAAATGTAATAAAGCATCATTAACAAATTCAACTAAAGTTGGTTCAAGTTCAAAAAGTCTGCACATTCTAGTGTAATTAGAGACAAGAAAGTTTTAAAGCCCTAATGGAATTTTCTATAATTCTCTCCTTAATTGGAAAACGTTTACTACTTGGAAGTATTTCCATGATATAAGAGCCAACTAACAAAGCAAAGTAAGTACCTTACAAGACTCTCTATGTATCTACTCTGATCTTTTGACACAGTAGCTGTTCTTCCCAGGCTCTGGAAACAGCTAAACCCTACAAGATCTCTCAGTTGCCCTGTGAATAGAATGCATGTTCTTGTTTGATGAGCACTTTTACGACCTTGCTGTTTTCCTGCTCACCTCTCCACTTCAACTGTTGCCACACTTTACCTCCCCTGCCACTGCATATCCCACGCCAACTGAGCTTATTTCAGTTCTTAAACTATCACTAGCAGTTTAAGTGCTAGTATATTATTTCCTACATCCCAAAGTCTTAACCTGTTACCTACTATATGTCCTATTGGTCACAAATTTGATCTTTTTTTTCCCACCTATAAATTTCTCCTAATTCCTTTTCTCACAGCATCTACCTGCCCATCATTGTCTCTAATGTAAGGAAAATCTCATTTTGATGTGCTCACATGGAATGTAGCCCTTACCTTTGTGAAAGCAGAGTGCATTGCCCCTGGGATTAAATAGCTCCTTAATATACAAACTGTTAATATGATGACATTCTCTGTCCCTACAAGGTACCTGACTTTTAGAAGTCATTTAATAATATGCTTGGAATTGAACGCTCTTCGGTACCTTTACAACACCAGCATAGATTGTGTTATGCAAAGGCTTATGTATCTACACTCCCTGATTCTGAGAATTCTGCAAAATCAAGAATGGGTTTTCTAGGGGCCGGCTGAGTGGCTCAGTTGGTTAAGAGTTGGCTTAGAGTATGAGCTCTGAGCAACAGGGCTGCCGGTTCAATTCCCACATGGGCCAGTGATGCTGCACCTGAGCTGAGATGTCGCTGAGCTGCCAAAAGGTGGCAGGATGGCTCAGCTGGTATAACAATGAGACTGCCTGTTTGATGGTGGGCTACGCCCACCAGCAACTAAGACTGAACTCAATACCTTGAGCTGAGCTGTCGCCCAGATGGCTCAGTGGATAGGGTGTGCTCTTAACAACAAGGCTGCCGGGTTTGACTCCCTCGTGGGATGGTGGCTATGCCCACCCACAACAAAACTGAACTCAGCACCTTGAGCTGAGCTGTCGCCCGGATGGCTCAGTAGATAGGGTGTGTGCTCTTAACAACAAGGCTGCTGGTTTGAGTCCCTCATGGGATGGTGGGCTACGCCCACCCGCAACTAAGATTGAACACAGCACCTTGAGCTTAGAGGCCACGAGCTGTGGAAAGGAAGCCAGATGGCGACTGGTGCTACACCCACCCGCAACTAAGATTAACACAGCACCTTGAGTTTAGAGGCCACGAGCTGTGGAAAGGAAGCCAGATGGCGACTGGTGCCCTCCACAAAGAACATTGAAGAACAACAACTTGGTTGGTCCCCTTCTCCAATTTCCCAACACTGTTCCCCTTCCCCAATTCCCCAATAAAATCTTAAAAAAAAAACAAGAATGGGTTTTCTAACCTTAACTTGTCCCATCTCAGTTTCTGCTCGAACCCCCTTCTAACCCTCCTACCAAATCATGATTCTCTCACTCTCTTCCCTGACTCAAGAACTCTTAAATTCTCCCATATCAGAGTAAAAGCCAAATTGTTATAATGACCTACAAAATTCTGTCCTTACCATTTCCTTGTCCCATTATCTCTCTTACTTCTTTTAGTATGCTTCCAATTTACTCACTCTGTCTCAGCCATTGGAATAAACTAAAATAAATAAATTAAATCATGACCTTATTAATTATTTTTAATTGCATTATTGCAATTAGTCACATAGTAGAATTTAAAAACTGACAAGAATAAAATATTAACAGCTTATGTCCAATGTCTAAAAATATTTTTACATATTTTGGTAGTTTTAGAGAAATTGATAAAAGAGTTTCAGTAAAAATATTTCTTTGTCTTAGAAAAATATTAACTATAAACTGTTCCAAATTCTTTAACAAAACTAAAACACAGCCATTTTGTCATACATTATATGATCTAATCTTTGGAAAGATAAAACCAAAATTTAACCAAATTTCAAATAATCAGAACGCAAGTAGTTTTTTACCAAATATTATTCATCAAGAAGTTTTAAACACACATGCATGTGGGTGCACACAAACACACACACACACACACACACACACACACACACACACACACACACCCACCACTTTGATTTAAAAATTTTAAAAAATGAATGCAGAAAAATCTCCAAAGTCATAAAATTTGAAATTGACATTTTGCGTGAGCTAAAACCTCATGTTTGTAAAACATCTGTCAAATTTAAAATTATTTCTGGATTTTTCTGTTTTTTTTTTCAAGGGGTAAATATATGCATAAAGATATAAATAGACAGGTAAACACTGTGCTTGCATCCTCTCATGACCACATCAAAATTACAACTAAATTACAAAACAACCATCACTGAAAATCAACAGAAGTCTAGCTGACCGAAACCCCTACAACTAAGGACATACAGAAGAAACCACCTCGAGATTGGTAGGAGGGGCGGAGATACAGAACACCCTGGTCTCACACCTACATGTGACTATTAAAAATTGGGAGCAATATCTGGGCTGCGAAGGTCTCCCAACTGAAGGAACAAGGGTTCCCAGTGCCACACTAGGCAGCCCAACCAACAGTTTCAGTGTTGAGAAGTCCCCACAACTTCTTGCCCTGAAAACCAATGGAGATTATGACTGAGTGAGATGAGGGCAGCTGGGGTCCCAGGTGATACTCTTAAAACGACTGTGCACACACTTACTCCCTGATGGATGCATTTGCTCTGAGCTCCAGTGCTCGGGCAGCAGCTCAAAAGGTTCCAGGGACACATGGGGAGGAACTAAATTGTGTGGCTTCTGTGCAAGGACTGGAGGGGCAGCTTCCTCCTGGACAGAAGAGCAAGAGGAAGCCATTGTTTCTTTGTTGAGCCCTCCCCCATGCTGGCATGTAGATGCAGGTGGCTGCCATATCCGAGTCTCCATCAGCCTGGCTGACACCATTTGTTCACCATGCCCTAGTGATTCTGAGACCCTGCCCCACCCAGCTTTTGGGCACACTCAAGCCACCTCCAGTGGCTTTTCCTTACAAATGGTTTGCTTTGGCTCATACTACAGATTTTCCTTAAAAGTTTACAAAAACCAAGCAGAATCAGGCTTCAGCATGTCCCGTACCTCTGATTGAGCAGCCCTCAGTCCAACAATAACCACAGCAAGCCTCGTTTCACACCTTGTCTTCTTGAGGCAGCTTCGAGCCCAGCCTGGGCATTGGCCATCTGAAGATTGCTTTGTGGCTCAGGCCAGGTGGCCCCAGGCAGGGCACAGGTTGCAGCCGAACTTGACATACACTGAGGCCCCTTACAAGAGGCCCCAGAGATGGCATGTCCAGTGGCCAGCTTCAGACATAGCCAGAGCATCACCCAGCCACCCCCAGAGAAAACACACCCAGAGGGTACACTGGACAGACACCAGAGCCCTGCTAAAGTGAATCCTGCTCCATAGGGTCAGCTCCTGCACCACAACTCCTCCACTGTAGTCATGGCCAGTCCTCACAACAAATCAGCCAGAGAATCAATCCCTTTCACTGATGTGCAAACAGCAACCAAGGCTCAACTACAACAGGAGGGGACACACAACACACATAAGGGACATACCTGAAGCACCTGGCTTGGGTGACCAGGGAGACTGCACCACTGGGTCCCACAGGACACCTACTACATAAGGCCCACTACTAAGACTGGGAGCCATAGCAGCCCTATCTAATCCACAGAAATAAACACAGAGAGGGAGCCAAAGTGGAGAGATAAAGAAACATGTCCCAAATGAAAGAACAGAACAAATGTTAAAGGGACTTTTTCAAGGTGAAATAAAAAATTAAAAATATGAACATTAACTGGTAATAACTATATATCAACTGGTAATAACTATATATCTATCAACAATTACTTTCAATGTAAATGGATTAAATGCTCCAATCAAAAGATAGGATGGGGGCCGGCCGAGTGGCGAGGTGGTTAAGAGCTGGCTAGGGATGCCACTGGCCCCGGTTCGGGTCCCACATATGAGGGCCAGTGACACTGCCCTCAAAAATAAAAATTAAAAAAAAAAAAAAAAGATAGGGTGGCTGAATGGATTAGAAACAAGATCCATACACATGCTGTATACAAGAGACTCACTTCAGATTGAAACAAACATACAGACTAAAAGTAAAAGGATAGAAAAAGATATTTCATAAAAATGAAAGGAAAAAAAAAAGCTAGGGTAGCATTACTTACACAAAATAGACTTTAAAACAAAAGGTATAACAGGAGACAAAAAAGGATCTAGTAATCCCACTTCTGGGTATTTATCTGAAGGAACCCAAAACCCTTCTTTGAGGGGACATGTGCATCCTTTTGTTTATTGCAGCATCATTTACAGCGGCCAAGATATGATGGTAACCTGGGCGTCCCTGAATGGATGAATGGATAAAGAAGAGGTGGTACAGGGCCAGCCAAGAGGCATGTTACTTAAGAGCTGGCTTGGGACGCCAGCTCTGAGCAGCAGGGCTCCGGTTTGGATCCCACATATGAGGGCCAGTGACACTGCCCTCTACAGCTAAGATGGTGAACAACAGCTCCACCTGCAGCTGGGCTGCTGTGAGTCCCTGGGTCGACATAGCTGCAGCCCCTGCTGCAGTGGGCTGCCACAGGCTACAGTAAGCAGCTGGCAGCCGGTGTGAGCTGCCAAGAGCTGCTGTGAGTGGCTGTCCAGAGGCCCGCAACCGATCTGCCTCACCCAAGAAGAGTGCAATGACAATACCAACATGGGCCAGTGAAGCAATGTCCTCCACAATGAGACTGAAGAACAAAATGGACAACAACTTGTCTGTTTCCCTTCCCAGATTCCCCAATGCTGTTCCCCTCCCCCAATTCCCCAAAAAAATCTTTAAAAGAAAAACAAAGAAAGAAAGAAAGAAGAAGTGGTACATATATACAATGGAACATTATTCAGCCATTAGAAAGAATTAAATCTTGCCACCTGCGACAACACAGATAGACATGGAGGGTATGTGCTGAGTGTAGTAGTCAGACAGAGAAAAAAAAATGTCATTGATTTCACTTATAAGATACAGAGAACATTTTGATGGTTGATGGATGGGAGGTGGTGGTTGAGGGTGGTGAAAAGGAGGAAACATTAAGAAGTACAAATCGGCTGTTACACAGTAGTCATGGGATGTAGGGAATAGCATAAGAAATACAGTCAATAATACTGTAATAACTTTGTATGGTGTCAGATGGGTATTAGATTTATTGGGATGATAGACTGCAGGGGGGTTGGGATGCAGGGTGAAAATGGTGAAGGCATTAAGAAGTAAAAGTTAGTTGTTACAAAATAGCCTTGGGGATATATAGAAAAGCATAGGGAATATAGTCAATAATATGGTAATAACTATGCATAGTGTCAGGTAGGTACTAGACTCGTCAAGGGGATCACTTCTTAAATTATACAAATATCTAACTATTATGCTATATACCTGAAATTAATATAAAATAATATTGAATGTCAGCTCTAATTGAAAATTTTTAAAAGGGGGGGAAGGTAAAGGAGCATAAAAAATAAAGATATAAATATGGATATATGCTTATTCACCTGGGCAAGAAATGAACATACATGACTCTAACTTAAAGTTAGTTTAGTTTTACTCAAAAACATTGGTATATCGGACTCTTAGTTAATCAGAATCAGTTAAAGAGCATCCTTAGAAAAATTCCATTTAACCAATATATATTTTTGTCAATCATGTTAAATAAAACAGAAAGTTTATATTATGCCATGTATACCTATGCCTTCATTTTCAAGGTTTCATAAGTGGAGGAACAGGCAGTCTCACTCTAGAGCCCATTCTTAATCTCTGCTCTATGCTGCCTCCCTGCAGCACTGGCCTAAATCCACAGACATTCATTTTTGCTTTCACTTCTTTCATAGTTATCAGTTATTATTTATTGAATGTCCACTACAGGCAAAGCTTATTTAGGTCCCAGATCTAAGCTCTAATTTATTAACTATATCAGTGTTGCTCTGTTAGGCTGGATCCAGAGCATTCATTCATTCATTCATTCATATTTAGGTAGATATTCTATTCCTTCCAAATCCTAGACCCATTAGTTTGCCAGGCTGTTCAGTGTATATCTTTTTTTCTTTCCTTTTTTTTTTCTTCCAAATTACAAGTGTTTAAATATTCTGAGGCAAATATTTAAAATAGGGTACAGGTTATTTCAGGTACGGCTATATTCCACTCCTGACGGACCTTTTCTACTCTTTATCGGATGGTGGGAAAATGTGGTTTTATGATCTTTTTGGCCTTTATTCCTGAGGACAGAAGTGAGGAAAGAAGTTATTTCTAATTTGTAATTATATAAGGGATCATGTCAAATTGCTAATAACTCAAAAATTCAAGGTTGGTTTCACAGAAAATGTATATGTCAATTCACTATGAGAAAACACAGATAACATGTTCAACAGATCCAGGAAAATCATTTCATACAATTCAAAACTCACTCATAAAAAAAATACTCAGAAAATTAAGGAGAGTGTATATATTAAAATTTTAGAGCAAATGTTATTATTTAATTGGGAAATATTAGAGTCAGTCCTTTTTGAAACATGAATAAGATGGGGAAGCTTGGTAATCACTGTTCCCTTTCAACATTGTTCTACAGGTCCTAAAACATAGTCAGCAAAAATCATGCTGAGAATTCCAACCTCAAGAGTTCCGACAGACATAGTTTCAATGATCATAGTTCCAACTACTATGGTTCCTACTGGAACTATGAACTGGGAGCTGGTACGTGTGATAAAAAGATAGAGGAGTCCAGAGTGGACATCTCAGACCTACAGGGGTGTGGCTGTCTGCTCTTGAAACTTTTTCAGATCACATCCCAAAGTCTTGAGTGATTCAGCATTAGAGGAAATGAAACCCATGGCTCAATCAAAATGCAGCTATGCAAAAGCTGCGCACACAACTTCCACCTAAAACCACTTCAACCATTACAGTTTGCAACCAGAACAGGTGAGTCTGAGTACAAGTCCAACTGCATCATGTTGAGTATTATTTTCTGTCTCTGTTCCCTCAATCTAGTTTCATGAGGTAAAGAAGCAGTTGGGGAGTGTTAGGCTGTGATGACTGTCCACACAGAGAGCGTGGATATGTCTTGACTGAATTGCAAAGGCCTTCCAGACTCTAAGCTGACATTTAGGTCACGGACTGAACTTTGGTGTTTAGGAGGCCAGGGCTCTGCAGGGTGTGAGGCAGAGGTGATCCAGGCCCCTAAAGTGTCACAACCAAATGTTCCTAGGGTACATCATTCATTCACCATGCCACTGTGAAGCACTGACTTCCCACAGTCCCCGTAGAGGCTGAAGCTGCCAGTAACAGTTTGTGGAAGCCATGATCCTGCCACCACAATGGCAACCCAGGACCCCAGGATCTGGGCCAGGATCCCAAGGTTCTGGGCTACAGGTGGCCATGTCCCTAACCCCAGTGGAAGTAGAAGCAGTCAGTCAGCACCTTGGAAGCCAAGCTGTGGTGACAGGCCTAAGTGCCCGCAGCCACCTTGGAGTGTTCCCTCAGTTCTGCTGGGAACGTGACTGTGGGTGCCGAGGGTGAAGGAACTTGAGTATTTTGTGTGCGTTTTTTTTGTTGTTGTTTTTTAAATTGGGGAATAGCCATGGCCATTGGTTACACATTGCTTTCATGCTACAATGGCATAGTTGACTCTTAGGGAAGGCGCAGCTCACAGTGGCCCAGGCGGGGATCAAACTGGCAACCTTGCTGTTATCAGCACCATGCTCTAACCAACTGAGCTAATGGGTCATCACCCTGTGTGCATGTTTCTTGACCATTTGGGGTTTGGTTTCCGTGCAGGGTCTGCTCAACTCTCTTGCCCACTGTTCAATTAGGCTATTTATCTCCACCCCACACACGTGGGACACTTGAATATATTCTTGATGCTTATCCTGTGTCACACATGCATTGAAGATCTCTTGGCTCCTGTCATATTTTTATGGTGTCTTTTTGATGCACTGAAGATCCTAATTTAATGTCAAACTTAGGGATCTTTTTCTTGAGAACCACTGTTATTTGTGTCTTGTTTCATTACTTCAAAATTATTAAGTTTTATTCCTATATTATTTTATAGCTTTCTTTTCACATTTAGGACTTTATCTGAAACTTACATCTCTGCAGAATGTGGAATGTTTACCAGTTTTCGTTTGTTTATTTCCCCATATGGATAACCTATCATACTAGCACATTTTACTGAAAAATATTATCGTTTCTTCCCAACCTGTAAAGCTCTGTCATAAATCAAGTTTTATTTGTCTTTTCTGATTCTGAGCCCTCCAGTCTACCTGTTGACTTATTTGCCTATCCCTGCCAATCTTCATTACTCCAGACTTATAGTAAGATTCTATATCTGATAATGCAAGGCCTCCCACCTAATTCTTATTCATCTTGTCAAACTCTCTCTCTTTCTCTCTCTCTCTCTCTCTGTCTCTCTCTGTCACACACACACACACACACACACACACACACACACACGCGTGCGTGCGCGTGCGCGCACGTGTGCTTGTAATTGAAAGAAAGAAAATACATAAACAAAACAGAGTCCTTATTCTCAGGGAAAAAAAATTATTCCCAACTATTTATTGCCTGATCGGATAGGATTTTTACGACTTTATGATTTAGTCCAATGTTTTATCCGAATAAACAGGTCTTTATAATGTACCCAGGTTGCTGGAACAGTACCAAAAAGCATACAGTCTAACAAAAACATAGTGCTACAATTTGAAACTAAAGGATTTCAGAGTTAGCAATTACACTCAGCAGTTTCTTTATTTTATTTATCATTTTAGTATATGCATTATTTGTAGGGTTAGAGGCAAATTCTTATAAGAGAGAACAAGCTGCTCACTCCAGTGAAACACTTCGGTGCTTTTATTTTACACTGTAGTCTTCCAGGCTTTTCAGTTGTTTTGAGTATCTATGTAGGTCATGCCTAACAAAGAGGTAATACGCTATTTTAATCATCATGTTTACAATAATCCTATAAGGTAGGTATTGTTACCTCCACTTTATAGGTGTAGAAACTGAATCTTAGAAAGGTTAAGACAAACAACCAAGAAATGGCAGGACCTGAATTGAAACCCAAGTTTTTCCAACGTTCAAGTAAATTGAATAAATGTTTATAATATGTATAAAAAAAGTTGCAATAGAGCTCAGACTTGGAAGAGACCAATGTGGATATACTGTAAGTGATTAAAGATGTATGATATTAATTGAGATTTATTTACTTAAATCATTCGTTGTTGATAGGTTGAGTCTACACCAGACCTTGCGATTCCTACTCTGGAATTATGCCATTTAGCTGTGGCTACATCTTTGCATTGTTTCTCTTGCCAAGAACCTCAGCTAGTCCAGGAAGCCTCACATACTAGTCGATAACTATATTAAAACTGCTGCAAATAACTGCTTACAGACTGTCTTTTATATCATTTAAACCAGAAGTTCACTGGCAATATGCCACCACAACTTCTTTCTAGTTTAGTAGCTATAAAATTTGCTCTAGTATCACTTTTTTCTGAGAATATGAAAAATATCCTCCCCCCGCTTCAGACACACATACTTATATATTCTAAACTGCTCTGTGATCTTTCCTGACTTAAAATATGATTCTAATTATAGTGAAACTTCAGCTATATGGCTCACTAGGAAAGTAATTCAGTACAGTTAGCTAGGTTCCCCTTTTTGCGCAAATCATATGAAACAAAATTTAATCTTTTAATCTTAAAATGTCAATTAATATACACAGTGGAAACTTCAAATTATATGGAAGTATAGATAACTGCTTATACCTGCATTTTATGGTGTTTCTGTTTTATTCTGTGACATGACATCTGTAAAGTCATTTTACCTGTTCAGATGTGCCTAGTCTTAAAATTTCATTTTTGTCTCTGAATTGGTACTTTTTCACAGGCAGTAGGTATTAGATATCAGAATACAAATTAGTTAATATTGTTTATAAATTAATTGTCAACACATGCCTAATAATAACACATCCCATCCCTTTCTCCCCAGTTCCCATAACAACACATAATAAGCATTTGGATTTGGCCCAGAGAAATGAGGTTGCAGGATAATTTAATTTAATTCAATTATATTCTACATAACTCAATTCCTTTCAACAAACTTTTGCAGACATCTTGGAGAGACCAATACTCCAGGAACCCAGGTCCTTGTCCCTTGCTCCAGGAGCAGATCCTGAGGCGGGTTTTGAGTGTCACCATGTTTCAGGGGCTGGGGAATTCAGGCAGAGAAGGAAAGGAACCAATACAGGGTATATTCTTGAGCAGACAGAGTCCCACTGGGGTCCTCCAGGATAACATGTGGAACACCTCTCAGGGTTATCCCACCAGAGAGGAAAGGCAACTGAGGGATAACTAAGCATCAAATCCTGTCAGGAGAAACAAAAAAAAAAACCCAAATGCCTACCGTTGGTTGAGGGGTACTTCCAGATATGCTAATTCCCAGCAATTTCAGGGAACCTAAATGCACAGGCCAAGCACAGAGCCAAAAAAGTCACAGGTTAAAAAAAATAATAATAATAAGTCACAGGTATAGGAGGTCTGACAATTAAGTTTGCAAACTTGTTGCAATGCTGTTGCTAACCTTTTTTGATATCAGAGATGATTCATTATGAATTTGTACCAACTGGACAAACCATTCACCAAGTTTACTATTTGGAAGTGCTGAAAAGGCTGCATGACAAAGTTAGATGAAAAAAGACATGAATTTTTTGCCAGCAATTCATGGCTCTTGCATCACGACAATGCACCAGCTCACATGGCACTGTCTGTGAGGGAGTTTTTAGCCAGTAAACAAATAACTGCATTGGAACACCCTCCCTACTCACCTGATCTGGCCCCCAATGACTTCTTTCTTTACCAGAAGATAAAGGAAATATTGAAAAGAAGACATTTTGACGACTTTCAGGAAATCAAGGGTAATACAATGACAGCTCTGATGGCCATTCCAGAAAAAGAATTCCAAAATTGGTTTGAAGGGTGGACTAGGTACTGGCATCAGTGCTTAGCTTCCCAAGGGGAGTACTTCGAAGATGACCATAGTGATATTCAGCAATGAGGCATGGAGGTATGTGGCACTTTGTCTAGGATGAGTTCACAAACTTAATTGTCTGACCTGGTATTTAGAAAGAAGTTCTCAGTATGTATAGAAGCAGTGAGTACCAAGGAGATGTTGGTGGTCAACCAGCAACATCCACTACAACTCTTAAACTGAAGAAGGAGAAAAATTTAGAGATTCTGTTTCTCTATTCCTGATTCTGTTGTTTGTACCAGTTGCCCTGAATCAATCAACTATGCTTTAAGCACCCTTGGTACACAAATTCTATACTGAGCACTGTAGGAAAAACAAAGATAGCAATGACAGCCCTTGCACACCCAATGGACCATTAGTGAGCTTTTATGATTCTAAAATCTGGTGAAGAATTCTACACAGACTCTCTAAAATGAAACAGGGGAGATTTTAGGTACTGCAAAAACCCTATAGGCAGGCTACATATTCTACACTATGTATATATCACAATACATGTTTTCCCCTAAAGAATCAACATTTCCATTGGCTAAAAATTATTTCTGCCTTCCTCATGCTGGTCCAACTTAATAAGTCTTTCCATAATTAAAAAGAAGCAAGTGGAAAACGAAAAAAAAATAAAGGGAGTTCATGTTGTTGTTTAGACTTATAAAACACATCAATGTTTGCCAATGATTGAAAGGTAATATTTATAAATTTAGTAGGATATGCTTTGTTCATGCACAATGGTACATTTGTTAACAGTGACATATTTATCTGGCCTTTCCCAGTCCTAGGAAAAAATTATGTCAATTTTCCCTCAGACTGCCTTCCTATTCTGTCACACAAATTATTTCATGAAACATGAATCCAAATGTTCTGTTCTTTTTCAATTTCCTTTCACCACAAATTCCAGAGTTCTGCACTTCATGGCTTTTCAGTAACAATTCAGTCTTTTTATTCTAATGGCAAAAATGCAATACTGCTGTCTTTTAATCAAGGAATTTTTGACAGGTCTTCAATAGTGAAGATTCAGCCTTTTGTGTCCATGGGAAACTTTTAAAAGTAAAGACAATGATTTAAAATGATATTTTGATGATGCATTTTCAACTCTTTGGGTGTTCATGACTATATTTCCACATCAGCTTCTGCGGTGCTTTCACTCCTTATTTTTTAAATGCTAGCAATCACTAGAAATACGGAAAATGTCATATTTTAGAGATTTCTCATTGGACAAGCAAATATTTGTAAAGTATCTAGAATTAAGATAACATAATATCCTATGCCTTTGCTAACGAGTCTAAGATCTAATACTGGGCAAATAACCCTTACGAAGTAACTCAAAAGGAACAGGTTCACTGAAGTTAACCAACTGGAAAGATCATCCATATATAATTGTCAGAAAGACTGTTGCTCCTTTTAAGTCTTCCTCCAGGCAATACAAATCTGTACAATGATATACAGACCTCTGAAGTCTGGCCCTGCCTACATTTCCAACCTATATTCACCCTCCTCCCCATCCCTACCAGCAGTCTTTGAATATGAGTAGCTCTTTCCTGCCTCCAGAATTTTAAACATCTATATATAGCACACTCTTAACTCCAGCTATTCACCTGCCTAATCCATACTTATCCTTTAGGTCTCATATATGTGTAACCTCCTTAGGGATTTTTGTTCCCCTGACTACTAAATATAAAGTAGATCCCTACCAGCATTCTCTCTCAGACCATTCCTTCTTTTCCATATAAACTTTGCCACAATATGCATGTGCGTGCGCACGAGCGCGCGCGCGCACGTGTGTGTGTGTGTGTATTTATTGACAGTATGTATGGCTATGAGGCCCAGGAAGCATTTCTATTTTTTACATTATCAGCTACACATCATCTATCATACTTAGTGACTACCCAATTAACATGTGTCATTTAAATGAATAAATGAATAACAATTTATATTCAAAACTTTGGGATAAATAGAGATCTGAACATTTATTGTTCATTAAGATTAATGAGAGACACAACTTGATGAATTCCGTAAGGATATAGTACACTAGCTTTTCAACAGCACACATTAGAAATTGTTTTTGTTTCCTTCATCCTAGAATAGTGTTTGGCATATTATAGGAACATAAAAAAAATCTGTTGAATTAAGTAAATCAATGAGAATATAATTCCCAAATTTTCACATTAGTCAGTGGCAAGGAGTATATTTATCTGTGAAAGAGATATTTATTATCAATGCTTTTTATCTTCCACACTCTAAAAAGAAATTATATTTGATTCTGAGATTTCTTTTACTCAGGTTAAATAAAGTCAAAATGAAAAATTGAGTTATGAAGGCTTCATTATTGGTGATTTTTTTTTTGCATTATTTAAAGCAGGCTGTAAAATTTTTCTGGTTTTTGAACACAATATATCTGTAAAGCTAAATGGCAAATGCTGGCTTCAGATACTATTTGGAACCACAGTTTATAATAGTGGAAGTCAGTATGTGGTAGAAGCCAGGATATAATAATAAATTACGAGAAAAACATTTGGAATCAAATAAACCTAGAATAAAGTCCTGATGTACCTACCTGAAAGATATATGACTTTGAGCAAATTATAAACATTCCCTAAGAAAAGATTCCTTTCCATTAACCAGTTAATAAGGATAATAGTATTCCTCATATTTTTGTAAGGATAGGGAGAGCCTACACTAAACAAATAATATAAAGGTGGTATACATATTCAGCAAAACGGTAATTCTTAATAAAGAACAGCTATAGCAATACTAATTGTTATTGATTATTGTTTTATTAGGTAACATGTTTAAATTCCCTAATCTGTTATTTTCTTTTCTTTATCTCTGTTCATGTACCTATTGCCTAATACTTATTTCATCTCAGAAATGAGTTTCTATTCCTTCACCAAGATATTCCTTTCATCTAAATTTTGCATCTGACTTTTTTCACTGTCTCAACATGTCTTCTCTAAAGAATCCTTTTTTTTATTTCTAAAAAACCCAAGTGAATCCCATTTAAGGCTATCATTCTAACAAGACAAGAGTTTCATCAAATGAATTAGTGACAAATAATTGTCTTTCAATACAGGTAAACCCTTTACAGTTTACAAATCACAGACTCATATAGTTTCAATTCACACTTCCAGAGGCATTTCTAAAACTGAAACACTGCTACCCTAATAGTAAGAACAAGAGTATACAAAGAAAGCCAAACCAGTTTGATGTGAGTTGAAAATATGCCCTGTAGCAAAATGGTCTCTGGATAGATGATATTACTCATCAAATGAGCCCTGATTTAGAAGAGCTGAAGTCAAAAAGGAAGAGAAGTATCCTGCAGCAATGCATGTAAAACAGAGTAGCTGATGACAAGTTGACCAAAATCTTCCTCAGGAGAGGAATTAGAAATGTCCCAGCCCCAACAGAAGTCTATTTATTCTAAGATAGCCAAATATGTCTTTCTCCAAAGAGACAATGTTCATAAAGATTTGTGCCATCAATGCTCTAGAAAGCAAGAAGAAAA
This sequence comes from Aselliscus stoliczkanus, assembly GCA_033961575.1. NCBI lineage: Eukaryota > Metazoa > Chordata > Mammalia > Chiroptera > Hipposideridae > Aselliscus > Aselliscus stoliczkanus. The sequence goes on along the minus strand of CM066729.1, from coordinate 97,929,481 downwards.
GCAAGACATTTTCTGCTGTTGACTTTTACTGTCCCTTAAATCATATCATCATGAAGGAAGGGACTGGGTACATGCACCCCTAGAGGGTCTCATTCTCCAACTTAAGATGTTTCACAGAGGCCCTTCAAGATAAAATGCATGATCTGCATGTTAGCTCTGTTTCAAATTCAAGAGGCTGTAGCTTCATGTATTCAAATCCGATTTGGGTATCAACTGCAAAAGTGATATTCTCTCTGGGACAATCATCTCTATAAAATGTGCTGATACTGCTCAATCTCAGTGCCTTAATTAAATCTGTCATGTCCCAAGGAATTTTATTAAATAAAAGGAGTGATGACTCCTGCTAAGATTTTGAAAGATGTGAAGTACCCACAAAGATCACTTCGCTGTAGTTGCTATTGGAAGAAAACATTCTACACTGAAAAAACAATGCCTACCAGCTAAGATATCCAAAAATCTCTGCATCAGCACGCCCGAGTCCCTGTTTGCAGTACAGTCACAGAGCTATAACATTTTCTATTTTCCCTGATAATTTCTAAGTCAGCTGTAACTCATTAAGGAAGTTGTTCAAGCCAAATTAAATTTTCCAGAAACTACATCATCTGACAGAAAGGAAATCTGCTTGGGTAATAGATTCAGAAAAGGCTAGCTAGTTTTTAAGCATTACTCCTTTAATCTCATGTAATCCTGCAATGCATACACAATGCACATTATCCTCTGAAATAATCAGTGTGTCCTAGCACATTATTGCTTCAATGAACTTTTTGTCTATTGAGCCATTACAATAACATCTTTCTAAAAATGGTTTTAACTCTGTCACTTATCTCATTTTGAACCAATAATATGCCACGGTTTTCTGGACTGAAATTAAGTGTTTTGAGAAAAGGTGATTCTTTTTCTGACATTTAAGCATGGGTGTAAAAACCTGAAGTCGCTTGAGATCAATCAGAGACGCATCAGCATGTGCTTAGAGGCAGGTGAGAGATGGTTGGCTAGCAAGTACTTCCTTTACCACAACCCTACTGGAATCAATGGAAGAGCTGAGGTTGAGTATGGAGGCCATTTACAATCTGTACTCCTTAGGCACTGAAACGTTCCACTGAATTATTTCAAGTTGCTACTAAGGAGGAAGAAGGAAGAGGAATAACGAACGATATACAGAGTAGGCTCTAGTTCTCCAACTCCTGTTTCAATCCGTTCTATTACAGTCCTCAATTTTGACATATTCCTCTCTTGTACAACCTACACATTCACACATTATTAGCTGACATCCTCCAATTGTTCTTTGTATTGTGAACACACTCAGGGGAAGTCACTATTTTGTGTAACATAACTTGGCAGCTGACATTTTAAATTTGGCAAGTACCATCTTTTTCTGGGCAGCAATGTTTCTGTATTTTAATATATGATTTGTTTTACTCTTATTTTATAAAAATAAAGAGGAAATAGAAACATGAAATGCTGACATTAGTAATAAGCACAGGCCTCAAATATAATTATAATTCTAAACTAAGCATACAGAAAGTTCATTTTAATTTTAACTGAATACGTCAATGGAAATGTTTCTCTTGGGTAGGAAAAGGGTAAAATAAAAGAACATGTATGAAATTGTGGGAAAATATTGTCAAATATTGTGTTTGAACCATAAGATATAATTAGAAATTACATTTTAGCTTTCTTGGACTGGAACTTCTTGTCTTATAACATGTAAGTCTATTATTCAATTTTTTCTTTGAGAAAATAAGGGGTTGTCTACTGCGCTAATCCAATATCTTATTTCTAAGACTTAAAAATGTTACAAATGACAAATCTATTCCAATTTCATCAAGCAATAACTAAGAAACCTGAAGCCCAGAAAGTTAAGGAGACTAATCTACGTTCACACAGCAGGTAAGTGTCACTGGTCTTTCTGATAAGTCACAATCTGTATTTGTGGAAGCATGCCTTTTTAGTGTGCCTAGGGAACTCCAGAGAAACAAAACCAATAGTGTGTGGTGTGTTTGCGTGTGTGTGTGTGTGTGTGTGTGTGTGTGTGTGGAGAGAGAGGGGAGAGAAGGAGAGAGGGTGAGAGAAAGAGAGACAGAGATTTTAAGGAATTAATTTATGCAATTAATTGTGGGGGCTAGCAACTCTGAAATCTGTAGGGAGAGCAGCAGGCTGGAGACCCAGGAAAGAGCTGGTGTTACAACTTGAGTCCAACAGCAGTCTGAAGGCAGATTCCCCTCTTCCTTTTCCTCTGTCTTTTCCACTTAATGCCTACAACTGATTGGATGAGACCCACCCACATTATGGAGGTTAATCTGATTTACTCAAAGTCTACTGATTTAAACATTAACCTCATTTAAAAATCACCTTCACAGCAACATTAGATAGGTGTTTTACCAACTATGTGGGGACCATGATATAGCCAAATTGATGCATACAATTAAACATCAACTAGTGCTAAAAGACTCGATTTAGAAAAAAAAAATAAAATCAGATGCTGTCAACATTTTGATGTACAACCACCCAAGGGTTTAAATTAATTCCAAAGTCTGTAACTAGGTTATTTTGCTTTGTAGTCAGAGGAGGTTGAGTATGGAAAGTTGGAAGGCGAGTTGCTTATTCAGTAGCTAAAAAATCTTTCTACAATATAAATTTTACTTGTTCCTCTCAGCATAAAATTAATTTTCTGCAAGTTGATTTTCACTGATGTTGCATTTTTTCAGTTCCATGTTGTGCATATTTAGTCTTCCAGAAAGTAGTTTTATCTTGTCTAAAAGGCCAATTTTTTAACAAGCTCCAGAGAATTTCCAATAGGGCAAAAGGTGGTCAGTGGAACAGATTGCCTGCTAGAATATATTCATTTATTACTGTAGTCTTCATTTGGAAATGTGTGTTTAATGAACTAGGAAAATGTTGCATGGATCCAAGAATAAGAACAATAATTTACTGGCATATTAGTTTCATGCTACCATACTAACCCTAAAACAAATGGTTCCATCATGTACACATGGAAGAAAAGAAAAAAAAACAAAAAAAAAAAACGTTGGTACATGAATTCAATTACAAAGAAATTACAATTTTATTTTCAATCCTAAAATCCACTATTTCATGATTTTGATCACTTGGGTATGTAAAAATCAAGGAACATAGTAGCTTTAAAGGGATATCAGAAAAGCTATGCTCCTCATTTTCTAGGTGAGTAAACTTGCCCTTGACAAAGGTCAAACAGCTTGTCAGGCTTGGACCATGTCAGGAAACTTGGTGCCTGGTGTACTTTCCGCTAGAATAGGTGGCTTCCCAGTGGGGCAAGAGCTTAATCTGAATTTACATTAAACCAAGTTTGTAGAAATAATACCTAGCAAAAAATCATGCAATCTGGCAGCTTATCAATTAGCTGACTGTAGAAAAAGAACTCTCATATATCCTCACAATAAACTTTTTTTATAATGGAAACAATGTGGACTGTTTCTCAGTGAAACACTTAGATCATGAAACAATATTAAGGAAAGTTCAATAACATGAGAATGTAGTGCAACCAGGTAAAGTGTAAGGAATCAATCACTCACTGGGAAAGACACCGATATTCTAGTGTGTTTAAGTAGTGTAATGAAAATATAATATGCAGCTTCTATCTACAATATGCCAAATAACAAATACGTAATTGTGTAATTCCTTTCAATAAAATAGCTTTAAAAAAAAACCCAGAACAGTATCTGAAACAAAATGGGTCCTCGATAAATATTTGATGGAATAGATGAGGTTTTTGAAGAAAATTATGATAACATCGTTATTTTCAAGGAGGAAAATGAATACAAGTATTAAATTGTATTGATATATTCCCTCCCTAGTAGTAGCATCATTCACAACCTGAGTGGATAGGTCAGGATTAATTCTGTAACCTTGGTCTTATACCTTTTTACTTTTAGTCCACTTTTTTCTGCCTCAAACCTTCTGTGTAGTAGGTAATAAGAGTAAGAGAGGATTTACATGCCCTCTCCACAAACATGAAGAGAGATCTGTGATAACATGAATATGGTTATGTCATCAAGAGCTAATGATCTTCACCTCTATGATTTTCCTAGGGTGGCCCTTAGATCTGTGTCTGTTTTCACTCTTAATAAAGACCATAAAGAAGTTGCCTTTTGAGATAGTAGACAGTTGTAGATTTAAAAACAAAAACAAAACAAAAAACAATTCTAACTCCCACTTAGAGGGAGAGATTCTATTTTGAAGTTGGTAGTGTCACTTGCTTCTATGTGTAAATAAGGTCCAGGTAGCTACATGTATGAACATATTTTATGATGGAAATATAAAAGCATTAGTTATCATTATTGAAATGATTGAATATCATTCTCTTAGGGTTTTAGTAAAACTAAAACAGAGGAATTGGGTAGAATGAATAAACACAAAGTTATGGGTAGAGTTTTCTATCCAATTTTCATAGGCATGGTGTGGCTGTACAAAATAAAGGTGATACCAATCCACGTGTGGAATCATTTAATCATCAGACAATCTCTAACAGAAGTCTGAAAAACAAATCCACTCCTGGGGGAAACAAAGACTCAGTAATATATCGAGTCCTATTTTTCTTTCTGTGTATACCTCATTTGTGTCTGGGATCTAGTTAAATGATGAAAATGTCTGCCCTACATTTCTCAGCATCTGATTATAACAGAATAATGACCCACGACAATACTGGAAGACTTCACACCTAATAATATTGCTATCTTTACTGACATGGCTGATGCTGCTAGCTCTATCCCTTCGTGACTTGGGCACAGATGTATGTGGCATGCTCCTATGCTGGAAGAAAGCTCGGAGATCATCATCCATAATTTTGGATCTAAAAAAAGGAGGAGGCCCAGATAGAAAGGCTTACTTAGTCATTCTTTTAATTAACAGGGGCAACAAGAATAGGACTTGGTTCTCATCAAATTTCTGACAAAAAGTTTCCAGAATATAAATCTACAAACAGATTTAGAATGTGGCTGGAATATTTCCTGATGGGCACCAGCCCACAACTCCTGCTTTGGCAAATGCGGATTCTAATAGTAAAGGCACATTCATAGACAAAGTGCTTCGGAGACACAAGAGCAAATCTGATTATAAATAACAGCGATAACTTCTATCACTTTGGTAACACAATACCAAAGCTGACTCATCTTAAAAATGATATTAAAAGTTCTTTTATAAATTTTTAGATAGGGGCCAGCCAAGTAGCGTGGTGGTTAAGTGCAGGCTTGGGAAGCCAGCGGTCCCGGTTCGGGTCCCACATATGAGAGTCAGTGACACTGCCCTCAAAATAAATAAATAAATAAATAAATAAATAAATAAATAAATAAACTAAGACAAAATAAATATCAAAGGAAAACATAACCTTTTATAAATTGCAGAATGTTTTTATTCATCTATCAAAGTTTTTTTTTTTTTTTTTTTTTTTTAGGGCAGTGTCACTGACTCTCATATGTGGGACCCGAACCGGGACCGCTGGCTTCCCAAGCCAGCGCTTAACATGATATTTATTTTGAATGCAAGCTGCATGTAAGAGAGACAAAAGAATTTATCTTTATGCTGCTATTTCTCCATATTTCCTACTATATTTGTTAAATAGTTAATAAAATGCACAGCACAAATTTTCGATTGTACACAATATGTGGAGGAGATATCAGATCATTCTGATCAAAAAGTGGTTACCAGGTAGTACTTTGTTTTATAATTATATTTTAAATATCTTTTTTGAGGTATAATTGATGTCCAAAATACAGTAAGATGAGCAATGTCTTGCAATATAAGTAGTTTGTTTCCGGAACGAATTATGCTCTCAAACCAAGGTATTACTGTACTGGATATATTTAATGTATACAATTTGATGAGTTTGGACACACACATGCACCCATAAAACCATCACCACAATTAAAAGTTTTTTCCTGCCCCTTTGATGTTGTTTTTTGTAGTGAGATCACTTAACATGAGATCCACCCTCTTAACCAATTTTTAAGTGTGTAATTCTGAACTGTTAACTACAGGCACCATGTTGTATAACAGACCTCTAGAACTTAATCATCTTGCATAACTGATACTTTATACCTATTGAATAACTCCCCACTTTCCCCTCCCTGCAGCCCTTGGCAACCACCATTCTACTCTGCTTCAGTGAGTGTGACATTTTAGATACCTCATGTAAGTGGAATCATGCAGTATTTGTCCTTCTGTGGCTGCCTTATTTCACTTAACATAATGTCCTCCAGGAAATCACCACTCAAAACCACTCACTAATCGTGTGTGCTGTGTGTCTGGGGGGAAGGGAGGCAGGTGATGACAAATGAAACTACTTTAGTAAAATACTGATAATTTTTAAGGCTTAGTAGTAGATACACAGAAGTTAACTTTACTATTTTTTCTTACCTTTGAGACTGTTTTAAATTTTCCAAGAAAAAAAAAATCACTCACTGTACCTCATCCATCCTTCTATTCAGTTGAAATAGAATTGTTTTATCCATTCAGTAGCTCATAGATAATTCAACATTCGATGCTTCTTAAATTACTGGTCTCACTCAGTAACCTTTTTCCACAGTCTTTTTCCTCTCCAAACTAAACACATTTTTTTCCATTCATCTTTTGTTCTTTTGTGCAAACACAGATATTTATGCAGGTGTATATATGCTCTACCTTTACTTTAAAAGCAGATCTCAGCCCGAATTACTTAGCAAGAGACCTCAGTTTATCTTGCTCCTTCTCCTTTATTCAGATGATGGCTAACCTCATGAACTATCTGACATCTGCTTCTGACTGTTCAATAGTGATTCTTGAGAATAACTAATTCACTCTGGTTTTAGTCATTCACTTATTCACCCAATGTTTGTTGAGTATGAACTAAATGCTAACATTGTACTAGAAGCCAGGTACACAAAGAAAAAATAGGACATAATCTATTTCTTTTCCACACACTACTAGGTAGCAAGTCAACAACAGGGTGTGTTTTGATATTCTTTAATATTCTTGAAACAGAAAAGAGGGCTACCTAAAGTAGTCAGATGAACTGGAAGGTTAGATAGGGAAAACATCTAGGAGGAAGTGCTTCCTGAGAATAGCAGTACAACATGAACACAAAGGTGGGAAAGGGCACTCTAGGTATAGAGTACAACCCAACGAGAAGCGTAACACAGATCAATGTATTCAGAGATCTAGAAACAGCTAACTCTTGCTCCAGCATGAGGTGGGAGGTATGGGATTACTAATGATGAGGCCATAGATCCAGCAAGTGCAATATGGCAGACTTCATATCACAAGTCAGGGATCTCGAGCTTTATCCTGTAGGTAATTAGAAACCAAATGTTTAAACAAGTAAATGATATGATCAGATTTCCATCCTAGATAGATAACGTGGGTCACTCAATGCAGGATTGATTTCAAAGGTATATATGAGGAAGCGTTGTTATAATGGTCCACATGAAAGATCATAAGGGCTTCATACAGGGCAAGGAAAAATAAGGATTAAAAAAAGGGGGTTAAATTGTTTAAACAGTTAATTTATAAAATAAGCACTGTTAGGGCCGGCCGAGTGGCTCAGTTGGTTAAGAACTTGCTCAAGAGTGCGAGCTAAGCTCTGAGCCAACAGCAGTTCAATGCCCAGCCAGAGCTGAGCTGCCGCTGAGCTACCAACATGTGGCAGGATGGCTCAGCAAAAAAAAATAAAAAAAGGAGTTCGGGGAGGGAAAAGACAAGGATTACTCTTAGTTTCTTTGAGTTTAGTAAATGCTTGTACTAATAAATGATAGAGAGTACTGTAGTAAAAAAACTATCAGTTATATAGTTGATTTCGGTTTGGGATTTTCTTCTTAGGATTGTTTTGAGGGACAAATGAAGTAAAATATAAAGACTTAGTACTGGGCCTGGCATACAGTAAATGTTCCATACATACACACTACCATGACGAGGGTACTTATGGTGAATAAAGTGGGAGGCGACCATAGATGGTGGGCTAAGGTCACTTGGAAAGGTCTAAAAAGAGGCTAAGAAATTGGGAACTCAGCATCATTTTCCATATTATGATCCTAAATAAGTTGAACCAGGAATAGTGTGTAAAAATGTAAACACATAAAACAAAATAAAATAACAAAACAATGGGGTAAGTTCAGACCATTGGCAAACACCAGTTCTAAAGTAAGCAGAGAGAAGGAACAGTAAGATTATGTGAGAGGATAAAATTTCACAGAATATAAGGAAATAATGCTATGAAAATGCAAAATAGAGAGGTCCAGTAAGATGACTGAAATATGATCGCTTATATATTTTTAGTATATAGATGGACATTATGAGCTAATTAAAAAGAATTACAATGAAGTGATGGTGATTGAAACCAGATTGTAGCAGTTTGCACTGAGAAGAGAAGGTTAATAACTAGAAATAATTAGGGTATAGCAAGCTTTCAAAGAGTCTTAATAAGAGAGTGGGGAGAGGAGGGAAGGGAAAGAATGGATTACAATATCTATGGATATATTTTGTTGCTGATGTAGTGATTTTGGATGGGCAAGGCTTGGATATATTTACAGAAGATGTTAATAAGAAATGAGAGTTTGAAGGGGCAGAAAAAGGAATAACTTGATGGAGTTGAAGGTCAGAGGACACAGAAGATGAAACTGAGAAGGCAGATGAATGAAGAAAAGGACACAAAAAGAAAATGTTTTTCATTTTTGATTATTTGAAGCACACCTCTAATACATCCATAGTCATATCATAACCTACAATTTTTAATTATTTCATGATCAAGGTGCTTAAACTATTTAATAATCAAAGCTATTAATATAGAGACAAGCTAATTTCTTTGAAAAATATCAACCAAATAGTAAAAGGCAAAAATTATTAAATCTATTCATAATCTTCCTTATCTAGCCTTGGATGACTATCCATGAACTGTCAAGATCAGCTGATCTAAGGAATTGACCTGGATTTCATCTGAAGTAGCTAAATTTTTCAAAGTCATTATTGAACTTGGTTTTTAGAAACCTGCCCTGAAAATATTTTAAAGAGTTATATTTCCAGGGGGCCGGCTGAGTGGCGTGTTGGTTAAGAGCTGGCTTGGGACGTCAGCGGCCCCGGTTCAAATCCCACATATGAGGGCCAGTACACTGCCCTCTACAGCTAACAACAGCTCCACCTGGAGCTGGGCTGCTGTGAGTCGCTGGTGACGGAGTAGCTGCATCAGGTTGCCATAGGCTACGGTGAGTGGCTGGCAGCCAGCGTGAGTGGCTGGCAGACAGTGTGAGCGGCCAAGAGCCACCGTGAGCAGCAGTTCAGAGGCTGTCGACCAATCTGCCTCACCAGGGAAGAGCGCAATGATAATACCAACATGGGCCAGCGAAGCAACATCCTCTACAACTAGACTGAAGAACAAAAAGACAGCAACTTGTCTGTTCCCCTTCCCCGATTCCCCAATAAAATCTTTAGACCAAAAAAAGAAGTTATATTTCCAGAATATCATAATCCCTTTTTAATATAAACTGTTAGTAGAGAGTAAGTTTTCCCTCTCCCATATTAATCATGGAAAGAAGTATATTTCCTAAAATGTAAATGTTTGTATATATAATGACACGACATTAACAAATCTAAAGGAAAGTTTTGGCCCCAACTAAAACTTTAAAAACAATACATTCAACTTGTTTTACTAGTGAGAATTAATACTTTACAGACTGACTATTGTAACAGAGAGAAATCAAAAGATGAATCAGTGCCTATCCTATATTAAACAAACTTTACTTGTCATCCAGCTTTTTCATTTATCATAGAAGGGAAGCCTCCATTAGAATCATCTCCTCAAGTCCCACATTTCAAGGAACTGAAGTATTATTTTTTTCCTCTGTGAGTAATGTCATCACAAATTATATATTTAATAATATTCTCCAAATGTCTTATTTTGCTTTTCTCAATGAAATAAAGGGCAATCAATAGAAAAGTAAATTACCCCTACAAAGGCACCACGGTGAACACGTGATAGTAAAGACACAGAAATGCGATCAGAGATGAGATTTATAACTTGGCAGACAAGACACCTGAACATGACATTTTTAAAAGGCAGTGATTTAATGCCATGGGTTTATAAGCAACATTATTAATGCCTCCAAATGAAAACAACACTAAGAAACTGCTAGGCACAGTAGCCCATATTCTTCACATTCCAGTATCGTCTGCTAAATTTCCTACAGGGAGCACTTAAGATTGTATTACAAAACAGTAATTTCTAGGTAGAAATCCAAACGGGAAATGATATACCCATAGCTTTATGCAGACAATATGTCTAAGAAATTATATCAACTTATGAATTATACATACTCATATTTAATCAACTGGGGAATGCACATTCCATTGTATCTCTAGCTGCTATATTAATCTGCTACATCTCAATGTAGAAAGACAGCCAAATTAAACATCTTAAAAGCCATAGTTATGTATTCAGATTTTACACTAAAACTATCCCCATCTTAGAAAAGCAAGATTCAAATTAATTATAATTTTAGGGATACAATTTTCCATGTTGTATCTGATACGTTTTTTAGGCACTTAAAAGAAGAAATTTAAATTACTTCTACTTTTATTGTGGATTGGATCATTCAAATTAGGTTAGGCCACATTTGGAGAAATGAGTGATGTTGAAATCTAGTAGGCTCAAAAGATAAAATACATAATACAATGTTGCCTACACCACTGGATTCCTTTTACTCTATCAAATATCAATTGGATATGTTTTAGGATAGATTTTTGTGAACCAATATTTAGAAATGCCTGCACTTCCCTGTTTCACTTGTAAAAGAGAAGTTTGGCTCTTTTTCAGAGCTTTCCCCAAATCTCATGAAATTTACTATGTAGGAGTTTCTTTAGAAAGCATAAAAAACACTGATATTAAATGGTTTCAATTAAAAAATATCACACAAACAATTATTAACAAAAATAAATAAAAACTTATTACTGAAGTTAAGCCAAGAAAATGCAGTAAAATACTCACTTGCTGATTAAAATTGCACATCATGTTGCATAATACAGTAAACAGACCTCCATGATCATAAAGGAAAGAGTTATACTTCTCAAAACTTTTCTTTCCGTGGCTGGCCAAGTGGCTCAGTTGGTTAAAAGCATGAGCTCTGAGCAACAGGGTCACTGGTTTGATTCCCACGTGGGCCAGTGAGATGTGCCTGAGCTGAGCTGCCGTTGATCTGCCAACAGGTGGCAGGGTGGCTCAGTCAGTGAGAGCAAGTGCTCCTAACATCAAGGATACCGGGTTTGACTACTGCATAGGATGGTGGGCTATACCCTCCTCCCTCCAACCCCCTGCAACTAAGATTGAACATGACACCTTGAACTGAAAGGTCAGGAGCTGCCAATGGGCAGCTAGATGGTGAATGGACTTAAGAGCTGAACTAGCAGTGCCTTTCACAACTACGATTGAAGGACAACTTGGCTGTTCCCCTTCCGCAATTGAAAAAAAAAAATTCTTTCCTTTTTCCATAAAATTGAGTTATAAACAGTCTCTTTTTGATGTAACAAAAAGACAGAAACATTTTTAAATAACAACTTTAAATTACAGGGCTGAACTATTGGGTTGTTGGAAAAGTCATGACACATTTCTGCAACGAAAAACATAGAAAAAATATGTCATGACTTTTCCAACAACCCAATATAATAACTTATAAGATCATTTTTTTAATACCAAAAGAAAAGAGCATAAGAATCTTCTGTGTTTGACAGTACCGCAACACAAAAAGAAATCACACTAGTATCCATACAACTTCCTGTTGATTTATTGAAGAATGTATCCATTGGGTTAGGTCTAAACCTAACATATAATTATTCTATTAGAACAAAATGAGAAATGAAAAAAATACAAAATAGGTATTTTGAAAGAATTATAATTAACAAATTAACTTAGATATTAATAAACATAGGACAATTACTCAAAATAAATGTGGGTTTATCAAAGTTCTTCACAATAGAAAAACATTTAATCGTAATGATTTGTTATATGTATACTGTTTATAATGTTGGCTATATCTAATTCCTAACTGGAATACTAAAGCTCAATAAAGAAAAAACATTGGTATTTTTATTGAATTAATACACTATGAGTAAAAATTCCTGAACAAAGAAGAATTTGCCAGAAAAGTTTCTTCTACGATACTACCAAAAATGGGAGTTTTTGTTGAATATATATTCTGATTTATAGAATGTTGTTGAGAGAATTAAAAGAAATAGTTGCTTAATATGATTTAAAATGGATATTTTCTAACTATCAGTCAACTTAACAGTGAGGCACTATTATTAAATACAGAATGAAAATAAATACTATCGCAATTATTATTTTATGTTCTTCTGAATATGCTACCCAATGAAATTAGGAAAGAATATAGCAAGAATAGATATCAGGAAATCAATAGCAAAACTACAATTTTTGGAATGTTTTGAGTATTTATATGGCAACCTAAAAGAAAACAACAAAAAACCACTGACAATTTATGAGAATATATAAGAAAGTAAATTAAATTCTAATTAAATTTCCAATTCTGCAAATATACCTTAAAGTTTTTAGTATTTGACTTTTATTTTTAAAGACTGTATTAAAATTCTAAGTGATTTAAAGATTATTAACAGTGCCAAACACATTTACACATATAAGGCAGCCTGCTGTGATCACAAATTCAGAGAATAGACTGACATCTTGGTTGAAATCAGATTTTTTAAAAGTTTAATTCAGATTGATAAGAACTTACACATTAACATTTCTCTGCCTCCTTTTCATTGATTCCATAAATAGCCATTGTGAAAGAAACTACAAAAAAAAAAAAAGAAGGAAAAAGAAAAGAAAAAAAAAAGAAAGCTGTCCATCATAATTAAAGGTCATGTTGGCTGTGTCCACAAACTATGTGTACTTAAGGATCGATACATGACCAGCCAGTCTTGTGCAGCTCTCCTCCTCCTGGATTGTTAATTAATGGGACTACTTACAAAGTCAATCACTATTTTCAATTTTTCCACTTACACATGAGCACATTAAAAAAAAAAAATAGTGGCCAAAAAGGGAAGTGGATTTTCAACTTTATTCCCCATCCCACACTCCCAAACAGACATTTCTAGCACTCCTTTGCCTAAATCTAGAGTTTAAATATTTCTATGGGCTAGTGCCAGGTTTTTCTATTGTTTGAAACTATGACCTTGTTTGATAAACAAACAAAAAACATTTCTCCAGAGGTTCTGAGAGATTTTCTTTTGTGGGCTTCTCTTTTTCTGAAATCTATCTTCAGAAAACCAAAGCCCAAGTCATATCGATCTGAGTTGCTAAATTCTCAGAAGATATTCAAGACTTCAAAACAAAGATCATTGCATTTCATTCTTACAATGATCTAACATTCAAAACAAAAGTCTGGTTGCTAGCATTTGATCATGTGATCTTCTGATCTCTGTGTGTGTGTGTGTGTGTGTGTGTGTGTGTGTGTGTGTGTGTGTGTGAGAAATCGGTTGCCTTTCCCAGTCCAGAACTTGTGTTGGTTTGCACTGGATATTCTTTTTTTAGTAACACTTGTCAGCAACATTAATGGAATATCACAATAAGTATGTATTAGGATAGAAAAGATATACAATATCTGTTAAATAAACAATTATTTTTGAAGCTAATTATTTAAAAAAATTATGAAAGTCCTTTCATTAGAAACAAAGTCATGTTCATCCTAGCAATGGTATGATTAATCACCTTTAATCATATCCACTTGAATCTAAATCGTTACAGACCAAAATCCTAGACTTGTCACGATGGAAGTAGACTATGAGTATTAGTCATTATGTACAAAAACCGCTTCTTCCCTTGAATCACTTCAGTTTGCTCTCCTCTGAACTATCCCCCTCACTTAGGTCAGACCCATCTGCAACAAAAGCACAATATGCCACCTCCTCTGCCGCTTCTCAGGCCATCTGCAACTATAATGGCTCTGAATGAATCACCCTCATGAATCATCTGTTTACATTTATTAAGATAACAGAGAACAAATGATAACAAAAAGTGTATTAGCTAAATGATGAATATGCTACCAGAAGCCACACAAGATATCAATGAAATGTCAGGCAGGCAATATGGGACTAGGTCTTACCTGTCAAAAGTTATTTCCAAAATAAATGGACCTCGGGCAGCATGGCCAATGCTTTCATTTTGGCTGTCTTAATGATCAAAGCAAATCATTGCATGATGGATTCAGCTGTTTCAATCACAATGAGGCCCAAAATGAATGGATTAGATGTTCAGCTGTCCTAATCATCCAAAGGAAATAGATATGGTCTCAGAGTTTAAAGAAAAAAAAAAATGTCGCTGTGATCTGGTAATGTCTGAAAGTGACTAAAATTGTACCTTTATATGGAACAAATATTCCATAGATTAGAGTCCACCAGTTGTGTTCACCTTCTATCAACTTGTCTGAATCTGGATTTCATAATTGAAATGTGATAATATAAAAAAATCACTACCATTTACTGAAGACATAATGTGTGCCATCAATTAGTTTCGGTGCTTCATAGGCCTTCAGTCACTTTTTTTCCTCACAACAGTCCTCTGAGATGGATACTGTAATTACTCACATTTTAAAGATGAGGAAACCAAGGCATGAGGTCACACTTGCACAAAGTTATGTAGCTAAAAATTGTGTAAAACTGCACAGTTAGTACCTGGGTCGCTCTATTGTCAAATTTTAATCCCTTCATTGTAATATGATTAAAACACTTAGCTGAAATGAATATGCAATCACAAATGAATATAGAAAGTTGATTTCCACTAATGTAAATAAATTCTAATAATTAAATTACAAAAAGTGAATAACAATATTATAGTTCATTATTTAAAAAGCCAATAAGGCAATATTATATGTTAATACATAATATATGATAATGACACATAAATCAACTTCAGATTATCTATGCTATTGAGGAGTAAGAATCATGGATTCATCCAAATCACAGGTAACACTTAGCTATATTCAATTCTCGATTATCAGAGAGTACATAAGGCATCGGAGAGACCTGGCATTCACTCACCTCCCTAGTAGGCCTTGAAATTAGACAGCTTCTTATTGCTGGACTTTTTTGGGCTTAAAAGAGGTTCAGTCAAGTGTTGGGTCTGGGTCTCAAGGGAAACATAAAAAAACACCTCCCTTCCTCAATCAGAACAAGTCCAAGGTCTTTGCATGGTGTGCTGCCTCTAATTAACCAGCAAAGCAGTATGATGCCCAGAACTGCTGACACTTGCCTCAATCCAATTACCTGATTTTAACCATAAATGGAGTGGAAGTAATGAAGGGAGAACTAATTTATACCCTTGGAGAAGGGAAGGCCTTTCTAACAATGTCACAAAAGCCAGAGCCTTAAAAGAGAGAAAAAAAAAAATCAATAAAGTCAATTACTTAAACCCCAATTTCCTGTACTGCAAAAACCATCATAAATAAAATCAAAAGAAAAGAACAAACTGTGAGAATACTTGCAATTCCTAGGACATATTACACATAATAGCCAGTTTCCCTAATGTATAAAGATCTCATATAAATCAGTAATAAAAAGACTAGCAAGAGAAACAGGGAAAAGTAAGTATATAACCAAACTGTTTGCCCATAAACATAAAAAAGGATAAATGGTTGCTAAACACATGAAATGATACTCCACATTACCCAAAAGAAGGTCAATACAAATTGAAATTAGACTGAGATATCAAATCAGCAAAAATTCAACAAAAATTTTTTATTTTATTCTATTAGTGAAGGTTTTGGGAAAATGGGAACTATCTTGTCTTAATGGTGGGACAATAATTTCTATAATTGGCAGGAAGAAAATCATGGCACTATCTAACAAAATTACAGATGTATATGCTTTTTGACACAGTGATAACTGTAGGACTTTATCTTACTGCTAATTTTTCACATTTGTAAAATGGCATTTGTACAGGATTATTAAAGACTTTGTCCCAGTAAAGAGATTAGAAACCATGTAAATGTTTATTAAGAATGAACTGAATAATGTATACTCTAATTACAAAATTGAACACTCTCCACCTACAATAAAGAATGGGAAAGTTCTTTGTGTACTGATATCAATATGTATGTATGTACTGATATCAAGATGTATCAATACTGGGGCTACCAAAAAATGTACACATTTTCAGAGGTGTTATTTATGTATTACTTTTTGAAGGTGAATTGAATCACGCTGGCAATGTATAGTATGACCTTCTTTCAAAAGATGGTGTTAATCAAATGAATGCTAACATCATTCATTGTATTACAATTTTAATATAGTGTTTTCCATTCTTAAAATGTGTATACATTTTTGGGGCATCCTCTGTATGTATAATATACTGTCTTCTATAATATAAGCATGAATGTGCTTTTATATGCTTAAATTTATCTCTGGAAGGACCCGTTCCATGCCCCCCCCCCAAATATTATAGTAATTTGGGGGCTTCCTATGGAGGAGACCTAGGAAGTAGGGATATGCTTACTATAGATACTTTTTAAAGTTTTTAAATATTGAACTATGTGAATGTGAACTATTTAAACAGTTTAATTTACAATAGTTATCTGGTTTTCAGACTCCAAAATCAGTGCTTCATTCACTGATTAGAAGACTGAGACTAACCTTTCACGAGGTCAAATCTGAATACATGATTCCCCTTCCAGCAATGCTGTATATCTTAAATAATTATTAAAAAGAAATGAAACATTATACACACACACACACACACACA
This sequence comes from Aselliscus stoliczkanus, assembly GCA_033961575.1. Taxonomy (NCBI): domain Eukaryota; kingdom Metazoa; phylum Chordata; class Mammalia; order Chiroptera; family Hipposideridae; genus Aselliscus; species Aselliscus stoliczkanus. Next base: position 97,912,734 of record CM066729.1, on the reverse strand, counting down.
CACACACACACATATCCCAACTTTCTTGTTTTATGTACATGAACTCTCCAAAAGGTCTTTGATGTCCCATTATTGAGTTATACAGAAAACAGCATTTTAGCATCACCTGGCACAAAGAAGTACTAGGTAAACATGTCTCAGAAAAAGCATTTTTCAATTATAATGTGTTTCTCCAAAAGTTTTAATAAGAGCTGTCATGATCTGGAAACAAATGATACAATATAAAATGAAAGCTAGCTTTCATTCTTTTTCATAGATCTGTAGCAAAAAATAATTTCAGAAACTAAAGCTCGAGAAGAATCCCTTGGCAGGGAATAAAATATATACGTAGCATGGAAATCATCAGGTGGTAGCCAGCATAATAAACTTTCAATAAGTTGAGTGAAAGGGTATAAAACACACTGAATGAAAATTCAAATCCTGATTCCACCTTTATTTTATCAAGATTCTGTCTACTTACACTATTTGTAGCTGATATGTAAATCAGAGAACATAGAGTTTATCTAGGTGTGTGTGACAAATAGCACCAAGAGTGCATGAGTTCTACTGAAATCACTTTATGCTAATACCAGTATTTATAAGAAATAAATTGTGATCATGCCATTTAGATGCATTGGACTTGTTTAAATCGCTGTGCTTGTGGTCCCTTTCCATTGCTTTGGAGTCATGTTTTAAAATTCACTTTGCCCCCCACTCAGCTACTATGAAGGAAATGAATATTTGACGTGTATTACTAAAAAAATCAAAGTGGACTTAGCTAAGATCAAGCTAAAACTCAGGCCTTCTCCTTCTTAGTCCTTTCCTCCTAAAAGAACGTGTTTGTGTTTTTGGACTCAATAAATAAAGATTTTTCTGACCTTTAGCTGTTTGCATTTTTTTTTTTTTACCTCTTTTTTTCTGGATTATCCACTGTTTCAATACATTCCCACAGAATCTCTTGGCCTTTCAAAGTTTAAAGGACCTATTAGAAAAGAAGTTTGTGCTACACCATAATGTTACAGGAACAAATAAAAGGTCAAAGTACCCAAGCCCAGAGATGACAAGATAGTTCACTGGCAAATCAATACCAGGCTCTGTGTTGACCATGACGAAATATTTATGAGCAAAGGGCAAACCATTTAAAGGATTCAGGGAAACCTCATCTTTGGGCAAGACCGTCCTCTCTGCTCTTTTATCTCACCTGAAAACTAGCCTGTCTTGCATCACAGCTCTCAGCATAAATACCACAAAATGTAAGGTGAAAATCAGGTTCTAACAATTGAAATATTTTAAATGCAAATTTTTCCAGACATGTTCCATTAAATCAAGAAAGCATACACTCAATGGATAACATGGAAATTAGGATGGCCTTGTGGTTTAATAATTAATGAATCCAGCTTCTGCTTGGGTGTGGGTAATGCCTTGACATTCCTCCAACTCAGTCTGTGGAAAATGGAGGGTGTAGGGTTAAGTGCACCACCAAAAAAGAGTTTATATTACCTTAATGCGTCAATACTATTTTAAAAGATACGTCTACATCTCAAGTAATTTGGTGAAAATAAAAGAACACTTTATAAAATATAACTTACACCTGGAAGACATTGAAGAACAAAAAAAAATGGTCAATATTTGATTTGGTTAGAATTCTAAGACACTTAAGGACTTATTCCAGAACAGTCTTGTAATATATATGTGCACATGCACTGTCTAAAAGGTAGCCACTCACCATGTTAATTAATTCCTAGGAATTAAGTTGTGCTGTCAACATAAAATTCACATGGATTTTGAAGACTTAGTATGGAAAAAGGCTGTAGATCTCAGTAGTAATTTTATATCAGTTACACCACCTTAAAATGCTACTTATTTTGGATATCAAGATAAATGAAATATATTATTAAGACTCATTTCACCTTTTTCTTTTTTCTTTTAAATGTGGTTACTGTCAAGTTTAAAATTACATATGTGGCCCATATTTGTATCTTACATTATATTTCAATTATCCTTTATATATATATCCTTTAGTGTGTATGATTTACATGTGCATGTGTATATGTACATGTACAAATACATATATATATGCATGTACATATGCATGTACATATGTCTTAAAGAAAAGTGTTTATTGGAAAGGAATTGACTAAATGATGGAAAACACCTTCATGAAACAAGTAGAAGCTTTTTTCCGAAGAAAGCCACTCTAAACACTATACAAACAAATGCTGGCTTTGAATGGCACAGGTTCAAGAACAGGTCACTGAAGCTCAGCGTAACACCACAATGTCTGGGGACCTTCAGAGGGGAAAGTGATGGCACGTCTACATGTTTTAATCCCCCGGTAGCATGAGCCGTCACTCGGGAAGACTGCAATAAGCTGCCTTTCCAGATAAGGTAATACAAGTGATTATGAAGAAAAGCTTTAAAATCCGTGCAGTAAATCACTAAAATAAAAACCAATGTGTTCAGAATTCTTAAGGCAAGTCAATTATTTTTCCTGGACTGTGGTATTGGGCTTGACTTTGCTGGTTTATAAAGGTGGCCCTTCGAGACTCTGAAATATTGGAATTTGGCTTATTTTTTAATAGAACATCAACCAGGCACTTGAATCAGCCCCAAAGATTTATTTTCCGCCGCCAGTGCCCTAAGATGAGGCTTCTTCCTGCCACTAAACACTAGGGAGATGTAAGAAAATATAAATGTGAAACCTAATTGGTAATCTCCTTTGTAATTACAAACAAACTATAGCAAGGAGTCCTTCTTTAGTTATAGTTATGTCACCACAAAGTCAGAACAAGTGAGGTTTGGAGTGACAATTTCCTCTGTGAAGGCAAGACAAATATAAAAACTATAAGTCTTTCTTCTTGTTCAGACTTGGGAGATACATGCCAAATTTCACTAAAATGTCCTTTGATCTTATAAATCATCAGTCATGTTTTATGATGTTGATGATTTGCTATACCAGTTAGTAAAATGATACAAATTTGATCCTCCCTACTCCCAAGGAAACCAATCTAAAATGTTTGCCTGTGAATATCAAGCATTTCCCCATTTAAAGCAACTGATACCATTTTCATTTTGGATGATGGCGTCTTTTCACACGATCTTTTGGATAAGAAAAAAAGTCTTTAGTCCTACAGAAAAATGTTACTGTATAAGTAGAATTTTGGCAAATATCATCTTTGATTCATAGATTCCACAACTATGAGATCATGTGAAGGATTCCAATCCTCGACTGTACTGTTTCTTTTTTTCTTTTTCTTTAATTGGTCAACCTAGACAAGCCTACGCTATGTTCCTAGTGTAGTTAAATACCACACATTGACTCCTGACATGATGCTGTTATTACCTTAAAATGGAAACATTCATTTAAAGCACATAAGTGGTGTACTTTTAAGGAACCTTTCTGTGGTTTTCCAAAAGCATTCCAAAGAGGTTAGTTACGTTGCTTTGAAACTGGTTTGAGTTATGGGAAGGCCATAGCCTCAGACCAGCAGCTGAGACAGCAAAGGAGATGAAAGTTTTTCGCCTGAGATCCAAGGGGAAACACAGCTGCTACAGCTGGCCTGCTCAGATCTCAACACTCCGTACAATGATGGAGAAGGCGCTAATGCTTTGTCTCGGCTTGAAAAGTGCATTAATAAAAACAATCCTTAAATAGAACAGGAAAATCGATTCATCAAATCTGTGCTCCAGGCTGAAAACATGAAATGATTAAAAGAGAGAGAGAGAGAGAGAGAGAGAGAGAGAGAGAGAGAGAGAGAGAGAGAGAGAGAGACAGAAACCCTCTTAGATTCTTAGAGATAATCACTCCTGGGACATTATCTTGACTAAAAGACATCAAGCCGAGGATGGAATATAACTTGTTAAGAAACCACATTTACCTTAGACAGGTACTTCTAAAGAGTTTCAAATTACGATAATAGAAAATTGGAGTTTGGCAAATGTGTCTCCCAGAAATGTCTCAGGCTACAGTTTGTTTCCTTATAACAGTTACACAGCAGGACACGCGTGGAAAGTAGACCTGAGAGATTCACTGTGCCAACACGTGGAGGACCTGAAGGTGTGTCTCAAAACAGTGGTCTAAGGACAAACATGCTTCCATGAAGCTGAAAAGGAAACTATGGCAAAATATCTGGGTAGGGCACTTTTCCAAAATACCTCTAAATATCAGAAAAATATAAGACTCCTCTTCTCATATTAATAACACCTTCCTTCCAAGGACTTCAAAGTTCTAAACAGCTATTATGTTATTAACTTCACAACCCAGTCAGGCAGGTAAGAGAATGGTATTATTATACCTATTATTACACCTATTTCAAAGATAAGGGCCTGCAACTCCCCCAAGGCCACACACCGAGTTAAAGAGGAAGTAAAACCAGGCCAGCTCATCTTGGTCTAGAAATTCTTCACTGTTCATCTGCAGTGAATTCTGCTTTCAGGTAAAAGAAAAAGTGAAGATAATTAAAGCCATTACACGTTACATATATAATTGTTTTGTTTGTGTAACAGCAATGCTTTTGGAAAAGGGCAACCTGACACGAGATTATAAGATTTATCTCTCAACTAAGCAGGCTTCTCATTATTTTTTTTTTCATTCATATTTGTCAAAAGGCAACCCAACACTAACCTGTGCACTTTGAGTGCTAAAAACTTTGTTGCTTTTCTGCAAATGAACTATAGCACCTTGGAGAACACAAGAAATATTCTATGATTTTATGTTTTCTCAACAACCAAAGACATGTGTTCGTTCAAATTGGCCTATTAGCTGTTTTAAAGGAAATGGAGAGATTTATTGATTTCATTCTTTCATCTCACCTATAAAAACAAAAACTGTAAAGAGTTATATCATAACTCCACTGGGAATTATTTTCTTTCTATCAATCATTCATTCAACTGAATTTGTTCTATTGGGTTGTCAGAAAAGTCATGACATATTTTTTCTATGTTTTTCATTGCAAAAATGCATCATGACTTTTCCAACAACCCAATAGGTCCTGAGGAGAAAGCAGTGAACAGAGGAGATGGAATCCTTGTCCTCATGGTGGTTAAGTGCTAAGAAGAAAATCTAAAGCAGGATTAAGGTTTCAGAGAGTATATATAGGGTGGGAGTGCCCTGAGAGGCTGGGAGAGAATTAAACCTAGTGGGGGAAAAAGAGAGAGAGAGAGAGAGAGAGAGAGAGAGAGAGAGAGAGAGAGAGAGAGAGAGAGAGAAAGAAAGAGAGAGAAAGAGAGAGAAAGAGAGAGAAAGAGAGAGAGAGAGAGAGACAGAGAGAGAGAGAGAGAGAGAGAGAGAGAGAGAGAGAGAGAGAGAGAGAGAGAGAGAGAGACACTTTGGCTTTAACACAAAGTGAGACTGAAAGTTTCCAAATATTTAGAGCAGAACATGAAGTGACTTACATTTAAAATGGATCACTCTAGCTGCCTTGAGAAGAAAGAAGGGTATGGGGATTGGACAGAAGTGGAAGCAGGAGCTCACTTGGGTGGGGACTACGGTCACTCAGGTGAAGACAAAGGTGGCTCAGGCTGTCCCATTATTATGGGCGATGGAAAAACAGGATGAGCACCTGGACACACATGGAAGGTGGAGACGATGGGATCTGCTGATGGACTGGAAGAGGTGTATGAGAGGAAGAGAGGTGTCAAGGATGACTTTTTGGCATTTAACTTGAGTAACTAGAAGATGGAATTTCTCCTTACTGAGCAGGGCAGCCTGGGAGGGGAGCAGTCTAGGTATCTGTTTTGGGACACAGTGCACTTAAGTATCTTTCAGATCTTCTAGGAGGGGTGTTGAGTCAGCAGTTCAGTGGAGTTCAGTGGAGCAATGCTTTACAATTACAGAGCTTCAAGGGATCTTAGCCAACTCCTTTCACTTACTTGTGAGAAAGTGTAGGGAATGTTCTCATAAACTCATGATCATTAGAAGCTCGGGCAGGAACCAAGGTCTCCTGGATCCCAGGTTATCCCTTATTCCATTATATCACGTTATGTTATAACTACGTGCGAAACAAAAATGATCAATTTTTAAAAGAACTTTAAGGAAGGGCTGCACTTTCAAATTTTTGACTTAAATGGAAGCAATTTTACTTATCACCCTTTTACTCAAAGCAAAAGCTAGTCTCTTTTTGATGGTTCAGCGTTATGATGAGAATACGAAAAAATATATAAAGTGGAAAATAAATATCCCAGTGTTGTTTATGTGTCATGTAAAACATAATTTATATCTCTCATATAATCTTCCTTCTCTAGTCATTGTCAGCATGCCTTCATGAGCAGGTCCATACGATGGAAGAGTAAAGGATTTGAGAGGAGGTTCAAAGCACCCTTCTATGAGTAACACCTAATCTTTATTGCTGAATTCCTGGTTTTCAAACACCTTTAAGGCATATGAAGCTTAAATGCCATTAAGAAAGGTAGGGCCTTTGTGTTCTCATTTTCAGTGACTCTCATTTATCACACGCACACACACACACACACACACACAAATACACACACACATTTTAGTTTCCCTTTTGAGTAGCACTGGGAATTGACTTTGGCTGAAACATTATATTTTCACAAATGGGTTAGTAAGCTTTATTTCAGACTGACAATATATATTTTTAAATAGAAGAGAAACATCAATATCAATCTATATTTAGAATTTATTACTAAATGTTAATATTAAATGTGAAACCAGATAACACATTTAATGAGAACGGATTGAAGGAGTCAGACTGAAGATAATGGCTGTAACTCAAGAAAAATAATAACACAGAAACCGTTCATTCTTTCTCATTTTCATGTGCTGCATAGTAATAAAAGTCATAGGGAAAATATGGAAGCCAATATATGAAACAAAATAAACAAAATCTTCCCTGGATTTGACAGAACAAAAAGTATTATCAGGGAGTCCTACATGGAGAAGGGTTAAGACAACATGAATAGTCCAGGTGGGGGAAAAAACAGCGAGAAAGGAAGACAGAGCAAGGATAGAAGCAGAGCACAAGTGCTTCCTGCAGAAGTGTTGTTTCTTGGACTGGGGTACCATCCATTGTAGTAAATTATATCTGCTATTTTCTATATCTGTGTAATTCTTTACTTTTAGTCCTGCTCATTGGTTTGTATAGACTATTCAGGAAAGAACACAACTGCAAAAGACTCTACAAGATAAACATAGGATGTTTCTGTCTCTAGAAAGTCCATTTCTGGTCTGGAAAACACCTCGCTGAAGGATAACAAATGTTACTACCTTTTACTCTTTCATATACATCTTTTGAATTATTTTAAACACATTACAATGATGTTTTCAAAACACATGTCCATTAGCTTACTTATGAACATCATCAAGAAAAGCTAATTGCTATCTGCTCTAGAAATAAAGAGAATAAGGATTGGCATTTGGGTAAGCCAGGAATCTCACTGGGTCTCACTTTAGGAATCGCAAGACTGTTGTGGAAATTAAATATGATACATCATGCAGACACTCAGCACAGTTCCTGGCACACAGAGAGCATTCAATAATTGTTAGCTATTTTGTTTTGTTTTTTAATTTTTAATGTATGTTTATCTATAAGCTATGGCTAATAATTCTTACAGATAAGGTATAATTTATTTGGAAAGGGCATCTAAAAGCATTTGAGAATATGTAAATCAGGTTTACAAAATGTATATCAGTATTATAAACTATTGCTCATTAATCCTCAACAGTGTAAGATATGAAAAATACAAAAAGTTAATAGAATTATTTAAAAATAAAACAAAAAAGCTAAGTAATTTTAAACAGTAATTAAAAAATAAAGACAGCCTTTGTTGAGATTTATTTTTTCAGATTAATTTTCTTCATTTAACCCAAAATAATGTATACACTGTCAACCAACACACTGATTTTTCAATTCAGAAAAATACTAAAAAATTAGTGATTTTTTTTAGCATTATAATATACTATAAACATGATAAGCCAACAGTTATAGGGTGCTTATGCTAGTTATCAATAAGGTTATGAATAATAATCTCTCCATATACTATAAATTTAAGCAACACATTAAACAATGTGTATTGCTTCCCAGAAATTTAAACCATGTTTTAATTTAGAATCAGTTCCTAGGAAATGAAACATAACTTCGGCATGCATTCATTTTTAATGGTTTCTATCAATCCCTAAAGCCATTTAAGGATCTCATTTAGGATTATAGGATATTTATAATTAAGCAAAGCAATTTAATACATGTTAAGTAGAAGTGCAAAAATGATTTGTGGGAAGGAGTACTTTAAAACTCTGAAATATATCTGATGACAATTAACCAAGAATCTTTATCATTATAACACTTCTCTTTCTCGTTTGGTAATGTCAATTCTACTTTCTATAGATTAATAACCCTTATTAAATGATACTGCCAGTGACAAAATTTAACAGAAGACTAGCAATTCACACACTATTAAGAAGTCATGGGGCAGGCTGAGTGGCGCGTTGGTTAAGAGCTGGCTTGGGACGCCAGCTCTGAGCAGCAGGGCCCTGGTTCAGATCCCACATTAGGGCCAGTGACACTGCCTCTACAGCTAAGATGGTGAACAACAGCTCAAAGTGGAGCTGGGCTGTCCGCGACTGCATAGGCTGCAATGGGGCTGGAAGGCTGGCATGCAAGCGACTGCCTCATCCGGGAAGAGCGCAAATGAAGATACCAACATAGGCCAGTGAAGCAACGTCCTTCACAACTAGACTGAAGAACAAAAGGACAGCAACTTTGTTCCCCTTCCCCGATTCCCCAATAAAAACTTTAAAAAAAAAAAGTCATGAACCAAAAATTACATAAAAATATAAAGTTACATAAAAAACATGTTTGGCATTATGATTTAATTCCACCTTATTGTTAACTTTTTTTTATTAAAAATGCTTGCCCATTGTGCAATTTTTTTGTCATCACTAATCTATGTCCTGTTATTTTAGGAATGAGAAGGAAAGTGTCTATAAATGAATCAAGGGAGTTAGGCAAGAAACAAATCACAAAAAATTTTGGATAACAGGCTGAGAATATGGATATTACCATGAAGGCAATAAGGACCCATTGAAAGAGTTTTTAGGAAGAAAACGAGGAGACTGTATTGCATATCAAATATATTGTTATAGTGGCAACGTGGGAAAAGTTTCAAGGAGACATAGAGTATAAGCAGAAGCAGCAGTTAAAATATGCCAAGGGGTGGGGACGGATGTTGAGGAATTTGGTCAATAGATTCCATTCATAATGGCTGCTCAATGGGCATAGGTGGTTAATATATAGGAGAGAAGGTGACATTAAAAACAGCATGGGATAACGGCATCCATTTTGATAAAAAGAAAAAGGAGATTTGAAGAGATAATAAATTCAGTTTTAGATTTTTTTTTTTTGAGGTGATTGTAGGGTTTTCAAGTGAAGATGACAGTAAGCATTTGTCAAGTTTTAATCTGCATTCTAGACAAGAGTTCTGGGAACTGCCAGTTACAGGAGTGGTTGGAAGAGCTGGGGAGGGGAGAAGCAGAATGGGCAGGAAGGAATAAAGGGGAAATGAATAAAGGGGAGAAAAGGAAAAGCAGGGGAAAGAAACAACAGGACAGGAGGCAAGTTAAACTAATTTGTACTCAAAGGAGACAAAGTAGGAAACACCACCCCACCCCCCACGTCCCCCGTCCCCCCCCCCACACACACACACAGAAGGAATTCTGCTCCCACACTGCCATTGGACTCAAGACTGAAATATCCACTGTTCCCAGGCCTCCATCCTGCGGGCATGTCTTATAGTTTTCAGACCTGCCAGCCCCCACAATCATGTTAGCTAATTTCTAAAAATAAACCTTTCTCTAACAGTATCCTACTGATTATATATGAGATTCGACAATTAAGTTCATAAACTTGCCACCATGCACTTACATTGGCAGCACTGTAGAAACAGCTCAGTAAGGTTTCATAACCTTGTATATCAGTGTCTCACAGCTCCGTTCATGTTCACGTGTGGTGGTGTCTTGCTGCGTGGCGTTCACTATTGTTACGTGTTTTTATGTGCGGTCACAAGAATGTCTGAGCTTGAATTATAGCAATGAACAAACATTAAATTTCTTGTTAAACTTGGCAAGAGTGGAAGTGACATCAGACACGCTTAGTCCAAGTTTATGGGGATGATGCCATAAAGAAAACGGCAGTGTACAAAGGGATTAAACGTTCTTCTGAGGGGGAGAGAATGCGTCACTGATAAAGAGAGGTCAAGGCGGCCAGTAACAAGCAGAACTGATGAAAACACTGTAAAGATCTGTAGAATTGTGCATTCTAATTGTCATCTGACTGACAAAATCAAAGCAGACCAAGTAAACATGGCTAGAGAAACAGTTAGGAAATTCTTAACTGAAAATCTTCCCATGAGAAAGATGTGTGCACAAATGGTCCTGAAGAACCTCACTGATGAACAAAAGCAAAGGAGAGTGGAAGTTTGCCAAGGCCTTTTGGAGAAACAAGACAATGTTTTGGGCCACGTTATCACTGGTGATGAAACATGAGTGTGCCAATATGCTCCTGAAACAACGCGTCAAAGTGCACCAAGGAAGTCAGCCAATTCTCCATAACCAAAACAGCTCTGTCAGTCTAAATCAAGTCAAAATGATGTTGCTAACCTTTTTTGGTATCAGAGGGATTCATTATGAATTTATACTAACTGGACAAACAGTTAACCAAGTTTACTATTTGGAAGTGTTGAAAAGGCTGCATGAAAAAGTTAGACAAAAACAACCTGAACTTTTCGCCAAGAATTCATGGCTCTTGCGTCACAACGAAACGTACCAGCTCACATGGCACTGTCTGTGAGGGAGTTTTTAGCCAGTAAACAAATCACTGTATGGGAACACCCTCCCTTCTCACCTGATCTGGCCCCCAACGACTTCTTTCTTTACCCGAAAATAAAGGAAATATTGAAAGGAAGACATTTGATGATATTCAGGACATCATGGGTAATACGAAGACAGCTCTGATGACCATTCTAGAAAAAGAGTTCCGAAATTGCTTTGAAGGGTAGAGTAGGCGCTGGCATTGGTGCATAGCTTCCCAACGGGAGTACTTCAAAGGTGACCATAGTGATATTCAGCAATGAGGTATGTAGCACTTTTTCTAGAATAAGTCCGCGAACCTAATTGTCAGACCTCGTATATCTCTCTCATTCATATTCTCTCTCTCTCTCTCTCTCTCTCTCTCTCTGTGCTTGTGTGTGTATCTTCTATTATTTCTGTTTCTCTGGAGAAGTTTCACTAATAGAATCACTTCATAGTCAAGGAATATTATTTATGTGTTAAAAAATACTATATAAATCCAATAAGAAGTGTGATTTTCTCTATGTAGCAGGATTACAGGTGAACTCCAATTTCTTTTTTATTCATTTCTGTATTCTACGATTTTTCTTGGATGAGCACATACTACTTTTACTTTCATAACCAGAAATAAGCAATTAACTCTCTTGACTACAAATAAGGACCAGAAGTTCACATTACAACTCCAAATAAATCTTTTATGGCAACTCTTAAAATGCTTCCAAGATAGTATAAGTGTTGCAAATTGTATACAATTTTAACAGAGAGGCTTGCCTAATAAAATGAAGTGAAGATTATAGGTCTCTTTCACATCTTTCAACTAACTTCTAGAGTTTGTCCAAATATTGAACATTTAAAAAGTCCTTTGCTAAATGGGTGGGATGTTTCCCAGGGCACCAAAATTTCTTCATGCTCTGATAGGATGATATGACGTATCTAAAAAAAGCTTTTAACTAGAAAGCATGCGAGTTGACCAGCAAAAGAAGAGACAAAAAGGACCGTAAAACAGAAAATTGTTTGGGATTAACCATCTCATCATGGTCCACTGAGGACGGTGCCGATACACAAAAATATGATTTATCTGGTCTATGGGGCCCACAGAGCACCAGTTTTGAAGATGAATCATTACGTTCACTAAGTCTGATGTCACTAAACATTTGATTCATACCTCACCCAGCAGCATCCCAAAGGGAGTATGTCTTTGAAATATGGCCGTAGAGAGAATGTTTGGTGTTTGAAGAAAATAACTGCCCAAATTAGCATTCTGGTTTATGTACTAATAGGTCTCCCTGAGCGTGATTAATGTGAGTCCACTCTGAGAAACAGATCTATTCTTGGTGTGCTAACAAACCAAGTTTCCGAGCCTGCAAATTCAGGTGGAACCTGTGCAGCTACAAATTCACTGAGGCAGATGTGCTAATTCCACCCGGGGAGAATTATCTGGGTAGATAATTTGCCTTCAACAAGTGACAAACCTCGGCATTGCCAGGCAACAGGAGCTATTTCAATAATATTTTACACCGTAATTATTCAAATGATATGGTACGTGAAAGCTAAAGTGGCTCGGATAACCTCATACAACTATGTTTTACATATTATTGTCTTTAAGTTTCTCTTCTCAGGCTTCATGCAGTATTATTCCTGCTACGACTAGCATTACTTTGAGCTTAACTTTTAAAACTAGGTCACAGACAAGAGTACAATAAGGAAGAAAATTCTATTTTAAATATCATTGAGGAAAATATTTCGATTTAAACAAACATCCTACAACTACTACAAAAGAAATCTGAAGTATCACACATTGCTCACTAACTCAACATAAAATGATGAAAAATATAGCAGAATCTTTTTTATTTTTTCCTTTTTAAATATTAAGGGAAATGAAATTAGGACACTTCATCTGGTTCAAAAATTACTTTTACATGTTGTTTTTATTATTCGAAGAAAACACATTTAAAAGTTAAAGTATATTTAGTTCCAAGGGAGTATTCAGAAATGATACACTATCAGAACTTTTATATATTTTTTTTAATTTCATGGGTAAGAAATTACATTCTAAAAGGAAGACCTATTTTCTAAGTAACCTACATAATGGTTGCAATTCCTCTACGGTTTTGAACATTAGAAATGTGTTTTGAACAGGAAATCTGAACTGCTGTTTCCAGATCTTACTGTAAAATTTTTATAGGAAACACAAAAATTTTAGCTAAACTTGAGAAGTATATTTAACCAACAGTAAATATCATACCCTAGCAAAAAAACAGTATAAAAAAATCCAGGGGAAAAGGCCAAGAACAGGCACATAAACAAAGTAAATAAACATGTCACCAGAAGAATATAGAAGCTATCTAAAACTGAACAACTTCCCTATGCTTATTACCAGGATGTCATCTTGGGAGATAAAATATAGTATCATAAATTTAAAGGTCACTGAATTTTTCAAGGTAACCCAAACATTGTAAGGACATATAATTAATTCTCCCAACAGTTAGTGTATAACCAATTATTGCAAGAGCCCAGCTATATGTCTCATAAAGTTTATATCTACCTACGTGCCCTGACCTTTACGTATAGTCCAACTTAATAGACGTAAAATAAATGATCCAATCTCCTTTGATATATTTTATGTTTAGTGCACACTTAAAGGAGAAAGAACATTTTATTTGTTTTGAAAAATTGTATTCATATAATTAAACAAGTAATCTGCATTTGATCAAAATATATTTTACATTTTGGATCATCAGTGCAATCTATAAAAGATAACAAACAGGTGAGAATTATCAGCACAGTTTTCTCTAGTAATAGCCACTCCTAAATCCAACCTTTAATCCTTTAAAAATCCCTCTCAAATTATGCTTTTGACTTTCTCAAACAATATTCATAATATTAAATAAGGGCTAATTATATTTACAAAGTGAATTTTTAAAACAATTTTATTTATACCTACATCCCATTTTTTAAAATTAACAATCAGAGCTCAGGTGATAAGTATTATTTGTGACATTTCTTCACACAATATTCATCTTTTTAAAATCTGTTTTCTAGGCTCCACTTAGGTGATATAATCATTAGGTAACAAATTTATGGCAACAAATGAAATGTGACAAGAACTGAGAATGTGTATGTTAAAAAAGATTGTATGGGGAAACAGGTTAGCTCATGTGGTTAGAGCGAGTGTTCATAACACCAAGGTTGTTGGTTCAATCGCCACATGGGCCACTGAACTGCGCCCTCCACAGCTAGATTGAAACAACTACTTGACTTGGAGCTGATGGGTCCTGGAAAAACATACTGTTCCCATTTTAAAATAAAATAAAATAAAATAAAAAAAGATTGTAACCTCCTATGCAAGCTTCATTTTTTAAATCTACAGCACATGGGTGCATATGACATAAGGAACTGTGCTTTGCAAGTGTAGTAGATTAATCAGCAAATGTAAAAAAAATTAAATCTTTAAAAACTTAAATTTTGTAAGCTTTGGGCAATGAACCATAAAGAGTCAGCTTAAGAGTTAAATATCTATTGAGTCCTGACTATGAGCCTTATGTCCTGAAACGTGCCCTATTCCTACAATAGCCCCACACAAGTCAGCTCTAGATATTCCTATCTAGAAATGAGAAAACAGGCTTGAACAGGTTAAGACAGTGGTTCTCAGAATGTTGACTCTCAACCAGGAGCATGAACATCACATGGGAACATTTCAGAAATGCAAAATCAGACCCCACCGCAGACCTGCTAAATCAGAGATTCTAGTGTGTGTGTGTGTGGGGGGGTAGCAATATTTGTTTTCTCAAGCCCTTTCAGTAATGTTATTATATACTTAAATTTATAACAACCACGGTTATAGCTGTAGTAATTGGTGGCACTAGAGGGGTACCTAGGTTGGGCCTCCCTTTTTTTAAAGCCCAAGCTTTAAGTCAGGGCTCTATATATGGCCTTTGGTGACAGGCAACACTTTTTGTTTCAAATCAGTATTTCTTTTCAACCTGGATCACTTTTGATAAAGATAGTGTACTGAATATAATGGAAACTTTGATGTTAGAGAATCTTACAATGCCTCAAGGTCAGCATTCTAAGGAATGTTCAACTGTCATGTAAAACACAGGAAACATTCCAGATACGCTGTCAAGGTTGGAGATTGAAATATAATACCTGATGCCTCCAGCTCAGGGCTGCTGATCTGGGTAGACTAACCCTCCAACACACCCTTTCTCGGTGGACTAGCAGGCCTTCTCCATTAAACAGGGATGCGGTGGGCTCTAGGACTGGCACTCTGATAAGGAGAGGATTATTTAAAGTCAGGAAGCAAGGAGAACTGGGGACATTCATCCTCTTACAGGAAGCACCAGGGGAATGGAAACCAGGAGCAAACATACTGGCCCCACAGCTCTAAAACAGCTCTTTCATTCACCTCTTCAGGCTTCCAGGCTCCTCCTTTACCAGGACTAAAGGCAGACTCTTTTGATGAGCTGCGCCATCACAACCACAGATCCTTAGATAGACTGTGGGAACCTAGAATCAGCATGGCTGAGTCCAAAGAACTTTGTTGCAAGGAATACATAGGTATGGCCAAGTCTAAAATGCAGGTTTTCTACAAATTACATAGTAGTGAAGAGAATATCAGAGACTGACCATTATTACCTCGGGACATATTCTGGGAACTGCTTTGAAAAACCCCAAACGTTTCCTTTTTCCTCCACATGCATGAACCCCGCATTCATTCAGCAGCTATGCTGAACTCCTATTCTGTATCATGGAGCCTTCTAGGTGGGGAAGCAAGGAGACCAGTGACAGACCCCGGAAGTAGTGCAGAGAAAGTAACTCCTGTCAGGATGGTTGTAGGTCAGACACAGAGCAGTACTGGATGGAGTTGGGGTGGGTTTGCAAATGGAGTCTTAAATATAAGGACAGACACTTAGAAGTGTACGTTTCAAAAGCAGTGCTGTTGATGGTGGTGATAAGATCTAATAGGGGACCAAGGAAACCTAGAGGAAAAGATGATTGCAGATAAAGTGATCGGAAAGACCATCCTGTGGAATGCATCATCTGATGTTAAAATCTCCAAAATGGGAACAGACATCAGATTAGAAAGGAAAATAAATAAATAAGGGGTTAACAATATTACATGCATTAAGAGGGAGGAAGAGGGGATGTCAGTATATGATAACAATAAGGAGGAGTATTGGGAGAGAGAATCTACTTAAATGACTTTCAAAAAATGGGTTTTTGGAAAAGGAGGGAAGAGAAATAATTCTTTCTGTTACCTCATGATGTGTTTTGAGTGGAAAAACACGTTGGAGAATCATGGCTTCAAGAACAAAACAATGTCCCTAGTTATTCTTGTCTCTGTGGTTAAAGACTTTCTCTTTGGTTCAGAGGAAACAATGATGGGTTTACCCCCAAAAGATCTTTATCAGGAAACTAAGGGAGATGAATGAAAGAAAATAATAGTAATAGAATCATAGAAATAATTAAGCTTAAAGAAGAAAGTTTTTTTTTTAAAGGTTTTATTGTGGAATTGGGGGAGGGGAACAGCACTGGGGAATCAGGGAAGGGGAACAGACAAGTTGTTCTTCAGTCTAGTTGCAGAGGATGTTGCTTCACTGGCCTATCGTCATTGCGTTCTTCCCGGATGAGGCAGATCGGTCACCGGCCTCTGGATGGTCGCTCACCGCGGCTATTGGCAGCTCATGCTGACTGGGCTGCCGGCCACTCACTGTAGCCTATGGCAGCCCACTGCAGCAGGGGCTGCAACCTACACCGTTGCCAGGGCTCGCACAGCCCAGCTCCAGGTAGAGCTGTTGTTAGCTGTAGAGGGCAGTGTCACTGGCCCTCATATGTGGGATCTGAACCGGGGCCACTGGCATCCCAAAACCAGCTCTTAACCAATGCGCCACTCGGCCAGCCCAGAAGAAAGATTCTTCAACATAAGTAACTTGTCTAAGCACAGACTGAATTGACTAGAACTTGGACCAATCATTGGCTTAACCACATCCCATGTGGCTTGCATGCTGATTCCAGTGGCTTCAACTAACTCACCCAAGGTAAATTTTTAGCCCCTTCTAGGACCTTCCAGGTACTGGCCATCAACGTGTTCTCTTTGGTCCTCAACTGTTTGAAGCTTTTCTCACTGCAGTAAACAGTACTTTTCCTGGAGAAGGAACTTTCCCAACTTATCCCAATCTCCCCCAGTTTCTGTTGTTCCCCCCGCGTTACTGTTGTAAGGTAAATTTAAAGTCTAAAGCATAATTATTTGATATACAGGAAGTTCCCCCAAAATGTATACATTTTAATAGATGTTATCTAGGTACTACTTTAGAAGTTGAATTGAATTATGGTAGCAATGTGTAGCATGTTTGCTCAAAAGATGGCATTAATCAAATGAATGCTAGCACTATTCATTGTATTACAATTTTAATACAGTTTTTCCTTTCTTAAAATATGTATACAATTTTTTGGCACCCTCTGTATGTATACATTTTAAAAAGGATTCCCCTATGTAGTTAATTACACATCCATCACTTCACATAATTATCTTTTGTGTGTGTGTGTGTGTGTGTGTGTGTGAGAACATTTAGTTCTACTCTTAGCAAATTTCAATTATATAATACAGTGTTATCACCTAGAGTCACCATTCCCCTTCTACACAAGAGACTTCCACCAGGTTTGCTGCCTCCCTCCCATACTTCCTTCTGCATTAACACTAGGCTTCCATTTTCTAAAACATGACTTTTAGCCTATCACTTCCTGCAGTCTAAAAGCTTTGGTGGCTGTTATTATAGAACAAAGTTCTAACTTCTTAGTATGGTTAGAGAAAGTCCCATTTTCATTACAAATCACCATGAATCCTAGGTTGCTGCTACATCCTGGATATAACATGTCTTTGCTTTTATGTCTTGTCATCTGTAAGATAAAAATACCTTTGTTACTCATCCTTCAGGATACACTTCAAAAGCTATTGCTTCAAAAAACACTCTCCTTGATCTTTTTTGTCTCCATTAAAAACTGAAATCTCCTTTGTGTCCCGAACTCATTTTCTGTAGCTCTCTGGAAATCCTTATGACTAAGTATGAGTATATGGATTTTATTTTCCAACTAGACTAAGTCTCCTAGACAGCCTAGGATATTTAATACAAGCTTTTGGACAAGTGAAAGGAGAGAACAGGGAAAGGTTCCCTATGGCTTTAACATTTTTGAGCATTTGGATTTAGAATAACCCAAGTGTGGTAGACACAGTAGCTCTCCAAAGGTATCCTTGACTAATCTCTAGAATCTGTGAATGTGCAAAAGGGACACTCATATACAATTAAGGCTGTACATCTTAAAATAGGGAAAATGTACAGTAGTTCCCCTTTCTCTGTGGCCAATATATTCCAAGACCCCCCAGTGGCTGCCTGAAACTGCAGACAATGTTGAACCCTATACCCACTATGATTTTCCCTACACATACATATCTATTATAAAGTTTAACTTATATATTAGGTACAGTAAGAGATGAACTAATAATGAAAAAGAACAATTATAACAGTATACTGTATTAAAAGTATTTTTCTCACTCTCAAAGTATCTTCTTGTATGGTACTCACCCTTCTTATGATGGTGGTGTGAGATGATATAATGCCTATGTGACCATATGGAGGAGGTGGATGACTTAGGCATTGTGAAGTACCCTTAGGCTACTGCTGACTTTCTGACAATAAGGATTCCTTGAACACAAGCACTATGACACCTCAACAGTTGATTTGATAACCTCCACGGCTACTAAGTGACTAATGGGTAGGGAGCCTATACAGCCTGAATATACTAGACAAAAGGATGACTCATTTCCAGGGTGGGATGGAGAGGACAGAACATTTCATCACACTACTCAGAATAACACAGCATTTAAAACTTATGAATCATTTATTTCTGGAATAAATATTTCATACTTTCAGACCACCACTGACCACGGGTAACTGAAATCTCGTAAAGCAAAACCACAGATAAGGGGGGACCACTGTAGTTGATTATCCAGGTGGGCCAAATCTAATCACAGGAGCCTCTGACAGTGAAGGAAGGTCTCTGACCCCCATCAGAGAAATACAACAGACGTCTGTGAGGTTCTCAGCATGAGAGAAACTCAGCCAGCCCCTGAGGATGGGGCCCCCAGAAAAGTAAGAGAAGGAATAAAAGCAACTCCTAGGAGCAGAGACTGGCCTCTGACACACAGAGCAAAATAACAGGGACTTCATTCCTATACCACAACCACAAGGAACTGAACGTGGCCCAAGACCTGAATGAGACCAGAAGAGAATTCTTCTCCAGGACCTTCAGTAAGAACATGGCCCTAACCCACACCTTCATTCCAGCTCGTGGGACTGGACTCCAAGCAAAAGACCCAGCTGAGACCACTCAGACTTTACAAGCGTAACAGTGAAATTAAGTGTGCGTTGTTTCAAAATGTTAAATTTACAGTAATTTGTGAAAGCAGCAATAGGAAATGAGTATAACAAATATAAGGCAGAAGTTTTTGTCAAGGATCTGAGAATATCTGGGAACATCTATATGATTAGTCTTTGAAAAGTCACTTACCTGTACACATGGAAAATCTGTCTGAATTTAAATTAGTAAAAATATTTCTTAAATGCCTTATAAATGTGGTCCCTAGCTTCTTTCGTACCCTGAACACACTTGAGAGAGATAATATCCTCAGTAATCACCAGATGATATCCTCAGTAATCACCAGAGGATAATGTTTGGTGGAGGATGTTTATACCAGAATTTGCCGGGAGTCATATACTCTTGGTAATTCTAATCCACCCCATTCCCCAAACCCCTTCTAAAGCTCCTCTAGTCCAGCCAGTTAAGAAACACTGGTGTGGAAATGTCACAGACCAACCTTGCACTCTTAAAGACACTTTAACGAAGCTTAAACTAATCTTAATCATCTGAAAACTGGATTTTAAACTGTCCCTAAAAGATCCAGTTTTCAGAAGAAATAACTCAGCATGTCTATACCAGGTTAATATCAAATTTTTTAAAAGGCATAGTAATTATGGAAAATACTTTTTGAATGTTTACTCTGAGTCAGGAAACGTTCCATATGGCATATTTCACTTAATTCTTTCAAAGACCCTCTAGGATAGCCTCTATAATTCTGTTGTTCAGATGAGGAAACTAAGGGAAAATGAGTGAACTACCTTGCCCTGTGTCTCACACCTAGTACATGGTATGGCTCACAATTCCCAAGTCTTCTCAACATGTGATCCATCTGGAACAGTAACAGCATCTCACCTCCACTAACGCCATCCATGTTTTATAAAGGCCATAGTCGCATTTTTTACTCCAAACCTTCCGATTTTTAGGACTAAGTGCAAGAAGCAGAAGCCAGTCAGGAAGCATGCAAACTATTTGAGGAAACTGTGTGATCGCAGAATCAGAGCCAGTTGGTAAGTGAGCAGCAGGGACCACTGCAGAGACAGCCAAATGCAACCTGGTGTCATTCATGAGTAGGTGATTTTAAGCAGTGGGGAGTATCACGGGTCTGAAGAAGATAGTCACCCTATCACTGAGCCAATATTTCTTCCAGTTACTGCAGGAATAAGGCCAAAAAATCACACTTGTTTTACAGTTTCTTCATTTCAGGGGGATTCTTTGAATCTGAAATTTCATAGGCTTGGTTTCAATCCACCATATTCTTTCAGTTAAATTTCAGCTGCTTTCAGTTAGGAGGCTAGGGAAATATGCCAAAATATACCCTAATGCAGTCACCGTTGCACTGCCTTCTATTTCTGGCCCAACTACTGGAAGCTGAAAGAATGAGGGATGGGAGGGCCTCTCAACCATCAAGATCCTTTTGGCAAGTGCTAGATAGACAAATGGCTCATCTGGGACAAGATGGAGGAACCTGTGGCATACTGATTAAGCTGAGACTATCGTAACTTTTTACATTCTGTAATTCACATGCATTGTGTGACAACCTGTTGCCACTAGAGTGCTAAGAGATTAATGCTATCGTAACAGTATAAGATCCTTTAAATAGTTTGCTTGCTGCATTCTGTGCTACTTATGTAGTTCACAAATTCATTGACAGGTCTGGCGGAGTGGCGCAGTGGTTAAGTGCTGGCCTGGGAAGCTACCGGCCCTGGATTGGTCCCCATGTGAGGGCCAGTGACACTGCTCTCAAAAAAAAAAAAAAAAAAAAAATTCATTGACTATCTTTTTCCCACCTTATGAGGAACATAATTAGAATTACTCCATCTTCATCAAGAAGAATGTGTTAACTTGTTATCTTCCCTACTATATTAATCCTTCTTATTTCTCCTACTCCTGCTGAAAACAAGCAAGCAAAACAATTGGCTTCATGGCTTATGAGGGAATGCCATTTACCTTTCCCTGAACCCTTTTCTTTGCCTTGGATGATCACTTTGCTACCTCCAAACTAAAAATAAATAAATAAATAATCTTGGCATCCACAACATTTATTAAAGTGAAAATGAGTTAATTGCCTAGTGTAAGCAATATAATTAGAGGGAATTCAAATACGAATCCATACAGCATATCCCCTGGAAGGCCTATTTAGGGGGAAAACAAACAACTGGAACAAACAGTGAAAATCACAAATTACTATCAAATTTGCAAAAAACTGTCATCACAACACTTCTTTGGTAAAAATGTTACATTACTTTGATTTTTTTCACAACTGGCAAGTACAATGTAATACCAAAGTGGAAAATCTTTTTTCTCACCACCATATTCTTTTCTCATTTGGGGTTAAGTAAATCTGACGTTCAATTTTTAACCTAAGGTCACACACAAACTTAATTGCTTAATTAATCATCTTTGTTTTTCTACTGTACTTATCATATATTGTCTTGTGTAATACAGAGCTATGGATTTGCCTACATTTCTGACATAAGTATTTGAACATCATTCATGTCAGGAAGAATATCTTATGCTTACACTCTTTACTAGTATCTAGACTAATGCTTTGCACAGAGCAGACATTCAAAAAATATGTATTGAACTATAATGGTTGTTTTCACAAGAATGGAAGGTTGAATTTCATTATGGTTTTAGAAACAGCAGTTAGCTCTGCCATGTATTGCAATTTTCTTCTTTCTTTATTTTTTTAAAGATTTTTATTGGGGAATTGGGAGAGAGGAACAGTGTTGGGGAACCAGGGAAGGGGAACAGACAAGTTCTGTCCTTTTGTTCTTCAGTCTAGTTGTGGAGGGCATTGCTTCACTTGGCCCATGTTGGCATCATCAGTGAGCTCTTCCCGGATGAGGCAGATCGGTCGCTGGCCTCTGGATGGCCGCTCACAGCAGCTCCTGTGACAGCTCACACCGGCTGCCAGCCGCTCACGCTGGCTGCCGTCCACTCACTGTAGCCTATGGCAGCCCACTGCAGCAGGGGCTGCAGCTATGCAGTCCCGGGGACTCACAGCAGCCCAACTCCAGGTGGAGCTGTTGTTCACTATCTTAGCTGAAGAGGGCAGTGTCACTGTCCCTCATATGCGGGATCCGAACCGGGGCCGCTGGCGTCCCAACCCAGCTCTTAGCCAACGCGCCACTAGGCCAGCCCAGCAATCTTGATGGTTATAACCAAGTGATACCAATTATTATCCAGCACTATTCTGTTTTCTCAGGAAGATCTCAATTTTTCTGAATAATTTCACACACATTTGTATTTGCTAGTTGGTTAGATGTCTACAACAACCCCCACAGTCCAGAAAAGGAACATCTATGAAAAAAATTCTACTTTAGTTGATATTCCTCCTGCCTAACAGTTTTCATCGTCCCTCCCAACTTTCCACATCACATGTCAGCTTCACTCATTACATCTAGGCCCATGTTGTTTATTCCATTGGTCATTCATTCATCCTAGGCATAAAAAATTTCATAAAAAAGCCCAAATGTTTCCCAGTGTCCCCATTAGAATGATTTCCTAAGTTTCACAAATCATTCAAGACAAGGTATATAACAAAAGTCACCACCAAAAAGAGAATCTTTTAATATTTTCATAAATAAAATACTTATGGGTTAATTTCACCATAATTTTCTAGACTTCTCATGGGACAATAATGTACGTGAGTTAAAGGTATTTATACAAACATATACACTTAGGTTTGCATTTCCTAGGTTCAATACAAACTACCCAATACAAATTTATTATGAAGGTCATAATTTTAGTTAGGTAATCTTCAATAGAAGATTATTTTAAAGGTAAAAGTTTCAGAAAAAAGCTCTAACAGTGAAAAACAGAAATTCATCATTAATTCTGATTTTTAAAGAAAATTAGCAAGGCTAACCAAATTCCATTTACTTGTGGTGTGATAGGAAAAATGTACCAACTCGACAGAATAAGACTCCTTGGTTGACAAGCCAACATTCCAACATAAAATACGTGTATGTTTCACTTTACATTCAAATGTTGAGCATGATTCTCAAATAGAAGTTACAGATATAGATCTTTTAATATCTAGATCTATCTATGTATATCACGGATGGCATCAACCAAATTCAACTGTAACAAGAATACATCTTGAAATTCTAGCTTATGCTCACCAAACAGGCAAAAAATACTACACATTTTGGAAAATAAACACATTTCAACTCTCTCTTCCTTGCATTATTTTTACATGAGTATTATCTGTATGCTCATTTAAACTATAATTCTACTTATAATTAATTTTTGAAACAGAAAATAGAAGGAAATAAAGGACAGAAAAATATTATGAAATTATTAGCAATGAATACAAACATTTGACAATCAAAAGCAATAGAAAAATTTAGAAAACTATTTTCTATCTATTAATAATAATGGCTGTGTGTGTGTGAAAAAAAGTAAAAACGCATACAGGGCAGCATTTTCTATGAGTGTTCCTTTTACCATCTGTGCCCAAAGAAAGATGCTTCACCTAAAATAAGGCAAGGAATGTGGGGACTGCTAAATCTTAAAATCCATAAAGAACGCTGTTTCCCTCTGTTTACCCAATTTCTGGATTGTACAGCCCTGCTTTTCACCTCCCCGCACACACCATGCTATTTTCTTGGACATACACATATATTTTTAAGTAAACAATCCAATCTTATATAGATCTAGAACCAGAAATATATTTTGAAAAAATGCACTGCTGAGACATAAGTTCACACAGCAATGCAGGTGATGAAAAATACATACGGGGATCTGAGAAGTCTTCATATTGTTTATTAAACATTCATCTGCGTAATTCCTGTTTTACTCTGGTGAAAACAGACTCTTACACAGTTTTAAATCTGTGATGTAGAATGACAGTTCATATAAGACTTTGTTTATATTGCATTTATCTCTTGGGAATAGTGGGATGATGAAGAGAAAAAAATAGAGTCTGTAATAGCAGACCATAAAAGAACTCTACCGGCATCAAACTGTGATCCTGCACATAGCATAGATTTACACAGGACAGTTTCATACTGCAAAGGACCCTTTGTGCTTCAGTTACCACCAACCAAGAATGTGATTAGAATGAGGAAACAAAATTCCCACTACGTTTGCAGTTCCTATTTGAAAAGTTCAGTGTATCATTAATTTTGACAAATTGGGATATGATTTCCCTTGAAGTTTCTGTTTATACTGGAGAACAACTCAGTATCTCATTAAGAAAATTCCTCTTCTCTTAACTTGAATATTTCAAAGGATGGTTCCTTTATCGCAAGCTGAAGCAATCAGTTCCATTCCTATGCATTCTTTCCTTTTCTTTTCTTCAGATTATTGTTCCATGAAGCTACCTTGTCAGGAAACTAGAAAATTGCCTTCTTCATTTATATTACCTTAGGTGGATTTGTAGTCTTATGATTATATCTATCTTCACTCCCATGGGATAGGAGCAAAATGCTAGCAGTCTAAGGATACAGGAAATTGAAATTTTGTCACCTGCAGAGGACTAAAAAAGCATTTGATTTTTTTCCTTCGGTGTTAAGAAAGGATCTCTTGTGCATGAAAGAAAATTACCTTCCCTTCAGTAAGACACATCTGGAAATATTCTTAACTATAGTCTTGCAGAATGACTAAGAAAGCTGATACCAATGTTTTTGTGATTTATTACAAGAATGCAGTAGAGTCTTTAAGGGATGTTTTCTTTTACTTAGCTATTTGCTTGGGAATCGTGATGCAACTGATAGCCAGAAACAGAACTTTTTCTTCACTGAAGGGCATTTTGCTACGGAAATCTATACACTGCATCAAAATGGAGTTGAAACCAAATAATCTACAGAGCTCTTCAAAGTTCCAGAAATACCTTCTAGCTTGTTTTAAAAGCCAAATGGGCTACACATTTTCTTCAAGTGGCTCACAATAGAACCCTTACTTTGTTATTCATCAAATCTTCAACAGAACAGTTTCTGCCATCTACTAAGATCTCATGCTGTGCAAGCAGAAAATAAGACTACAGAAGAATAACCCAATTTACCTTAGAATTGACACTAATGGCAGAACCTCTGTGTCTATTCTTGTCTTAAAGGCTTGTTAGACTCCCGATGGGGAGGAAAGTTCCCCTGCTGATGGAATTGTTGCATATCAAAAATGAACCAGGAGTTCAAAGAAAGATGATTTTGTTCATTGAGACATTTCTTACTCTCTTGCTCAGGCGACAGCATTTCTGGCTAATTACCCAATTACCACTGATATAAGGTATGCGGAGAGAATCAAGGACACAAGGAAAGGGAACAGGTGGGGCCACCAAGACCTGATAAAGACAATATTCCTGTTTCAGTAATGCACAGGAAGAACCAGACCACAGAAAACAATGATTACAATACAGATTGCAACATACTCAGTAACAAGATTATTGCCAAATTTTATAGAGGATGTGACTGCAAACCTGGGAGAACTTAAAGACAAAACAAAACAAAAAAAGGTCAAGGTCTGAGTTAGAATGGAATAACAAAAAACAAGCACAGAAAATGTTGAGAGAGTACTATCCAGTGTAATACCTAAACAGATATTGGTGTGAATTTAATGAGTGGTTTAAAATAGTATTGTCTTTTCTTTATACAATGCCATCATTTCTTAGCTACATAGAGCAATGGTACCATCCTCCCCAACAAAATGGTCTACTATGAGAAATCTTACACTTTAATCCATAATATAAGGCATTATCTAAAGGTAGAAACAAAACTATAATTGATTTTGAGCATTAAAATCCTCACAGTAAAATTCAGGATAAAACAAACAGAGGAAAATTGAGCCCTGTGTAACACTGAAGCAGGAAGGGAATTACGCACTAAAGCACAAGATAAAAAGGGAAAAACTACACTTGGTACATCACAGCTGTCTTCCATTACATATAATTATCCATTCTCAGCCTGAGCTAGGGAACTAAAGCTTAGAAAGAACAATGGGTATGGAGATGTGAAAAGGTAATATCAGTACTTCTGTTTCACTATGTACTTCTTTTATTTATTTATTTGCTTATTTATTTATTTAAAGAAGTGTGGGTAGAACAAAAATAACCTGTTTCTGTATCAGAAACTTTATTTGCAACTTGCATAAAATGATGTTAAAAATATTGATCAAGAACAAATTTTAGCTATCACACAGTAAATTATAAAGCTCTTCTGTTATAGAATAAAATACAAACTTTATTTAAAATAAACATGATTTATTTAAAAGAAAATTTAAAGTTGTAAATCAACTATAAATAAGCATCATAGTTGCAACAAATGATTTGAAGACATTGAAATTTAACTATCCTTTTCAAATGATAGAACCTTTTTAAATCAAAGTTATAATTTCAATAGTTTTAGAGCTAAAATATTTGAATTAATCTACCTTTTTAATTGTTCAACTGAACCTAGTAAGTAAACTTGTATATAATATATTTGAGATTGAATCTCTCCATTTAAACCAATATTTTTTGTTTGATTAAACATTTCAAAAATGTGTTTGGCTTTCTACTGGCAATGAATAGCTTTAAATAAGAAAGTTGCTGTTTCCTGTCCACTATAGTCAAATAATGTAACAAGGAGTAACTTCAATATATAAGACACTAACATTAAGGCATCCCTTTAAAAGATTAAGATGTTTTCTATAGCTATTTAAAAATAAGGTGATACCATGCCAAGTGAGTGACTCTATAAAATATGGGACATGAATTTAAAGCAAGGAACATATTTATTTTTTTATGGGTGTTTCTATCATTCATTGTAGTCACAGTTTAGTTCTTATTTTTCATTTGTACCACCTTTACGTGTCTTCTTTGTTTCTGTTGGGGTTTGTTCACTTGATTTACCTTAGGGGCTCTCGCCAACTGCATCTATTTGACTGCAAATGATACAATATTGTAATGAAAATCAGTTAGCAGGAAGACTAAAGGTTGATGACATTAAGCTATCTTCTGATGCTCAAGGATGCCTTCTAGGTCCCAGACTCTCATTTTAATTCTCCATGTAAGTGTGTTTGCCACGTTTGTCCCTTGTGATCAAAAGATGGCTCCTGTAGATACAAGCCTCTCATCCTCACAAAATGATATCTTTAGGACGGAAGTGGTTAGGAGTAAAAGGCTTTCCTTTGCACTGCCTTGCAGGGAAGAAATGACTCATACAACAACGTCCTCAAAGGGACAAAAATAGGAAGGAATAAAAAGACTTTCTATTGTACTGCCTTACACTGGGAAATGTTTCCCTGGCGTACTGCAGCAGAATATCTTTATAAACCTCTGGAGTCATGGCTGAGACCATATTAATGGCAAAGATAAAAGTATTGCCAAAATTGGCTGAGCCATTCAGGACGCAGCTTCTTGGGGGCCAATCAAGACCAGCCTCTTGGGCTGGGCACATGGCTTTCCAAGTAACATCAAGATACTCTTAGTAAGAAAACCACTGGGCGGAGGAAAGGGAGAAGGGTGACAAGTGTCTCTACAATCTTGGAATCTGGGTCTCCACTGACTAGTTATATGACTTAGATGAAGTTTCCTTTCCTTTCTAAACCAGAGTATCACACCTGTAAAATAGGAATAATAATAGCACAAAGGTTAAGTGACATAGTATGTATAAAACACTAGGCATGATTCATGGAATATAGAAAACTCCCAGTAAATGCCATTTCATGTTAGCCATCATGGTTAGCTACCCAAAATATGAAATACAGAATTGCTGATGCTAAGAAAAGTTGACTTTCCTTGTTTTCTTCTAAGAGTAACCTTCTGAAAGGGGGAAAAAAGTCACATACCGTATTTTGCCGTGTATAATGCACATTTTTTTTGCCCAAATTTGTGAGGGAAAAATAAAGAAGCGCATTATACATGGGTAGTACTAATTCCATATCTATAAAATGTTTTTAATTCTTTTACTTATGCTTACGAGTTAAAATTATAATTCTAGAAATCAATAACTATATCCATATGCAAAATAATACTCTGGAATACAATAACCGGTTTCACTGAATTCATGACAAACTTGCAATGATGAAGAGTTCTTGGCCTTCTATGATATATAAATATCGTGAATTTGTGACAGGTACATAAAATTTCTTGTACTTTGTAACTGTTGTTGTGATTTGCAATTATTTGTTACATAAAATTTCTTGTACAATAATATGTTAAAAAATAAATGCTACTGGCTTGGGATGCCAGCAGCCCTGGTTCGGGTCCCACATATGAGGGCCAGTGACACTGCCCTCAAAATAAATAAATAAATAAATAAATAAATAGGGCCGGCCGAGTGGCGCATTGGTTAAGTGCTGGTTTTGGGATGCCAGCGGCCCCGGTTCGGATCCCACATGAGGGCCAGTGACACTGCCCTCTACAGCTAACAACAGCTCCACCTGGAGCTGGGCTGTGTGAGCCCCGGTGATGGTGTGGGCTGCAGCCCCTGCTGCAGTGGGCTGCCATAGGCTACAGTGAGTGGCCCGCAGCCAGCGTGAGTGGCTGGCAGCCAAGCGTGAGCTGCCAATAGCCGCGGTGAGCGACATCCAGAGGCCAGCGACCGATCTGCCTCATCCGGGAAGAGCGCAATGACGATACCAACAGTGAAGCAATATCCTTCGCAACTAAACTGAAGAACAAAAAGACAGCAACTTGTCTGTTCCCCTTCCCCGATTCCCCAACGCTGTTCCCCTCCGCCAATTCCCCAATAAAAAAATCTTTAAAAATAAATAAATAAATAAATAAAATAAATAAATAAATAAATAAATAAATAAATAAATGCTAAAATTCCTATATAATATTAAATGCAAACAAGTAAAAATTTGAATTAAAAAATTAAAATAAAAGATTTTTTTGCCCTGAAAGTTTGGGCAAAAAACGTAGGTGCACATTACACAAGGGAGTGCATTATACACAAGAGTGCATTATACACAAGAGTGCATTATATGCAGCAAAATACAGTAAACAGACTAATGCCCATATGAATATGAATATTTGGAGAGGGAGACAAGAACAGTATGTGGCAGTCAGAGGCATGAAGTCTGGTTTACTTTTGTGACATTAGATTTGATTCCAAACCCCTGAGTGTTAATGATTAGGAAGGTTTGTGTTTTCATGCGAGTTAGTTTCATTCTTATGATATAATTTAAAAATTATTGAGATTTAGATTTTCATCTTTTCTTATAATTTATTAAATTTGTTTTGAGGAAAAAATCCTTTTGTCTTTTTAGCTGTAGTTTCAAATGGCATCATTTGATTTCACTAAAGTATAATTTTTTTTTCATTCACAGTATTACTTATTTTGACAGTTACATATATTTCCCTATGCATCTATTTTAAGTCACTACTTTTGCACTATTTTCCTACTTTGTATTAGTGAACCTTATTTTTTCTAATTTTATTTTATAATGTGTGAAAGGAAAGCAATTAATTTTTGATTCCACTGTTCTTTCATACAGCTAAGTACTAGAAAAATGCATTCTTTGTGTTATGAGCTTTTACAGCAAAAAAAAAAAAGGGATTTGTAGAACTAGGTTTTTGGTTTAAAAAAAGTAACTGACTACTTAAAAATTTGAGTCTGAAAGAGAATTACTTAAGAATTTCTGTATCTATCTACCTGAAAGTGGAATGAATCCATCTGTCACCATAATATCATACTCCTGATGGTGAACTGTATGAAAAACAGTAAGAATAAAAGAAAACGGTCTCTTTTTGCTTTAAATTCATGACCCATCAATTTTAGACACAAGAGCTTTTCTTTGTCACTTGTTATGTTATCAACAAAATGAGACTTAAGATTGAGTCTAGGTCTCTCTGGACCATATTTTATTGCAACTATTTTATAAGATGTGAGCATAAGTTGCCTAACATTTCATTATTTTCTGAGACTTGTGACTACATATACTCTAGCCTAGGGAATTTTCTGACTTTTAATGCATAGTATTTTCGATGAATCCTTGTCCTGACCAACCCCCCACCAAACCTGACTGATGTTACAGTAAGTAGAACCACTCCAGGGAGACAGAGACAACCTTCCCAGAACCGTCTGTGTGCTTTGATAAGGAAATGACTCCAAGCTATGCTGAATTTGGGGGAAGGCACAATGTCTGGTTTGATAAATCTTGTCTGGATTTTCCAGCTCTGCTCTTGTTTCAACTTCCTCTGCTGCAATCTGAATCTATTCTGGAATCCTAGAGGAGTGCAAAAGGACAAAAGAAAATTCTTTTATTGTTATAAGGTTTATGACCTTCCGTTTGATGTTTGACAGTTGAGAAGGATTATTTTCTTTCCTAACAATCAGTAACTGCCTTTGAGACCCCAACATTATATTAAACAAAAACCCTGAAAGACAAATTCTGCTTAGTTAGAAATCCAAAATTAAATACATTTAGGGGTGGAAGTGGGAGAGTGTCTGGATATTTTAAAGCAGGCTAGTTGTAACACATGAATTATCAGTAAGCTCCCCAAACAATCGAAGCATTTGTCCTTCCAAAAGTCTTATTTAATTCAATAGCCCAAATACAAGAGTTCCAAAGGGACCACGATATTGGTAATTCCACAAATACTGTTTTTCACTTAAGAAAACCTTCCATTAGAAATATTAAAAATGAGAAGAATTGAGGAAAGCTTGGAGAGAATGTGTCATTCTAAGATCTACAAATTTTAATTTAGAATTCATTTTAAAATTAGGAAAAATAACATTGTAAAGGTTTATATTTCCCAACTCAGGAGAAATGGATCCTTTTTTGATGAACAGCTGGAAAAAGCCTGGATTGGATAAGACTGATCTGATAATGCACTTTCCTTTCTTTATTTTATGGACTAAATATTAAGAATACTAATATCCTACTATATTTACTTCAAATACTTTCCCTCCCCCAAACAGTCTAAGAGGAAATATTGAAAACTCTCCCTTATCTATCAAAAGGCCATGTTTCAGTTCCTAAATCAGTCAGCCCCTCTCTATTTCCTCCCCTACCCCACTCCTTTAGCTCTCCGAAGAAACTCAGGTAGCTCTGTCAGTCGAAAGGGGATTTATTGTGCTACTGTACTTAGATCTCCCTCTGGAGATATCCAATTTTGCCCTATCTCTTCCCTCCAAAGGAAAATAGATGAGCTGGCTAAACCGTTAGATCTTACTTCTGGATTCTCCACAGACTCCTGTCCATGAATTGAAACCCTAGCTGAAACAACATCAAAGACATGAATTCCAATTTTTTCCCAGAGTGATAGTCTACGCAAGTGTTTTATTACTTGTCACATGCTTGGGACTAAGGAACTTTCTTCTTACATATAAGTAAATTAAAAATAGGATAGCAATTTTGAAAATATTCCTACACAGTAGATATTTCTAATATTTGAATCATGGAAAAGGTCCACTAGAAAGGTAAACTAAAGGGATATTTCTTCAAATATCTAAACTTACTATCATGTATATTCCTGAGAGAGAATTAGAGAGAAAAGATGAGGTGTTAATAAATAATATTTTCCTGCGTTCATCTGTTTGTTTTCAGGGGACATCTATGGGCCATGGCTTATGCTGGATATTTTAAATCTCAATTATGTCACTGAATTTATACATCAACACTGTAACTAATACACATATTTTTTAGTTCAGTTCTGCAGATGAGGAAACTAAGCCTTTGGAAATCAAATAACTTATCTAAGGCACTATAGTTTGTATCAAGTCCAATTTGTCTATCTCTGTAACTCATATCCAATGTACCACATTCCCCTTTGGAAATGTAGAGTGAGAATATTCTCTAAAAATATTTTCTATCACTTCCATTACTAACTTTACAGTACTAGCAATAAGGGTAATCTAAGTTTTTGAAGGAATGCTCTAAAGGAAACATGTTAAAATATTGTCAGATTTGGTCTGAAAATATATACAATCACTGTATCAATTTGTAACAATTTTACAAAAAATTAATTTCGTATAAATTTATACTGGACAATTATCTAGCACATAGTAGGCACTAAAAATGTTTAATGATCCATTGCTTATAAAATACACCTGTTTCTTGTCATTAATACACTATAATTTTATATGTATAAAACTCGGAAGTGAAAGATGATTAGGTAGGTAAATTCATAAACCTTTAAAACTTTTTTAAAGCAGCTTAAAATTAAAATATTATGTCAAAAACTTTACTTCATAATTTGCATACACACACAACACACACACACAGTAATACTTTGGTTTGCGAGCATACTTCTTTCCGGAAGTAAATGACTCATATTGCAAGACATCGTTCGTTTACAAAGTTAAAATGTACTTGGTTTGCAAGCATAATTAATTCGGGAAACAAACTACTCATATTGCAAGACATCGCTCATTTACCAAGTTAAAATGTATTAGCAATGTTTGCTCATCTTGAGGAACACTTGCAAACCATGTTACTCACAATTCAAGGTTTCAGTGTGTGTGTGTGTGTGTGTGTATTTTCGGTTGTCAGAAAAGTCATGACGCATGTCTGTGACAGATGGCACTAGTTCATTTTTGGAAGTACTAGAGTCATTTGCATCTATGTTATTGCTCTGTCATTTGACACTTGACAGTTCTAGCTTCATTCTTAAAAAAAATTGAGCAATTTGCTTGAGTTTCGGAGATTTTAGAATACGTTGAAGATAGAAGAACAATCTGTGCATTTTTGCCATATTTTACTGTTTTACTTCCATAATAGGAAGAACGCATGTCAAGCTTGTGAAAAGTTGCATAAAGTTTACAGTGTCAATGCTCTATAAGAACATCAGTGCCAACAATGGTTCACGAAATTCCGTGCTGGAGATTTTGATCTCAACAACGCTCCTTGGTCAGGGAGGCCCACTGAGGTTGATGATGACAAAATAAAGGCATTGATCGAGTCAAACCCACGTTACACAACACGAGAGATTGCAGAAACATTGAACATCCATCATTCAAGTGTTCAGGACCACCTGAAGAAGCTGGGATACGTAAGCAAGCTCGATATTTGGGTTCCACAAGAACTCAAAGAAGCTCATTTGACGGCGAGTATAAACATCTGCAATATGCTCATTAAACATGAGGAAAACAATCCTTTTTGGAAGCGACTGATAACTGGTGATGAAAGTGGATTCTTTACAACAATGTGGCGCACGATCTTTCTTGGTCCCCACGTGATATTCACCTCAAACAACATGCAAGCAGACATTCATCAGAGGAAGGTTATGCTCTCAGTGTTGTGGAGTTTTAAAGGTGTCGTGTTTTCAGAGCTCCTACCAAGGAACCAAACAATCAATGCGAATGTGTACTGTCAGCAACTGGACAGTTTGAATGAATCCATCATCTAGAAACGTACGGAGCTCGTTAATTGTAAAGAAGTTGTGTATCATCACAACAATGCAAGACTACACACAAATTTGATCACTCGTCAAAAATTACTGGAGCTTGGGCCGGCCAAGTGGCACAGTGGTTAAGCGCTGGCTTGGGAAGCCAGCGGCCCAGGTTGGGGTCCCACATGAGGGCCAGTGACAATGCCCTCAAAAAAAAAAAAAAAAAAATTACTGGAGCTTGGATGGGATGTGTTGCCACACCCACCGTACTCACCTGACATTGTGCCATCAGACTTCCACTTGTCTCAGTCTCTTCAAAACTCCTTGCATGGTATAACGTTCAATTCAGACGAGGTTGTAAATCAGCACCTTGTTCAATTTTTCGCAAATAAAGATAGGTCCTTCTATAAATGAGGAATTATGAAGCTCACTCAAAGATGGCAAAAGGTTATCGAACAAAATGGGCAATGTATCGATTGATCTTTGTTCTTTATATAAATAAATGACCTTTGAAAAACATCATGACAAAATACATCATGACTTTTCTGATATATATATATATATATATATATATATATTTCATATGCAATAAGGAAACTGGCATTTGGCTTGCAAATGCTCGTGTTACACACATAATAATATCTGTATCATAATAATATATTATATACAGTTCTGATATAAGGTATTAACTAATATTATAGAGGCTAAGAGTATGGGGCAGAGAAATCTTTGAAAAACCCATGCCATATTTTCTAGTATCCAGTATTTTATAGTTAATTTTTACTTTATTACTAATTATATGATAAAGCTCAAAAACATTTAGTTAGGAAAAATTGAGATAGAGAGTTGCATAATATAAGAAATTAAACTAGCAAAGTAATTAGTTTGCTAGTTTAATTGTAATTAATTTTACTATTAGCATCAACCACTGTGATTTTTTTATATGATAAATATTTCAGCTAGAATTTAAAAAAAGAAAGAACAAAACCTAGAATGCTATCTCAAATTATTGTTACTTTAACATGACCTATTGTTACTTTAAGAATAGTTACCTCGAACTAAATACGTCTATCTTACTGGAATTTACTTTAGATCCAAACAAATAATTCCACATCCATTTTCTTTACTTCAGAATGAAATTGTCTTACTTTAGAAAAAAATGATTGACTTTAATAACTGTTTAAACATTCAATATATACTTTGAAAATAGGAATTTAATGGGCCGGCCAAGTGGCGCGGTGGTTAAGCGATGGCTTGGGAAGCCAGCGGCCTTGGTTCGGGTCCTACACATGAGGGCCAGTGACACTGCCCTCAAAAAAATAAAAAATAAAATAAAATAAAAATAAAAAATAAAAATAGGAATTTAAAATGTATGAGCTCTGTAGAACTGCATTTAAGTGCTATAACAAAGTATCATAAACCATCAGAAAAGTCATAGGAAAACGAGAAAATGACAAATCTTGGAAATGAAAATTTCATTTCAAAGTTTTAAAAACAAAGTAAGTTGAGTCTTCAATCAGTAGACAACTGATCTGGGCAGGAATTTCAGAGTTCTTACAAAGTGATTCATTTAAATAATAAGGGATTAGGAATGATTAGAAAGAGAAGATAGTAATCACAAGCAATCATTACTAGGTTTACTGTAAACAAGTAATACCACCTTCCAGGTTTTCTGGATTGGTAAGTAGATCAGCAAAATGTGATAGATAACAAATGATATGATATTTTTACATACAATACTGGGATGGAAAATAAGTAAACGTGAAAGCAAAAGCAAGGTAAACACAATTTAAATAAAGTGAAGAAAGAAACCTCAAGGGAACTAGGATTATAAAGTCATATAAATAATGCATATAATGATAAATTTAAAAGAAACAAACAATAGCTAAAGTGACTTGCTTTCACTGGTTACTAACAATAAAGCTAGGATAGAAAAAAAAAATCAAAATGTATGCACTCTAAATACCTTATGGAAATATCTGGAAAATGTCTACAGCCCAAAAGAGAATAAAGAAGGCAGTATATATGTTACCAATTGTGAGACTATCAGAATCCAGGCCAACTATTCTGGCAGTCTCCAAACATCAGAACATTCAGACAATTTAGTTTTAGGAAGACAAAATGTTACAGAGAGAATTGTGAAAATCTGTCCCACATGGAGATTAAAAGGGGAATCAAAGTGAAAAACATCAAGCCCTTACCTGTCAAATGTTAAGAACTCAACTCACAGGAGAGCAGCTATTAATAAATGCTTCACATATATAATCTTTGCAATTTAAACTCTTCTTTAGTGACAGAGTTTGTTACCAGAAATTAATCACCATTTACCAAAAGAACACTATATTAACATACTAAGTATAGACCAGAACA
Source organism: Aselliscus stoliczkanus (assembly GCA_033961575.1). Lineage (NCBI taxonomy): Eukaryota > Metazoa > Chordata > Mammalia > Chiroptera > Hipposideridae > Aselliscus > Aselliscus stoliczkanus. Next base: position 97,876,906 of record CM066729.1, on the reverse strand, counting down.
CAGTTAATGAAGATTTACCAATAAAATATTCAGTATTGCATACAAGACTTACTCACATTTTAAGTACAGTAAAATGACGAGATAGCACAAAGTGCCAGAATGAAAAGGAAAGGTTAGCCAAAATCGAGCATTCAATAAATGATAACTGAATTCCAAGGATGAGAGATTTTATTTCTTGAGAGCAAAACTCTCTACTTCCATTTTTTGAAAAGTGTCATCTAATAAGTTAAATAGTAATATATGTAAAGTTTTCAATAATAAAGATACATTTTATATCATTCAAAAGAGGTCTATAGAGTGTAATCACACATAAAATAATAGTCCAAGGCATCAAACATGAATCTAGTTAAAAGAAATAAAAGCTTAAGAACTTGTATCAGCTAAGCCATAATTATATGTTAAATTCTTAGAAGGTCCAAGTTACCTGATTTTATTACAGGTTTTGCTATATTTATTCAGATTGTTACAGTATATTGATAAGTTCAGATAAATATGTATATTCTCTATTATGCCTATAGAGTCATAATAATGGCACTAAAGAAACCAGCATTTGGCTTCCAAATACTTGTATTGCACAAATAATGTATTCAAACTTACACAATCCATGACTGTTATAATCATAAGCTCATTTGATCCAATGTAGAAAAAATCAAGACCATGTATTAAAAAATACATGACAATTCTACACTTAGAATGAATAGAAAGTCACAATACTCTGAGAAAGTCAATCACTAATACAAATGTCTGATTACCTCCATTCAAGATAATTATGGAAAACATGGTAAAGGACCTACTAAGAGTGTAATGTTAAGTTACATGTACTATGAAAACTCTGCTGTGTTACATTTAAAATACTTTCTGTCAGGGCCAGCTGAGTGGCGTGGTGGTTAAGAGCTGGCTTGGGAGGCCAGTGGCCCCGGTTCAGGTCCCACATATGAGGGCTGCTGACACTGCCCTCAAAAAAAAATACCAAAAAAACAAAAAAACAAAAAAAAAAACCCAAACTAAAATACTTTCTGTCAAACTAAACACAATAACAGATATATGAAGATTCTGAATCAAAGAAGTAACTTTAAATAATATAATATTTTTTATTTTCTATTTGAACTATTGAGAAACTTTATAGTGTAAGTAATGTCATTTGGGATCCACTCGGTATGACTGCATCACTTTACAGAGTCCACTTAATTCCCCTAAATGGCATCAAGGCCAACTCCAGTACCTCCACTAGGATGTAAGCACCTTGAGTGCAAGGATTTTTATCCATGTGGTTCAATGCTGGATCCAAAGGCCTACAACAGTGTCTGTCCCATAGTAGGACTAAATACAATGTACTAAAGGAATGAATGCAAAGGATAAACACATCAGTGGTTTTGACATTTTATAAACTAGTCTTGATTATTTGGAGTATAGTTACATTCTATACATTTTAAAGTATAGTTCATATTTACAAAATAGAGGAAAGGGTTTGTTGTGGAGAATTCTAAGACCTACAAAAACACATCTTTGAGAACACAAATTATTGATGTAAAACGAAAATTTCCATGTGAAAAAAGACTCGTAAAGACAACACAATAACATAGTCAGTGAAAGCTGTGCTATTCATTTGAAGAATTCACTGATAAGAAATTCTTAAAAAGCATGAGCACATCACTAAAACAAATCTAAATGAAAAAAATTAAATAGCACATGAATTTAGGCTAAATTTGCAAAAGAAAAAATAAAATGCATATTCAAATGTTTCATGAAGGGTTTAAGAAAAATAATTCTGGTATATTATAAAAAATAGTTCAAATCTAACATTTTAAATAGTTTAAAGTAAAATGAGCATTCTTCCTCACTTCTAACTAAACTCTTAATTTCAATATCTCTCAGACCATTCCTAAACGATATATTTAAACAGAGGTGAAAGCTGTCTTTGAATACAAGGTAAAGTTACCTGCATTTCATTTATACAACAGAATATTATGCAATCTTTAAAAATAAGGAACTTCTACTATGCGCTACATTAAAAAACAAAAACAAAAAACAAGGTGAAAACAGGGTATATAAGTAGGCCAAATTTATATAAAATTATCTGAATATTTTTTAAATCTTGTGCCAGATTGAAAAATTTACATCTATTCAAAATTAAAAATATATTTCAATGAGGATCTCCAAACTGGGAATACAGTCTCCGTTTGTACAAGCTTCTGGCTTCTGACAGACCCTAGAATCACACACCTGCTGAATGGCGTGTTTCCTATGAATAGCCTCACACCACTACGTTAACTTTCCCTAAAGGTTTCTTTTGATTCAGGGACGTTGTTCTCCATGGAAAAGGTTATTATTTCAGGGAAGTTCTTGTTTAAAGCACCAAGAAGCAAACAATATTTAATGCTAAGTAATCCAGGACTAGTCACAATCTAAATGATTTACTCCCAAATCCATTTTCCAGCTCAGGAGTCAATCCCAAGTCTCAGCAAAACTCCAATGTCTGAATGCCATGGACTTCGGAAGATACTAATAAACTGTAAAATGAGTAATTTTAGATTATTGCATAGTGGACACCTGTACTTCAAACTACTTTGGAAATAACCAGCCAAAATAAGATGGACAAATTACATTCTTAATGATAAAACAGTAACAGTATCTTATTTAATCTAAATAGAACAGGAAGAGACAATATTTATTTATTTATTTATTTGTTTGTTTGTTTGTTCGTTTGTTTTGAGGGCAGTGTCACTGGCCCTCATATGTGGGACCCGAACCGGGACCGCTGGCTTCATAAGCCAGCGCTTAACCACCGTGCCACTCGGCTGGCAGGACAATATTTCTGTCTATCTATCTATTCAAAAATTTATTTAAAAAAGGCTTAAGGAATTCAACAGAAAATTCACATGGTGCTCTGTAGACCAAAAGTTGAATTTTGCCTTTTATCATCCAGGTAAAAGAAATACCTGCTTTCCTACACAGTATGCTGATGACAAAAGATAAAAATATTGTAATTACAAAAGAAAATTTTATAGCTCATAGTTGGCCATATTTTTATGGTGAAAGTTATCTTTTAAACATGGCGAAAAATGAGTCACTGTATTTGTATCATAAGATTGTTGCTCTTGTTTGAAATTGTTCATCGTCTTGCCCTCGTAGCTGTTTATTCTTCCCTTAATTCACTGGGCTCCGTTATCCTTCTGCCAAAAACATTTCAAACTACATCAAATAGCAAGTGTTGTATTGAATTTCTCCTGTTATGTTAGTTAGGACTTAATAAAAATTATTAAAGAATTACAGGCAGGATTAAAGACTTAAGAGATAAATTCTCATTGTCTCAAAAAATTACCACCAAATTTTAAATGACATATACTTCATCTGTATTGGCACATGTGTGAGGAGGAGTGTGTATGTGTCTACACATATATCATGCCTACAAGATGGCTGGTTAAAATGGCATCATCTATTTATATATACTTCATATATCTTTCCACCCATGGTTTGACCTATATTTGAGGTTAAGCAAATATAAGCAAAATGAAAGTACCTTTTTTTTAATCTTATAAAAATTCATGAATATCATTAACACATGCTTTCATTCATTAAAAAAAGCTAAATACCATCTGTGCATGATACTCTAATTAGAGGACTAGAAACACAGACGCTTTTCTTGGTCACATGATCAAGCACATGCCCCCTTGACCATTTCAGAAAAGAAAATAAAACAGAACAATAAAACGTAGTCAAAAGCATCCCTTTGGATTCAGCACTGGCTACTAGAGTTAACTAACCCCACAGAATTTAGCTGTCTAGCACTCCCTTTTTTTTTAAGACTTTTTTTTTTCCCCCTTGATGTGCATGCTGCCCCAGCACAAGACGTAAGATAAACTTGGCATCACATAAATCAGGTTTTAGTAAGTTCAAAAAACATTTTACAGACGACTGGTATTTACAGTCTGTAACATACTGTAGGGACCGATTTTTCTGGATTTGGTACCCATGCTAGAAAAATCAAATGATAAAAAATTGCTATAAAAGAAAATAAATGCACTCAACAGTGACGTATAAAACACAACACAACCCTATACAATATGTATAATAGAACTTGTAATACCTAGCCAAGCTTCGTATTAATTTTAGGGTCTATGAATTATAGAAACTCAACTGATACAAGGAGTTCAAAAGTGAAGACATATTTGTCTTTAGTTAGGACTGCTCTTTATTCTAATATCTGATAGGATTATTGCAATAGAAGATTTTAAACTGTAAAGTCCCTACAATCTGATTCCGTGTAAATTTTACCAGTCCTACCGACTAAGATCAGAAGATTGTATCTGACACAGCTATTTACAATAAGATGTCAACAATTAAATACATTCTGCAAAAAATGAGCCGTGAAACTAATTTGCTGTATTTTATAACCAGAAAGAAATGTACACTATGTAGATTAAAAAGGTTTTCACCTTAGAAAATGTGGGTGATAGATAAGTAAAAACCCATCATCACTTATTGAAAAATGTGTCTTTATGTCCTCTCCACATAGCACAAGGTAAAAGAATTCGAGTGTGTGTGTGTGTGTGTGTGTGTGTGTGTGTGTGTGTGTGTGGAGGAACAGCAAAAATGTAAATTAAATGGCACCATGGCACCACCACCAGGTCACTGCTCTTTCCACCATCTAGCACACTGAGACCCACATTTTTATCTATCTTTCTATTTCTATTCTAATCACAGTACTCCATAATAGGAGTGACCAGTATGCTAAGAAGCAGCCATTTCTGTCTTGGTTTCATAAGACAGGTCCATGTTCAGCTGGACATAAGTTCAGGCATTTTCAGCCCAAACCAGCGACATAACTAGGTCTCCTCAAGTAAAAGTAGGTCTACACAGATTCTCCACATTGATATCCACAATGAGAAAAAGCCCCAGGTCAAATATAACTCATGAAGTCTAGAATGATATGCTATTCTTGCAGTCATCAGACTCCGCTACTTATTGACCAGCGTATTGTTTTTTGGATTCTGGAGGCCATTTCTTATAAATACTGGCGGCGGCAACAATTTCATGTTGTCAACAGATGCTGGGACACTGCTTATTCAGCTCCGGAGTGGTTGCCAGAGGAGGCTCCCTGCTTCAGGCTGAAGCAAATTAATCCCAGCAGAGAGTTGTTTTATTTGTTTCTCTAATAGTGAGGAGAAATATTGATGAGAGGATTCTGAGCAGCACTAAGGACAAGAGATTTCTGGAGAGCTCACCAGCTCCTTTTAGCATCTCCAAGTTGATAGGAATGTATGTTAGGGTGCCCCATTCACTCAGCATTAGCAGAAGGGCATTCACCTTATATGCTCCTTTACACAACAAACAAGCCATACAGCTCTTTGTTCTTCCTTCTTTACAATGGAAAGAATCAGCCTCATGTATGGATGTATTTACATCTGAAAGTAGAAATTTTTAAGAAAGTAACAAAAATGTCACTAAAAATAGTAAACAGCATCAACTAAATGCATTTTTTTCATTGTCTTATATATATATGTGTATATATATAAGACAATGAAAGACTATATATATATATATATATATATATATATATATTTACACACTCAGTATCATATATAAAAGGATTGTGCTTTCCTGAATTTAACTATGATGAGGTAATTTTCTAACTGGAAACACTGTTTTCCGTATTCTGCTCTTACTTCTTATCGCAAATCCTTCTTCCTCAGGAACAAAAACTGGCAGATTTTACCAACAACTGCATTAGGGTCGTGGCTTGGTACAGCAAACCCAGTGAAAGTATAGGCAAGGATGGAAAGAGAAATACTTTCCACTTGTTTAACTAAAAATTCCTTTTAAATTAGCTTATAGGCATCCAATAAGAGTAGTACAGTTATTCAATTTTTTAATGAGTTACCAGTGTAATATTATACTTGTAATGGGCATGGTATTAATAGACCAAATGGAAATAAACACAAAAACAGAGATTATGGATTTTAACTCTTCAATTATTATTAGATGAATAGTAAATATGTAACACATGAATTTGGCGATAAATTTTATGTCGTTAGTTTTGATGTTTATGTGCATTTCAGTCTTGCTTTTTCATCCTTTTAAAAAAATAGAGGTATGCTGAAAAGTGAATTGTAGATATTTCTTATCCTTGATTTTAGAATTCCCAACTCCTAAATATTATAGTTTAAAGGCAGGTCAATTTTTAAAATTTAAAAATGTTATAGAAATTACTACATTTGGAGACAGTGTGTGCTACAATAAAGGCCAATTTAATTGAGTCTAGCAGAAGTCCTATTTCTTGATTTGTAAATGTAAAAAACATGGAGAAATTGATAAGTGAAAAAAGGTCTAGGGCAAAACTAACAGTTGTAAACAATTTTTGACTCAAACAATATAACTTGAATCCCATATTCATGTGCTTTACAAACAAAGCCCCTGTGAACATCCTGCATGTTCAAAACACCATTGTGTCCTGCCTTCCCTTCTGTTCTGTTCTCATCTTCTGGAGCTCACCCTTTTTACTTCAAAACACAACAAGCTGTTTTGAGCTGACATTTCGAGCAGACAGCCATCATGGTGAAATATCTTCCAAATGTTTCTTCTCCATTGCATCTTTCTGTCACCTCAGGGAATACGCACACTGTCTTCTTTCCATGTTTCCCAATATCTACCATACAATTGACAGTTTATGTCCTCCCCCTCCATGTTTTCAGCCCCTCCCTCAGTATCCCTTGAACTATCGCTTTTAATTCACCTAGTTCACTTGTTCATTTATTTTTGTCAGAAAAGTGGAGAAAATATTTCTCAGTCACTGTAACTTCATGAAGTAACCCCTCGGCACCCTATTCTCTCATCTGTTCTTCTCCACTGTAAAAGCATTGAAATAAGCCACTGTTGTAAATTCGAGTAGATTTTTTTTCTTGGACATTTGTGTTCAAGTTTTTAATATTTTACTTCCTCCTGGTTTAAAAAAATCAAAACAAAATAAGTACCTAGAAAGCATGATGAACTTTAGTATATCAAGAAATGTAATGCTATTTGCCCTGCCTTCTATGTACTCTTCTTACAGCAATAATCACTATTGTGATTACAACTATTTATCTTTAAGCCCAAGAAATTGAAATTATTATAATTTTCCATCCTATTCTACTGCATTGCTGATTTTTTATTAGACAGTAAATTTAACTATGCTTGTTTGGGTTTCCTCAAGAATACAGCTATGGCACTCCGTCTTCCATCTAAGGCCTGAAGCTTTTTAGATTCATAGCTTTTAAATCTGAAAAAGACTTTGGAGAATAACCTTTTTATTTTATGCATGAGGAGCCAGAAGCCCAAAGAATAAACGGGTTGGCCCAACATTTCACAGCAAAGCGAGGATGGCAAGATAACACAGCATGTGTACATTCATAGAATCTGATTACACCAGGTAGTTTAGAATTTCAGGTGGAAGGAGTGAGAAGAATGAATATGAAAAAGGCAAGGTTTAGATCATGAAGGACGTTTTTTCTATATAGTTGACACATAGGACCTACTCAGTACATATTTTATTAATGAACCTTTAGATGCTCAGCAAAGGAACATATATTCTTTTATGTGTCTGATGGGGAGTCACGTAGGATTACAATATAAGGAATGGTGAGAGCAGACCTGTATTTTAGAATTCAGTTATGACAAGCAATGCGATAGTAGATGATTTTCTGCACAATAGTATTAAATGCAAGAAGTCCAGCAAACAAAATGTAATAGTCCAGATAAAAAATGATAAGATACTAAATTAAGAAATGCCAGGAAGCAAAAAACTCATGTGTATGTAAATGTGTGTGTTTGTATGTACCCATCATGGAACTCAAGTCATTTCTTTGTCTGAAGGCTGCATCTTTGGGTCCCCCAATTACTACACTCTAAACTGATCTATGAAATGTCAAGTGAAATCATCTTCATAAAGTTCAAATAATGTTATGAAAAGTTCTAAGCATTCTCAACAATGTTTCTCTTAAAATGAAAATTCTCCAAATTCCATTTGCAAGGTGAGGATTCTCCATCTAAACAAACCAAAGTAATGAAATAACAATATTGATAAAGTAATAATAATAGTGACAACAGTACTTGACCATTAGGCACATGTACATGCTAGGCAATATTCTGAATACTTTACCTATATTAACTCATTTAATCCTCATAACAACTTTATGAGGTAGACATATACCTCATACATTTTATATATTATATATTATATATTATATTATTACTTCATTTTATATATTAATACAATGAAAAATGGAGAGGTTTATTCACATGTGCAATAGCAAACACCTATAAAAAGATGGAGACTGGATTTGAATTCTGTCACTCTGGCTATACACACTGACTGTATACTTTTAGAAAAACAATGATATAGCCCCACTCATTTTACAGATTAGTAGAACAGCATATTCAAAGCCATGCTACTGATAGCAACAGTGTGTGTATGTACGTGTTTGTTTGCATTTATATTTAAAGTAACTCAATATTCATTATAATAATAAATTATGTGTATATATACAAAAATTTACACTTTTGTGTTTTCTTTCAACATTTAATATACAAAACTTTTCCTCCAGTTTTGTTTTAAAAATTGACATAATTATATCAAATGTTTAATCAGTTATGATTTTTCTACTATGAGAAATTATCCCTTCATAATCAGAATTGTAGAAATTTAGCATAAATATCTATTAGAAAAGAGAGAATCAGAAGTAAGTTCATGATAAGAATATTTATACATTAAATTTTTTTTATAACGTAAGTTCATGAGTTGTTAACAATTTCAATAATTTTTCATTCATAAAATGTACTGTGACACATGCAAATTATATGTTACCGGAGTAAAGGGGATACTTTACAAATAGCGTGCATTCAATAAATTATTATTACAGTCTTTACCCATATATATGAATCTCAAAAGACAATATGGAATTTAGGAAAACATACAGAATAATACATATTATATGATTCTGGTTATAGAAGGTAATAAACCATCAAAATTAATATAACTAATATATGATGTTAGAAGTCAACATGGTAGCAATAAGGGAGAGAAGAGAGATGACAGAAGTTGAGAGGAACTCCAAACAGATTCTGGGTTACTAATAAACTCCTATTATTGAAATCATTAGGGGTTACAGGGACAGGCCAAATTTGTTATAATTTGTGCAATTTTCTGTATGCATATTTTAATTAAATTTGTATTATATATAACATTCATGATTAATACATTTACTTAATAAGCACTTTTTACCTTTATTTCATGAATATACGGTTCTTACCATTGAAGGAAAAATTAATGTATGCAAAAAAAATCAGATCTCATAGACTAAGCAATTGGTGAGAGACAAGAAAAGACATACAGTGCTGCATGATGACAATAGGTTAGCTTAAGAATGGTGTAAAGTTCTGGTCAAAATGGCAGAAGAAGTAAATGCTGTGCTTACCTTCTCTCACAAACACATCAAAATTACACCAAAAATACAGAACAACCATTATTTAGAATTGCCTGCAGTCTAGCTGAACTGAAGCCCTACAACTAAGGACACACAGAAGAAGCCACCTCAAGATTGGTAGGTGGCAAAGAGACTCTGAACAGGGTGATCCCACACCCGCCTGTGACCACTAAAAATCGGGAGGGATATCTTGGCTGCAGAATTCCCACCCAAAAGAACAACGGGTTCCAGTGCCATACCAGCCTCACCAGGCCAGGGTTCAAGTGCCAGGGAGATAAGTCCTCATAACTTCTGACTGTGAAAACCAGCAGAGTTTGTGGCTGAATTTTAGAATCAGAATTGGGTGGCTGCACTCCAAGGTGCTCCTCTTTAAGGGCACACACATGGACTTAATGACGGAATCACTGGCTCTGAACTCCAGCACTGGGGCAGCAGCTCCAAAGGTGCCAGGGAAATATGGAGAGAACTGAGTTGTCTGGCTTCAGGACAAGGACTGAAGGGACAGTTTTCTTCCAATGGACGAGCTGGTAGAAGCCATTGTTTCTTTGTTGAGCCAACCCCCTTCCTGGCCTACAGATGAAGGTAGCCAAAATATCTGCGTCTCCACCCCACCTAACTTTCTGGAACACCGAAGCCGCTTCCAGTGGTTTTTTTTTCATACAAACCACCTGTCTTGACTCATGCTGCAGACTTTCCTAGAGTCTCTCAAAATTTCCCAAAAACTAGACAAGCTGGGGCTGGCTTGAGCATGTCCCATGTCTCTGGCTGAGCAGCCATAAGCCTGGCACTAGAGGAAGCCAGTTTTGATTGGCAGCTTGGCGTCTGGAGGCACTTCCAAGTACTGCATGGATGGTGGCCATCTGCAGTTTGTTTTGTGGCTTCTACCATGTGGCGCAGGGTGGTTGAATTTGATCTGCATCAGGCATCCTCCCAGGTGAACTGGGGCTGATGTGCCCAGTAGCCAGCTTAGGAACAAGCTGGAGCATCACCTAGCCTCCACAAAGAATGACACACCTGAAGGGCAGATTGGAAAGGCACCAGAGCCCTACAGAGGCAGATCCTGCTCTAAGGTTCGGCCCTTGTACCACAACTCCTCTATTGTAGTCACAGCCAGTCCTCACAACCAATGAGCCCAAGGGTCAATCCCTCCCATTCACATGCAAACAGCAACCAAGGCTCAATTACAACTTGAGGGCACACACAACTGACGCAAGGGACACACCTGGAGCGTGCAGCTCAGGTGACCAGGAAGGCTTTGCCACTGAGCCTCACAGCACACCTAATACATAAGACCATTCTACTAAGACTGGGAGACATAGCAGCCCTACCTTAAACAGAGAGACAAACAAATAGAGGTAGCCAAAACGGGGAGACAGAGCAACATGTCCCAAATAAAAGAACATACCAAAGCTCCAGAAAAAGAACTAAATAAAATGGAGACAAGCAATCTACCAGACGTAGAGTTCCAAACACTGGTTATGATGATGTACAGTGATCTCAGGGCGAGCTTCAACAAAGATATAGGAAACAAAAAAATTAAGACAAAAAAAAAAACATAAAAAAGAGCCAGTCAGAAATAAAAAATACATAACCTGAAATGAAGAATAGAATGCACAGATTAGACAAAACAAAGAATCAAATCAGCGATTTAGAAGATAAGGTAGGAGAACACACCTAATCAGAACAGTGAAAAGAAAAAAGAACACAAAAGAAAATGAGAATAGTTTAAAGGGCCTCCGGGACAACATCAATCATACCAACATCTGCATTGCAGGGGTACTAGAAAGAGAAGAGAGCAAGGAATTGAAAACCTATTTGAAGAAATAATGTCAGCTAACTTTCCTAACCTAGGGAAGGAAATAGACATACAAGCCCAGGAAGTGCAGAGTCCCAAACAAGATGAACCGAAAGAGGCTAACACCAAGACACATAATAATTAAAATGATAAAGGTTAAAGACAAAGACAGAACCTTAAAATCAACAAGGGAAATGCAGTTAGTTACCTACGAGGAAGTTCCCAGAAGACTATCAGCTTATTTTTCAACAGAAATTTTTCAGGCCAGAAGGGACTGGCAGGAAATATTCAAAGTGATGGAAAACAAGGACCTACAACCAAGATTACTCTCCCCAGCAAAGCTTTCATTTAGAATGAAAATATAGAGAATAGCTTCCCATATATGAAAAAGCTAACGGAGTTCATCAACAACAAACGAGTATTACAAGGATTCTTAGAGGGACTTCTTTAAGGTGAAAAAAAAAATAATAATAAATATGAATAATAAAACATCAAAAACTACATATCTATCAACTACTACTTTCATTGTAAATGAATTAAATGCTCCATTCAAATGTTGGGGGGCTGAATGGTAAGAAAACAAGACCCATACATATGATGCCTACAAGAGACTCACTTCAGATTGAAAGACATACAGATTGAAACTAAAGGGATGGAAAAGGGTATTTCATGAAAAAGCAAACAAAAAAAGCTGGGGTAGCAATACTTACACCAGACAACACGGAGTTTAAAACAAAGACTATAACAACAGACAAAAAAGGACCTAGTAATCCCCCTTCTGGATATTTACCCAAAGAAACACAAATGCTACTTTGAGGGGACATGTGCACCCATTTGTTCATTGCAGCATTGTTTACATATGCCAAGATATGAAGGCAACCTGGGTATGTGTCCCTGAATGAATGAATAAAGAAGAGGTGTACATATATACAGTGGAATATTACTCAGCTGTAAAAAAAAGAAGGAAGTTTTGCCATCTGCAACAACATGGATGGACCTAGAGGGTACTGTGTTCAATGTAATAAGTCACAGCAAAAGGCAAATGTCATATGATTTCATTTATAGGTGGAATCTAAAGAACAAAATAAACACACAAATGAAACGGAAACAAACTCATAGATACAGAAAACATTTTGATGGTTTCCAGATGAGAGAGATTTGGGGACTCGGTGACAAAGGGGAAGGGATTAAGAAGTACAAATTAGTAGTTATAAAATAGTCATGGGGATGTAAAGTACAACATAGGTAATATAGTCAATAATATTCTAATAACTGTGTATAGTGCCAGATGGGTACTAGACTAGTCAGGAGAATCATTCCTAAATTATATAAATGTCTAACCACTACATGCTAGACACCTGAATTAATAAAATAATATTGAATAAGAAAAACTAATCAAATAAAATGCAAAACGAATTTATTTTTTAAAAAGAATGATGTGAACTTTGGGGTCAGCCAGATTTCAGCTCAAAGATTTGCTCCAGCACTTCTTAGAGTGGGACTTACCTACTAAAATGGGCTTTTGAGAGGAGTCAATGAAATTCATTATTGGACTTCAATCAATTAACAATTTATAAAGTTGTATGCAAATTCACACAAAAAAGTGATTAACTTATGCTCCAAGGACAGAGAACAGTTACAAAATTTAAGACTTCCCAGAAATGGCAACTGAGTGAGAACTAGAAGCACAAGCTGAACTTAACCATATTTCAGGGAACAGCACGCATTTCAGAAAAACAAAAGCTTATACAAAGGTATCAAGCCATTCAAGTCCAGAAACGCCTTGCACTGCTTTGTGGGTCTGCATGGAGAGGAGTGGAGAGTGGCACAAGGAGAAGCTGGGCAAGTACATGTAAGCCAGTTTGTAATGGTCCTTGCATGCTAACGCAGGAGTGTTTTCCTTGGTTGGGTTTGATCCTATAATTAGGTGGTATGACATAAATATCTGGCTCACCTGGTTCCTTGAGCTGTGAAAAACATCAGTCCAAACCTCTCTTCTAAATCCTTGGAGTTTAAATACCTCCTCAAGTTTTATGCCAAATCACTGCTGCTTCTGCAACTGTGATTTCCGTTTCACATTGCATCACCAATATGAAACTGAGATTCTTCCCAGGTTTTCAAATGACCCAACTCTCAACCAAAAAGGGGGGAAAAAATCCTTTCCAGAAAGCTTTAGTCCTCTTGCCTAAAAAGTGGAAAGATCATGAGGAGACTGCACTGCACAAACACATACAACTTCAAGTTCAACGTTAGATATTTTATTTCTCAAAGAACGTTGCCCCACAACAAAAGGAATTTGGGACCTGAGGATTTCTTTCCTGTTCATTCTTTTGAGAATGCAGTTTTGACTACTTAAGTGTCTTAAACAAAATGAACCATCAAAACATTGTTTCTCTGGGGCCGGCCGAGTGGCGCATTGGTTAAGCGCTGGTTTTGGGATGCCAGCGGCCCCGGTTCGGATCCCACATGAGGGCCAGTGACACTGCCCTCTACAGCTAACAACAGCTCCACCTGGAGCTGGGCTGTGCGAGCCCCGGTGATGGTGTGGGCTGCAGCCCCTGCTGCAGTGGCCTGCCATAGGCTACAGTGAGTGGCCCGCAGCCAGCGTGAGCGGCTGGCAGCCAAGCGTGAGCTGCCAATAGCCGCGGTGAGCGACATCCAGAGGCCAGCGACCGATCTGCCTCATCCGGGAAGAGCGCAATGACGATACCAACAGTGAAGCAACATCCTCCACAACTAAACTGAAGAACAAAAAGACAGCAACTTGTCTGTTCCCCTTCCCTGATTTCCCAACGCTGTTCCCCTCCGCCAATTCCCCAATAAAATCTTTAAAAAAAAAAAAAAAAAAAAAAAAAAAAAAAAAAATTGTTTCTCTGGATAACATATTTGATTAATCACAATGTGCCATTCATGAGATTGAAGTAAAAGGAATTTTGGTATTAACGATTTATTACTGGTAAGTCACTTATTTACAAAATTGGAATTTTTGCTGGTGTGAAAGTCCCTATTATCTAGTCTGATCATGGTGGGAAATTTAACTATATACTACAACACAACAGCAATTAATTACTAACCTTTTGTGGTAACAGACTTGCAGTATCTAACCATAATATTGTTGACACAAGTCTTATTTCAAATATTCCTTTTCTGGCTCAAATATAACATACCATTTTTTAGATTTTCAGTCTCATTAAAATTAAGCAACCATTTCGATCCTAAAATGAACACTGTAGCAAACAACAAGATTGCAGAAGCCCTTCTCCACCTTGAAACAGTGGTTCTTTAAATTGTATAAAGTCCTCTGGGTTGCTTTCTTGTCTTGACTTCAAAGAGACATGTAAGCTTAGATCAATTTTGCGGTGGCACAGAGCATAATGAGAAACGAGCCTGGCTCTGTTTCAACTCATGGAGAACCAACCTCCAAAAAGGCCAAAAACTGTACAAGTTCTACAAAAATTCCCCTTTGTGGTGCCATAAAATAGCTAGCTATTATATTAAAACTGATTTAAGACCCGTGAGTCATTTGAAAAAATAACTGTTCATCACTGGTTTGATGTTTCTTGTGTGTTACACTAGACATAACCAGAATGTAAACAATGGTTCTTTAAAAAGTACAATACGACAGTCCTCTTTTATGACAAGATGATGCATTCTGTGCAAAGATAGCCTTTCTCAAAGACAATGTTGGAGTCTGTAAGGGTAGATAACAGAGAGCAGCTTTTTAAGAAAAAGAACTGACCTTGACAGATGTTGTGATTTCCAGAGTTAAACTATTAGGGAGCTTTTAGATGTGACCATAAATGAATTCAATATGAAAATAAAATGTGTTAATCCTTCTAGCACTAAGTAAAATCGTGGTTTTGGTTTCCTTGTTCTATATTTACATTAAGCGGTTTTTTGTTTTGTTTTGTTTTTTTCAAAATATGCCAGTTTGTGTTTATTTCATAAATTTCAAAAAGAATTAAAGATGAGCCAGGACAGCACATTTTTTCACATATGCTGGAGCAGCATATTAAGGGAACGCTAGAGGCTACAGCATTCTTTCTTTACAAATCGAATTATATTTCTAACTTTACTGAACTCAGAACTCTAACATTAAACTAACTCCACAAATTTGACTTCTTTAGAGAGCCATGACTAGGAAGAAAGCGCACATCTGCATGAGGGTACGTACACACAAACATGATTCTAATTGGGGTGGACACAGTCTTTTAGTGATTGATGCCCACACGATGTTTCTTCCTAGTTAGGCAGAAATGTTAGAAGTCAGCAATTTGGCGGGAATAGAGACTACCATGTACATTGCCAGATGGGCAACTTGACAATATGGGGTTTTGATTCCTGCTTGGGAACTGTGTGTTCATAAGTAGCATAAGCCTCGTTTGGACGAAAGAAACATAGAAAATAACTCTAAGGAAAAAGATGAGTGGGGAAAGTAATTCAGTAAATAAGGTCATAGTTAGAAATGCACAAAGCTTAAAAATAAAATACAGAATCTAAAAAAAGACTCAGTGGAAAGAAATAAGATTTTTAATTAAATACAACTTTCAAATTAAAGATAATAAAGGATAATTCACTTGTGTAGGAACAAGTGAATGTGGCTCCCCAGTATTAACAAATAGTATTCAAATGTTACCCTCCCAGTGATTCTTTCCATAGCCATTCTAAATTAAACTCTCTATGCCCATCGCATTCTCTATATCCCATTTAGAACTTTTTCTCCATAGCACTATCACCATCTAACACACCATATACTTTACATATTCTCTTAATATTCATCTCTCCCCACTAGAATATAAGATCTGTAAGGACAGGAATGTTTTCAGTTTTATTCACTGTTCTATATCCAGGACTCACAAATGTCTCATAATCATTTATAAATAAAGCATTCCCATTAATAACTGAAATTATTAATAGCACATAGGGGAAAAGCAGCAGGATATTTTACTGTCCATTAAGACATAGTGGCATCTTATTTCTTCAGCTTCATTGTTAATTATCAGGATACTTTACATGTTGATTACATTTATATTAAATATTTGTTTCTGTGCAATGTAAATAAGTTTCTTAATAGTTTTCTTCCCCATCCCTTTTTATATAGGATGATATTTCCCACCTGAGAAATAAAGTCTTATAAAACAAGAATATTAGACAAAATCAAATCAGGAACAGGTTGAGACAATAATAAAAAGTAAATCAAACATATGTGACTATAGTTGCAGTTTCAGTAATGGCTGAGTGGGTTAAATTAAACTAACCCATCCACAAATAACTATATATACACTTAAAAGGCACTGGAGAGTGACAAAAAGTAGGCATAAAAGGAAGAGGATTCAACTTTGAGAAAAGGGAATTGCACTGGGGATTAATGCAGGGAGATGTACATTAATATCGCTTTTTCACTGAAGGCACTCCCCAGGGCATGTAAAATAATGAGTTAGAACTCCTATTGTGGAACTCAAGCAGAAGGTCACTATTTTATTGGCCCAAGATGTAAGAGAATCAAGCTTAGAACTGCTAACTTGTATAGAAATTGAACGAGAAAAAATTTCCAGAAATGAACGAGTTACATATGAAGGATGTCCTGATCTGCATATAACCTTCCTACAATCCTTAAATGACCCAGGAACTGCACACATGCTGGAAAGATGCCAGAGATCCTAAATGGAAAGCATCAGTTATAAGGCCAAAAAAGTTGAGGCTAACATGGGGACAATGGAGTTCATGTCATGTCAAGTTATAAGGGCCACATTTTATAAACAAAAACCATCAAGACATAAGAGACTATGTGTAAAGCCAATAAAAACTCCATACTATTAAACAAAAAGGTAAACTAAAACCACCATAAAGTTGAAGGAGTTAGGATATAGTTTAATTGTCTGTTGGAAGAAAAATTAATACTCTTCAAGAAAAGATAACAGAATGTAGAGTCTCTCCAATGTCTACTTAAAAATGTCTAGTATGCCATCAAAATTTCTAGACAAGTAACTAATATACAGGACTATTCTGAAGAAGAAAAAAATAAGTCTATAGAAATAGGCCTCAACATATATCCAGTATTGGACTTAGCAGACAAGGGCTTTAAAGTAGCTAATGAAAATAAGTCCAGTGACTTAATGAAAAAGATGTGACTCACTAAAAAAGATGGTCCTAATAATAAAACAGATGGAGATATTCAGCAGACAAGTAGAATATATCTATATCTATATCTATATCTATCTATCTATCTATATTTTAAAAATAGATAAAAATAAAATTGCAGAGCTGAAAAGAAATAAAAATCTGAAATGAAATTCACAGCATGACCTTATCATCAGATTTGAGATGGCAAAATGAAGGGTTGATGAAACTAAAAACTGGCCTTAACATATTATCCAGCTGAGGGACAAAAAGAAAAGTGATTAAAGTAAAATGAGCAGGGCCTCATGGACCAATGAGATATGGCCTAATATTTATGAAAGAAGCCAGGAAAATATTCCGTGGAGAAATGGCAAAATTTTCTTAAAGTACAAAAAAATTTTTTAACTTAGAGCTCCCAGAAACTTTACAAACCTCAGCATGCTAAATAAAAATAAAATCACACCTGAACACACCATATCCAAAGTGCTATTAAAAAAATAAATAAATAAAGACAAAGCCATGAAAGAAACCAGAGAAAATGGTAGACATAAATTATATCTAATTTCTCCTCAGAATCAATAAAAAACAGCACTCATTGAGATTGTTAAAGTGGTGAAAGATTATAAACAAAACAACAAATTTAAAAATTCTCCAGGATTACATATCCAGTGAATACATCCTCTAAAAATTACAGTGAAATAAGGCCATATTCAGATGAAGCCTGAGAGAATTTACTGCCAAGAGAATTGCACCACAGAAATGCCAAATTAACCTCTTTGGGCTGAAGAGAAATAACACCAGATGAAAACCTTCAACTAAAAACAAATGAAAAACGTTAGAAATGGTAGATATGTAGATAAATTAAAAGGAATTTTTTGCTCTTAATTTCTTTTAACAATTAACTTTTAAAGCAAAAATTCCAATATATTTTGGAGTTTATAACATGTCAATATAAAGTAAAAGACAACATTACACAGAAGACAATGGAGGTAAATAAAATTATACTAGTGCAAAATTCTTATATTTTATTTGAAGTAGTAAAGTATTGATGTCAAGTGGACAATTGTAATTTAAGTTTGTATATAATTATATCTATCTCAGTAAATTTTAAAAACAATAATAGTATGGTTTAAAATAATATAGTATAGGGCCAGCCGAATGACATGCTGGTTAAGAGTTGGTTTGGGAGGCCAGCATCCCTGGTTCAGATCCCACATATGAGGGTCACTGACACTGCCCTCTACAGCAAAGATGGTGAACAACAGCTCCACCTGGAGCTGGGCTGCTGTGAGTCCCTGGGATGGCACAGCTGCAGCCGCTGCTGCAGTGGGCTGCGATAGACTACAGTGAGTGGCCAGCAGCCAGCGTGAGCGACTGGTAGCCAGTGTGAGCGGCTGTCCAGAGGCCAGTGACCAATCTCCCTCACCCGAGAAGAGTGCAGTGATGATACCAACATGGGCCAGTGAAGCAATGTCCTCCACAACTAGACTGAAGAACAAAAGAACAACTTGTCTGTTCCCCTTCCCTGGTTCCCCAACGTTGTTCCCTTCCCCAAATTCCCCAATAAAATCTTTAAAAAATACATAAATAAATAAAATAATATAGTATAAAAGCCAATAGAGGATTTAAAATAGAATATCAATGTATATTTGATATTTATGTTTGAATATAAAGATATACACAATTAACCCAGAAGATAAGAAAGAAGGCATAAAAGGACAAAGAAATGGAGAAAACAGAAACTGAATGACAAAGTAATAGACCCAAACCCAATTGTATCAATAATCACATTAAATGTAAATTAAAAATTTTATTTACTAGGCACAAATATAATTAGATTACTATATTAGTAATTCTAGATTAAAATTTAAAACTTATCTTTCAAGACTGTCCAGATTTGAAAGATACACTACAAATATAAATATACATATGGTTTACAAGTACATGATTGGAAAAATATATATACCATGCAAACAGCAAGTTTAATAAAGCTGGTATGGCTATATTAATACAACACACTGTAGAATTCATGACAAAGAATCATGGAATAGAGGGACATTCACAATGTTAAAAGAGAGTCAATAACAACCTTTATTTGTATGTGCCTAGTAAGAGGATAGAAAATACATTAAAAATTAACAAAACAAAATGGAAAAATATACTAACCTACAATTGTAAAGATTTTTTCATCCTTTCTAGTAACTGATAGAAAAACTTCATATTGTTAAGATGTCCATTCTGCACAATGTGATCTACAGATTCCTTTTGTAGGCATTAACAAAGTTATTCTAAATTTTTTTGAAAATGTAAAGAACCTAAAATAGGCATAACACTATAAAAAACTAAAAGATGGAGGAATACTATATGACTTTAACATATTAATGATGTAGTAATCAAGAAAGCTTGGTGTGTTTTGTTTTTGGCATTACCAAAGACCAACAGGTTAATGGAACAGAAGAGAAATTCGGAAAATAAAACCATATATATACAATCAATTGATTTCAACAAAAGTGTGAAGGCAATTAAGTTGGGAAAGGAAAAAGTCTCTTCAACAAATCATGCTGGAACTACAAGATAAACATATGAAATATAAAGTTTGCCCCATATTTCACACATGAACTGAAACATAAAAGCTAAAACATTAAACCTTCTGGGAAGAAAGCACAAGCAATATATTTATGGCCTCAGAGTAGGCAGATTTTTTAGAACAAAAAGGCACTAAACATTTTTAATGGATTAATTGTACATGACCAAAATTAAAACCTTCTGCTCATCCAAATAATGAAAAAGATAAACAGGCCCCACGAAAGGCCAAAACCAAGGACAGAAAATTCACAAAATAAGATATATGAACTCTTCCAGTCAAGAAGGCAGAACAGAAAAATGCTGTGCTTGCATCCTCTCACAACCACATCAAAATTATCACTGAACTACAGAACAACCATCATTGAGAATCTCCTGAAGTCTAGATGAACAGAAATCCTACAACTAAAAACATATAGAAGAAGCCACGTGGCGACTGGTATGAGGGAGTGGAGACCTGAAATAAGCTGGTCGCACACCCATGTGTGACCATTAAAAACCGGTGAGGTCTTGGCTGCGGAGGTCTCCCCGAGGAGTGAGGGGTCCCAGCCCCACACTTGCATCCCCAGTCCAGGGTCCAACTGCCAGGAAGAGAAGTCCTCACAAGTTCTGGCTGTGAAAACCAACAGATATTGTGGCTGATGAGATGAGGGTAGTTGGAGTCCCAGGCATTCCTCTTAAAGGGTCTGTGCACAAACTTACTCACCGATGGACTCACTTGCTCTGAGCTCTAGCACTGGGGCAGCAGTTTGTAAAAGCGCTAGGCACATACAGGGAGGAACTGAGTTGTCTGGCATGAAGGCAAGGGTTGGAGATGAACCCAAAAGACCCACACCAAAGCACACTGTCATAATTTAAATGCCAAAGGTCAAAATGAGAATCTTAAAAGGAGCTAGAGAAAAGCAGTTAGTTATTTACAAGGGAGCTCCTATAATACTATCAGTTGATTTCTCAACAGAAACTTTGCAGGCCAGAAGGGATTGGCAGGAAATATTCAAAGTAAATAAAAAGCAAGTGCCTACAACCAAGATTACTCTCCCCAGCAAAGCTGTTATTAAGAATTGAAGGACAGGGGCCGGCTGAGTGGCACATTGGTTAAGAGCTGGTTTTGGATGCCAGCGGCCCCGGTTCGGATCCCACATATGAGTGCCAGTGACACTGCCCTCCACAGCTAACAACAGCTCCACCTGGAACTGGGCTGTGCGAGCCCCAGCGACAGTGTAGGTTGCAGCCCCTGCTGCAGTGGGTTGCCATAGGCTACAGTGAATGGCAGGCAGCCAGCGTGAAGGCTGGCAGCCAGCATGAGCTGCCAATAGCCGTGGTGAGCGACATCCAGAGGCCAGCGACATCCAGAGGCCAGCGACCGATCCGCCTCATCTGGGGAGAGCGCAATGACAATACCAACATGGGCCAGTGAAGCAACATCCTCCACAACTAGACTGAAGAACAAAAAGACAGAAACTTGTCTGTTCCCCTCCCCCAATTCCCTAATTAAAAAAAAAAAAAAAAAGAATTGAAGGACAGAAGAGAGCTTTCCAGATAAGGAAAAGCTAAAGGAGTTCGTCACCACCAAACCAGTCTTATAAGGATTCTTAAAGGGACTTAAGATGACAAATAATAATAATAATAATAATAATAATAATAATAAATACAAAGAATAAAATTGCAATAACTACTTACCTATCAACAACTACTTTCAAAGTAAATGGAATAAATGCTCCATTCAAATGATGGCGTGCTGATATAAGAAAACAAGACCCTTACATATGCTGCCTACAAGAGACTCATACAGATCGAAAGACACATACAGGGTGAAAATAAACAGATGGAAAAAGAGATTTCATGAAAATGGAAAGAAAAAAAAAGCTGAGGTAGCAATACTTATACCAGACAACGTACACTTTAAAAGGCTGTAACAAAAGACAAAGAAGGACCCAGTTATCCTGATTCTGTGTAGTTATCCGAAGACACCCAAAACACTTCTTTGAAGGGACATGTACATCCTCATGTTCACTGCAATATTATTTACAGTAGCCTATATGGGGTATCTTGGCTATCCATCAGTGAATGAATGGATAAAGAAGTGTGACATATACACAGTGGGATATTACCAAACAATAAAAAGGAATGAAATCTCACCATCTGCAACAACATAAATGGATCTAGAGTGTATTGTGCTGAGTGGAATAGGTCAGACAGAGAAAGACAAATGCCATATGATTTCACTATATGTAGAATCTAACAAAGAAAATACATGAAAAAACAAAACAGAAACAAACTAATAGATACAGGGAATATTTTGAGGGTTGCTAGATGGAAGAAGGGTTGGGGGAATGGGTGAAAAAGGGGAAGTAATGAAGAAGTATAAAATGGTACTTACAAAAGAGTCATGGGGATGAAAAGTATAGTATAATGAATATAGTAAATAATATTGTAATAACTATGTATGGTGTCAAATGGGTATTAAATTTATCAGGGTGATCACTTCATAAATTATATAAATGTCTAATCATTCAGTTGTTCACCTGAAATTAGCATGATATTGTATGTCAACTAAAATTGTAATTGAAAAATAAAAAATTAATTTAAAAAAAGAAGATATATGAAAGGCTAATAAAAACATGCAAAGAAGTTCAATATTATGAGGCATCAGGGAAATAAATACCACTTAAGCTTAGACTGTCAAAAATAAAAAGACTGATGACACTAACATTGGTGAGGCTGTGGAGCAGCTAGAACCCTCTTCTTACACTACAGATGGGAGGATAAAATGGTACAATCAACTTGGAAAACTGTTTATCTTTTATAACATTAAATATACACATAACATACAGCTCAGCAATTCCACTCCAACTATTACCCAAAGAAATGAAAACATATGTCCATAAAAATGATTGCACAATAATGTTTCCAGAAACATATTCATAATTGCCCCAAACTGGAAACAATCCAAGTATCCATTAAGAGGAGAATGGATAAACAAATTGTGATAGATTAATACAATGGAATTGCACTCAGTAATAAAAGAATGAACTACTGATGCGTGTAAACTTGTGGATGGATTTCACAAACATGGTAAGTAAAAGAAACCATATCAAAAGGGCACATACAGAATAATTCCATTTATTTGATTTAAAGAACAAGCATAAGTAATGAATTGTGATAAATGTCTAAAGAGCAGTTGTCTTTGGTTGATAGGATTAGACTGGGAAAGTGAATAAGGAAACTTTTGGAATGATGTGGATGCTCTATAACTTTATTAGAATAATAGTTACATGGGTGTATACATTCATCAATTCTCATCAGATTGGACACTTAGATCTATGCATTTCACTGTATGTAAATTTCACCTCAATAAAAAGAAGTGGCTATTTCATAGTTTGATATTTATTTCAAAATTGAGTTTAAAATATAAAATTTATCAAACATTAATTATCAAACTAGTGTGAGATATCAATTAATTTGGAATATCAACTGACTAATAATATGAGATCTGTGATTCCAGAGTAAGAACAGACATTACAATCAGCATTAAAGTATTCCCATATTATTTAGCTTTTGTGTTTACAAGAAGTCACATGAAAAAGTTAATTCCTGGGCTGGCCGAGTGGCATGTTTGTTAAGAGTTGACTTGGGATGCCAGCTCTGAGCAGCAGGGACCCGGTTTGGATCCCACATGAGGGCCAGTGATGCTGTGCCCTCTACAGCTAAAATGGTGAACAACAGTGGTGTGAACTTTCGTGAGCTGCTGTGAGCCGCCATGAGAGGCTGTACAATGGCCGGGGAGCAACTGCCTCACCCAGGAAGGGAGCAATGATAATAACAACATGGGCTTGTGAAGCAACATCCTCCACAGCTAGATTGAAGAACAAAAGGACAGCAACTTGTCTGTTCCCCTTCCCCAATTCCCCAATGCTGTTCCCCTCCCCCAATTCCCCACTAAAATCTTTAAAAAAAAAAAAAAGTTAATTTCTGAAATGTTTTAAACTGACACATGTATATTTAACTATCCATGTTCTTTCTTCATTTTTTACTTTTTTTGGTAGCAGCATGGTTTATTAAGCTGTGCCTTAGTACATGCATTGGGGCTTTCCCATGGTGCTCTGAATGTAAAAAACCCAGATGTTCCTCCAGTTCTTTCCGAGCAATGACGCCAGGAAATTGAGAGCTAAGTGGATGTTGTAAACAAGCTCACCAACTGTCATCTTTCACGTGGCCAGCTGCCATTGCCATACATGGGACCTTCTTCATCTGGAACTTGATCACGGATTTCACTTCATTGACTTTGGCCACCATGTTCTCATTGTGGGTTAGCAAGAAAGGGAACTGTCCAGGCCTATTCAAGCCTGGGCGCAGGATGTGTGGGATCTGCATGATCAGAGGTTCTGAAGCCAAAAGGACGGTCATACTTGGCCAGCTTCTGACCCAGTTTCTCATTCTCGTTGAGTTTCTTCAGCTCCCTGATGTCTATGTGGGGAACATACATGGCCTTGATCTCATCACTGTGCTGTTGGTCTCCAGAACAGATGGAGAACTTGGGGTGGGGAGTGGATTTAAGCCTGATGGTGCCCGAGAAGTGTTTGTCCTTCTAAGGGTCATAGTTCTTCAAGCTCATGTGCAGCCCTACTTTCTCCAAACACTTCTTTCTGGTGCTTACGCTGGTTTCCATGCAGGACTTCCCACCCCGTCTCCTAGAAGGTGTCATGGGAGACTCCGCTGCTCATGTTGCCTCACCCCTCAAAAACTGGAAAAGAGCTCTTTCTTCATTCTTCTTACAATTTATTTATAAAAGATGCAATGTAGAATGTTTCCAGGTACTTTTTGTATTTCTTGCCAGAGCCTTTCTTAATGATAAGCTTTTTAATTAGGATAGAGGTGACATGAAAATTAAATTTAAGTGTAAGACCCAAAATTGTTTTCAAACATTATAGAAATACCTTAACACTCACCAGTAATTATAATTTTACTTTGACTATGATCATTTTAAATGTAAACCTAAATTATTAGTAAAGTTCCTAATTCTTCCTAAGATTTAAAAAATATATAATATTTAATTGTTCAGAGAAAGCACAGGATCCTTACTCTACATGCAGAAATTTCATTTTAGAAGATTAGATTCCATTTATATTTAATACATTTCCATGCACTGTGAAGCTAATGACAGGTCTGAGCCACAAAGATGATAGTCATGAGGAAAAGGGTTTACTTTCCCTTAAAATATAGAACACTGCATTTCTATGAGTCTACAGTATACCATTAGGGCCACCTCTATGCTCAAACTGTTGTGTCTTCAGTACATGAGATTAAAATGAGTGAAGTATCAGAAAATATACTGGAAAGTTGACTACAATCAACTTGGGAAGGTTATTGGAACTATGGAAAGACGCATTATCTCAGGGACTACCAGTATACAAGATTAAACTAGAAGAATAAATATAGCTTGGTTATTGAGGTGTTGTTGAGATAGACTAACAGAGTGTGGAATCTGGAAGACAGACAGATCCAGTGTTTGAAGACTGACCCTGACATTGGCCAGATAATCAACTTGGTTAAGCTATGTAATCTCTCTGAGCCTCATCCAATATGAGGGTAATAATGTAATACTATGTGGAAAAATTATAGGGGGAGATATATATATATATATATATATATATATATATATATAATGTTTAGGACAGTGAATGGCAATAGTAATTGCTCAAGAAATGTTTATTATTATCATCATCACTGCTATTATTGAAAACCAAAATGAAGGACTAAAAATCCTCATTTTAAATCAGTTAAGTTAAATGGCTTCAATATTTTCAGTGGGTGGATCAGTGGAGAAAAGTGCTTAGTTCATGTTTTTGAACAGCTTATTTCTTTTCATTTTTATGTCTAATTGGGCCATTTATTTAGAGCCATTCCTAGTTTACACATCTGAGTTTCCTTACGTCCCTACTCATAGGAATTTCCTCTTCCCACTCCACTCTCAAGAGTGAAGTTACCCTGAGTCCTGTACTCCATTAGGTGAACCACTGCTGCCCTTGGTTTTTCCCCCATTAGTCTTCTGGATTTCATGAAAAGGAAAACCTCATCCTTGCCTGAGCAATGAATGCCTGCACCACCCATCATTCATTATCCCACTCATGCCCATAGCCACTCACACTGTGATAAGCACAGCTTTTTGGAGATGTGGTCTTGACATCTCAAGTTACAAACTGGAATGTATTTGTCACAATCACTGGTAGGTTGTTTATTAATATCAATCTCACGGGTCGGCTGAGCGGCGCATTGGTTTAAGAACTGGCTTGGGATGCCAGCAGCCCCGGTTCGGATCCCACACATGAGGGCCAGTGACACTGTCCTCTACAGCTAACAACAGCTCCACCTGGAGCTGGCTGTGCGAGCCCTGGTGACGGAGTAGGCTTCAGCCAATGCTGCAGTGGCTGCCATAGGCTACAGTGAGTGGCTGGCAGCCAGCGTGAGCTGCCAATAGCTGTGGTGAGCGGCCGTCCACAGTCCGGCGACCGATCTGCCTCATCCGGGAAGAGTGCAATGACAATACCAACATGGGCCAGTGAAGCAACGTCCTCTGCAACTAGACTGAAGAACAAAAGGACAGTAACTTAGGCCGGCCGAGTGGCACACTGGTTAAGAGCTGGTTTGGGACCCCAGCGGCCCTGGTTCGGAGCCCACATATGAGTGCCAGTGACACTGCCTTCTACAGCTAACAGCTCCGCCTGGAGCTGGGCTGCAAGCCCCGGCCACAGTGTAGGCTGCAGCCACTGCTGCAGTGGGCAGCCATAGGCTGCAGTGAGTGGCCAGCAGCCAGCGTGAGCAGCTGGCTGCCAGCATGAGCTGTCAATAGCCGCGGTGAGTGACCATCCAGAGGCCGGCGACAGATCTGCCTCATCTGGGAAGAGCACAATGACAATACCAACATGGGCCAGTGAAGCAACGTCCTCTGCAACTAGACTGAAGAACAAAAAGAACACACAAAAACTTGTGTGTTCCCCTTCCCTGATTCCCCAATGCTGTTCCTGTCCCCCAATTCCGCAATAAAATCTTTAAAAAAAAAGGACAGCAACTTGTCTGTTCCCCTTCCCCAATAAAATCTTTAAACATCAAAAACATCAAGCTCATGTCTCATGTATAAGTATTATTATTGATAAACTAGAAATAATTTTCTTTAGCAAATTTAAGAATGAACCACCATAAATTTTCTTGAGAAAATAATTTCAAGTTTAAAACAATGTATTACATTTTGGGATAAATATCTCCTTTAAAAATGAAGAGTTAACTATTATTTTCCTATTTCATAGAAGTGAACTCTTTTTGACAGTACAAAAAATGGACTTCCCCTAAAGTATTATTTTATGACAGGTTATCTATCCTTCAGAATCTGGTATTAGAACCTTCTCTCTTTTGAATGAGAGACTCCTAGAGATCATAAAATAATTTACAAAAGACCACAAAAGGGCTCTGCTCTTTATCTCACTGCTTGCCAATGTTTAGCTTTGGCATACTTGTTTTCCTTAGCTTTCCTAGTCATAAAAGGAGGAGTATAAATCTCATAAAAAAATTATAGTAAGATATCTGAAATACTTGGAGATAAGGATTTGCCAGAAATGTTTCATATTTTCAACACTTAGCTGAATCTCAATTTTTTACCTTTAAAAAAGTAGAGTATATTTACCTATAATAATCAAAGGTCCAATTAAAAGAACCTGATTCTAGCAGACCCAAATGGAACCTACATTAATATTTCCCTGAGCTAACACTCATTCATTTTCAAAGATAACCTGATAACCACAGGATTTCAAAGCTATGAAAAATAATTGAAAATGGCAAATAATATGCCATCATTATTAGTATTATTCATATATTTTGACTTAATTTTAAATAAACAATGAGTTGCATTCGAAAAATAAACAATACTGAAAACATAAACAATACTAAATACTCTTCTTCCTTTTTTTTTTTTTTGGAGAGCAGTGTCACTGACCCTCATATGTGGGACCGGAACCGAACCGGGGCCGCTGGCTTCCCAAGCCAGCGCTTAACCACCGCGCCACTCAGCCGGCCCAATACTCTTCAATATTTACCTAATATTCATTCACTCTTCTGATAAATTATTTTTTTTAAATTTAGATATTAGATAAAGGGTAAACAGTTGCATTTTGAGATAAACATTTTGTGTTTATATTTTTAACAGATATTCAGTATTTATGAACAACTTATAAAATAGAGAATGGGTTTCCTAGCACATCAGTAAAAAGCAGAAAATTAACATAGAGGCAATTAAGAAGACAAATCTAATCTGAATTTTTTTGTGTTAAAAAAATACCTGTCAACTACAGAACAAACAGATAGGTTAAAGAAAAAGAATAATACAGCAGAAGCAAATGATCACAGAAATCCACCAAAATTTCCAAAAATTAAGAACACTTGCTGTTCTGCCTATTGTGGGGGCCATATGTGCCTGAAGGAATTCCCAAAGACAAGAATGGATTCTTTCACAACTTCTGATTCCATCCCTGTTTTAGGCCCACCTCAAGCAGCCTAAAGGTTCTATTAATCAATTAGCTGAGGTCAGTGCTGCACCCATAAAGACAGCACTGTAAGAAGAGAGGCTGGAGTACAGGGAACAAAGCTTATCTATTGCAGCGGAGGAGCTTTTCTTGTGAATATGCACATGGGTCATTGTTCCATTCTTGAAGAACCACATTAATCAATGTTCAGAGGCTGCACCTCCAAAATAGAGAGTTGGCTGTTCATCAGTGATTTATTACACAGTCCAATATGCATTTGACAAAAAACAAGTTGGTAGTTTGAGGCTGCGACTGAAAGTGGGGAGGGGTGTTGGAGTACGAAGGGTGCAAATGCAGGCACAAATCAGTTCCCTTCAGCACTCAGAAAAATACTTCTGCTGACAATTAGTTACAAACATCCATGCTTTCCATGTATTATTTTGATCAGCAGAATTAAGAAAATGCTGCTGCAAGGTCAAAACGGCCAAACCACCTCCCCCGAACTCATGATCACAATATCCTGCTAGGCAAACAGCCTGCACCCGGCTTGGCAGCCAAATGGATCATGCAAGACTAACCCAACTTACTGATACGAATGTAAGAGGGCACAAACCCCTGAGGGTAGATAGAAAATTTTTAGCCACAAAGCTTTTTATACTTTCCCTATAGAAACTTGTATCAACCACCTGCAGGTGCTGATGCCTCTCGTGAGCTCAGCCCAGCAGGTTAATAAACTTGCTCACTTGAACCATGGTGTCTCTCTTTTCCTCACTTTCATTTTGGCGCCGTAACCCAGGAGGGACAAGACTAGAAGCTTGCTGGATCGCCCCTTTATCCCCTTTGGGCTTGATCCACGCTCTGGTCCCCTTCTGAACCTGCCAGAGTGACACCCATAGGAGAATCTCTCAGTTCCATTGGTGACCCCCTGCAAACACCAATAGACATCTATACCTCCTCTCTGGATGAGTATGTGTACTCCATTCGGGTCTTCTGCTCTCTGTCTTGGCTCGTCAGACCAAGACCTAGCGTTAGGCCAGAAGACTCTCTCGGCCCTCGGGCTTCGGCCCTCTCAGACTGGGGACGCCCATTCTGGGAGAAGTTCCTCATTCCCTCCAGGGTAGAATACCTAGAGGGGGGGGGCGCCTTTTCTCCTTATTCTCCTTCTAGTGGGACCAGGTCCTCTCATCCTTCTATCACTCTTTTTCTTTCCGATGGGGGCCTCTTCCTCACTTCCCCCTAAGGGGACGCCTCTGGGCTGCCTCCTCCACAATTTGGACGCCCTCAGACTTTGGAGTGAGATCCGGCCCAAGCGATTAATTTTCTTTTGTAATACGTACGGGCTGGCCCCACTATAAATTGGATAATGGGTCTCAATGGCCCGAAAATGGGACCTTTGACTTCAACACCCTTAGGGACTTGGACAATTTCTGTCGTTGCAATGGAAAGTGGTCAGAGATTCCCTATGTTCAAGTCTTCTTTGCTCTCCATTCCCGTCCTTCCCTCTGTCAGTCCTGTTCCACCTTCCAAATCCTCCTTGCCCACTCAAAGCCCCCTTTTCTTCTGAGGATGACACCTCAGCCTTTGACCTGGCTGACCATTCCTCCCCTCCAGTACTCCCTCCATATGTTCCTCATTCTTTGCCCCCTCTCCTCCCATCACCCAAACCCTCTGACTCAGAAGCCTCTGGGCTCTCGGACTCAAGTCCCCAACAGGGTCCAGACTCTTCTATGGACCTTCCTTCTCCTCCCTTTACTCCGTTTCAAACACCCCAGGCTCCCCTTCTCCCCCTGAGGGAGGTTGCTGGAGCTGTCCCCTTTTCCATGTCCCCTTTTCCCTGTCCAATCTCTCTCAGATAGAGAAATGCCTGGGCTCCTTCTGATCCAACCCTGACAACTACATTAAGGAATTCAAATATCTCACCCAGTCCTGTGACCTTACCTGGCATGACCTTTACATTATCCTCTCCTCCACCTTCCTCCTAGAGGAGAAAAAGCGAGAACGGCTGGCTGCCCAGGGACATGCTGAGGAACTACATCAGAAGGACCCCCAAAAGCCCAATGGTGTGGCGGCTGCGCCCTGCAAGGAGCCAAATTGGGATTATCATCACAACAACCCAGAGAGGACACCAAAATCATATGGTTACCTGCCTCATTGCAGGCCTCCATAAGGCCGCTCACAAGGTGGTTAATTTCGAAAAAAATGAAGAAAATCACTCAACAGGACGGGGAGAATCCAGCCCAATTCTTATCTCGCCTCACAGAGGCCCTCCAAAAATATACCGGGGTAGACCCCTCATCTTGGGAGGGCGTTATCATCCTCAATACCCATTTTATCTCACAATCTGCCCCAGATATCCAGAAAAAAACTCGAAAAGGCTGAGGAGGGCCCTCAAACCCCTCAACAGGACCTTTTAGCTCTGGCCTTCAAGTCTTTAACAACAGAGATGAACAAACAAAAATCGAGAAGGCGCACAGAGATCAGGTCAAATACCAGCTACTGGCGGCGGCTATCAGGGGTTCCGACCACAAGGGAATTCCTAATAGGACACCAGAGTCCCCAGAAGACACCCCCTCGGCCTTGTTTCTAGTGCGGCAAAGAAGGCCACTGGGCACGAGCTTGCCCCAGTCCACTGCCCCCACCAGGGCCTTGTCCCTCCTATGGAAGCAGGGGACACTGGAAGGTTGACTGTCCTTTCCAGGGAAGAGGCGGTTCCCTTCCCTCTGCAGATGACGGGTCTCACCTCGCCCTGCCGAACTTACTTGGCCTCGCCGCTGAAGATTGACGGTGTCCAGGGCTCCCGGCCCCATGTCCATCACCACTTCGGAGCCCAGAGTAACATTTCTAGTGGCAGGTAAGCCAATCTCCTTTTGGATAGATACAGGGGCCACCTCTTCTGCCCTACCTGAATTTGCGGGCCCCACACTCCTCTCCCAAGTCTCTGTTGTGGGTGTTGACGGCCTAATATCTCAGCCTCTCTCAATCCCCTTACTATTATGCACCCTTTCTAACATTCTGTTTTCACACTCCTTCCTAATCCTTCCCCGGTGTCCCACTCCTCTACTAGGGAGGGACCTCCTTTCCAAGTTTAAGGCCTCCCTCTCCTTCCATCTCCCACACCCAGAGCCAGCCTTGCTCCTCCTTCTCAATCCCGCCATCTCCTCATCTCCTCTCCAATCTCCTCTGGCCCCTTCAGAGGTCAACCCCCTCGTTTGGGATACCTTGACTTCTGTCACCAAACACCATCCTCCCATAAGGATTCAGCTTTGCAGCCCCTCCAAATTCCCAATTCCTTGTCACGCCACAAATACAGTCCCACTATTCCCCATCCGAACAGGAACATCTCTTGGACCAAGGGGCCATCATCCCAGGAGATTGGCTCCTCTCCGTGGGTGATATACCTAACAGTCATTCATCAATCCTTCCACATCGGGTTCAAGCCTCTATACCATCTTTTAAGGCCTCTACTAACCCATCGACATTTTCCTACCCTTCTCTGCGAAATCACTGATACCTGCACTATCTGTTCCATTGTCTCCTCACAAGGGGCCATCTGGCCTCCATCCTTTCCCACACACCAGCTACGAGGACACCTCCCTGGAGTGGATCGGCAAATAGATTTCACACATATGCCTCCTGTCAAGAAAACAAGATATTAACTAACTATGGTAGATAGCTTTCCAGGGTTGGTAGAAGCCTTCCACATCACCTCGGAGAAGGCCTCTGAGGTCACCAAGGTCTTACTACACGACATTATTCCCTGTTTTGGCTACCACACTCCCTTCAGTCAGACAACGGCCCTGCCTTTGTTTCCCAAATAATCCAACAGGTATCTGAGGCTTTGAGCATCCAATGGAGGCTTCACATCCCCTACAGGCCACAGTCCTCAGGAAGAGTAGAGAAGCCAAACAGTATCATCAGAGCCCAACTAACCAAACTCAGTCTAGAGGTGAAGAGACCCTGGATTGACCTCTTGCCCATACCTCTCTCCCATCTTCATGCCAGCCCTCATGCCCCTACCTTTCTGAGCCCCTTCAAGCTTATGTAAGGTAGGCCTTTTCTGTTAGGAAACCTCCCTAACTAGACATCTCCCTTGGGCAACTACCTACCAATCCTAAATTTGATTAGACAACTTCTTAGGGAACATGCAGACCAGGCTCTCCCTTGGCCCCATGAAGGCCCCCACCCTGTTTCACTTTTTCCTGGGGAATGGGTATACTTCAAAACCCTTCACCCAACTGGCCTCCAACCAAAATGGACAGTGCCCTTTCAGTTCCTTCTCACAACTCCCACTGCTGCCAAGATCGTGGGTCATCCCTCTTGGTTCCAAATCTCTAGGCTAAGACAGGGATTGGGTCAGGGGACCCACGACCAGGTCCCAATCTAAAGGACCAGTGTCCTCCTGGGACCGACCGAAGTCCAACTCACCGTGATACAAGACTCATCCATATGAGCGATAACCCCTTCCCATGCCAGATCTTCTCAGGACCTTCCTGCTCACCCTGTCCCTGTACTG
This sequence comes from Aselliscus stoliczkanus, assembly GCA_033961575.1. Taxonomy (NCBI): domain Eukaryota; kingdom Metazoa; phylum Chordata; class Mammalia; order Chiroptera; family Hipposideridae; genus Aselliscus; species Aselliscus stoliczkanus. Next base: position 97,843,924 of record CM066729.1, on the reverse strand, counting down.
GGTGTCAGGGACCCTGTCCTGGCGACCTCCCCATTCCCATCTCTTATCAAATTTTAGAGGTACTGTCAACCATTCCCCTCAATCTCCGGTGCCAGGTCTTGGTCCATCTCTATACTACTCAACTGCAGGGCGAGTTTGACTATCCATGGGGGTCAATCAGCCACTTCATATACCCTTATGGGGAAGTCACCCAGCGACAAGGACCACACAACCTTATTCCCTCCTCCCAGTCGGATTCCTAGCCCTCCTCTCCCTTACCTCACCAAGGAGTGAAGGACTACCGGTCCGCTCTCTCCTCACTGCTACCCGGTTAGAACGATCCCTAAATCTTACTCAGGCCCTTCTTTATTGAGCCAACTCCTTGCTGGCCCCCAATTGCTGGGCTTGTCTCTCCCTGTCCTCCTCAGCCTGTACGGTGTTACCTATTCCACTAGCCATATCCCCCAGCCTAACAGCCCAGCTGGCCTTCACTGTCCAAAAAGGGGGCCACCTTCTTTGAGCGTGCCAACACCCTGCTGGGAAACTATCCCTCTTCCGCAGCTAACCGAGCCTCCCTTCTATTCCAGACCTATATTAACACTCTTAAATCCCGGTTCACGGTCCTGTTACCCTTAATACCCCTCTCATTTCTACTGCCCCCCTCTGCTTCACAAGTTCCAAAGGGTAAGTTCCCATAAGATAAATTCCACTGGACCAGTGTAATCTCACCATACCTATCCAACACCCCAATGACTGGGAAAATCGCCAGGTAAATTACCAGGTTTCTCCCGCGGCTCATGGCCTCTTTAAACAACCAGTACAGTTCACCACACCTCCAAAGGTACAGGTTCCCTCCTTAAATTGCTCATATCCCTCACTTACTTTCACCCCTTGGATATCCCCCACCTCACTCAAGTGCAGAAAGGCCTCCACAACCCACCTATCCCCCCTGGTAGGGGCTTCCTTCTCTTCCACCCCTAGTATTTGGAGGCTGAACCAGAGTCCGGCAGAAAATATCCTCCTCTTCACCTCTTTTCCATACACATATCTGCCTGCTTACTCAAAAAGGGAGTCGTCTTCCTATGCAGGACTCATACCTATCTCTGCCTACCCACCAACTGGACGGACACTTGCACCCTAGTTTATCTGACCCCCAGTGTGGACCTGGTACCCCCAGACCAACCACTCTATATTCCAAAGATATAACAAATGAGACAAAAGAGGGCAGTCCAAGTCATTCCACTGCTACCTGCTCTGGCAATAACCACAGGTGTGGGTCTTGGAGCAGGGGACCTAGGACCTCACTCACTTACTTTCAGGCTCTCTCTGAGGACCTCCAAAATTCCTTAGATGAGATAGCACACACCGTGGTCAATCTCCAGGACCAACTTGATTCATTGGCCGCTGTTACCCTACAAAATCGTAGGGGTCTAGACCTACTAACAGCTGAGAAAGGAGGACTCTGCCTGTTCCTTGATGAACAGTGCTGTTTCTATCTCAATCAATCTGGCTTAGAGATGCAGCAAAAATCTCAGGGACCATGCAAAAAAATCCGAGAAAGGCAAACTCAGTGGAGTTCCTGGTTAACAACAAATTGTGCCTCATGGCTTCTTCCTCTAATAGGGCCTTTACCATTCTTATTTCTGCTCTTAGCTTTTGGTCCCTTCCTGCTGTGCCTGCTCACATGCTTCTTATAGGACCGGCTATAGGCCTTCACCAATCAGACGGTCCAGCAGATAGATGCTCATGCTCAGAGATTACCAGCGTCTGACCAACAGCTCCAAACACGAACCCTATCCATCCAACACCCCTCCTCGGCAGGAAGTAGCTCCAGAAGAGAGAAGGATGACATCCCGCTCCCCTCATACCCTGTAATATCATCAAAGGCTGGAATGCAAGGTCAAAATGGCCAAACCCTCCTCCCCCGAACCCATGATCACCATATCCTGCTAGACAAGCAGCCTGCACCTAGTTTGGCAGCCAAATGGGTCATACAAGACTAACTGAACTCCCTAGGGATGGGGATGGAAGAGGGCACAAAACCCTGAGGGTAGATAGAAAATTTTTTTAGCCACAAAGCATTTTATACTTCCCCTAAATAAGCCTGCATCAACCACCTGCAGGTGCTGACGCCTCTCGTGGGCTCAGCCCAGCAGGTTAATAAACTTGCTCGCTTGAACCGTGGTGTCTCTCTTTTCCTCACTCCTGGAGAACATTTCAGCTGTGACTTTAAACTTCAAAAAAAAAAGATAAAAAGAAATCTAAAGGGGGCAGGGAAGGGGTGTAATCAATGAAAAAGGACTGTCTTGTTTTTCAGAATGGTTTAATCTTTTATAAATTAAATTCTTGCTTGTGAAACCTATTTTAAAAGGTTTTCATGTAAAAGAAAACCATATATATCCACTGCCTTATTAGGTGACACAAATTATAAACTCCAATATAAAATGAAACATAAATTTAAAAATAAGTCATGTTGCACTAATTGAATAGTCTCTTGTTTAATTGGGTGACCACAAACATGACCATATCAGTTTTAGAAAGCAACATTTTCCTGGTGGGGAGTGGCAGGAGTCATTTTTGTTTTGGCATTATCATCAAAAAAGTTCATTCAGTAACAGTTATTTGAGCAAAACACAGTGGCTGTGTTTTAATGGTTGTTTTAATCTTTGGAAACAAAAGCCATTTTTTAGAAATAACAATCACATATTTTAAAACCAAAATCTGGATACAGATTTTTTTGTTTCAGATGATCTATTTGGCCATAGGCGTGAATTTTTCTCAATTGGGACCCTCCTAGAAACTAAGGATTGTACACAGCAAAGGGAGCTGTGACAACTCCGTTCAGGCTGGACCTGTGCCTGGGCCTGTGGCTGCATCCCTGGTGCTGGCTGCTGTGCCAGCCACCAGAGTTCTAGTTGAAGACACCAGCTCTCCACAGATGAAACCAGGGGGGTTCAGCCCACGAGGAGGGCACTGACCAGCTTGCTATTTTGATGTAAATACTTAAAACAGTGCCCTAAAAACCCTAAAGCAGAAGTAAATGAAACTCAATTACCTGAAAATCTGAGGGGAAAAAAAAAAAATGGGGAAAGGCAGACTACATAGATTGGTAACTCCAATAAAATTTGCTAAAAATAAAATAAATAAATAAATATCACTGGGATGTTAAATATACAGTATGGTAAACATTGTCAATAATAGTGTAAAAACTATGTATGGTGTTGGATGGGTACTAGACTTATCAGGGGGATCGCTTCATAAATTATATACATGCTTAACTGCTACGCTGTACACTTGAAACTAACATAAAATAATATTGGATGTCAAAAATAAATAAATAAATAAGGATCATATTTTTGTCATATACTTAGGAGCAATCCTCAAAATTCCAAAGATGGGGGAAAAAATGAATGTTTAATGAATCCTGTTAGATAAAAGTAATTATTCATCACCATTCACATATCTTCCACTGCTCAAGACATCAAAACGTTCAGAGACTTAAGACTATAAGAAGCAGCTGCTTTGGGCCAATTATGTCCTGGGCTGTCAAGGTCCATAATACTCAAACATTTCCTTCTCCCTATTAAAACAGGGAAAATTATTCAAATAGGTATGTTGATTGTAGCAGGAATTTTAACTTGATTTAAAATAAAAGAATGTACCCAAAGAGGATTCTATTTTCTTTTGTTTGCGTTAGTTTCCTCAGCTGTAAAATGGGATAATAGTACTAAACAACAGGGTTGTTCTGGTAAGTGCCCAATAAATGTTACCATTTGTTTAAATTTTAAAATATGGGACAATGTAATCATTTCATCAAGGCTTTATAAATGCTTTCCAAGTCAATTTATTATATTTATCCATCTTGTATTCACATAGAAGGAAAGGTGGGGAGCATACTGGAGAAGAACTCCTAGGGATTAAATTACCTGCTAGGTACACCAGCGATTGCAACAATGAACGCATCTGCCTACACAAAAATAATTCTTAACTGACAACTTGATGGAGTCAGAATAGCAAAGGTAAGAAATTACAACAATACTGGTATGATTTACTCCTACTGTGTGTGCAGACGAGATGTACGCATATACACTCCCACATATACATTAGGCTCTGCTATCTAGAATCAGTAGACACATTTCTGTTAGGAAACAATTTGGTGTAGCTGCGAAAGTGACCAGTAGTTTATGCTTCTTATTTTATATCTTGAAGGTCTAGACTCTAGACTAATGATTTTTAAAACTTGGCTAGATCATAGAATAATCCAGGATCTTTTAAAAATTCCAAAGCCCTAGTCACACCTCAACCTAATTAATTCACAATCTCTGACAGGTGAACACAAGCATCAGTATTTTTAGAAGCCCTCCAGGTGATTTCTGGGTACAAAGAAGTCTGGGAACTATAAATGTATCAAATCAATTTTCCTGGGAGGTAACCTGGGAATAGCCCCTATGCATCTTTGTATATTCCCACTAGTAAGCATATTTGTCTTTTGATTAATTTTGTTCATCAGTTCACTTTGTAGAACTTAAAAAATGTTCAATTAAAATCTTAAATTAATGAATACCATCTGAGTGAGAACTCGTATGGTGCAACTGTGTTCATTTGAAAGCAGCCTGAAAAGCCTAGGACACATTTTTAAAGGGCTATCATTGTATTGCTTTTAATTTTTTTTTTTAAAGCCAGTCAAATTTAGCAGTGGGGGTCTTTTAAATTTTTATAGTCCACTATAACATTAATTTAAAGCTGACACGTTTTTAGAACAAATGTGTAAAAGGAATCAACATTTATAAGGCCATTCTTAAAATTTTTAAAGTTCAATATCACTAATACATCCTAATCCTTGAGTGGAAACAAAAAGATGATATAACAAGGAAGAGGCATTCAGATTTTTGACTTGGATATACCAAATGCTTGTTAATGTACAACTTATATAGTGAATGGTAGAATGCATATGTGACATATTACAGTTAGTAAAAAAAAAAAAATACAAAAAAAAAAGATAGTGCTCATTTTATACGAAATAAATAAATAAATAAATCCCAAAGTGATTTTTCTGTTTTTTAAAAAATAAATGTCACTCATGTTTTTAAACCAAAGGCTGTAGTGGGCACAGCCTGGGTACTGGCAGGGAAAGAGAATAGGAAGTCCGGAGGCACCAACAGTGTAGCATGCCAAAAAAAATCCAGGCATTATCTGTGAGCCAGCACATTTGTTCTTCTCTCTCACTTTCATTTGATTTAATCCCAATGTTTTGTGCCAGGACTTGTATGCCAATGTTCATCAAATTCTGGAGCCTTAAAATAGTAAGCATCCTTTTGACCTATGTTGATCGTAGAATAAACACTATTCTTTTTTTCTTCCCCCTTCTTTTTTAATGGTAAAGCAATTCGATGCTGAGGAACAACTTACATAGATGAAGACATTTTCTGACGATGGAAATCCCAGCTCCTGTAAAACTGTCATGCTCTGTGACTTCATATACCTGGCAGCCATTAAATTTGTGGGTACCTTTACTTGCAAAGGACTCAAACTATAAGAACCTTATTAAGTAACTTATAGAACTGATTGTTATTTAATGGTAATATGTTTTAAAATCCTGGTAAATAGCTATTTCTGGACTATTCAATATTCAAAAGAAGGATGCAAGGTTATGCCACACTAAAGATAGCAGATTTTGGTTCTTCTAGTTTACATACTCCTATTTTAGTGTTAGACAATATCTAGGAACACAGAGAACTGGGGATGTTTACTCTCCAAACATAAATTTTCTCAACTATAACTATGGCTTTGTTACAAACAAACAAAAAAGACATGATTTAAAAATAAAGATCTTATATTCAAAAGTTTATATTAGGGCCGGCTGAGTGGTGCAGTGGTTGGGCACTGGTTTGGGAGGCCAGCGGCCCCGGTTCGGGTCCCACATATGAGGGCCAGTGACACTGCCCTCAAAAAAAATAAAAAATAAAAATAAAATAAAATAAAATAAAATAAAGCTTATATTAAATATTATACTTTCATTTAAATAGTAAAAGAAATGCAAATGATTGCATATATTTACAGATTTTTGATCACTATTTCTCTTCTTTTTCTGGCTATTTATTACAAACAGTCATTGTTTATTTAAAAATAACATCATATAGAAAAACACATTCTATAGAACAAAAGCAACCTCTAAAAGTTTGTCAATATGCTAGGTTAGCAGTGGAAATTTAGACAATGAGATAAATGTATATAATTATGAATTGGGTTATGAAATGAAATTGCTTTCAACAGCATTGCTGTTGCTTTAGGACTTCTTGTCTGCACACACAGTTTGGAGCTCTGCAGTTGCTCTCTGGGTACCAGGCAGGCAAGCCTTAGGGACTCTGGATGTGTGAGGCTATTATTTCTGGGCTTTGGCAGTAAGAAATATGATCTGTGCCGCAGGAAAATCGCTGAAACCAGAAGACTTGCTAATTTAAGGTCTCAACCAAAGGGAAAAAGAAAGTTCAGTTATGCATAATTGCACTTCTCTAAGATAGAATCAATACCAACATATTAACAAGTAGTTGTTAAATTAATATTTAACATGGTTCACCAAGGAAATTCTTAATAAATTTAAGAATATTTCATAATTTCTACTATTTTTCAATATCATAAACATAGAATGTAAACTAGAAAATAACTGCTAAATATTTAATTCTCAAAAATATATGTATTGATTAGTGGGTCTTAAATTATATCAAATAATCAGAATAATTTGGTAGGCCTAAGAATATAAGCTTTAAAGTTCTTAAACTAGATCTGACAGAAGAACTTGCATGGTATTCTTAACAAAAATGTTGGCTGCCTAATTAACTAAAACATGATATTAATAAATGCATTCATGTTTTAAAATTCAATCTGAAACATTTTTTTAAATTTTCCTGGATTTAGTTACACAAAAACAACAGTTTCAGGAATAACAGTTTCTATTCTTTTTATCTTCACCTATATATACTTGCTTAAAAAACGAGGATATGTCAACGAATGTTTAAGCATGCAAACATTCACCTGTGATTTTTGAGTGCTAAAAATGAAATGTCTCCAAACTGATTTTTATATTATCTTTTAAAACAAAAATATATATATTATTTGAGTTAGAAAGTATGTTACCTAATTTCCAACATAAAACAAAAATGTTATCTTTTTCCTCCAACATAAATCTCATGTTCTGTGGAACGAAGAGAAAGTGGAAAAAAAATACTTGTATTAATTTGACAGAAATTACAAAAAGAAGAAAACAGTAAAATAGAAAATGAAATATAACACCTTTATTCATCTCATCTGTCTCTTTCCCATTATCTATCCATGGAGACATTAACAGCCTCACTACAGAAAGAGGAATTGCTTGTTCATTTATTGTGAGAATCTTTTTCAGATAAGTGGCAATTTGCATTCTCATGAGGAGTGTATGGCAATGTCTCATCTGGTCGAATGCAGTATGCAATTTTGCACACAATGTCATGCTGACCTGAAGTAACTAGGATATATTGCTTGCATAAGAAATATAATGGGCAGGGAAAATATCCACATTCATGTCTTGCAGCCCACGATTTCATTAGGCCATGACAATCAAGAACACAGCGGATTCCACACCTGCAAATATTAGGAAGTTAATTAACCAATGAAATATCATCTGGGATTTTCATTCAGCCAAAAAAAAAAAAAAAAAAAGAATGTAAAGTTCACACAGATGAGAGACAGCAAAAGTTTTACACAACTCTTCAACATGTACAAAGAAAAAGATTTAATAATGAATGGGAGAATGCCTTAAAGAAATTTTACTTTAAAATATAGTAAATACAAAAGAGAAGTAATGCAAAATATTAAAACTTACTAATTACAGGTAATTTCTGGTATCCAGTACGGATTTTTTTTTAAATAATGCCATTTATTTTAAAATGTTCTTTAAATTGTCAGAAAGCTTTTAAAATTACTTTCGACTAAAATCGAGAGGGAAATTTGATTACAATGGGAGCAATGTATCTTTCTCTAACAGCAATGATTTAAATCTGTGAAAAGTGAAGCCTGACAGACATAAATTGGCTCCTGTCTTTTGATATTTAGAAGATGCATTAGCTCTCTTTTCTTGACAGAATGCAGTCTTCCATAGGTAGATTAGACTCCATCAAATGTCTACACTAATAACTTTTGTGATTGCCCATTTTTCCATTACAGTGGCCACTTTTCCCATTGTTTTCTTTCTGTCATTTAGAACGGGAGTGGGGGGGATGGTTTTCATGAAATGTAAGAGTCCTTTATAGTTCTCTCCAGAAAATTACATTTTATGTTCTTATACCGGATTCCAGATCCATCTCAAATTCTAGAATCCAAGTTAAACAGCAACCTAAACGGCAGTAAAGCTCAGGCATTCACTTAGTCCTACTAATCCATGGCGACTTAATATTTGAAAATCTTTGATGACTTTCAAAGCTACTGTATGGGTAAAATATTTTCTGTGCTCTATGAAATATTTAGAATTCTATAAAAAGCCTTATGGAATTAAGTGAACTAAAATGTTTACTAACACTTTTAATATGCAGTAAAGCAGAAGTGTATTTAAGTATGCAAATCATGTTTGAAATCAAAGTATAATTCTAAGTCAAAAACTTCTCTTATCCATACTATCTCCACACAGAATAAATCCCTTTCAAACTTTCAAAGATTAGGTGATAGAGACTTCTAGACTGTAAACTGATTTATTTTGCCTTCTCCTTTGCTGGTTGAGGACACAAAGGATAACTTGTTATGAAACAATATTTTAATTTTATGTTTTCTTAGGTAGGCAAACTAATACAAGACTTCTGTTGAAGGGAAAATATTAAAAATTTATTTATTGTTAAAGGCACAATTTCTCACATTTTCCTAATATTCCAAGCTTCAGAGTTTCATTTTACCTGTAGTTAATTTTCTTTTACTTCTAAGTCACAGAAAAATGTCATTATGGTCAAGTAGGTAAAGTTTTAAAAATTGCTTGTTTATATATTCAGGGTTCAAGAATTACTTTATAAGGAAAAGGTAGCCATAATTTAATGTGGTAAAGAGAACTAGAACTCTCTTCAAATATATACAAATAATTAAAATCATAAATATAATTAAAGTTTGCAACTTTTTATTACTATAATCCTCAATGAAGAACATTCTTTTAAATCCTTTTTTCTAACTTCAAATGCCATATACACCATAAATATTATGATTTTCAATTTGGCCAACAGAAAGTATTAGCTACTGAACAATTAAATACTTTTTCCATATTTAGTCTAATTTACTTTTGGAAGCTTTGTCCCATAACATACCCATGCCCAACACCTGCTTTCTAGCTTAACTTCAAAGGCATATTTCATATAAAAGCATCTGAGAGGAGGAGAAAAAACTGACACCACACTTGTTTTAGGCTCCATTAAAAAAATATGTATAAAGTAAGCAAATTTTGATTTAGTTCTTTAAGGATACTTCAGAGGATCGTTGTATGAAGTAACAGTGATTCCATATGAAGCACCTATAACAGGGCCTGGCACAGAGTACTCAATATATATTGGGTGATGTGAGTATAATTTTATTTTTTAGATGACTGTAATTATTTTTACCAGTGGGCATGTATAGTATTTAGACATATACACATATATATGTGCTTGTGTGTATATGTATATCTCAAACCAAATGAATCAGTTCAGTAGGTTTACATTCACTTTCTAAAAATTCATAAGTGCTGATATTAGTAATAGCAATACTGAATGGAACATATCATTTTTTTTTAACTTTTATGAACTATGAGACTAACTGATTTTAAATATTCACTCAGCTTATTACACTGAGACCAATTTTTAATTCTTTCTCTGATTCCTACAACTATCCCTGGGAAAATTGTAACTGGGTTAAAAAAAAAAAAATTCCCAACCATCAATATCTCATTCTCCACCCAAACTATATTTAGTACATCTGCTAGGAATTGGGGCTGGATAAATAAGCTCTCAAAGTAGCTCAGAATGACATGCTCTTAGTAAATGATGGAACAAGCTGGAAAATAATCATCCAAGAGAACTCAAACACTATGGGCTTATGTTTGTACTTATTCACACAAATACACAGACCCACAGGCATATACACAACACTCATACATATTATTGCTTCCTTCATATTAAAATTCAGCAAAATAATGCACCCCAACAATTGGTAGAATTTCTATTTTATGTAAATATAGTTATCATTATTCATTCAATAATTCATTCTCTCAATTATTGAACTAATAAAAATAGCCCTCTAATATAACAGTATCTGTGTCTCAAGTTTGTTTTGAAATAGGTCCAATCCCATTCTTTTCAACTGAGATATCACTTATTATGGTACAAACAATAGTCATTTTTACCTGTGGTCTTATATCTACATGATATTTTCAGTTGCTTCTGCCAATATATAAAAGTAATTAAATTGTAAGGAAGATGCAGCAAGAAAAATATATTTTTCTGTTTAAACTGAAAATACTAAATTATGAGAAATTAAACTTTGTCATTAATTATGAATTGACTCCGGTACTTCTTCCTTTGCTGCTCTAAGAGGCTATTATCATTATTTCCCCTGAAAATGACTAGGTAGCCACAACACAAACCCTTTGGTTTCTGTCTTCACACACTATACTTCTGGAATCCAAATAGCATTGGCATTTTCAAACTCCAGAAAGAGGGAGAGAAACAGGGGGGAGGGAGCGAGAAATGGGGAGGGGCAGGGGGCAAGGAGAAGGGAGAGAGATATATAAAGATATCTCTCAAACATTAAAACTTGTTAGAAAACACTAAACAAAATGACAGCTGAGTATACCTTGGGGAGGGGGAGATGTCTACAGAGGGTGTCAAAAAAATGTATACACATATTAAGAAAGGAAAAAACTGTATTAAAATTGTAATACCCAATATATATTGATAACAAAAGATGAATACAAGTCATGTTCAACTTCTGCAATTATAAGTGGTGCTCAAAGTAGTTACCATCAGTATAATTTTAATAGTTGTTTTGCTTTCTTAAAATGTGCGTACATTTTTTGGCATCCTCTGTGTGTATGTGTAATAATGGAGTATGTATCATGAAAAATACACTATACTTCACACTTAAGTGTGTTTTGATATTCACAATAAACCTTTAGATGAAGGGACCCAACCTTGATGAAGTAAGGTAACTTGCCAAAACTCACACAAATCAGGAAGTGTTGGACGCAGGTTTTGGATCTGAGAATGTCTGACTAACATCAAAGCCAACGCTTTTACAACTACAATAGATCGCCTCCTACAGCTGAGGACCTGACTGACAAGACTAGGTATGACAGCAGAAGTATTTCATCCCTTTAATTAGAATCATGTTGACTAGAATTATGTATTAGAATAATCCAAATCAAAGTATAAGAACTGTAGAAATGTGGAGAGGAGGGTTTGTATTGGTTTGGTTTTTCTTGTTTGTATTTTGTTTTATATGTAGATCATGTAGGTAGCATTCACAAGAACATTCTTATTACCGAATCCTCAAGTTCTCCTGGCCATATTAGGTTTGCTCTGACAATCATTGTAAACAGACCAGCTGTGCAACCTCTCTCATAAAATCATTCCTAATTCACAGGGAGTCATTTGGCCTAAACTCCTCTCTCCCGCCTTCTTTAAAAAGCATATGTCACAGCTGCATTTCAACTAGGCTCAAGTAGGGCCTCATCTGTGAGCCATCTCAGTGGACAGCTAACACTCTGAAGTGCACACAAAATGGGACCGATAGTGCCTTACTGTTAATTAAAACCATCCCCAAAGCCACTGACTTGGCCTTTATGATGCTGCTTTTCTCCATGTTTGCAGAGTCAAGTCAACACATCTGCACCTGTAGGTTGGCTCACGATGAATCAAATGTGAAAACTGAAGTGATCCTTGAAAAAACAAGAGGCTTGGACTCCTTTTTCCTAACGGAAGCCATTCTCCTGGACCAAGGGTGTATGTGCACCTTCAGTCCAATATGTGGAACATCACTTTTATTGCTAACAAAGGAATGTTTGATGTTCTCATACCTTAAAGCAACTGTTCTCAAATGATTTGGTGTTAGGAGCCTTTTGCCATCTTAAAAAATTATCGAGGACACTTAAAGTGCTTCTATTTATGAGAACTGTACCCATGACACAATTATTTTAGATACTGAAATGGAGAGAAATTTGAAATATTGATTAATTAACTTTAAAGTAAAAATAACCCTATTATATGTCTGCCTGACATTTTCATGAAAAAATAACTATATTTTTCAGACAAATAAACTGTGTGAAGAACATTGTTTCATATTTTTGCAGATTTTCTAAAAATGTCTGCATTAATGAGAAGATAACTGTATTCTTCTACCTATGTCTGCATTCAATCTTTTGCTATATATTATCTTTTAAACGTCTGAACAAAATTCAGCCTCACAAGGACATCTAGTTGGGAATGCGAAGAGTATTTTGATGGCATTTTCACACAATTGTCAATGTTCATCTTTCATACTACACCAACATTCAACTCGCAGTAGTTTCTTAAATGAAGTGGCAATGTGAAATTTGAAACATCAGTGAATTATTTGTAATCTTTTATATTAAAATTCATCATTTTATCTGGAAGTTTGAATGGATCTTTTACCCATGCATGATTCTGATCTTGTGGATTCCCTGATGGAATCTCTAGACACCATGAAAATCACTAATAGGGAAAATAAAACAAAACAAAAAACTGAAAAGAGTATGAATGAATGAATCCTGCATAGTGACAGAGGAAGATGCATTAATTGTATAAAGAACTTTATAAAAGTGTTCAAGATTTTGGCTGGCTTGCACTAGCATTATATGTAGTTAACGTTGTAAACTAGAAAAGAGTCCTGTCTTGGAGGGAGAGCCTCCCAAACTTGGGTTAGAGAGTACAGTCAGATGGACTATAACCTCCATTTACTCCCTTGGCCAGAATGACCGTTTGAAGTGAACCAACTACATACATAACTGTATGTGTTAGTCCTGGATATATTGACACACAAAGGATGACAATTCACAGATAGAAGGAAAAAAATGATATGGTGAGCCATAACAGTCTGATAAAATTCATGATGTTCTCCAGCTCTTATTCCTTCACTTCTGGAGAATATTCATGACGAGTTTGACAGTTAAGTTTATGGTCAGTAGAAATAATCTCAGGTCTCAACAGAGTGCTTTTATTTCATGACTTGTATTACCAGGAGGAAAACTTGGTAATAAAAAACAATGAGAAGAAGGAAATCTAAATTTTAAATCTTAGTAGTAAAAGCTTTTTTAAAAAAAGTGAACAACTCCCTTCAGTTAAAATAAATAACAATAAATGTACCTAAACACGAAACAATATGGAGGTTCCTCAAAAAATTAAAAACAGAACTATTATATGACCAAGCAATACCACTCCACTACTGGGTATTTATCCAAAGAAATCCAGGACACTAATTCGAAAAAATATATGCACCCTTATGTTCACCACAGCATTATTTACAATGGCCAAGGTATGGAAGCCACCTAAATGTACATCAATAGGCAAATGGATACAGAAGAGATGATATATATATATATATATATATATATATATATATATATATATATAATGGAATGTTACTCAGCCATAAAAAATATAATAAATCTTATCATTTGTAACAACATGGATGGACCTAGAGGGTATTGTGCTAAGTCAAATCAGTCAGACACAGAAAGACAAATACCACATAACTTCACTCATATGTGGAATCTAAAATAAATAAATAAATAAAGGAACAACAAAACAGAAACAAATTCATAGATACAGAGAACAAACTGATAGTTGCTTATTTGGGGAATGGGGTGGCTGGGAAAGGGATTAAGAAGTACAAATTAGGGGCCGGACAAGTGGCGCGGTGGTTAAGAGCTGGCTTGGGATGCCAGCGGCCCCGGTTCAGATCCCACATATGAGTGCCAGTGACACTGCCCTCTTAAAAAAAAAAAAAAAAAAAGAAGTACAAATTAGTAGTTATAAAAAAGTCTTGAGGATATAAAGTACAGCATAGGGAACACAGTCAATAATATTGTAATAACTGGGCCGGCCAAGTGGCGTGGTTAAGAGCTGGCTTTGGACACCAGCAGTCCTGGTTCAGATCCCACATATGAAGGCCAGTTTTGAGGACACTGCCCTCAAAAAATAAAAATAAAAAATAAATAAATAAAAATATTGTAATAACTATGTATAGTGCCTACCAGCAAGAAGACTAGATTTACCACAAGGGATCATTCTGTAAATTATATAAATGTCTAACTACTTTGCTGTACACCTGAAACTAACATAATATTAAATGTTAACTGTAATTGAAAATTTTTTTTCAATAAATTTCTAAGCACTTTGACTTTGTTTCATAAAGATGCTTGCCACTCACAGAAAGTGCCATTTACTAAAAATATAATGAAACAAGAGATTATGAAATAGTAAATTGTATACAAACTGAAATTGTTTAAAACTTTATTTAAAATTTGATAACTAATTTAAGCTGGCTTGCATCAACTAAAGAGTATATCAGCAAAGAAAGATATTTATAACTAAATTCATACTCAACCTAAATCAGTTTCTAGCACATTGCTCCTTTAATTATGACAGCATGCTGCAACTATTATAAAATTAAGAATGCTCTTACTCAATTTACTTGCATGTAATTATACTGTAAACCTGATTTTACGAACATAACCTACCATCAAGAAAACTGGCTATTTCCTACTATACCTGGTGACCAGAGGGTGTAATTCCCAAACTAAGGTAATTCCTAAACATCAATGTTCTTTCAGAGACTTGAGCTATGTAGTAAATATGCTATTTGGCAAAACACAGGGTTTTGGAGTGATGACTCACAGGTCCTGGAGATTACCAATAAGAAGGAGTAGCGACTTAAATTGAACGTATGAAAAGCTGGTTATGAGGAGAAAAATTACCGTATTTGGTACTAATTGTGGTTCTTTTTCCTTTACCATTTTCTGAGCTCATTAGAAGTCCATGCTGTGAGAATGAATCTCTCCCCTTTGGAAAGACAAGACACTACTGCAACCCTTACGCCATTAGTGAAGTGAACCTTAGCTTTCCACTATACCGAGCTGTTACAGGCATGGAAAGTATACACTGGAGCAGTTGTTAAGACAGTTTTTATTCCATGGATAAAAAGCATGCATAAGCTGTATTGAACATTAAATTAAACTGCACTCTACAGCTTGCTAAAATTCTTCACATAGACTCGTTTGATGAGCCTTCAACATACAATAAAAATGTAAAATGCATTCTATGCCCTACTTTAAAAAGTCACTTTTAGAGTTTTACTGCAAATGAGCTTCAGAAACTATTAGAATAAGCTAAATATATGAACATGAAGCTTAAAATAATGTAAAGATATCTTTTAAATACAAAAACTGTTTCATTCACACGTATACAGATGGTAAGGCAGAAAGAAAATCTGATGATGATCCATGCTTCTCCTAATAATGGTGACTTATACAGCACTGTATTTCTGGGCAGGAAAACAGTATTGAGTGTGAGTATCTCTATTTATTAAGAGTTCACTAATGCACTGTGAGAGTCAAACTCCAGTTGGCCCCAGGTATATTAAAAATACAGAATACATTCTTCTTTAAACAGAAAGCTACATTTTACATTAAACTTTGAAATGAGAAAATAGGAGTGAATATATATATATATATATATGTATATATAAAATAATTTCCATATTCACAGGAAGGGCTAAGTTATAAGTTTTATGTTGTATACGGCCATCTATTTACTTGTTTGAGAAAGGAAAATGTAGCTAATATGAGTCCTGTACTGTTACAGGATGAGAGTCTTGCTCAAGAGCTGCAAGAACAAAGGTGATTCCTCTGGAGGATAAGTGGTAGATAAATTAAATCCAATGAAGTGCTTTAAGAATAACAAACAGCTTTTCTCTAATTACATGCTCACCAAGAAACCTTATAATTTGATTTCCTGGCAGCAAAATAATTTATTTGTGGTTGTGAATATTCTGGTCTCATACTAACTTCAATACGTCAATGACAATTAATAAATTCCTATTCTCATTTCCCTTTCTCTTTTGAAAGAAGATATTCACTTGATATTTATATCGATGATACATAAAGGATAAAAAAAATTACAAGGGAAATAACATAGGAAATAAAACAATTGCATTTTTTTTTTTTTCCTGAGGGCAGTGTCACTGGCCCTCGTATGTGGGGCCCGAACCAGGGCTGCTGGTTTCCAAACCCAGCGTTAACCCACCGCGCCACTTGGCCGGCTCAACAATTGCATTTTTATACCACCAATATATTTTGGTAAATAGTTATTTAACTTTAATATCACAAATTATGCAATTAAAATGATTTATAAGATCATTTTAATAACTGTCAATATTTATTGCTGATTATTAAGGATTCTAAACTGATTTTAATACTTCTAACTATAAAAAAATAATGCCACAATAAAGAAATAAAATTGTTTTTTTATTTTTATTTTTTTTACCCAGCTATGCTGTCCAAAACCTTCCCCCACTCCCTCATCTCCACTCCCTCCCAGCCAGCAACCATCAGTTTTTCCATATGACGTCAATCTTCTTAAATTACTGAGCCTTGTTTTGTGGCCTAACATGATCTATCTTGGAAAATGTCCCATGTGCACTTGAGAAGAATGTATATTGTTTTTTTGCAGGGTGAAATGCTCCAAAAATACCAACGAAGTCCAGCTGGTCTAAAGTGTCATTTAAGGCCCCTCTTTCTGTGTTGATTTTCTGTCTAAAGGGTCTGACCATTGGTGACAATGGGTTGTTGAAGTCCCCTACTATGATAGTGTTACTGTTGATCTCTGTCTTTATGTCTGTCAAAATCTGTTATATGTAATTAGGAGTTCCTATGTTGGGTGCATAGATGTTTATTAGGGTTATAGTGCCCTTCTTTGTCTTTTATTGCAGTCATTTTAAAGTCTGTTTCATCCAAAATAAGTATAGGTACTCCAGCTTTTTTTTTTTTCTCATTTCCATTTGCCTGAAATATCTTATTCCATCTGTAAACAGTATATACATGTGTCTTATTTTCTTATCCACTCAGCCACTCTCTGTCTGTCTTTTGATTGGAGCATTTAGACCATTCACATTTAAAATGATTATTGGTAGGTGCATATGTATTGCCATTTTGTTATTTGTATTCCTGATCTCCCTGGGTTAGCTTGTTTACCCCTTCCTTTTCTTTAAAAAAATCCTTTTAACATTTCTTGCAATGCTGGCTTGGTGGTAATGAATTCCTTAAGCTTATTCTTTTCTGAGAAGCTCTTTATTTCTCCTTCAATTTTAAGTGGTAGCCATGCTGGGTAGAGCAATCTTGGTTGTAGGCCTTTATTTTGTGTCACTTTGAATATCTCCTGCCACTCCCTTCTGGCCTGCAGAGTTTCTGTAGACAAGTCAGCTGTTAATCTAACAGGAGTTCCTTTGTATGTAACCTACTGTCTTTCTCTTGCTGCCTCTAGGATTCTTTCTCTGTCTTTAACCTTTGCCATTTTAACTATGATGTGTCTTGGTGTGGACCTATTTGGGTTCAGCTTGTTTGGAACCCTCTGCACTTCCTGGGCATGTATGTTGATTTCCTTCACCAGGGTAGGGAAGTTTTCAGTCATTATTTTTTCAAATACATTCTCGACCCCTTGCTTCTTCTCTTCTCCTTCTGGTATTCCTATGAGTCAAAGGTGGTTGCGCTGCATCTTGTCCCATAGGGCTCTTAAACTATTTTCATTGTTTTTTATTCTTTGGTCTTTTTGTTGTTCCAACTGGGTGAGTTCTGCTATTTTGTCTTTCAAATCGCTGGTCCACTCCTCTGCTTCATCTACTCTACTGGTGATGCCTTCGAGTGTGTTCTTCATTTCAGTTATTGTATTCTTTAGTTCTAACTGGTTGTTTTTTATGATTTCTCTATCCTTCCTTAGGTCCTCACTAAGTTTGTTAAACATTCTTATGAGCAGTGTTCTAAACTCTGTCTCTGAAAGGTTGGATCCCTCTGTTTCATTTAGTTCCATTTCTAGAGGTTTCTTCTGATCTTTTACTTGTGACATGTTTCTTTGTTTCCGCAATCTGGCTGTCACTCTGTGATTGCTTTGATGTATTAGATAGATCACCAGGAGAGCCCTGGTTGGATCAGGCAGGCACACAGCTCACAGCCCAACACTCCCAGGAAAACTCCCAGTCTCAGCCTGTCCCAATCAACCACTCGAAGATCAGGCCGAGCAGCCCGACAACCAATCACCAGCCTGGCAACTCTGCGAGTGCAGTGCGGAGAGCCGGGACCAAGGTGGCTTGCGCACTCACACGTATCAGTGAACAGCCTATTGGAGCCTGAGCATGCCCACCAGGCGTTTCCCTGGCAACACAGCACAAGCCGAGTGGAGGGTGGGGATCCGAGGCAGCTCTCGCACTCCCGGGTCTCAGTGAGCAGCCTGTTGGAGCCGGAGGTCATCCGCCCTGCGTTTCCCTGGCAATACAGTATAAGCCAGGCAGAGGGTGGGTATCTAAGGCCGCATGCGCGCGCGCACGCACAGACGCATTTCTGCGCCAATTCCCCCAGACCAATGAGGTTCCGGACCTGACCCTCTGTGGGAGGGCCCAAGCCCGACAAAATGGCACCCTCCCTACACCACTCGCATGCCGGCTCCACACCAAGGGAACAATAGTCCAAAAACCTCCAGCCTTTGCACCAAAGGTGCTTAGTTCAGTCCGTCCCTGCAGGCTCTTCAGCCCGGCTCACAGAGCTACTCCCTCCACCAGGAACCAGGTAAGTGCTCACCGGCGAGCAAGCCTATGCACCGGCCCCACTGATTCTCTAGCCTCTCTTAGCCTCACCAAGCTGAGCAAAGAGAGTCCTCATTAATTTACAGCCGGCCATCTTAGAACTCCTCTTCCCGGCAAAGGAACTCTGGGCTGGTGAGCTTGGTGTGTGGCCGGAGGGTCTCTCCCCCAACCGGAGAAGCCTCCTCGCAGCTGGGGCTTCCCTCACAGGGTTCGCTCTCTCTCGTCTCCCCCCATCCTACCAGACCCGATGTGTCCTCCTCTTTAAGTTCTTCGTTTATTGGTTCGGTTCCTCCAGTGTTCCGGGGACCTCCAGGATTGAATGCTGCATAATTTGTTTGTAATTTTGGTTTGATCCTGGGAGGTAGAATACTCCTGAGCCCTAATATTATACTTCTTAATAATAACTTCTTTATTTTGAATGAGAGAACAAATGTGTAAATTTGCACCTCAAAACGCATGTTCTTCAACACATAAGAGAATGAATGTACCATATGATCTGGCAATTGTATATTTGGGTATTTAGCCAAAGAAAAAGAAAACCCTAATTTGAAAAGATATCTGCACCTCCGTGTCATTGCAGCATTATTTACAATAGCCAAGATACTGAAACAACCCAAATGTCCATTGATGGAAGAATGAAGAAAATGGGACACACACACACACACACACACACACACACGAATATTAGTCAGCCACAGAAAAGAAGGAAATCCTGACATTTGTGACAACATGGATGGACCTTGACAGTATTATGCTAAGTGAAATAAGAAAGAAAAAGAAATATGATCTCACTTAAATGTGAAATCTAAACAAATCAAAAAACCCCACTGAGCTCAAAGATACATAGAACAGATTGGTGGTTGCAGAGGCGGAGGGTGGGGAGTGGGCAAAATAGGTGAAAGGGATCAAAAGGTCCAAACTCCCAGTTATAAAATAAGTAATGGGGATGTAATATGCTCGTACAACATGGTAACTATAGTAAATAATGCCTTATCGCATATTTGAAAATTACTAAGAAAATAGACCTTAAAAGTTCTCATCACAAGCAAAAAAAAACCCAAATATGTAGCTATTTATGGTGACAGATGTTCATTAGGCTTACTGTTGTGATAATTTCACAATATCAAATCATTATGTTGTACACCTGAAACTAATATAATGTTATATGTTAGTTATGCTTCAATTTACAAAAGACAATGGATGTGTCTTTTGTACCTTATTAAAGTTCCTGCATGGTCCTATAAAATATTCTTAGTTACATTGAAATTTCAAGCCACTTTATATTTTTCAAAGGTGTCACATATTTATCTTTTACATACATAACATGTGCAAATGGCAGGAGAGGCATTTGCGTGTAAGTGTGTTTAAGTTTCTATAATTTTCTTTTTATTACCCCTCAGTAAAAGATGACTTAGCATTTACCTAGGCTCACCTAAGGATTGGCAGTTTTGTACAGTTCATCCCAAGGAAACAAGGGAATGTTTTACTCTTTCCAGTCCCACTAATATCAACACTGATTCAACTCGAAGAAGGGATTGAGGATCCTATGAAATGTTATCAGGTAACTCATAAAAGAGTCGATTAGAGTCAAACATTAGGGAAATCTTTAAGAAATTTCCAGTGTGGGTGAAGACGATTACAATTACAGGAAAGGGGAGAAGAGACAAATGCCAAATGAGAGGAAATGACAATGGTTTCCATAAATGTCCCTTCCGCATCAAATGAGCAAATGTTTTTACAATACTTTGCTCATGTGCTATGGCAAATATTCTAGGTAAACATCTGGGTAATTTCCCCAGTACATTAGATAAGTATTTTTGGAAAGTGTTAACTCATCAAAATACACTGAAAGCAATGTATTTTACAGAGCAGAGGTTCCCAAGGTGTGGTCTCTGAAGCAGCTTCCATGGGGACACCTGGGAACTTATGCAAGTTAGAAATGCAAATTCTCAGACCTAATCCCAGACCTGCTAAATTAGATTTGGGTGTGAGGCCCAGCAATCCAGTTTGTAACAAACCATTCAGGTCATGCTGATACAAACAAAAGTTTGAAAACTGCTGTTCTAAAATTTAAGAAAACCAAGCTTTGGGGTAATTACACCCTGAGAAGAAAGTTGGGTCAAAGAGATCAGTTTGTCACTGCACTAAATGGTGCCAACTATTCCAAAAACATGTAAGTAAAAATTTATAATTAGAAAACATGGAATTACGGAGAAGCAAGTCTTTAAGAGAAGTCAGTAATTAGATCCATAATCTGAGAAGCCCTGAAATCCAGTTTATGGCAAATAATTGTTGATTTCATATGTGTGGTGTTTAAGTCTCCTTTTGTAGAGCATAGTAACATAAATTCTTACAAAATTGACAAATAAGAGCACAAGCCAGGAAATTTTCTAAACTGAAATGAAATGGTTAAATAAAAGGCAGAGCATACATTTCTTGGTAAACAAGAATTTAATGTACATGCTGTGCCCCTACCTTATTTCATTCATCGTTCCTTTGTGAAAAGCATCATCTCTTTTATTAATAGGGACCCTATTAGTGACATTGACTCTGCGATACTTGGACAGAGAGATGGAGGTAATGTCCAGTGTGCTGCTGAAAACTGCTGATCCTGATCTTACTAAAATGAGTACAAGTGTCATGCACTGTCAACCTGACCTTTAACCTGAGCTTGCCACTGGGGAATTCTGAAATGGACTAAATCAATTGATATGGCCACTGCAATTGAAAGCCCTGTCAAAATCTTTACAGTATTTGAAGGGAGTAATTGGAATCTGAAATGGCTTGTAAGTTACATGGAACTATAGTTTTCAATACACCAAATATCCAACACATTTGATTTCTTCTTTATACTGCATATATAAAGCCAACAAAAAAGTTAAACAGCAATTTCCAAGCAGATTCTGAGAGACTATGCTATTCTGAGTCTAATATATGTCTTATGAGTCTTTCTTTAATATAAGAAAGGAAAAATAGTTTAAATGAGAAATAAATATTCTTTTAACAAACATAACTTGATGTATTTGATGGTGTGATGGTAATCATTTTCCCTAACAAATTCATAATTTTGGAAAATACGGAACTCATGAGAGTTCTCTTACCTAGTTCAAAAGAAAATATTTTATAGGACAACCATTCTATTACATTTAAAAAACAAACTGAAGCTGAATTTTTTTTTCAATTTCATAAACATTTTTTGTTTATGCCTGGCCCACAAGGTGCTTTTTGTACTGGACAGAAAAACAGAATGGTTTTTAACATCAATGTATGTTTTAAATTATATTAATAGGCAACGTATCAGCTGCGATGTGAGACTACATTGAAAAAGGCTGCTTCAGCTTAAGGAAAATACCAGCTGTCTCCACTCTGTGAAGATGGATTACCACCTGTCCTGTTATCTTCCGTACACAATACAAGGCACATTGGCCATTTTAACCAGGATAACTGTACCCATATGTTCTTTAATTCTGGTCTGCATGCTGCCTACCATTAAATATTCGTATTGGATCATTGTAAATAGGAGATTAGTATGGAAGACAGGGTGTTTAAGCAAAGTCTAAGCCTCTGTTTTATGAAACCTCCTTTCTTGTTCTCAAAACCTTGCACAAATTACAATATTTGTGATATCATAAATTTTACCTAACTAGTAAAGTATCCAAGAGTAAATCAAAAACAGTGACTTTTTTGCTTTTTTTTAAGGCACATTAAGTTCAGGCCACATGTCACAGTAAGTTATAAAATAATTTTGCTAGAAAATATCTCCTTTTCTTATCACTTACAACTCAGTCATTATTGAATGTACTTGACAGAAATAGTATATGAAAAGAAGCACAGACTTTTAACTTGGATAGCTGAAATATACTTTTATTTGAAAAATAAAATGTATATTTTGAATTACATATATCTATTCATTCACTAAGTTTTTAACCAACAAATGGGGATGGATAAATAAATGTGCGTTTCTACTATGGAATAATGCAGTGAATATAATGTACTTTATTATACACATTTACATACTTGGCCACCCTAATCAATAACAGTGGGATATGATATATGGACAATTAGATATTGAATTCTGTTTTGGTGAGTGCAGGGATTACTCAGCTAAGTAGAAATCAACCACAAAGCTGTGGTCCTAGTTTGCTTACACTATATGCTATAGCAATCAAAGCAACGGACCAAACAATAAGGCCCACTAGCAGCTGGTTTGCCTAGTATTCAATATCCAAAACGTCAAGTCAGTATGATTTAATCCAACAGATTAACTAATAACCTAAAACAATGCAAAAAATAATTTATAATGACAGTAAAAAGAACTGATATGGTCCCACTGCTTCATCTTAGATTAACTAGAAAGATCAAATAATCTCACATATAATGTCTCCAATGTAAATAGGCATAAATTCTTGTCCTCTCAGAGGAAAAAAAAACGACTGATATTTGCAGATGTATTTGTCTTATGTTGTTTAGTTCCAATGTATATTAGTCAATCATTTTATTTCTTTCCAACTTGTGAAATGCTAGAATTCCTGATTCAACTTTGAAATAAGAATAAGGAGAAGCAAGTCCAGATTAAAGGAACATATTACAAAAGCTTTCTTGATTTACAAAACTTTTCTTAAAGGAAAGCAGAAAACTATTGTAATGGTTAAAGACAGAGCCCTTTTATGTGTGCAGATGGGAAGTCCTTCTAGAGAGGGTCATATTTCCTCAGGCTAAAGACCAGGAAAACTTAACTGCCCTGGGCCTTGAGTTTTGTGATGAGAACAATTCTTGCATTGAGCACTAGGATTCAGTAATCAAAGTATGAGGACAAGGGTGTGATTTTCATCTTATCTGAAACGAGTGACTACCAATTCAAAAGAAACAAATGGCAGTAAAAAAATGGGATCTTCCATATGGCTAGGATTTTTTTAAATGTGTGGCCCCTTATTTCCTCACTTTTTAAATTTCATTGTGTATGAATCACTGACTATGTAATAAGCCGGAAACATCATGTTTGACAATTTCCAACAATTTCATGTTATAATTTTTTAAATCTCTTCAAAAAATCACAAAGGATAAAACTAAGTTGTATCTATCTATCTATCTATCTATCTATCTATCTATCTATCTATCTATCTATCTACTGAGTATAGAAATTTACCAAATATGTAATATCAAAATCCCATAGTACATGATAATTTATGGAAATTTAAAGGTGGGAGTTACATCTATTTTTTTCCATATACTACTTTACTCAGTGTATGTAATGAGTTTTGTATTAAAGTTTAATATCAGGATGCCCATAAGAACCAGATGGAGAGGCTCTGTGTGTGTGCGTGTGTGTGTGTGTGTGTGTGTGTATATTTAGATTTTAGTGGGTAATTGGGGAAGGGGAACAGCGTTGGGGAATCGGGGAAGGGAAACAGACAAGTTACTGTCCTTTTTTGTTCTTAAGTTTAGTTGTGAAGGATGTCGCTTCACTGGCCCATGTTGATATTGTGATCATTGCGCTTTTCCCGGCTGAGGCAGTTGCTTGCAAGCCATTGGACGGTTGCTTACAGCAGCACACGAAAATGCATGCCTGCTGCCAGCCAGCCCCACTGCAACCCGGCTTCAGGGTGAGCTGTTGTTCACCATCTTAGCTGTAGAGGACGCAGTATCACCGCCCTCATTTGTGGGATCTGAACCGGAGGCCTGCTGCTCAGAGCTGGCGTCCCAAGCTAACTCCTAACCAACGCGACACTCGGCTGGCCAAGGGTGTGTATATTTAATGTACATACTATGTCCAACTGACATATTGTTTGGACTCCAATGGCTCCCACCCATTATAACTGTTTCCCTAACACTACTCCAAATCTCAATAAATGATCCAGAAGAATCAATAACATGAATCAATATCTTAATTAAATGTAACTTGCTTGGCTTTTTCACACTAGCCTTAAAATTAGCATTATAGTTTATAATACAACATTTAATTTTACCTATTTAAATTCAAATAAAACCTTAGGTAAAAAAATAGATTTTTAAGATAACACAGGTAGTTAACATATGGAAATTTTTATGAAAAATGCCAAATTAATCATTTACACTATATGAAAGTATTTTCTTTTAAAGAATCTGCACAGAAAAGTTGCAAATGCACTGTTCACTTTCTTCATTATCTTTATTGGATGTTTGGTGGCTATAGCTACACAAACAAAAATGTGGACAAAGGCCAGCTGAGTGGCTCCTTGGTTAACAGTTCGCTTGGGAGTGCAAGCTCTGAGTAGCAGGTCCCTGGTTCCGATCCCACATGGGCCAGTGACACTGCCGTCTACAGTTAAGATGGTGAACAACAGCTTGACCTAGAGCTCGGCTGCTGTAAGTCTCTGGTGAAGGCGTAGGCTGCAACGGGGCTGCAGTGGGCTGCCATGACTACTGTGAATGGCCAGCAGCCAGTGTAATGAGCGGCCATCTGATGGCAGGTGACCAATCTGCCTCAGCTGGAAAAAGCGCAATGATCACAATACCAACATGGGCCAGTGAAGCAACATCCTCCACAACTAGACTGAAGAACAAAGGGACAGCAACTTGTCTGTTCCCCTTCCCCAATTCCCCGATGCTGTTCCCTCCCCCAATTCTGCAATAAAATCTTTTTTTAAAAAAACAACAAAAAAATGGGGCAAAATGGGAGGATAGAAGGCATATGTAAAACAGAGGTCCCACCATGGCACATGGCATGATAAAAAAATGAATCACTATCATTTCTTCTCACAAGGTCAAAATTATCAGACTTTGCACTTTGGGTCCCAAGAATCATAAAGTTCAAAAATATAGACCATTGGGCCGGCCGAGCAGTGTGGTGGTTAAGAGCTGGCTTGGGATGCCAGCCACCTGGGTTCAGATCCCACATGTAAGGGCCAGTGACACTGCCCTCTAAAAAAAAAACAAAAAAACAAAAAACATTTAAAAAAAAAAAAAAAGCTATAGACCAGACAGTGGTTTAAATTCAAACTTCCCAAGATTATAAAGGTATCGTAAAATAAGAAACACCATATTTTTCTAAAAGATTTTTACAATTCTAAAAATATTTTAAAATTTGGGAGATATAAAGGAAAATTAACACTAGATGTTTCTGATTTGATTTTAACTTGCTTCTATCAAAGACTCAAAGATTTTTATATTCAATTTATATTTAAAATTACCTTCATAATCCTCCATGCTTATTTCCAACCAAAATCACAACGAAAATTGTAGATCATATTAACGTTGGTTTTTATCTGGTATAATGTATTTCCAGGATGTCTATAAATAACTGATTGCTTTTCTTCCCAGTCCTTTATATATTTTATTTATAACAATATTTAAAAATAGTTCTCTATAGTAAAACATTTATTGATACATGAGGTTTAATTTCTAAAGTAAATTGAGATTATATCCAAAATATTTTTAAAATTTGCCTATTTGAAAACCAGAATTTGTGCAAAAATCAAGTAGAAATACATTCATATCATTTGTTTTCCAAAGTAGTCTTTCAAAATTTAAAAAAAAAATGGGAATTAACCTATAAATAATATTGTTTATCTAATATTTCTCTCTCCCTTTCTTTCTCTCTCTCTCTCTCTCTGTGTCTCTCTCGTTTATTCAAAATATAGTGTTAAGTGATAATGTGCAATGCTTAATGAAATTTTGAGAGTTGTCTTGCAACAGTTGTGACTATGCATCAGCTATCATTCTATAATAATTGGATTCATAATTTTCAATGTAGTTAAATAGTATAGTTTCCGGGAGTTATTATCTAGCTTCTTTGGAACCTACATAGACATTAATGGTTGGGATCAGGAAGTAGCAAAGGAAGGAAGGGAGGAAGGACTCATATGGAACAAATAAGAGTTTATGACCATCTCAGCCTTTGGTGCCACATTAAATATAAATGTAATCTGTTGAGGGTGGTAAATTAACTTATTTTTTACCTAGAAATATGACTAATTTTACAAAATCTGAATTTGCATCATCTTTTTTCAGCTGCAATGGAGCAAAAAGAAGTGGTATTTAAGGAATGACTGTGAAAACTCCAGCCTCATGAAGTACTTAGTTATCCTGAACCTTCAGACAGGCCTTGGCATAAACTCAGATCATGTCCCAGTAAGATCATTTCTCTGGGGACATATCATTCACTCAGCTTTGATGGATTTATCTTAGACAAATTCATCTAGCCTATTGAAGATTCTAATTCAAAGAACCCAAACAAGAAAGCAGGCAAAAAGAAAACAACTAAATTGTTATTCTTTTTTATTTTTTTAATCCCAACTCTCAGTTTCCATTCAGAAAATATCTTATTTCTCTTTTCCTATGAGAGTTCTTTTTAATATTGGTAAAGAACAGAAGCTAATACAAGACAGAGCCTTAATTGCTGTGATTGTTATATTTCTTTTTTTTTTATTATTTTTTAAAGATTTTATCGGGGAATTGGGGGAGGGGAACAGCGTTGGGGAACCGGGGAAGGGGTAACAGACAAGTTGCTGTCCTTTTGTTCTTCAATCTAGTTGTAGAGGACATTGCTTCACAGGCCCATGTTGGTATCATCATTACGCTCTTTTCAGGTGAGGAAGATCGGTCACTGGCCTCTGGATGGCTGCTCACAGTGGTTCTTGGCAGCTCAAACCAGCTGCCAGCCACTCACTGTAGCCTATGGCAACCCATTGCAGCAGGGGCTGCGGCTATGCCTTCCCAGGGACTCAAAGCAGCCCAGCTCCAGGTGGAGCTGTTGTTGAACATCTTAGCTATAGAGGGCAATGTCACTGACCCTCATATGTGGGATCCGAACCAGGGCTGCTGGCGTCCCAAGCCAGCTCTTAACAAACGTGCCACTCAGCCGGCCCTATATTTCTTTAAGTACATAGTACAGTGCTGTGCTAGCCATAGGTTTTCAGCACACATTAACTGATGCTGAATAATACTTGAGAATTAAATACAAGTTAAATACAAGCATGTTGTTGTTAGCAACAAGGCCTGATGGTACTCGATTTTTAATCATCCATGAAAACAATGAAAACAGTATATATATATATATATATATATATATATATATATATATATAGAGAGAGAGAGAGAGAGAGAGAGAGAGAGAGAGAGTAAACCATTTGTGGAAACATTGTAAAATTATTCTAATTTATTCCTTCTTCTATGACATAAGGTTAAAATGTTTTCATGACATTTACATCTATAAATGGAAAAGAAATAAGAACAAAAACTCCATTTTGCAAAATGATAGAACTATGTAAATAGTTTGGAATATCGATAGTCTATAAAAAAGACAGAGTATTAAATGTGATTAAGAGAAATGTATGAAAACCAACCATGATAAAAGCTTGGCTTGGAAAAGTTATCAACCAGAAAAAGTTCTAACATGGAAAAATAGTACCTTTTCTTCAATTTAGAGAACTAAAATTAGTTATAAATTTTAGAGAACTAGTTGATGCTTTTAACAATTAAAGATGAATCATTATCCTGTATTTGGCAATTTTTGGATTTTGTTTCATGTTAATTTGCAGCAATCTTTCCTAACTCAGTGTTTGCTTACTCTTCAGGGTATAAAAGAATCACCAAGTAGTCTGCAGTCAGTCAGCCAAAACAAATAAAACATTGGCTCCGTTAGATTTTGGCTTCCTTTCTTGAACTTTTTGAGTTCAGACTGGTACACTGATTGTTATTAGTCTTCTCAGCTACCTTCTAAGGTGCCAGAAAGTATACCTGTAAAGTAGAGTACAATGCCCCACATACATTTTTCACACTTTTAGGAAATCTTATGTAGAAAGGAATGCTCATGGATACTGATAGCCTACCTGTAAAACATTCTGATAGGAAAACATAAGACATCTGGCAATTGTCCTAATCTGGGGGTGTTTACCTAATTCTCTGCCACATGTTTCTGCAACCAATTTAATGATTGTTTCTTGTGGTTCTTCCTGGAACAAAGGAACATCACCACATTGACATGATTTTTCATATGTTTAGTAAAACTTGACAATTTTAGTTAAAAGGGCAGTGATATACTGACAACATGTTATCTATAAAACTACCCTATCCATGTGAATTCTAACTACTGTCCCCAGACATACATGTCATTCAATACTACCAATTTGTGTTTGATGGTCTCAGTGGTTATCACATCTGACCCTCAGGAGATCATGGTTACGAGTTTCAAACAGCCAAGTCCTCCGATAGGGAGGTTTAGTGGATCTTCTAAATATAGAAATTCACACATCTTCTAGGTAAGATTGTTCAAGGCCAGAATGAAATCCTGGGACTTTCATTCACATCACAACACTTTCTAGCCAGAGATGAGTAACTCAATTTGTTTTTTGGGTTTTTTTTAGTTGAAGAATTAAGTATTGACTTTGACAACACAAAACAAGTGTAAGTTAAGCCTAATCAAAGTAGATTGCCCTAACAGAAAGGTGAACATGTCACAAGAAAAAGGGAAATTGTGTGTTCATGATGGAAGCCAACTGAAGATTTCCTGCTTCCCAGCTATTTACTTAGTGAATTGCCTTGTCAATATCTAGGCTTTAAAAGATTACCTGTGTCATGTCAGAAGATCGCATGTATTGATCTCTCCTGGACATACCAGTTATGTTCTTTTAAGGGGTCATATTCAAAATGGTTTCTTTACTCAAAGCCACTCTGTCTTTATATCACAGAATAAATTGAAAAAAGTTTAAGTTAATATAGTTTAAATTTCTTAGGCGTTATTAATGAATGATAAAGGCAAAAACGACGAAACAATAACCAACTATCACTATCAATTTACCTCCTTCTTTCAGCCCATCTTAAATTTGGAGGCAGGGGAGTTTATTTTTTGAGTATTCTAATCCTGTGATAATATGATGTGTCAATAATGCACAGATATTAAAGCACAGCTCAATCCTTAATGAAAAATGTGTAAGTCTTGAACCAACTGACTATGGCAGGATAAAAATGTAAGATGTTCATGTGTGAAAAGATATCGCAAGTAAAATAATGTTAATATTTACTGGTTCTTGTCTATGATTGAGTGCAGATTAGGAATACAAATTAAAAATTGTATAATTTAGAACATATTGATTACCATATTAACAGCTACTTTATCGAGAAATAAAATGTATCAATTTGTATCAAATGTATCAAAAAAATTTGAGAAGGTAACTTGTCTCCTGTAAAAAATGAATGTGCTCTAACTTTCTTTTGAGATTAAGAATGCCCCATGATTCAGGAGTCTCGATAAGTGTGAAAATCAAAACGGGGATTAATGAGCATGGGCTAAATTATTTTACATATCTGGGCCTCAATTTCATCATCTGAAAGTGAGGATAATAATAATACCTATTTCATTTAGTTTTTTGGGGATTAACTAAATTAATAAATGTAAACCAGTGTCTGACACATAGTAAATACTCAGAATTATAATATTGGTTATTATTACAATTAACATGGCATCCCACCTCAACATCTTCCTCAACTTTAAAAAACTTAGATTCAAAAACATTTTAAAAAATAAAACAACAAAAAACTTAGATTGTGTTTTATTAGGAAGTTTTACTAAAGGCTATTTTATCACATTGAATTAAATAGAAAATAGAAATAAATTAATTATTTTAGCTTGAATATTAAAACTCAGTGTTCTTCATTTGGATCTGATCAGAATTTCAGTGGTGTTGTCCCAGATAAATACGATTTCCATACCTAAGTACTCTCTCTCTCTCTCTCTCTCTCTCTCTCTCTCTCTCTCTCTCTCTCGCTTAAAAAGCTTGCAAACAGCCAGGAATGAACTTAAGCAGTTTAATTAGCCCCTTATGTCAGATATATGAACAGTTTTGTGTAAATACCCAGTGCAATACGGGATTCTCTGTAGTACAACAAACATCCCAAATGGAGTGTCTCTGAACTAATATGATTTTGTTCTCAAATTAAGTCCACCTCTGAAAAAGTCAGAATTTTAGGAAGGTAACAATTATAAAAAGAAAAAAGATTATAAGTGGCAGAATACAAATGGGTACGTTTGCATGCAATTTTGTAACAGTTCACTGACACACTTTTAAACAAGGAACAAAATCTGACATGAACAAGTAAATTTCTTAAACAACTATTATGTAAAGGGAAAACACAGCACATACAAAAACGCAGGAAAAAAAACCCAATACTATCTAATGAATTAAATATATAAAAGACCACCTAGGTTTCTGTGGGATGGAGGACGTGTAAGACTAGTCAACAGAATAAATGCTGTGACAATATAATCCAAAACTAAGACTAAAGCATCTTTAAAAATAAAGACTAAAATATAATTTCTTGAAGAATGGATCCCCTACCCGTACATCACCAAACAGAAATGTGTGGGAAAATCATAGAGAAATGAACCTTCTGGAAGCTGACTTCATCGCTGCCACATATGAACATGACCTACACTTATTCACCAACTTGCCCTGGACATGCTAGCCCATATCACCAGGCTAATAGAAACCAGAAAAAACATCAACAAAAATACACAAATTCTCATGAAAAGTACAGTAATACCTTGGTTTGCAAGCGTAATTCTTTCCAGAAACAAACTACTTGTGTTGCAAGACGTGTTGATTTACCATGCTAAAATGTATTAGAAATGTTTGCTTGTCTTGTGGAACACTCGCAAATCAAGTTATTCGCAATCCAAGGTTTTACTGTATTAATTTAATTTTATTTTATTTTATTTTATTTTTTGAGGGCAGTGTCACTGGCCCTCACATGTGGAACCAAACCGGGGCCATGTATTAATTTTAAAGAAAAGATCATAGAAAAGCACAAAAGAAAAATCTTAAACATGGCCATTGGAACTAATTACATTTAAAGCTTTCTCCATCTCCTTTTTCCTTTCTCTCCTCTATTTCTTTATTTTTATAGAACTACTTTCAGATACTAAGATGTCATTAATTACTTAATAAAGATAACCACCTCTTATCTGTACAATGCCTATCTCTGACCATTCCAAATTACTTTCCAATAGCAACCAATTATGTAATTATTATAAATTATGTAAGATAGCAAACAGCATTGCCTATTTGTAGATAAGGAGGAAATGAACTCACAGAGGTTAAGAGGCATTATCAGGTCCTTAGGAAAATCCCAGAAATCAATTTCAAGTGTTAAACTTACAGAACATTTATTCAGCAAATATTTTGGAGACTTTTTTGTGTGTGCCAGGCATTGTTTTAGATCAGCAGTGATCAAGAGTGACAAGGTCCTTCTCCTCATGGAGCTGACATTTCAGGGAGGGAAATCAGTGATACACGATTAGATTTTGTCATTTGAGTGATCCCAGCCCTGTTTTATTTTTGTTTAGTTTTGGTTGTTTGTAAGTCATTTACTTCCAAATGATAAGAACTATGATTCCCCCACCACCACCTACAGAATTGTAGGTTACTACTACTGGACAGGTTCCAGAGAATTAAGCTGACGCCGAGAATAAGCCTTGTGAGGTATGTCGCTCTACTCTAAGGTAAACTTTTCCCTTGTATAAAATCAAAAGCCTATTAGGGGAGAGAACATAATGGGATTGGGATAAAGACAGTGCCCCTTGTTCCAGAAGTAGTTACTTCTCTCTCAAGGCACCTCCTGGATTGTCAACTCTAGGTCCTTTGCCCTTGACCTGCATGAGCATCAGTTGCTCAACAGCTTTCATCATGAACTGACTGACCAGATTCCTGAGATATCTGATCGAAGGAATGGAAATAGTGCTATAAAGCAGGGATCTGATCTGTCCAATTAATGGCCTGTATTTTCAGACTGGCAAATATTACACTTAAAAAAACGAGTTACAGGCTGGCCGAGTGGCGCATTGGTTAACAGCTGGCTAGGGATGCCAGCGGCCCCAGTTCGGGTCCCACATATGAGGACCAGTGACACTGCCCTCTACAGCTAAGATGGTGAACAACAGCTACCCCTGGAGCGGAGCTGCTGTGAGTCCCCGGGAAGGCATAGCTGCAGCCCCTGCTGCAATGGGCTACCACAGGCTATAGTGAGTAGCGAGCAGCCAGTGTGAGCGGCTGGCAGCCAGTGTGAGCGGCTGGCAGCCAGTGTGAGCTGCCAAGAGCCGCTGTGAGTGGCCATCCAGAGGCCAGCGACCGATCTGCCTCACCCGAGAAGAGCGCAAGGATGATACCAACATGGGCCAGTGAAGCAATGTCCTCCACAACTAGACTGAAGAACAAAACGACAGCAACTTGTCTGTTCTCCTTCCCCGGTTCCCCAATGCTGTTCCCCTCCCCCAATTCCCCAATTAAAAAAAAAAAGAGTTACATGTTTTGTACATAACATTATAGGGATATTACCTGAACTACCTTGGGGGAGTATTCCAAATTTTAATCAATTCTGTCATTGAGCCAAAAAATAAAACATATATATGCAATATATATATTATATATATTTATACACACACACACACACACACACACACACACACACACACACACACTGGGGGTGCCAAAAAAATGTATACAAGTGGACACTTTGGTCAATGTTGTGCAAGCAATAGTTCACTGTAATCAGAAGTGTCTGGACGTTGATGGTAACTACTTTGAGCACCTCTGGTAAGTACAGAAGCCAAACGTGATTTGTATTCATCTTATTCATCTTTTGTTATCGGTATATATTATTACAATTTTAATACAGTTTTTTCCTTTCTTAAAATGTGTATACTTTTTTTTGGCACCCTCTGTATATATTAATATATGTATATATGCTATACATTATAAAATATTACTTTATGGATCTGAAGAAATTGTGCTTTTGAATAATAAAACAATGACTGATTATAAAGACATGTATACTAAAGTTTTCTTATATATTCTTAGCATCCTGAAATGTAAGTTACATCTAAATTTGAATCTATAAAATAATTTCAAATTAAATATTAATCAAAGGTACAATTATATCAAATCAATATCATGCATTGCCACTTTAAAGAATGAAGGCAAACTTAAGTATAAATTATTTATAAGAAAAAATAATCCATAACTTTGACCTAATTATGACAGTAATGGCAGCATTTCAGGGCAAGAGTAGAGGAAGGGGATTTCCATTGTTCATATTTTCCCTATCCAAAATTCCATGAATAAATCAAATGTTTGAACCCTACTTTAAAAATCTAAAGAAAATTTGATACTGACATTCTTTAAAACATTAAAAAAAAAAAGCTGTAACTGAATCCATACAGCACATAAAAATATTTCCCCAATTTGTGTGTGTGTGTGTGTGCGCGCGCGCGCACATGCAGCCTTAGCTGTTGTAGCCTACAAATAAAGTAGTTATCATAACAAGGATTATGCCCTTCCAGTGTCGGGGTTTCATGTCTTACTTCAAGTAAAAACAGTAAGTGTTCTTACATATTCAAATATTTATGATTTTAGATACATAAATGTTTATTTTATACCTATATTTAAAACATTCATATTAAAACTCTATAGCAAAGCTTTGTATTCTATTAATTTTTAAGTTTAACATTATAAGAGGAAACTATGAATTCACAATTTTTTGTGAGGATGTTATGTGGTCATGCCTTTGATTTGTGTTCAAGCAAGGTATGTTAGATTATTAAAACAAACATTCGGATACACTTTTACACTACACATTTAAGTATAATTGTTTATGAGAAGTTTGTTCCACTTCGGTTATCTAACAATGTAGGGGGGAAAAAAATGATGCTTATTTCTATTGATGTATATCCATAAATATTTCTTTTTGAATATCCATGCATACTATTTGCTTTTTAGTATAAAGTATAAAGCTTAATTTAATTTTATTTAAAGTATATTAAATTTTATAGTGTGAGCTAATGATCAGAATACAGTGTTAAATAAGATAATGCTGTACTTGAAGCTATTTTCAGAAAGACTATCTGAGATGATGCATAGACTTAACTTCTCATTAGAGTTGACTCAAGAAAAAAAAATATTTTTCTAAATAGGAAAAAGAAAAATAAGGCATAAAACAGACTAGGCACAAAATCACAGATAATCTGTACAATCACTCATTTCTACTGGGAAAGCAAAATGCCAAATTGTACAACAGCACCTTCTAATATAAAGAAAACACTTTTTTTTTTCACATTTCTGTTGGCTGGAGGGGATCCCTTTTAGAGGCAGAGATTCAGTAATAACATACCTTTGTAATTTCTGCTAGGTACTACAAGTTCCACAGCAGTGTTTATTTAGAATGAAGTGGGAAAACACAGACAAGTAAACTAATTATAATACAGGAATTACATACTATGAAAAAGGAATACAGAGCGGTATGGGCAAGGTTAACCTTGACTTGTCATTAGGGGAGGAGTGAGATATACAGAAAAGGAGACTTCAAGGAACTGATGGTTCGGCGGAGCTGTGAAGTAACAGTTAAACAGTTTTGCCAGCTCTAAGGCTCTAAGGGATGGGGATTGGAGAATGTGAGTTGTAGGCCAGAAGGCCAGGATCCCACAGATCCTCAACAAGTCATTTTAAAGAGTTTAGACTTCCGAGCAATTAAGAATCAATAAGTGGGCCATCAAGAGAGACAGATCAGATTTTTACACATAAAGGTGCACTACAGTTATCCAGATGATACTAGTTAGAAGACTAGCAAGGAGGACGGGGACAAGTGGAAAAATTCTAAAGCTATTCAGAAAAAAATCATCAGCCACACCTGATAATGAAGTGATGTGAATGGATGGAAAGAAAGGATGAAAATATCAATGTCAGGCTTCTGGTGTAGAAAGAGATATAGATGGTGGCACCACTTTCACAGTTAGAAGACAGCAGAGGGAAGGCAGGGATGGAAAGGAAGATGGTAAGTCTCATTTTGGACATTTCAGCTGGAGAGTAGAGCTCTAGAGTAGAGGTAAGAGAACCAGGTGCAAATCAGGGCAACACTGGTAACTGAATCTAGGGAGGTAGGTGTGGTCCAGGGAAGGCTACAGAGCAAAAAGAGAACTTGAACATGTCAGTGATAGGCCAAGAAAGGCTCAGCCAGGTAAATAAGAAGAAAAGCAATATCATATATGTGGTAAACCTTGCTAGCATCTATGAAATATCCATTCTCTATTCTTCCTATCAATAAAATCAAATTTTGTTGGGAGAAGAAATGGAACCGGTAAAACTGTATCTTTCCAAATACCTTTGAAACCAAGAGTGGCCATGAAACATAGTTCTTGCCAATGAATTGTAATAGAATTCTACTGGGTGGGACTTCCAGGAAATTTAGACTTTACCTGATTTTTTTAAAAAAGTAGGCTGCTGATTTTTTTAATTGGGGAATTGGGGGAGGGGAACAGCGTAGGGGAATCGGGGAAGGGGAACAGACAAGTTGCTGTCTTTTTGTTCTTCAGTCTAGTTGTGGAGGACATTGCTTCACTGACCCATGTTGGTATTGTCATTGCGCTCTTCTCAGATGAGGCACATCACTTGCCAGCCTCTGGATGGTGGCTCACCGAGGCTACTGGCAGCTCACGCTGGCTGCCGGCTACTCACTGTAGCCTATGGCAGCCCACTGCAGCAGGGGCTGCAGCCTACATAGTCGCAGGGGGCTCGCAGCCCAGCTCCAGGTGGAGCTGTTGTTAGCTGTAGAGGGTAGTGTCACTGGCCCTCATATGTGGGATCTGAACCAGAGCCGCTGGCGTCCCAAGCCAGTTCTTAACCAATGCGCCACTCAGCCGAACCTGCTGATTTTTTATATCCATCCTTTGAGTACAGCACAGAAAGATGATACTAAGTGCACAGTCACATACTCAGGTTGGCAGAGCAGAAAATAGAAGGGACCTGAATTCTTGATAGCTTCTTGTAGTCACCATACTTTTCTTGTACAGCCTTCACCAGAATTAAATTTCAACTTATTTGGTTGAATTGCCTGATTTGGTTACATGCAGCAAGATGCAATCTAGATCTGGCTGTGTGCCATGAAATTCTGAGACAGAATATTTCACAATGAAGGTAAACTATGTCAAATCTCTTGCAAGAGGTAAATTATACCCATTATAGAAAGCAAAGTTTAGAAAGCTGAGGTCAAGACTATTAACAGTAATAGGATATGAGTGAGAAAGAGGGACAAAGTCACACCTCTTTGCAAGGTTGTAAAGCGCTATATTTGAATTGCCTGTGTTTGGAATCTTGAATGGATTGAATTATAGACTCCAACACCCTGATGTAAGAGAATATAGCATTCCTGGAAGACAAAATGAAAACACCTGAGCCTGACGCAGACACTTGTGAAATTGTATGAACATCTACTAATACAAAATATTAACATTTATCCAAATATTTCAGAGAAAACAGTTCATAAAAGTGTGAGAATCACAATAATTTAGAAACCCCAGCTTAAGTTTCATATTATTTACTGATATTTCAAAAGGTCTCAAGTTTTATAGAAAAAATATGTTTAAAAGTTTGCTTATAGATATACATCCAAATTAATTTTAACAGTTCATAGAACTAATTCACTGCAATATATTTTAAGAAAGACCACAATACACTGTTTGAATGCTAACTATGCCAATAATAGCCGTAAACACTCAAAAATGTATTTATCAAAATACATACCATGTACTGATATATAAAGAATGCCTATCATTTCCCAAATAGGTATGTGGATTTTAAATCCAATTGTGTATGAGAAGATGACTAATTCTGGAACAGAAAGCTCATTCAAAATGTAACCACATATGGCATTAGTGTGTCAGCCATCACCTTCTTGAAAAGAAGAGATACATGCTTTGGGGTCCTACAGATGGAAGGAGTAAACCTTGTATGCAACAGCGGCCATTTTACAACAGTGCTCTGTTGGCTAGGCACAGCTCTAAGCAGTGTGTGTGTGTGTGTGTGTGTGTGTGTGTGTGTGTGTGTGTGTGTGTATCGATTTAGTTATTCCTCCCCAAACCTCTGTAAGGTAAATAGAATCAATATCCCCATGTTACAGGTGAAGGAGCTGAAAGTTAGAGAGGTTAATAAGTAAATTCACTTAAGGTCATTAAAACTATGCTAAATGAAAATGTATTGAGTTTGTTGGCAACAAAATTGTTTTAATTTAATGACTGAATTAACTATAACTAGGAAGAGTTTCCACAATGTATTCTATGGAGAAGAGCCATCATACAGGGTTAAGAGAACCCATTATATAAAACAATACAAACTCAGGGCTGCCGGTTGCATCAGGTGGTTAGAGAGTGGGCTCATACACTGAGGTTGCCGGTTCAATTCCCACATGGGGCTGTGAGTTGTGCCCTTCACAACTAGACTGAAGACAACAGCCTGGTCTCAACCCACTAGACATAAAAATATTTCTCCACCCCTGTGGAATTTTTTTTTTTTAAGGTTTTATTGGGGAATTCGGGGAGGGGAACAGTATTGGGGAACCGGGGAAGGGGAACAGACAAGTTGCTGTCCATTTGTTCTTCAGTCTAGTTGTGGAGGACGTCGCTTCACTAGCCCATGTTGGTATTGTGATCATTGTACTCTTCCTGGCTGAGGCAGATCAGTCACCGGCCATTGGACAACCAATCACGGCAGCTGAAGAAAGCTCAAACCTGCTGCCGGCCAGCCCCACCGCAGCCTATGCTATCGCCAGCAACTCATGGCAGCCCAGCTCCAAATCGAGCTGTTGTTCACCATCTTAGCTATAAAGGGAAGTGTCACTGGCCCTCATATGTGGGATCCAAACCGGTGCCCTGCTGCTCAGAGCTGGTATCCCAAGCCAACTTTAACCAATGAGCCACCCCACTGGCCCCCACTCCTGTAGAATTTTGATTCATTGCTACTTTCTTTCCAGAGATGGTCCCAAAAGAAAATATACTATAATCATATTTTCCAAGAATTCCCTTAAGAAAGATTCAACAAAGTTTCAACCTGTCCTAAATTTCCATTTTAGAAGAACTAAGGGTGGTAACTTGGGTAAGCTCTCACAAGTGATGAGTTATAGGATCAAAATGCTCTCAGTGTCCTCTGTCAAACACAGGCTGGTGATCCATTTTCTCGTGTCTGACTGGCATAAGAATCTGATAAAAGAGTAACTTAAGGTGACTCAATCTACAAGTACAGTACTATCTAGTAAAGAGATACAGGGTGATAGAGATGAAGAGATTGAGATAGACTATAAATCCTTTAAAGGAGGGTGTTCTTTCCCACTTTCTTTTTAACTTTTGGCTTTTATTCTGTTTTATTCCAACATTTACTGAATTAGATTAAAAATGTCCCCATTCAGGCATACTAAATAACTTGGTGATAAACTTTTATTTTTCTTGACAAGTGTAAAATGTCACACAGGCTTTTAAAACTTCAATCCAAAATGACACAACTTAAAATGCTCCGAAGTTACAATTTCCATCCTGTATACTAAGGGACTGAGATTAGACACTGTTTTATTACACCCAGAAACCCAAATTAGACATCAGATATACTTTATTAAAAATTAGGCCCCACTTAATAACAGTCTTCAAATATATAAAAACATTGCTTTTCTGTTATCACTTAGCATGCACAATGAAATAAAGACAATGTGGTAGCATAGGATTTCAGTAAATTAAACTTCTAACTCTGTGTTAACATACGTAGATGCATATGAAGGATATTGATGACAGAGGCTAGATCTTTTGCTCTGAAACTCTTTTCTTTTTTTTTAAAGATTTTATTGGGGAATTGAGGGAGGGGAACAGAGTTGGGGAATCAGGGAAGGGGAACAGACAAGTTGCTGTCTTCTTTTTTGTTCTTCAGTCTACTTGCGGAGGATGTTGCTTCACTGGCCCATGTTGATATCATCATTGCGCTCTTCACGGATGAGGCAGATTGGTCGCCGGCCTCTGGATGGCCGCTCACTGCGGCTATTGGCAGCTCATGCTGGTTGCCAGCTGCTCAGGCTGGCTGCCAGACACTCACTGTAGCCCACAGCAGCCCACTGCAGCAGGGGCTGCAGCCCACACCGTCGCCAGGGTTTGCAGCCCAGCTCCAGGTGGAGCTGTTGTTAGCTGCAGAGGGCAGTGTCACCGGCCCTCATATGGGGGATTCGAACTGAGGCTGCTGGCATCCCAAACCAGCTCCCAACCAATGCGCCACTAGGCCGGCCCATCTGAAACTCTTTTAATACAATGAATGATCTTCAGGTAATTTAAAAGTCAGAGGAATAGATTAAATGACTTTCAAATGACCCTTCCAGCATGGTTCTATTCTTATTAATAAACTAGTTTTTCAACAGTTTTCATTCTAGCAAATGGAAATTAAATAAAGAATCTAGCATTTCACTTTTGGATTATGCTAAGTAAATGCAGCCTTCCATGAATCAATTTAAAAACACCTAAGACAATTTCATGTATTCCTTCCCTTAATAAACAATGATATGCAGAGTAATAAAAGTTTGAGTACCCTATTCTCTGTTTAATATCCTAGTAGTTGTAAATACCCTATATAGGAAACATTTTCTTTTGCCTTCTCCATTCAGGCAAAGATATTTCTCTACTCGTCCAAATTTAATCCTTATCATACCAGTACACCGCCCCCTCCCCACAGCTCCTTCTCTCTCTCTCTCTCTCTCTCTCTCTCTCTCTCTCTCTCTCTCCCCTCCTTCTTTTTATTTCTCTCCCTCTCTCTCAGACTGTGTCCCACTGTGCCCCCTCTGTGCTTTTCTTTTCTTTTTTTTTTAAGATTTTACTGGGGAATTGGGGGAGGGAAAAAGCATTGGGGAATCAGGGAAGGGGAACAGACAAGTTGCTGTCCTTTTTTGTTCTTCAGTCTAGTTGTGGTGGACGTCGCTTCACTGGCCCATGTTGGTATTATCATTGCCCTCTTCCCGCATGAGGCAGTTGCTTACCGGCTATTGGAAGGCGGCTCACAGCAGCTCACAAAAGAACATGCCAGCTGCCGGCCTGTCCCACTGCAGCTTACGCAGTCACCAGCAACACACAGCAACCCAGCTCCAGGTCACAATCTTAGCTGTAGAGGGTGCAGCATCACCGGCCTGCATGTGGGATCCAAGCCCGGGCCCTGCTGCTCAGAGCTGGCGTCCCAAGCCAACTCTTAACCAATGTGCCACTCGGCCAGCCCCACTCTGTGCTTTTCTTCCTGTGGGCTCATCTCTGCATTTCTGCCCCTGATTTGCTGTCTCTATCAGTCGCTTCCATATCTTTCCCACTCTCCCTTGCCCCCACTCCTCACTGTTTTAGAAACCCAGGACAGTTCACCTTCAATCATGTTTCATCGGCTTCTATTAAAAAAAAACAAAAAACATCATCCACAGGGGCTCACATTCCCAAAAGGCGTGTTTGGCACTAAGGGATGAGCAGGAGTCTATGAATACCAGTTTAGCACAATGTACACCTGTGCTTCTCAAACTTGGATTTGTATATGAATCACCCTGGAATTCTGTTAAAATTCAATTGGTCTGGAGTAGAGCTCCAGTAACTCTTAACTTGCTTCCAGGGGATGCCAGTGCTGCTGGTCCCTGGTCCATATTTTGAGTAGGAGCCTCCATTTGCCGCTGATCAGGAGAGGCAATCCTGACCATACCTGAATTTGTCTAACTCACAGCATTAGATACACACCATCCATTTGGGTTTCTTCTCTCTCTTACCCCTATCTAGCTTAGTTATTGCAGCATCCAGATTTCTATTGGTATTTGCAGCATATTTTAACTAAGCTTTTTTTTCAAAAAGTTTAATTTCGCCAACCAGACCAAAGCCTAAGATTGTAATAAGGTATTTAAAATATTACTATGCCATAATTTATTTCCCTTCATTTCTCATCAAATTTTGCTTCATTAAATATAAACCTACTGGACTATGACAATACCTTTACCTATATAGATTACTGACAAAGTACAAGAATGCAAGTAATTCTTCTTAATACTTACTTTGTGTAAATTTTCCCCTATCCAGAAAGAAAAGGAGAAAGTAAAGACAGTTGGGTCCTGTTTTGCATATATAAAATTTCTCTGGGAAACTTCAGAAAACCCCTTCAGGTAATGTCAATATTAATTGTTCCCTTATCAGTCAGGGCATGTAAGCACCTTCTTTTCCTATTAGCTAGTCCTTAGGGTCATAAACACGGGTTGATATTACTTAAAGGGGATCACTATACTTACAGAGCAAGCACTACACTTATCAGAACCTAAAAAGATCTCATCTGGATTTTTGTACTACTTGAAGTAAGCTAAATTTCCTGAGTAAGGTTATCCTTAGAAGAGCCACTTAAATATTCCACAATCTTGAAAGAAAAAACAAACACAAACAAACAAAAAATTCCCAGGGAAATTGTACTTGATGACTGCATCCTATGTACTGTTCTTTCAAATGAGTGTTTGCGATCATATGAACTACTTGATGTTACAACGAAGTTGGGTAAGAAATGAGTGAAAAGGGCAGATGAGACTATTCCTTGAATAGGCACTCTGCAGCTTCAAGATGTTCGTCAGATATGGAAGAAAAGACTTACAAGCTACATGGTTAGGTCATCTCACTTACAATGTGCCCAGAATGGTGCTAGGCATGGGGGTCACAGCATGGTTGTAGAGGTGACTGTAAGGGACTGACCAGTGGAACAGGAAGATGAGCACATTCCAGGCCGGGAGGATGAGGGTAAGAGGAAAGTGCCATTTTTGGGTACTGTGATGGGCTGGAATGTACTGACCTCCTGCTAACCATTCAAAGCTAACATAACCTAATGCAAACTCTCAATTCTTCTTGCACAATCAGTCACTGAATTGCACTTACTTTGAAATCACCAATAATTGCATCTCTTGCAAAATCTCAACTTCTGTCTCATTCTCCAAAATTAAGCCAATCTCCAAATTGAATCCTCGTTTTTCTCTTCATATCCTTTACTATCACTTGTTTCCAACAACACCATCTTTTGCCTGGAATACTGCCATAGCTTCCTAATTCATCTTCCCCAATCTTTCTGCAACTCATTCTCTACACATGTAGTACTCAATGCCACATGAGTGATATTTCAAAATGTAAATCAGATCACCTCACCTGCCTACAACACTTCAGTAGCTCTCATTGCATTAAACATATACAGTCCAACATCTTTAACCTGGTTACAGGACCCCGCATCACCTAGTCCCCAACTATCTCTCTAGCTTCTATGCCATACTAGCCATTTTTCCATATTCTCTAATATGCCAAAGTCTATCATTTCTTCATGGCCTTTTAGATGCACTGTTTTGCTGAATGAAACACTTTTTCCTTTACTCTGCACATTGGTAATATCCACATGTATTTTAGCTCTCTGCTTAACCCCAATCCTTCCTGGTATTTGTCTGACCATAGAGTTATTGTAGCAAGTTTAGTTGCTTATTTGCTGTTATCACCCACCCCCAACTAAAATTTCCAGGAAGGCAGAAGCCATTTTGGTTTTGTTCACCAATGAATAGCTAAAACTAAGCAGAATCCCTTGTAAGAGCTATTTAGAAAATCCACCATTATTATTATTATTACTTCTTTGGATAAACTATATGTTGGTACTCTTCATATTTTTATTTCATTTCTGACTTTTTAAAAACAATATTTTAATGCCCAAATTGTACAAAGAGACAGAACAATTTTTGTGCCACCAAAACATTCAATAGTACTTTCTTCTACCTGACATAAAAAAGTTGAAATTGATAATTAATGAAAGCTTAAGTAATTTAGACTGTATTAATTAAAATTAATTATACTAAGAAGTTTTAGGCATGTTTTATTAAATAAACTTGTCACTGAAGCAAAAGTTTAAAAAAAAAACTAAATACGAATGATTCTCAAGTTACTCTGTGTATATGGGAAACACTTCTAGCATTTAATCATAAATAAATTAGAAGGATTAAAAGGTGGAGTGATATGATGATAAGATCTGAGCGATAACCAGATTCACCATGTTACTTTATTATTTTTTAAAGACAGTAATGTTGATTAAGGAGACACTGCCAAGAATTTCCCATAAATAACTAAATACTGAATTGATTTCCTGG
Organism: Aselliscus stoliczkanus; assembly: GCA_033961575.1. Taxonomy (NCBI): domain Eukaryota; kingdom Metazoa; phylum Chordata; class Mammalia; order Chiroptera; family Hipposideridae; genus Aselliscus; species Aselliscus stoliczkanus. The sequence goes on along the minus strand of CM066729.1, from coordinate 97,800,154 downwards.
AAGCCTTAAGGGGCTTTATATCTAAGCATCGACTAGTGTTGAAATAATCACCTTACTACTTTCCCGCATGTATGAACACCATCTACTTTTTGAGACAATAAAAGGAGTGGTTCGTGAAGCTGGTAACGTATTAATATGTAACCTTTAATTAGAAGATCGCTGGATTAAATCTGGTCCAGGATGGTGTACCTGATAATATTCAGCAGACAGAAACTGTTTTGTAGCATCTAATTTGAATAGCCCAACTTTCCCATTTAGTCTTTATGCCATAGATGTGTGTTCCAACACATTCAATGTCTTTTTTGGCCATATAAGAAAAAAATGAACTATTAACTGATTATTAAAGGGTTTTTCCTATAGGGCACATAAGAATGTTAGCATATCTAGAAGGATAGCCACCAAAATTTCAACAGTAGTTAATTCTGGGTAACGAAATCACAACAGCATGTATGTCTTCTAAAAGCGTTCAATAGTGAATATATATGAGTGCTATAATCAAAGATAAAAGATAATTTCTCATAGTTGTCTAAATGTGATCTCTAAAGGCTTATTAACCATCTTTCTTAACCTGCAATTGGGAGTTAAGGAAAGAAAATATGCCCCTAACTCTGAGATCTTTCTACGAATTCGCTAAAGATTAATATATAAGTCATGTAAGATGAAGGAAAACCAATAAAAGCATGCCTCATGGAGAAGTCAACTGAACACAGGAGCCTGTAATCTGTTTAACTAAGAGTGTTTTATCCTGTTAGCTTTTATGAATGAATAGTACATGCCCTGAACACAGCCAGCTCCTCAAACACCCACATTAAAATGGTCAGCAAACTTTGTCCTTTTCTGCTGAAATGCCCATTGAAACTCAAACCTTCTCTTTATGCCAATCAACACTACTACTTCTCACATGGATTATGGAAAATGGGTTTCTACTTTTACATTTCATATTAAATACTCTGGAAAAATAGCATAAAAAAAGACAGTGAGAGGGAGAATCCTTATGTGCTTTCAAAAGAAAATGACAGCTGACCTCTCTTAATGGGGTATTCCCAAGGATGCCGCTCTTACTTTTCCAACCAATACAGAATACACACACATTTATTTGAAGGCATGATGTCCCTACGCTTGACTTATAACACAATTTAAATCTGATATTTGGATACAAGTGGCCTGATGAACTTACTACTTTCATCATTGAGATTTCATGCTTTTCCCCGATTTTCAATTCAGTTACTTAAGATGATAAAATAACCCCCCGCCCTCAAAAAAAGGCTAAACATAATTGTTATAAAAGGCAGTAGTATGCACTGAATGTTTGGGTCCCCTCTCCCAAAGTTCATATGTTGAAGCCTTAATATCCAGTGTAATGCTATTCAGAGTTGGTGCCTGCAGAAGGTCATTATAGAGTTGGATGAGTTCACAGGAGTAAAAAAAACAAAACCCATGATTGGACTGGTGCCCTTCTACAGGGAAAAAGAGACCAGAGTTTTCTCTCTTCACCATGAGAGAAAACCAGAATGAAAACTCACAGCAAAACTGGCCGTACTACTAGCTTGATCTCTGACTTTCCAGCCCAGAACAGTGAAGTAAATGTTTGTTGTTTAAGCCATCCAGTATATGGTATTCTTGTGGAGCAGCTGGAACTGACTGACTAAGCCAGGCAGCAACAAAATAATATATCCTCACCAATAGTAAAAGCTCAAATTTTTAGCAAATATAATCATGTCATGAAACATGGCAATATTGCTTTGTAAGTGAACAAACATATAAATTTAAAAAGAAAACTTGAATTTCATCCCAAATGCAAAAGTTATAAAACTGAATGTTTTATTTGTTCCCTGAATACAAATAATTTGAATCAATACTATTTTCATGTCCTGCATTAGCCATGAGGATTCAAAGGTAAGGGTAAAATTCTTATACCATTGATCTCAATTCAAGATTGAGTTTAATATATTCAATGCATTCTTTAATTAACCAGAAATTAGTTTAAGAAAATGTAATTACTGAAGCACTTTATTTAAATTTTAGTACATTAACACACATATCTTCAACATCATAATGAAGTCCGGAGAACTGACTCCATTTCTGAGGTCAGAAGCATCCAGGCCCCATTTGTATAAATAATCCTAATGTCTGACCATAGTGGAGCTAATGAGAAAAAGTAGTGAAAACAACAGTATCAACATTAGATTTATGATTTATAATCATGTGCCAGTCACTTTGCCATACACTCTATATGTATTAATTTAATCATGAACCAATTTTGGAACAAAGAGCCAGTGCATTTTAGAATTTTTTTTTTTCTTAGCTGAGCCATCCTGCCACCTGTTGGCAGCTCAGCAGCAGCTCAGCTTGGGATGGGCATCGAACTGCTGTTGCTCAGAGCTCAGCTCACACTCCTGAGCGAGCTCTTTACCAAATGAGCCACTCACTTGGCCGGCCCTAGATTATAAGTGTACAAGAAAGTAGAAAGACACTGTAAAGGTATTCAACTACATAACCCTTTAACATTTTTGTTTCAAATATGAAAACAAAAATAAGATATATAAAAATATTTTAGAATCTGGTCAATGTACTTCAAAATGGCAAATTTTTTAAAAAGATTAGACAACATAGATAGAGGAAACAGGGAATATTTTTAAAGATACAATAAAAAAGAAGTTCACTTTCAAAGATAAGAAGTCTTATCAGGCAACTGTGTGTGTGTGTGTGTGTGTGTGTGTGTGTGTGTGTGTGTGTGCATGCGCGCACACGTGCAAAGTCACTCAATATTTTATAATATAATGGCATATTCTACTTCCACCGGTTCATCTAAACCATTTAACATCCAGGAATAATCCTTCCTTCTGTCTTCCACTGTTCAGATTTTGGAAATACATTCTATTGTACCTAGGTAAACATATAACTACTTAGCATACGTGGTCAGTTCACTTTCTCATCTCACTCAAATGAGGAAAACTGGATTAATTCAAATTTGAAATCACTTTAAGAAGCACCATTTAATATTAAGAACAAAAGATCATAATATATTGAAAGTTGTGGGAAAATATTACTTCAAAATACAAACATTTTACCTGAAAGTAATTACTATTAAAAAGCACCCCAAATGATGTAAAGTACAGTATAGAGAACATAGTTAATAATATCATAACAACCATGTATATAGTGCCAGGTGAGTACTAGACTAACTGGGGAGGGGGGCGTGTCACTGCTTAAATTATATAAATGTCTAACCACTATGCTGTACAGCTGAAACTAATATAAAATAAAATTGAATATCAACTGTAACCGAAAAAAAATAATTTTACTTAAAAAGCACCCAAATTAATAAAATCTGGGTTAATTTAATTTTTGATTAATTGGAAAAAATTATTTTTTTTTTCAGGAAAGATAGTTCTTTAATGTTGCTGCTAACGCAGCCAGCAGATTTCTCCTTAGTCTGAAGGGAATTTCTCTTCCTCAGGAGAAAACAGCTTAAATAGGAAACAAATAGCCATACGCTGACTGTGCATTTTTTTTTTATTATTATTATTAATAGTTACAGATGTACAAAACTATGCAATAGTTATCTTTTTCACCCCTTACAAAGTGACTCCCCCCTTCCCCATCCCTTGTCCTCCCACCCCTGAGATCATATATCTATTACAATTCCATTGACTCCGCCCCCACGCTATATTCCACATCCCATGACTATATATGTGTTAAATTATCTGACTGTGCATTTCTTAGCAGGTGGCGTAGAGAGAGCCATGTTCTGCAATGGAAAGCGTGAGAGTCAAGGTTCAAATTAATTTTCCTTAAAATTCAATGCAATTACCTAAGATCAAATTACTTAATAACTATAAGTGGTATCAAAGAACTGTACTATCAATTTGTTCCTGGCATAAAACGGAGTTCTACATTTAATAATCGGCAATGTTAGGTATAAGAGACTAGATCCATAAAATAGTTTCCTAAACATTTAGTAAACTCTCAAATGGAGCTAATACAAAACAACCAAGAAAATACTACCTGCAAGACCTTTGTAGAGGGCCGGCCGAGTGGCGCATTGGTTAAGAGCTGGTTTTAGGATGCCAGCAGCCCTGGTTCGGATCCCACATATGAGGGCCAGTGACACTGTCCTCCACAGCTAACAACAGCTCCACCTGGAGCTGGGCTGTGCGAGCCCCGGTGATGGTGTGGGCTGCAGCCCCTGCTGCAGTGGGCTGCCATAGGCTACAGTGAGTGGCCTGCAGCCAGTGTGAGCGGCTGGCAGCCAGCGTGAGCTGCCAATAGCTGCGGTGAGCGACATCCAGAGGCCAGCAACCCATCTGCCTCATCCAGGAAGAGCGCAATGACGATACCAACATGGGCCAGTGAAGCAACATCCTCCGCAACTAGACTGAAGAACAAAAGGAGAGCAATTTGTCTGTTCCCCTTCCTCCATTCCCCAATGCTGTTCTCCTCCCCCAATTCCCCAATAAAAAAAAAAAATCTTTAAAAAAAAAAAAAAAAGACCTTTGTAGAAAGCTGAGTTTGAAACTGAATTAAATAGTGAGTTTTCATGAATCTTAGCAACAGCAATATCTTCTAAACTTTCCAACTGAATGTCCCCACCAAGACACAGCATTCTTGGTTTGCAAAGAAAAATGGTAGTTAAAAACAAATTTTAAAAATGTACCTGTGATTGGCCGGCCAAGTGGCGCATTGGTTAAGCGCTGGTTTTGGGATGCCAGCGGCCCCGGTTCGGATCCCACATGAGGACCAGTGACACTGTCCTCTACAGCTAACAACAGCTCCACCTGGAGCTGGGCTGTGCGAGCCCCGGTGATGGTGTGGGCTGCAGCCCCTGCTACAGTGGGCTGCCATAGGCTACAGTGAGTGGCCCGCAGCCAGCGTGAGCGGCTGGCAGCCAAGCGTGAGCTGCCAATAGCCGCGGTGAGCGACATCCAGAGGCCAGCGACCGATCTGCCTCATCCGGGAAGAGCGCAATGACGATACCAACAGTGAAGCAACATCCTCCGCAACTAGACTGAAGAACAAAAAGACAGCAACTTGTCTGTTCCCCTTCCCCGATTCCCCAACGCTGTTCCCCTCCGCCAATTCCCCAATAAAATCTTTAAAAAAAAAAAAAAATGTACCTGTGATTAAAAATTAATTTCCTTCACAGACATAAACTTACAAAAACTCTAGGTAGGAACTTCAGATATAAGGAGCACTATATATTTCTTAGCATTCTAATTTTTAGACTTTATAATTAGGTGAAATAAGTTTAATTGCACCAAAACTGAGCTTTTACCACATTAGCAAAGATCAACACCAAAAGGCTGGACTTTGCTTTTCACTGGGTCTACCCTGGGTATTTTTGGGATTTAAATTAAAATAAAAATAAATAATCCTAAAAATAACCAATAAATATAATTCTTTTGGTGCATTATTTAAATTTAAATAAAGACTAAAAACAAATATAACAAAATATTATCATTTCCATACAGAAATAAAAGTTTTTAAATGGCATTCCATATCATTTCTTTTCAATGTTTGAGAGATTGACATTGGTAGGGACCAAGAAATCCAGTTGTTGTTACAGCTGTAAAACTTAGTTTAAAGGCAAATAAAACCCAGATAAATGTTTTTAGAAGCAATACCTACAACTGTGCTGTTAAACCTGTGTTGCCTCAAGACACTTTTGTTAATGCTATTACTTTGGGCTACAGTTTCACTAAGATATTCGATGCAATCTTTGCCTTCCTGTGTCTGAGACTTTGCTTAGAATAATAATAATTATTATTGAACTTCTGATACTTAAACTAAGAAAATTTAAAAAATAAAAATAAAAAAAAAGTAGTGATATACTCCAGGAAAAAATAAAACCAAATTATACCAGTACTGTATAGATTTAACCTACATCAAATATGAGCCATGCTTCCCTGCCCCTCCCAATGGTTATTTACGTAATATAAAAAAAATGCTTTGATTTGAGGATGCAAACATCCTCAAATCAAAATTTGAAATGGTGAATGACAAGCAACCACTGCCTAAAATAAATAAATGAAATACAAGTAAATTCAACTACTATATAACTATTTGTAGTGCACTGGAGCATGAATTTACTAAATAGTTTCCAAATTTTTTTAAACACAGAAAACCCATTTTCATTGCAAAATACTTATTTTCCCCCATATAACTTGTGTCCAAATAATACAATTTATCCATATAAAAACATGGTTTTAATTATTGCAGTTAAGCCAGTATAAAAATTATCGAAAGCAAACACTATGAAACTTTTCTCAAGGTTTCATATAATTATTATTATCATTAATAAAGATCCTTATGATCAAACTGTCCTTGTTAATATCAAACTATATTGAATATACAATATCTATATATTTCTCCCTTTCCAAGTATATGAACTATTGCTGCATAGTATCTTAAAGTATTTTTAAAGTACTTTTATTAAATTTTATTCCATAGATTATATATAATATTATTTTTCCTCTGGCTCTTGATAACATTTTGGAGGTATAATGAGGAATATCATGGTAAAAGCTGTGAATTTTGCATTAAGAGACTACATATTTCAATATGTTACTGGTAAAAGGGACATAATGATCTTTTGTCTTCTTTCAATTTGATGATGGTATATTTGATGACTAAGATTGGCAGAGCTTTTCCCATAATGGACTCTTAAGGTAATAACAGAATGTCCAGCTTAGAAAGAGAATTTAGCTGCAAACTTAGTGTCATTTAAAATACCGACACAAAAGCCAGATTCAAAAAGACAGTCCTCTAAATCCCAGTGCATTAGGGTTATCTTGACCATCTGAGGTAAAACTAGAAGTGTTTTAAACAGGATGATCTACAGGGTAAGCAGTTAGACTATTAAAGTCTATAACTTTTTTTGTTTTAATTCTGACAACATGAAGCATGAAAGTAAAGTAGGAAATAACAGAAACATGAGATGATCTTTGAAATATTTCTGTTGGCACACACTTCATTTATAAGGAATTATAATTCCAGAGAATAAACAATCACTCTGTTTTTCTTCCCTCCTGATCTTCAGTTTCTTACCTACCATATATAGGAGTTGGCCTAACTCATACACATCATCTTTCTTCATTCTCTAAATTTGTTCTCAAATGTCAACTTAAATGTACCTCTGCAGGAAATAATTAATCTTAAATATAAATGTCAAGAGTTAGAAAGATGCTCATATCATAACATTGAAAGATGCCTTTCAAAACTATGTATGTCCTTTTATAAGTAAGTTGAAACTTTAAACTTCCTTTGCTTATGCTACATTTAAAGTTGGGCTTTAAAAAAAAAGGTAGAAAACAGCTTTCTGTTGTGATTATAGCTTCTATACATCTCACTGATTTAGCCCTGAGACTTTAACTGATAATCAATGCAATAAGAGAAAAAACAGTAAGTTGATTATCAATTAACAGTGAATAGAGAAATACAAACTTGGGTTTCAAGTACATGTTTTAAAAATGCAAATGACTACTTCTGACATAGTTTTAAATGGTTACTTTAATTTTTTATTCTATCTAAATGTAATATTAGACATCTTTGGCATTCTGTCTCAACTTAAGTACTACATGTCTCTGTAAGTGTAATCAAATCACCTAAATTCTCTAGGGCTTATTCCACATTACTAATATAACTAAGTTGAAATAATCTGTTTCTAAATATAAATATAAACTTATAATTTATAAGTATCCATGGTTGCATATATTCAAATTTTAGCTGAATATTGGAGACAATGTTAGTGATTATGAAAACAGATGATATAATTACAATTTTGAACCCAAATTATATCAAAATATCAATCATCAAATAATACATAGTTATGCATAAAGTTTCACATATAATTACATATAGTTAAAGTGAATTAGACCTAAATTTCAATTGTCTCCCCAATCCCTGTGTAATTCTCAATTTCTGTCATTCGTACAGGTACACAGCTGGATTCTTTCAAGGGAATGAAACTTTCTGGCTATCTCTTGAATGTTTATTGAAAAGAAGAGAAGCCCAGTTCTTACTCAAATACAATACACATCTAGACTCTAGAAATAACAATTTAATCATTCATCAACATATCCTTCTTGAGATACTTTCAAATAAGCTGCCTTTGCTATTGTATTAAAAAAAAAAATGGAACCATCAACTACCTGAGGATTGCATTCACATTTTCCTCCCTGGGTGCAGGACAGTAGCCAAGATAATCAAGCATGAGGCATGTACATACATTTGTCTGGATATAACTTTACTAAAAGTATAATACGTTTCTAAGCATTAGAAACGCTTTAAAACCATACCTTACAGTGCTAGTTAAAAGTATTTCTCGTAATAAAGGAAAAATAATCCCACACTACTCTTTGACAGAAATATACTATATTCAGTACATTTAAAAGCAACAACGGAGGGAAATAAATCAATTTCAGTCAAAACGTTCAACAGAAAACAGATCCAAATCAAAAAAAAAAGTGCAACAACTACGTTTAAATCCCAATTTAGCCTGAATAATCAGCAAGGATGAGAAATACAAAAAATTCAAACACTGGATCGTATCCATTTACACAGCTAAAGGTTTTTCTCAGGTAAAACCTGTGATATGCGTTTGATGTTTGATGGCCATTGTCAAGGCAGATGATCCCACTCTGCCACAACACTGCCCACACCCCCCACGAAACACAGAAAGCCCGTTTTACTTACTAGCTACCTCCAGCGACGCGTTGTGGCTCACGGCCTCTCCGAGGTAATTCCTCGCTACACAGATGTAGACCCCTTCATCCGGCCTACTTTTGCGTCCATGCACTATCCGTAAGAAAAATAAAGATCCACTTGGCAGCAACATTCGATGTGAGCGAGGGTCATCTTTGTCGGTCTCTACTCTCTCTCCCCCTTTGTACCATTCAATAGTGGGTGTGGGGCGGCCCTCAGCCTTACAGTTCAAAGTCGCCGGTTCTCCTTTTGAGACAATTAGGTCTGAAGGGTGTTCAACAATGCGAGGTGGAAAATCTTCCTGACGAAGACGGGAGCCTACAGGAGAATCGACAAGCAGCTTCTTATTATCACTTGAAAACAAAAGTCTTATTTTAAAAGCCTATGTGTTAGCACTACTATTTAAACACCACATAATTTTCACCCCCTCTCTCTGCCCTATTTACTGACTAATCCTTCTGGTGTCCACATTGCCTACACCCTCTAATTCCTGAATCCTTTTAACCCTCCACCTTTGGAAAGTGCTCTTGCTAAAACTTTGTATAAACCCTGTCTGCTCTTCAAATCCCTTGTCCACAGATGCTTTCAGGACCCATCACCGTTTCTGTTGATACCATATATGTGCCTGTTTCTGCAGAGGAATGTGTTAAGAGAATTGTTGTATTACAAAAAATGGCATGGCCTCCTGGAATCTCCATTTTAACTAACATCAATCAACACTTGAATAAAACATATATTCTACATACGAATGAACATTTCTATTCAAATATATGATGAAACTTTTCTTTATGAAGACTTTTATATCATCTTAAATAATAATATATATAACCACAGTATTTACTAATAAATTAAGTTCCAATAATTACGTTGATATTTTAATAGGCTTCAAAGATGAAATGTTAAATAGCTGAGTTTAGATAATTAAATATAATACTAAATAGAAAAGGATATTGGATCAGGGCTACAATCTAGACCTTATGTATTACTTAATAAATGAAGTCCTGATTGCCACTTAAATATTTCGTGTCTATATCTTATTTTTCCAATAAGATTATAATCTCTAAAACAGGTATCACATGTCATATTTTTAATATTTCTACCTTATTGCTGCCATGGATAGATTTAATATATAAATTACCTAGAGATTTCTCAAATTCAGCAGCCCAAGCTTAATTTAAGCCTTGTTATCACCTGGTGTTCCAATCTCAGTGAACAACGAAAAGTAAAAACCAGTCTTCCTTGAAATCGACATTTCTGTCCCCTAGTCCTCCCCAAAATTTCTCCAATCAATCTATTCATCTCCATCTCCATAGCCAGCTACCATCCCAGATCAACCTTCCATCAATTCCCACTAGGATTTAGGAAAGCTATTAAAGAGCTTCACTTCAGTGTAGCCAGATGAAGGCTTTGAAATGTAAATACAATCTGGGTCCTAGTGTACTTCAATGGCTCTTAAAATAAACTCATTGCTCTTAAGATAAAGTCCTTAACAAGACCTACAAGAGCCAGAGTGTTCATTCCTCTATCCAGCTCTCCAGGCTCTTCCTGTTCCATTACCTTCTCTGCCTTCTGTTAGCTCCACAAATATTTTGAGCTTCCTCCTGCTACAGGCCTAGGCCTGTCACAGGATCTGGGCTCGAAATGACCTTGCTCTAGTTTATACCCACTCTTCTTTCCAATCTCTACCTCCACCCTGATCATTACAACAATTACATGCCGCTTTTATAAACCTAAATAATACTATATAGCTACCCTTGGTGAGACTGATCAGAATTACAACTTAAATTTGTTTGATGCTCTGAATAGTGTCTCTTTCCCATTACCTGGTGACACCTATGGATCTGATTTTGCTCATGGTTGCTTCTCTTACACTTGGCAGAGTGCTGAGCACACTATAGGTAAGCAATAAATATGTGCTTGAATAAATGAAAACAAATGAATAAAGCACTGACAGGCAAGACACATTTGAGTGGAATGATCTGAAGCTTAATAACCATGCATTCTAAAAAAGAGATTTTAAAAGATTTTATTTTTATTTTAGTTGTAACCAATTGCATACTATTTAACCTTTACTAGATTATAAGTCTTGCATGGGACTTAATGTATGTCTCTAAATTTTAATTACTGCAATTAACATGTTTTTCTTAATGAAATCAGTAAGTCAATGAAAAACCTAAAAGATCAATTATTTGCTTATGTCCACTATGAAACAACAAAAATATATAACCTGAAATGTTGAGTAATAGTTTTATAAACTGAAATATTGAGAAATAGCTTTAGTTTAGTGCGTGGGATGCACCATATTATATGTTCTTTATATGAAACCGGCTCTAAAAGAGGAAATAAACCAGCAACATGAGAAAAAATAACATAACAACACATACTCACTCACAAAGGCTATACTGAAGTCAAACTAAATTTAAATTGGATTCTGAGATTATTCAGTTACAAGTGCTATAAGCCTTCAGAAAATAAAGTGTTATAATACTGGCCTTTACTTTGGTTGTAATTTTAAAAGGTGCATGCTAATGAGGATCAATTGCTGAGGTAATATATAATTAAAGTAATTTTTTTTAAAGATTTTATTGGGGAATTGAGGGAGGGGAACAATGTTGGGGAACTGGGGAAGGGGAACAGACAAATTGCTGTCCTTTTGTTCTTCAGTCTAGTTGTGGAGGACACTGCTTCACTGGCCCATGTTGGTATCATCATTGTGCTCTTCTTGGATGAGGCAGATCGGTTGTTGGCCTCTGGACGGCCGCTCATAGTGGCTCTTGGCAGCTCACGCTGGCTGCTAGCGACTCACTGTAGCCTATGGTAGCCCACTGCAGCAGGGGCTGCAGCTATGGTGACTCTGTGGACTCACAGCAGCCCAGCTCCAGGTGGAGCTGTTGTTCACCATCTTAGCTGTAGAAGGCAGTGTCACTGGCCCTCATATGTGGGATGCAAACCAGAGCCACTGGCGTCCCAAGCCAGCTCTTAACCAAGGTGCCACTTGGCCGGCCCTAGCAAATTTTATTTCAAAATCTGAGAGTTCATTTCAGGTAGGACATAGAGGTGCATAGGTTTCTGAGACTACAACAACAATAAAAAATGGCACTTATGGGCTGGCGATGATTAAGAGCTGGTTGGGATGCCAGTGGCCCAGGTTCGGATCCCACATGAGGGCCAGTGACACTGCCCTTAAAAAAAAAAAATGGCATTTATGACTACCTGGACAAGGCAGAGAAGGCATCCTGAATCCTGAGACACAAAATCTGAGATGTTTTGAAAAAAGAGGAAGACAAGAAAGGAGGTGATTTCACCCAGACACACAGCAACAAAAGAATATGGTACAATTGTAAGACTGGCAGGTAGGTTAGCACTGAGTATGAGGTGCACATCAGAGATCAGACTCATGCACCTGAAGAAGTAGCTAAAACCATAACATGATCAAGCCCATAATTGTACACCAAACCAATGTTCTGGAACCTAACTGAAAGCAACAAGAATATTTACATATGTTAAGCAAGGGATTGTAAGACCATGTTTGATTTTAAAGAGCTCACTTATTGGTAGTGCGAAACTGGACTGCAGCAGGCTCGTCTAGGAAGGGGTTTGTTTGGACACTTTTGCACTACTCAAGCAATAAATTCTGAAACTTGAACTTGGATATTGACAGACAGAAGGGGAAACAGAGGAAAGAATCCAGACATATTTGCTACTATCAACAGGATCTACTCACAAGCAATGTGAGAGAAAATGGCAATGAAAAATGCACTGGATGGAGGAGAAACAGAGGGCAAGGAAATTCAGTTTCCGATCTGAACAATGGATGAAGGGTAGTCTGAATGAAGGTAGGAAATAGAAAAGTGGTATTTGGTAAGAGGAAGGACAGAGGAGACCATTTATCCAGTATGAGACATGGGGAGCTTGGAGTACTTCTAGAATGCCCAAATAGAGACGACAAGTTGCCAATTAAATATCCAAGCTTGACCACAGCTGGAATGGTAGATGAGACTCAAGCCAGAGACTGAAACTACGGAAAAGAATAAAACTGTCTAGGGAGACTAGACAGAGGAAGGAACAGCTAATTACAGAATCTGGAGATCACACAAGGCTCCACTGAAGTGCAGTGGAGCTCAAGGCTCGCTGTCCCTAACCTGCAGCCCCCTATAGCTGGACCTCAGACAGGATGACTTCTGGGAAGGAACTCAGGCCCAGGTTGTTGGGATATTTTTAAAGATTTTAGGAAGTGAGGAAGGAGAACAGACAAGTTGCTGTCCTTTTGTTCTTCAGTCTAGTTGTGGAGGACATCGCTTCACTGGCCTACGTTGGCAGTATGATCATTGTGCTCTTCCCGGGTGAGGCAGATCAGTTGCCGGCCATTGAATGTCTGCTCACAACAGCTCACAGCAGCTCACACCAGCTGCCGGCCACTCATGGCAGCTTATGGCAGCCCACTGCAGTAGGGGATGCAGCCTAGCTGTCACTGGTGACTCACAGCGGCCCACCTCCAGGTCAAGCTATTGTTCACCATCTTAGCAGTAGATGGTGCAGCATCACTGCGCCTCATGTGGGATCTGAACCAGGGCCCTGCTGCTCAGAGCTAGCGCTCCCAAGACAACTGTTAACCAACGCACCACTCGGCCGGCCCAGGCCTAGGTTTTCAACAAGATGTTTGTAGAGCAGCATTCAGCAGAAGAGCTTCAGCATTGCTTTCTGGGGGCTGGCTGAGTGGCTCAGTTGGTTAAGAGCTTGCTCAAGAGTGCGAGCTCTGAGTAACAGTGTCGCTGGTTTGATTCCCACATGGGCCAGTGAGCTGTGCCTGAGGTGAGCTGCCACTAAGCCACCAACAGGTAGCAGCATGGCTCAGCTGGTGAGAGCACATGCTCCTAACGACAAGGTTGCCTGTTTGACTGGTGGGCTATGCCCACCACCTGCCCACAACTAAAGACTGAGCTGAGCTGCCAGCCGGGTGGCTCAGGGAATAGAGCATGTGCTCTTAACAACAAGGCTTCCAGTTTGACTCCACCCCTCCACCCACAACTAAGATTGAACACCTTGAGCTGCCCATGGGCAGCCAGATGGCGACTGGACTTGGAACTGAGCTACCTGCGCCCTCCACAACTAAGACTGAAGGAAAACAACTTGGCTGTTCACCTTCCCAAAACCCCAACACTGTTCCCCTTCCCCAACAACAACAACAACAAAAAAAGAATGCTTTCTATTCTATGAAAGGTTACATTTTCAATGTTCTTTCCTCAGGTTGTGAATGGGTATTGCTCAAAACAAGAGCTGCAGTTATCAGGATCTATTTAGTCTTGCTAATGCACACAATGATTAGCCAGAATAAAATTATAATATGCAGTATTTCTCAAACTTATTTGGCCATTGAACTCTTTTTATTTTTCTTTGTATAGGATATCCCCACTGGCCTATGCTTCTGAGGAACACATTTCAACAACAACAAAAAATACAATCTGTTAACATAAAATAATAATCTGAAGAGAATGAATAGAATTGGCAAAAAAAAATGAGTCACTTGACTATAGAGCCAGTACATTTGCAAATTATAACAAAAAACATAGAAACCTCATTTTTATCACTTATAACCTTCAGGAAAGAAACTTTCCACTTCTTGCATATTTATAACAAGTGATAGGTTAACCTCAGTAGTAAAAATTATAAAAGGCAATCGAAAAATAATTTTTTTTTATTATCAAGCCTAAGCAAGAAAAAAAGAATGGGGAAAAATTAATATTAATTATCCATCATCTGCTTTATCAAAACAACATCTTTATGTGGTGGGTGTTATTGTATCTGTGGTCCATATGGGGGAACTGAGAATCTCAGCTGTCATTCAATGGGAAGGCAGCAGAGCTGGGATTCACTCCTAGTAAAATACACAACTTTTTCCAGCTATTCCATACATATTGTTAGGATTAATAAGTTAAAATCCATACAGAAACCTGCTTTGTCTATTCTTGTTTCCAAGGCTGGAGTGTTAATTTTGATTACTTAATTTTAAAATGCAAGTAATAAAGACAGCAAATCTGATGACATCTGCTGTTCTTTTCCCATGCACTCATAAAATATCTACCTACAAATCAATTGATTTCCATCTATCAAGTCAGTAAAGACCTTCATGATAAATAAATGGGGATATAAAGTTTTTTTATACTGTATCATCTTCTCCGAACACTATCTTGTTTTTCTGAGTAAATATCCTTCTATTATGTTTTTACTATTCTTAGAACTTTAATTCCCATGCACTGTGTGCACAATTAAAATTCAGTATCCCTGGTACCCCAATTTTTTCCACCAACATACTTAGAGGGACAAGTCACCCAACTTCTATCAATAAGTGTGACTCACTTTAAAGAGGACTTTAATGGAGTTACACCAAGATCCCATAGGGAAGAACATACATGAATCCTTGAAGAGTATAAATGAAAGACCCTTAGTAATTGCCATCTTCCTCCCTAGAAGAGGTGTCCACTTCCACCTCCACTCGGTCACAAAACGTCTCTCCATTAATATTCCTGACTTGTTATTCATAAAATACCTTCTCCCTTCAATCATAAATTCTGAGTTCCTGGTAGCCATCTGACAACCACCATTCTAATTACAATAATTTGGGTATTTTTTAATGTACTAAAATATAAGGTTATATTATACTTGTCAAAACCAACCCAAGTTTCAATTTACACTCAGCATAGGAAACTTAAAAGTTACAAAGAAGAGAGGGTGAAAGAAGAAAGGGACTGATGGAGTGAGGCTTTAACAAGAACTAGGATGATAATGTAGTCTGCCCTCGTCAAGAATCCGGGTAGACCCTTGGGAATGCTACATGATTGACTTCAGGAAAGGCCAGCATCAAGTAAAAGAGCATAGCAGGATTCCTTCAACAACTGCCCAGTTGGAAGATACAACACAAATACAAGTGACTGAAATATCCAAATATTTACACAACCACAGCTGGAAAAAGATATACATGTAAGTGCTAAGTATTTTGAAGAAATATATCAAAGTCATATGCGATTTATGATGAGGAAACCAAAGTCCTGGCTAGATGTAAATCCTTCCTCCCTTTAACACATCACATTTACAGAAACACAAGCAAGTAACCATATAAGAGACCAATCTTGTTAATATTCTGTTTGAAGTATGCAACACACACACACATTATATAATTTTATTCTTTCTTTGTATATATGATTTTATTATTTTTTTCTAACATGGCAGTAACATTTATCTCAGGGTTTTGTTTATTTATGTTCTCACGTCTGTTTCTTAGTACATTGTGTGAAACAGTATTTATTTTATCAACAAAGTCTCATTTTGATCCAAATTTCTTTTTCATATTCTTTGGTAGGTAATATTAGAATACCTAAAGTGATTAAAATATCAATTTGTATCATATATCATATTAAAACATCTTGCAGCACAAATATGCTTGTAAAATTGCTAGAAGCACAAGAGAAACAAGTTCAGTGAGTAGCTGACAGATGCACAATGAATATTAATAGACAACTTGGTGACATCTGTCCAAGGAGGGGGTGGGGGTACATATATTTGCCTTGACAACATACCTATATTTATAAAAGAATACCTATATTCTTAAAAGAGCCTTGCCTTTTAACCTTTTCATTTAAGCCCCATTTACATTTTAAGGAGCAGACAGCCTCCAATTATTAGCATAAATCCTATCGTGGGCAACAATCCTATAATTTTCCTGTCAGAATTTCATCCTGCAAGGAGATATTTGTTAAAAATAAGAAGACAGCACCCATTAATTACTCACTGTGTAGAAAGTAGACTTAAATATCCTCTACTGAGTTATACATATTTCCCCAATATTCATACTTCCTTTTGGAATAAGTATAAAAAACAGACCAATCTATAAAAATAATTAGGTAATTTCACTTGAAATTATAAAGGAATACAAGGGAAACAGAAAGCATTAAAATAACTACATGATTAGTGATTCTTGCCATTTTCCTTAGGTACTATTTCATCCTAATTTCCTTTGATTGTAATTCCATCTAAAGATGTGGGGAGAGGAGGGGTGTTCAGCCAAAATTTAGAATAATTTCAATAATTAACTGATTGCCATTGGTAGTGCCTGTTATCATCTAAAATGATTACCAAAATAGACCAAATCTAATTCTAGGACTGAATCCCTGGTGTTTTTGTAATATTTTTACAGAATGTAATATCATATGGCTGTATTCCCAGAGATATGAGAAAGACTGACAGTAGCACAAGTTAAATTTTAGAAACAATATTACTTGCCCTCCCCCCCCATTTTTAATAATATCACCTCTAAGTAGAAGAGACTTTTCTATCACAGGACCCAAATATTGCAGAAGCTACAAGGGCATTAATGGCAGGAATTGCCTCAGCTGACTCAAATCTGGCAGGATTTCGTGGCGAGCTGTAAAGAAAAGGGCTGGGCGGCTTAAGTTCGTTGGCTGAGTCCATGCTTTCTATTTGCCCTTTAGTTAAAATTTCCAATGAACATGCAAACAGGAGGATTTTTACCATATGTAAAATGCCAAACAAAAATACTTGCATATTTTAAAGTACAACTTCTCTCACTACCTTATCCATCGGCTTACCTATATATTGTGCCTATGTTGTACTAAGAATTGTGCTAATAAGCATTGGCAGTGCAAAGAAATATAAAATCTCTGACCTTAGCCTACAGTTCACCAAGCGAGACAAATTTTAAGTAGCATAATAATGAAATATAAGAGTCATACAAAGACAGGCAGTAGCTGGAGAAACTGAATTCCAGAAGGCAAGAACAACATAGGCACAATAAACATGAATGACTATAGCATTTGAGAGGAATGTTGATTAAATCTAGAGAATGGATTCTGTTTGCCTGAGTTCAAATCTAGACTCCGCTACTTGTTAGGTGTGTGAACTTGGACAAACTGGTTAATCTCTCTGAATGTTAGTTTCTTCACCTGTAAAATGAATATATAAAGAATATCTACACTTTAGAGGTAAGCATAATCGCTAATGCATAAAATACTATTAACTTTGTCCCATGGATGGAATCATTAATGTACAATTTGCATAAACAACATTATTTGATGTGATGATTCTCCTCTTCTCCTCCTCACCTTCCCCTTGAATTACATTAGAATTCTTATTAATTTACAAAGAAATCAATTACTTTCTTCCTAAATGTGTAAGAAAAGTTGCAAACTGAGCCAGTACCTAGTTTTAGTTGAGAATTCAGTGCAAAATAATTTTCCAGGGGTGCCGGATAGCTCAGTTGGTAAGAGCGCAAACTCTGAACAACAGGGCTGCGGGTTCGATTCCCACATGGGCCAGTAAGCTGCACCAATGAGCTCTCCTCTACAGCTAGGATTGTGAACAACGGCTAGACCTGGAGCTGGGCTGCCGTGAGTGGCCCAAGGACAGCGTGTGCTGCTGTGAGCTATCGTGCACTACAGCCCATAGCAAGCTTCAGTGGGTGGCAATAGGAAAGAGCTGCAGTGAGTGACCATGAGCCACCATGAGTGGCTGGCCAATAGCTGGCGACTGACTGCCTCAGCCAGGTAGAGTGCAATGATCATAACACCAACATGGGCCAGTGAGCAGCTGCAACGGCTCAGAGGTTGCAGGGGAGAAGGGGGAGGAAGAGAAAAATATAATTTTCCATTTACACTTTTCCTGGCAGGATCTGTCAAAACTCCTGCAAAATATCTTTCAAAAGAGATGAAAAATAAAACAAAACTAGAGCACTTAGCAGCCAATTTACTATTTTACTAAGAATCATCAGAGGTTGACTCTCTCAAAAGCCATCTACTAGGTTGTTGGAAAAGTCATCACGCATTTTTGCAATGAGAAACAGAAAAAAATACGTCATGACTTTGCCAACAAACCAATATAACAAAGCATTTCTGTGCCTTGTAGGAAATATCCCATATAGATCCACTGATTCAATGTATAATATTCAAAATTTAAAAGACACACACACTAGGGGGCTGGCCGAGTGGTTCAGTTGGTTAAGAGCTCGCTCAAGAGTGCGAGCTGAGCTCTGAGCAACAGCAGTTCAATGCCCAGCCTGAGATGAGCAGCCGCTGAGCTGCCAACAGGCAGCAGGATGGTTCAGCTAAAAAAACAACAACAAAAAAAACCACACACTAATGCTTTTACTATATTCCTGAGTATAGAGAATAGCAGCAATGTCCTTTTTTTCCGTTTTCATTACAAATAAAAAATCTTATGGATAGCCAGAATATAGATGAAGTTTGCAATTGGGCAGAAAGGGACTTCGAGTCAACTCTCTGTAAACAGAATAAGGTTATCAAAATTTACAGATAATACTTTTTTACTAATGCTTATCCTAATGGACCAAAATATTTAGGTCTGAAAATATAATAGCTTATTTCAGCTGTTAAGACCATTTTTTTCACAGAAAAAGGATTTTGGATAACATTTTGTACTGTGAAACACAGTATTTGGGTGGTCCTATGACTGTTTTTTGTTTTTTTTTTATTGCTGTGGAAATACAGTTCCTTCTAACATTGGCTTTTCAACACATTAGGACAAATTACATGGGATTGCAATCACTGTTAATCTACACCATATATATCAGATGGTTGTAAATTTAACCAACTAGAACCTCAATGAACCAAACACAAGCAGATTCTCTTGTTGAAAAGGCAATTCAAAAATATTCTTATAATTGTATAAAATAAACTTTGCTTACCAAACTTCCTCTGTCCTGAATTTAAATTTATGAAGGGAAAATCTTTATTCTAAAATTAATCTTATTTTTATTTAAAATATGTTGTCATAAATTTAAAAAATATGTAAAAATAAATAAAGATATAATACAATTTCTTAACCATACAGACATTTTGGAAAAATACATAAAGTAATACATATCAATTCTTTTTCTAGAGTCGCATTTGATTTTCACATAATCTGTACATTACAGATATAATTTACTAAGATTCCATAACCCTAAATCAATTAAAGTACTAAAAATAAAGCTTTCAACTTCACTTCTTGAATTAGGTAGTCATAGTTTAGTCACATTAAGAGGAGCCTTGACTCTAGGTGAGTTATTAATGTCTGTAAGATGGAGTATGGAATAGCAATTTTAAAGATAAAACAATTATCCTTCTGGAAAACAAAATACCTAAAACAGCCTTTTAAAGGATTACTGAGAAATCCCTATAGGAATGCAGTAGACTTCACTCATTTTTAAACCAATTCAGTCCTTCTGACATGAACAATTATTTCTAAAGAAACTCATTTATTTACACATTAGCAAGCTGTCATCTTTACTGCCCCTGTATCTTCCCCAGTTCTTTCTCATTGTATCTCAGATTTAGTTCTTACAGATTCTAAGGGGCACCCTAATAAAGGATGTGGAGAGGCAGATTCATACAAGATATGGAGTCTTAAAGGGTATTCCAAATGTTAACTAAAACTCTACGCATTAATCTTTATTTTCTAAAGGGGTAAGTAAATAACTCATCAGTCCAAAGAAAGCTATGTGTAGTTGATCTAATAGGAGAAAACCCACCATCCACAAAATAACACAACTTTTGATTAAAGAAAATAAACTGCAAAAAATTATCCTAGAGCTTTTTTTTTTGCACTCTGATTTGAAATTTCTCTCTCTGTCGCTCTTTTACAGGTGAATTTGATTTTTCTTTTCTTCTGATATAGAAGTATAGTATCACTTTTTCCTGAGGTTTTTTTTTTTTATAATTGTGGTACTATGATGTCTATATGCACTTACCATTTTGTATGTTAATGCAACTTTAAAAGGGAACTGTAATACATTTAGTCATTATTTTGATGGTGGTTTAATTTTGAAGAGAAAGAGCCATAAAATCAGTTTTCTTTAAGAAGCATGGGTAATATTAAAATACTGGTGTTCAGTCACTAAATAGTTAGACCAGAACTGAAATAATACTTGTATATCTCCAGCGCCTACAAGAGTACAGCACCTAGCAGGTATTCAGTAAACATTTGTTGAATGAATAACAGATAATCATGGGAGACCCACATGTCTTTATAAATCATTTAGAACAAACACCCACACTTGGATGCAGTCAGTGTACCACTGAGTTAAAGAGAAAGCAAAGGCACCCTTTACTTCTTCTGGCAAGCAGGCATCCACAGAAGCAACGGCTTCTCTGAAGCCATTTGGAGATACAAGATTTTGGGTCCATTCAAAGGAAGGCATTCTCTTTAAAATTAATTCTACGGCCGACCGAGTGGCACGGTGGTCAAGCACAGGCTTGTGAAGCCAGGGGCCCCGGTTAGGGTCCCATATATGAGGGCCAGTGACACTGCCCTCAAAAAAAAAAAAAATAAAAAAAATAAAAATAAAATTAATTCTAAACTCATTACACCATATACATAGTATCGTGTAGTAAAAATACAAGGATTAGCAGAATTATAAGCTATACAATCCCAGCAGAAGAGACAGACTGAGAAAGAGAGAGAGAGACCTGGAAAAAAGATCTAAAAAGAATCGTGAAGTGTTGATTTCTTAGGGACCTTTGAAAATAGATAGTTTTGGGCTGGCCGAGTGGCTCAGCTGGTTAACAGTTCATTCAAGAGTGTGAGCTCTGAGCAACAGGGTCACAGGTTTGATTCCTGGCCTGAGCTGAGCTGCCAACAGGTAGCAAGATGTCTCAGCTAAAAAAAAAAAAAAAAAAAAAAAAAAAAAGGATAGTTTTTATTTCCTTCTAAATTCTAGATATTTAGTTTCTAGATATTCTATAATGTCCTGGTATGATTTTCATAATAAGGTATTTTATTTTAGAGGTGTGAAAAACAACACATATTTTTTTGAAAATACAGAGAAAATAAAATTCAACTTTTGCTAACTCTTTGGCATTCATTTATTCACTCAACAAACATGTACTAAGTACACAGACTGCACCAGGTTTGTGGCTTTTGTAGGTGATACAAGAGTAAAACAAAGAACAAAACCAAAATAGTAATACCTGTCTGCATCTCCCTGTCTGCCTCTCTCTCCCTCTCCTTATTAAAATAAAGATGTAAAGTTAATGTTAATATGAATGATACACAGCTGGGCCAGCCGAGTGGCGCGGTGGTTAAGCGCTGGCTTGGGAAGCCAGCGGCCCCGGTTCAGGTCCCACATATGAGGGCCAGTGACACTGGCCTCAAAAAAAAAAAAAAAAAAAAAAGAGTTAAATGAATGATACACAGCTGACACTGAGTGAAGTTAAACAATGTATATGCACTTATACACCTCTTAGCCAACATGAAACTTTTTTTGTGGGTATATGTAAACAACCAGTAAACAAACGGAAGAGAAATATGTATGCAAAACATCACTAGAATTAGTGGAAGCAAAGGTACTGCATGGAACACAGAATAAGTGAAAGCAAATGTCTTCTAGCAAAAATAAGTTTTCCTGGAAGGTGGAAAATATATGTGAGATTAAATGAATAGAGGCCACAAAGCCTGAGGCTCCTAGCTGCTGGGTCATGCCCTGTGTAATCACTAGGAGTTCAAAGACTGGATGGATTTAAAGCGATTAACAGGTATAATTGCCACTTCTCTTTAGGAAGCAAATAGACCTAATTATTTTACTTATGTTCAATACCATTACAAGGGAATTCATGGTCTAGGCTGCCCAGGGAAAATATATTTTTTTAAACCTTAAATTATGTGTCACGTCACATTTGAGCAATTCTGAGACCTTCTATTAATAATAAATTAAGCCCAAATTATATTATCAAAATATACTTGTATTTCTCAACCTTGGCTTATAATAGCTGGTAAAATATCTCAACATAATGGGTATTTTCTTTTTTTTTTTTTGAGGGCAGTGTCACTGGCCTTCATATGTGGGACCCAAACTGGGGTCGCCGGCATCCCAAGCCAGCTCTTAACCACCACGCAACTCGGCCAGCCTTGGGTATTTTCTTTAGCCTTCAGCTAACTAACAGTGAAACAAGAACTGAGAGGTGGGGAAATGAAATATAAGGGTTTTATTTATTTAGTCTAATTACTTATAGAACAACATATAATATGGTGGTTTGAAAAAAAGGAATTTTCCTTTGAAATAAGTTATTTTAATTGCTATATGTATGCATAAAACTCCATACAGGTGTTTTCAGTGGCAAATATAGGCTCATCAAAATAGGTTCCTAAAACATCGGGCACAGGTATGCCACACTAAAGTGACAGCACATCCAGTAATATAACCTTTCAAAGAAAAAGTTTTAATATCAAACATAAATGAAAGCAGTGTATCCATGTGTATCCTTCTTTATACATTTATGAGAATCCTCTAATTTCTAAGTATTCTTTACTTTTTTTTTTTCCCTGCTTTAGAAAAACCAGAGGTGAGGTTAAAAGTGTAGATTAGTGTTGTCTGACCTATTCAGTCATACTCTTTGGGTATAAGGACTTGTCACTCGTCCTTTAGAGGTACACAGTGTCATTTTAATATACACTCAAGTGTGAAAACCACTGAACCAGAGGTTGAACCTATTGTAGTACATATTCCTCACGTTATCGCGTATTCTGAAATTGTACCATTTTTTAACATTTCAACTACTACTACTATTAATATAGTTCTACTGCACTTATTATACATCACACAGTTCTAAGTGTTTTAAACACGTTAACACACTTAATGATCACACAAAAATAACTGCAATGTTATTATTAACCCCATTTTATAGAAGAGAAAATTGAAGGATAGCAAAAATAGGTAATTTATCTGAGGTCACAAAGCTAGTATATAATAGAGCTGAGCCATGGTCTCAGGTAATTTGGCTCCAGAGCAATGTTTACAACGATTCTAAACCATCTCTCTACTTAAGTGTTAATAGAACCATAACACAGTATTTAATACGACCATGTACTAAAAATATTTAAAGTCGGGGCCGGTCAAGTGGCTCAGTTGATTAAGAGCTCGCTCAAGAGTGACAGCTCTGAGCAACAGGGCTGCCGGTTGGATTCCCGGCCTAAGCTGAGAGCTGCTAAGCTGCCAACAGGTGGCAGGATGGTTCAGCTAAAAAAAAAAAAAAAAAAAAAAAAAAATAGATATAGATATAGATATAGATATAGATATAGATATAGATATAGATATATGGCTACCATATACTTGCAAGAATACGTACTTCAAAAAGAATAGAAAAATAATATTTTACTCACATATTTTCCCATTACAAAATGGCTAAGTTGAGAAATGGAAAGAAAATTTTCAATTTTCTTCCAAGTTTAGGAAGTATAACTTCATTTTATTTGAGCTGTTCTCCCAACTTTACTGAACTTAAAAATTAACTGATGCTACAAACAAGCTCCTCAAAAATGAACAGAAAAAAAAATGCTATACTTTCTTTTATAAATTACTTTTATAAATAAAAATATATAAAATTAATACTAACTAAAACAATTAATAAAAAGTACATTATAGGGCCGGCCGAGTGACGCAGTGGTTGGGAGCTGGCTTGGGACGCCAGCGGCCCCAGTTCAGGTCCCAAATGTGAGGGCCAGTGACACTGCCCTCAAAAAAAAGTACATTATAGGGGGTGGCTGGTTAGCTCAGTTGGTTAGTGTGCAGTACTCATAACACCAAGATTGCTGGTTTGATTCCCACATGGGCCACTGAGCTGCACCATCCACACCTAGATTATTGAAACAACTACTTGAATTGGAGCTGATGGGTCTTGGTAAAATACACTGCTCTCCAGCAAAAAAAAAAAAAAAAAAAAAAAACTTAAGAAAAATAAAGTACATTACAGAAAATGTGGAAAGTACAGAATAGAATAATAAAATAGTTATCTATAATCCTATGCACTTACAGAGAAAACCAAGACTATTATTTTAATACCTTTCCTTCCCGTGTTATTCTATCAGCTTTTACATATGAAAGATTCTAAAATTAAATTTTTGCTTATTATTAAGTATTTTGCCTTTTCACTAAGTATTTACGAAAAACACAGGTTTAAATGTATGAAAAATGTATCTTATCGATGTGTTATAATTAATGTAACTGAACTTCCTTGTGAGAAACTTACTCATTTCCAAATTTGTAGAATTATCAAAATCTGAAGTTTAGCATCATTGTGTATAAACCTTTATTCACATATTAACAATCAGTTCCTTAATATTTGATCTTAGTTATGAAATAGGGGACCATTGTGGTTTTAAAATTAAGTGTTATGCGTATCTTCAAAAATAGTTTTAAAGGCTTCTTTTTAAAGATTCTAGTAATTCCAAAATCATTTTGACACCTTGTTAAAAATGCTAAATTTCAACTTTTTCATCTATAATTTACAACTGTCTGGTACTTTGATTAATAATATTAACCTCGAAAACAGTACTTTAAAATACTCTATAATCATTTAAAAATGGAATTAGAAATTGGGTACGTATACTATTAAATATATGATTTTTCTTTAATGTCACATTCATAGTTCTTTCGCCTTTTAAAATATGCTTATCTGTGCCATTGATCCGGTTCATGCTGATAAAAATCTCCCTTTGAAATACTCATACCTAGTCAAACCCCTATATTCATTTTGGATAATATCCCAAGGGATTTTAAACTACAACTTTCATTTAAACATTTGTTAATTCTCAAAACAAGAAGAAAAGAGCATGAATCAACCAGAAAGCTGCATTGTGGATGTACTACAAATTTTATAAATTCAACTACGTGATCAACTAGCAATACATAACATCAAAAGATCTCATAAGAATAATATGAAGTGGCACAGTGGTTAAGCGCTGGCTTGGAACACAAGCAGCCCCTGTTCGGGTCCCACAGGTGAGGGACAGTGACACTGCCCTCAAAAAATAAGAATAACAGGGCCGTCCGAGTGGCGTGGTGGTTGGGCTCTGGCTTGGGGGGCCAGCGGCCCCGGTTCGAGTCCCATATGTGAGGGCTGGTGGCACTGCCCTCAAAAAAAAAAAAGAATAACATGTGAAAACGTTTGTGTCAACATAGTGGTTGATGTGTAACAGAAGAAAGCACAACATTTCAGTGTAAGTAAATTTCTGAATGGCCTTATTACCCATGAACTTTAGGTAAATATATTGTGTCAACGTACATTCATCAATTGTAACAAATGCACCACTCTGGTAGGGATATTCATAATGGGAAGTCTATGCAAGTATGGGGCAGGAAGCATATGGGGAATTCTCTGTACCCTACCCTCAATTTTGCTATGAACTTAAAACTGCTCCAAAAAAATATAGTCTTCATTTTTAAAAATGTCTAACCATAAGTGTAGTGTTAAAACAAAATATCTGCAAATATCTGCCAGTGCAAACAGGTATACACACACACACACAGACACAGACACACACACACACACACGTGTATGTATATAAATATGTAACAATCACTTTTGATGCCTATGACTAAAATAAGATTAAGGAAAGATACAAGTAAAAGAATAAATAATGATAAACTACTTAAGGAATTAATTATTTTTGCTAGCTTTTTCCTTCATAAACTTTCCACTTGGCAAACTATAAGCATGTCATTATTTCCAGTGTTTAGTTTGTTTTTGCTTCCCTCTAATCATGGTAATACACTATACGTTCACACGTATAGCCAAAGTGAAGCTTATGCCAATTTCCAGAATTCCCGTTTCCCTTTATAATAGTTTTGAGCCATGATGCGCAAAACACCATCTTAATTGCAAACTACAGCAAATCTCTCTCAGTTATTACCACCATGCACATACAGATAAGCAATAGTTTTGTGGCCTTCAAGATTAAAGATGTGTATCCCTCTTTGCAAACCAGACATCCAAAAATGGAGTGCAAAAGTTCTACAGAACTGTAAGAGATGAAGATTTTGCATATAAGAGGGCCGGCCAAGTGGCGCAGTGGTTAAGCGCTGGCTTGGGAAGCCGGCGGCCCCGGTTCGGGTCCCACATGAGGGCCAGTGACACTGCCCTAAAAAAAATAAATAAATAAAATAAAATAAAGAAGATTTTGCATATAAGACATACTTTGAAAAAAGACAGTAAGATGAATCAAACTTCTTACAGAGCATTAAGACGCGTAGGAGATGGTCAAGATTATACCGTCATACTGTATAACCTACAGAAGCATTACTTGGTTCGACTTAGCACTATCTAGGTAATCAGGTCTACTGATGCGTTTCAGAGAGTAAAACCAAATGGTGCTTTCTCAAAAAGTCTCAAAAGGAAACAACTAAGACTTTGATAACTATCTCATTATACTTAAATGTCAAATAGAACAACAGCTAAAATGTATTTGTTTCAATTCATGAGCTGGATTAATCCTCAAAATGTTCTGAGGTAGGCTCTATTACTATCCATAATTTACAGTTGAGGAAACTGAGGCACAGGAATAAAGTAATTGGTCCAAGATTTCACGGGTTCTAAATGATGGAAGAGGAATTTGGATCCCTGTAGTCTGTTCCAGAATTTAGGCATTTCATCACTAAACTACGTGTATGCTGTAAAACAGTGCAATTGTTTAAGAATCTACCCTTGTATAAGAATAAACTTCATAGACCACAGATTTATTTTTTTTTAACTTCTAAATTAATGTAAGAAAAAGTAGGAAAAAATACATGGCAGCTGGGAGCATAGAAGGTGGAATCACGTCAGACTACCTGGGCATTTCTCCTAGGCCCATCAATTTCTACCTCTCAAACCTCCATTTGGAGGTTTCCTTCATCCATAAAATGAGGTTACTATATAGCATATTAATGCTGGAATAAGAACAAATAAATTTGTCAACCCTCACATTTTCCAAACAAAAGAAAACTAATCAACAGATTGAAAATACTTGATTTAAGTTGACAACAAAAATCCCTTGTAGGCAAAACAAGGACCCTGCTCTTCTGAATCCAATAAACATGAGGTTAAGAGGACAAGATTTTGTAAAAGAGCGTTAAAAAGACTTGTTCTTAGCCTGTTCAGGATGCATTTCAAAGTGTTTGTGAATTCTTGAAAGTAGATACAAAGTTCTCTGGGCATGTGCGGAGGTATAAAAATAACAGTCTTGAGCCCGCTGAGTGGCGTGCAAAGTGTTTGTGAATTCTTGAAAGTAGATACAAAGTTCTCTGGGCATGCGTGGAGGTATAAAAATAACAGTCTTGAGCCGGCTGAGTGGCGCATTGGTTAAGAGCTGGTTTGGGACTCCAGCAGTCCCAGTTCGGATCCTACATATGAGGGCCAGTGACACTGCCCACTACAGCTAACAAAGCTCCACCTGGAGCTGGGCTGTGCGAGCCCCAGCGATGGTGTAGGCTGCAGCCCCTGCTACAGTGGGCTGCCATAGGCTACAGTGAGTGGTCGGCAGCCAGCGTGAGCTGCCAATAGCCGCAGAGAGCGACCACCAAGAGGCCAGCAACCGATCTGCCTCATCCGGGAAGAGTGCAATGACGATACCAACATTGCAACGTGGCCAGTGAAGCAACGTCCTCCGCAACTAGACTGACGAACAAAAAAACAGCCACTTGTCTGTTCTCCTTCCCCAATACCCCAACGCTGTTACCCTCCCCCAATTCCCCAATAAAATCTTTTTAAAAAAAAAAAAGTCTTAGAAGAGATTCTAATCTTTACAGGAAACATAAGGATAATTAGCTTTACTTTTTAAGATGAATTTCAATAAGCTTAGAGGGATAAATAACTTGCACAATGATCTCCCATGCAAATAAATATCCTATTTGCACAGTATCATATAATATTGCAGAATACTCCCAAAATAATTCATAGAGCTGAGAATCAAACTGAAAGCTCTGAACTCAGGGCCTGAGTCTTTTCCTGGCATGGCCATGCGACACTGCTTCTCTGTCTTCTCATTTTAGACCTCTTTTCACACCGTCTCTTCACTTGATGTTGGACTCAGCACAGGCTGAGTGAAGTAATACCTGCTGTTACTATTATTCCCTCATGCAAGCAGAAAGTTGATTTTCTGTTGAGAAATATTTCAGCAGACATCAATATTACTAAGAAAGGGAACAACAGTAGCTGGCGCTAAGTACTGAGCACTGAGTATTTTCCAGGCTATTGAGAATCTTGAACAAATGATCTCCTCGTACCATATATATAAATTGGCTTGTAATGTTGTTGAACCAACGCTATCCTCCAAACACTTACAATCTAGGAGTTCAGGATTTAGAATGAAGATTAGAGTTTTCTAGTTGGGAGGGGCTCACATATCTGGAAAAGCTCAGAGTTTAAGAAGCACGTGATTATATAGTAAATGTCAAAAAAGAAATAAGAACTGAATGTGAAGTGAAGTGGGCAAATAGCTTTCTCAGAGAACGTGAGATTATGATTGGATATAGAGGGCTAGAAATGATTTTAGGTGGCCGAAGTTTCTTTGCTCCTGAAATTATTTGGAGTTCTGTGTTTATGAATATATTTGTCTTTTAATAGAAGATCCAGCCATCCATTGAAAAGGTCATCAGATTCTTGAGGAGAGGCATTAATGCAAAAAAAATTTTAAGATGCAACGAAGTAGTGGGTACCTCAGTTTCCTAGGGTTGACAACAAAATATCACAAACAGGTTGGCTTCAATAAATGAAACTGATTGTCTCACAATTCTGGAGGCTAAAAAATCTAAGGTTAAGGCATCAGGGTCAATTTCTTCTGAGGGCTTTCCTGGCTTCTAGTGGTTTATCAGAAGTTCTTTGGCTCCGGTTGCTTCCCTCACCCCAAGCTCCCTTCATCTTCATATGGCATTCTCCCTGTGTCCCTGCTTCTATGTCCAAATTTCTCCTTTTTATAAGGATACAGTTCCATTGGTTTAAGGGCCAGTCTAATAATGACGTCATATGAACTCGCTCATCTTCAAAGACTTATCCCCAAAAATGTCACATTTGCAGATACCGGGGATTAAGACATCAACAACTTTTTGTGGCACACAATTTAACCCATAACCATGGGATAAGCAGATGAGTGGAAAGGATGTTTCATATGGGGTATAGTGGGGAGGAACAGAGAATGGTGTGGCAACAAGTAACCCAGCACCATTCACATGAAGGGTTCAGTCTGAGACTAACGGACAAGGAAGTTTCAATACTTACTATAGCCAAACTGTAGGGATCTAAAAATGTTCAAGAAAGGTTTTTGAATTCTAGCCTATGAACAACAAAGAAATTCTTTAAAGAAATTTAGGAGTGGGCCAGCCGAGTGGCTCAGCTGGTTAAGAGCTCACTCAAGCGTGCGAGCTCTGAGCAACAGGGTAGCCAGTTTGATGCCCAACCCAAGCTGAGCTGTCGCTGAGCTGCCAACAGGTGGCAGGATGGCTCAGCTAAAACAAACAAAAGATTCTTAGGAGTAAAACAACATGATGGAAATGTTGTTTAGGGGCTCTCAGGAAAAACAGTATAAAGAGTGTGGGAGGAGACCCAGGGGTGTAAGATAAGCACCCAGGGGTGTAAGACCCAGCGGTGTAATACAGGTGTGAGGCAACAAAACTAACGAAAATGAAAAAGAACTAAAAACTTCAAGAAGCTTTCTGAACAATTCATCTCAAGTTCTGAAGAGTGAGATATAAGAGACAAAAAGAAAGCCAGCTTAGATTTCTTTTTTTGAAAACTGTGTTTGACTTTGAGAAAGAAACCAACACTATAAATTTCAGTTATTCCATATACTTAATATGACATAACTCTGAGACTTTTTAAAAACCAACTTGAAACTCAACAGATGATATTTTCTAAAATGCAGACATTCTTTCCACTGCATTTCCATGAAGCTTTCTATTTCAAGAATTATATGTTTCAAATTATAATCTACAATTATACTATGTTTTCCAAAGACAATTTCACTTGATAATTTATAAATTATATTAAATATATTCAGGAAAATGTCATCAAACATAATTACATTTAAGATTTAATGCTAAATTCCAAGCACATTTTATACAGAAATTCTTCGTGAAAGGTACAAACTTTCAATTATAAAATAAATAAGTCAATGGGATGTAATGTACAGCTTGGTGACTATCGTTATTAATACTATTGCATATTTGAAAGTCGCTAAGAGAGTAGATCTTAAACGTTCTCATCACGAAAAAAATGTAACTATGTATGGCGGCATGTCATCTAGACTAATTATGTTATTATACAATATACACAAATATTGAATCATTGTTGTACATCTGAAACTAATATAATGTCATATGTCAATTATACCTCAACTAAAAAAAGAAGCTCTTTTGATGATACAGACAATAATCTGATGTGATGTAGTAATATAAGGACAAATCCGGAAGGATATTTGCACCACTTAGCTTCATTTTTTGCAGATCATTTTTAAACCTGTTTTATAAAGTGATAAAATGTTGAGGCCAATCTTACTTCTTTGAGAACAGTAAGAAATGTTCTTTGGGGGAATTTTTTAGTGGGAAAATCCCAAGTATATCAAAAGAGTCTTCATTTTTTTTTTTTTTTTTTTTAGATTACCAGTTCAAATACAAGTAGAAGCCATCTAAGGAATTTGTCTTCTTTAAGCATGTTTATTATTTTCAAAGAATGCACAGATGAATTAAACACACATTTTTATTTAATTTTAAGTATTTTTAATATGAAAGCTACTTTTGTAAAGAAAATGTCTGCTCCGGGCCGGCCGAGCGGCACAGTGGTTAAGAGCTGGCTTGGGATGCCAGCGGCCCAGGTTCAGGTCCCACATGAGGGCCAGTGACACTGCCCTCAAAAAAAAAAGGGAAAAAAAGAAAATGTCTGCTCCCACTTAAAGAAAGTGATAATTTTTTTTGTTTGTTTTTAGAGGGCAGTGTCACTGGCCCTCATATGTGAGATCCGAACCAGGGCCGCTGGCGTTCCAAGCCAGCTCTGAACCACCGCGCCACTTGGCCAGCCCCAAGAAAGTGATCATTAATAGGACAATTTAAAAAATAATCCCCAATACCATAAAAATTATAATAGGACCAAATTCCATTATTCTTAC
The DNA here is from genome assembly GCA_033961575.1 of Aselliscus stoliczkanus. NCBI lineage: Eukaryota > Metazoa > Chordata > Mammalia > Chiroptera > Hipposideridae > Aselliscus > Aselliscus stoliczkanus. The sequence goes on along the minus strand of CM066729.1, from coordinate 97,768,534 downwards.
ATTTTCATCCAGTGTCTTCCAAGAGAACTTTCTGCAATGATGATTAAAATGTTCTATGTGTGCTCTCTCTAATACAGTAGCCACCAGCCATGTGAAGCTTTTGAGCACTGGAAACTCAACTTTTATTCATTTTATTTTAATTAATTGCTTTTAAATATTCATACAAGTGGTGGCTACAGTTCTAATCTACTGTTAAGTGAAAATAAATACAAAAAGAAAAATCAAAAACCTATACCAATGGCTCTTAAACACTGGTACACATCACAGTGAAAATAATAATTTCTATAAAAGGATCTTAACTACTGGGGAACATCAAAGTGAGCTAGAGAGGTGGGATCTTGTTAATAATTTAGATGTCAGGGCACCCCACTTCTTATCTACTAAAACCAAGTCTTTTAATAATCAATGTTTAATAACCATCAGAAGTAATTCACATGCACCTTAGTTGGAGAACACTTGATCTGTTTCTATTTCCATTACAAAGTTCAACATGAAACATGTATTTGAAGTGTTTAACTACTGAGTTCTAATATTGCTTTAATTTAAATAGCATTGGAATCTATTCGCTGACATTTTTTTAGAGCTCCAACTGTGTAGAATCAAATGGAGAATAAATTACTTTGCATTTTAAAATACAAATAATTATCAAAAAATTTTCCTGAACAAATTCCACACTTCATTAAATCTGTGTCTCTGTAGGTCCTACAGTAAATGAATTATCTGCCTTATTACACACAACTTTTTTTATTCTACAGCTTGAAATCCATGCATCAAAATTGTTAAGTAAATCTGTGCAGTGTCATTCTCTGATTCTCAATTTCCTCATCTGTAAAATTACACCAAACTGGAATTAACACTCCTATCTTGCAGGATTGTTAAGAAAGGCCACAGGTAAAGTGCCTAAAGGGTGCCTGCCATATACACGTAGGTACTAAATATTAGGAATCCAGTTCCCTTCCTCTTGTCAATGGCTGTGTTTTTTGGGTTTTTTTTTAATTAAAAATATATCTGGGCCGGCCGAGTAGAGCGTTGGTTAAGAGCTGACTTGGGACACTAGCAGCCCCGGTTCGGATCTCACATATGAGGGCCAGTGACATTGCCCTCTACAGCTAAGATGGTGAACAACAGCTCCACCTGGAGCTGGGCTGCTGTGAGTTCCCGGGATGGCAGAGCTGCAGCCCTTGCTGCAGTGGGCTGCCATAGGCTACAGTGAGTGGCCAGCAGCCAGCGTGAGCTGCCAATAGCCGCGGTGAGCAACCGTCCAGAGGCCCACGACTGATCTGCCTCACCCAGGAAGAGCGCAATGATGATACCAACATGGGCCTGTGAAGCAATGTCCTCCACAGCTAGACTGAAGAACAAAAAGACAGCAACTTGTCTGTTCCCTTTCCCCAATTCCCCAACGCTCTTCCTCTCCCCCAGTTCCCCAATAAAATCTTTAAAAAAAAATAGAGATAGAAAACATAAAACAGAACCAGTCAGAAACAAAGAGTACAATAACTTAAATGAAGAATATATTACAGTGAATCAACAGTATATTAGATGAAGCAGATAACTGGATCAGCGATTTAGAAGATAAGGTAGCAGAAAACACCCAACCAGAACAGCAAAAAGAAAAAATACCAAAAATAATGAGAATAATATAAGGGACCTCTGGGACTACATCAAGCATACCAACATTCACATTATAGGGGTACCAGAAGGGGAAGAGAGAGAGCAAAGAAACTGAAAACTAATTGAAGAAATAATGACAGAAAATTTTCCTAACCTGGCAAAGACAATAGACATACAAACCTGGGTAGCACACGGAGTCTCAAACAAGATAAACCCAAAGAGGTTCATATCAAGAAACAGCATAATTAAAATGCCAAAGGTTAAAGACAAAGAGAATCTTAAAAGCAGCAAGAGAAAAGCACTTAATTACCTATAAGGAAGCTCCCATACAACGGTCAGCTGATTTCTCAACAGAAACTTTGCAGACCAAAGGGATTCGCATAAAATAGTTAAAGTGATGAAAAGCTGGAATGTACAACCAAGATTACTCTATATAGCAAAGATATCATTCAGAATCAAAGGACAGATAAAGAACTTCCCAGATAAGAAAAAGCTGAAGGATTTCGTCACCACCAAATTTCTATCACAAGAAACATTAGAGGGAATTCTTTAAGACAAAAAGAAAAAAAAAAAATATATATATATATATATATATATATATACACACACACACACACACACACACACACATATATATTATGAATAATAAAATGGCAATGACTATATATCTATATCTATCAAAAATTACTTTCAGCGTAAATGGACTAAGTGCTCCAATAAAAAGACAGGGTGGCTGAATGGATAAGAAAACAAGACCCTTATACATGCTGCCCACAAGAGACTCACTTTGGGTTGAAAGACATACACAGGCTGAAAGTAAAGGGATGGGCAAAAGATATTTCATGAAAATGACAAAAAAACAAAAACAAAAACAAAAAAAAACTGGGTTAGCAATACTTATACCAGACAAAACATACTTTAAAACAAAGACTATAACAAGTGACAAAGAAGGACCCAGTAATCCCACTTCTGGGTAATTATCGAAGAAACCCAAAACACTACTTCGAGGGGATATGTGCATCCATATGTTCACTGTAGCATGATTTCCAATGGCCAAGATGTGGAGGCAGCCTGGGTGTCTGTCGATGGATGAATGGATAAAGGGGAGGTGGTACATACATCAATGGAATATTGCTTGCCCAGGGAAGGGAATGGGTTCTTGCTATCTGCAGCAGCATGGATGGACCTAGAGGGTATTGTGCTGAGTGGAGTATGTCAGACAGAGAAAGACAGATGAAATGTGATTCAACTTCTACATGGAATCCTAAGAACAAAATAAACAAACAAACAAAACAGAAACAAACTCATAGATACGGAGAACATTTTGATGGTTGCTAAGCCCAGAGAACAGGATAAGAATGGGTGAAAAAGCGGGGAAGGGATTAAGAAGTACAAATTGGTTGTTAGAAAGTAATCATGGGGATTGATAATAGCATAAGGTTATAGCATAAGGAGTATAATCAATAATATTGTAATAACTATGCATCGTGACAGATGAGTACCAGAATTCTTGGGTTGATATATGCGAGGTTGATTCAGGGACAGGATGAAAAGGTGAAGGCATTAAGAAGTACAAATCAGTAGTTACAAAACAATCACATGGATGTAAAGTAAAGCATAGGGAATATAGTCGATGATATGGTAATAACTATGTATAGTGCTAGATTGGTACTAGACTAGTCAGAAGGATCACTTCTTAAACTATATAAATGTCTAACCACTATGCTGTACACCTGAAATTAATATAAAGTAATCCTGAATGTCCATTGTAATTGAAAAATTAAAAATGGGTGGAAATGGTAAAAGAGAATAAGAGGTCCAAATTTCCAGGTATAAAATAAGTCATGGGGATGTAATAATGTACAGCATAGGGAACAGTCTGTAATATTGTGATAGCACTGTATGGTGTCAGATGGTTTTGGGGCATAGGTATATAAATGTTGAATAACTACTTTGTACACCTGAAACTGATATAATATTGTATGTTTGCTATATTTTAATAAAAATCTTAAAAAAGATATTCATGGCCATTGGTCATATGATTCAGTTCTCATAAAACTGCCAACATAACCCATGGGGTAATTTTTAGAATTCCTTGTATTTCTGGCATCAACAAAGCTTTAGTTTGAATATTTTTCAACTAGTGACAAAAGCATATATTTGAAGGTCTACTAAATGAACAAGACAGTTCCTTCAACATTTATGCTTTGAAAACCAGGTCAACATTATGTAATATAATTATAACATCATCACTTTCATGAACATGTAGAATGGATCAGCATATTTACCTTAATATTGCTTAAGAATATCTCCTTTGGAAAAATGTACAATGCAATCATGATGGTAGTGATATTATAATTAATTATAATGGTTGAGCATACATGGTTATGATCAAGGCTATACTTACTAAACTTACAAATGCACTAACATCTAAAGGAATTTAACACTGAGTGGCATTCCTAATTTCACCCCTGATTCAATATCTTTCACTCATTATTAGAATCATTCATTCCCCCCAATTGTTCAGTAACAAAACTTTTCTACAGCTACATATTAATAGTCCATGGCGACAGTTTTTTTGTGACAGTGGGGGAGTCATTGGTTAATATGTTTTTCCTCCATTCTTCAGGGAACAGGCTCCATTCCTAGACCACAGTGGTGAGAACAGGCCCCAGGCTGATGATACTAATTACTGGTCCTGAAATGTACAGATGACTAATAATGTGACAATTGGAATCCTTCCCTGGGATTTTCCTACCTAGAGCTGGCACTATAAAGCTCTTCGATTGTGAGCTGCCAAGCATCATGTTTGCTCTTGCATGGAAAAGATACGTCTGTGAAGCACAAAAATGAAAGAGCCACCCAAGAGGGAACAGAAGAGAGAAAACCAAAACATAGTGATGGCATTTATTTGTTCCACTTGTCCCTGAAGTTTGATCCCAGCAATATCATTTTCCATGGCTTCAACATATGAGTTGCTGAATCTTCCTTTTGTGATTGAATGGGTTTCTTTTGTTTGCAAATAAAGAGTCCTAATATATTAATTTCCCTGTATTAAATCAAGCTTTTCCTCCCCTGGATTTTGTCACTGAGGAGACCTTGTGAGGAATTGGACCCTACCATCTCTCCACTTTTCCAAATTCCTCCAGGTTTGTACTTAACTCCTTTTTTTCCATGAAACCTTGCCAAACAATGCATGCCCTCTTTATTTTCAAAAAAATGTTCTATGTCATCTTGTCATCTACAACTAACACTCAAATTGTCTATTATCATTTAACTGTTCACATGGGTATATCTTTTTTTTTTCTAACTAAATTATTAACATCTTAAGATGGAAGCCGTGTCTTAAAATTTTTGCAACCACCATAGGGTTTTATATACTTCCAACCATATGTGTAAGATGTTTGAGGTGAACATGAAATACACTTAAATATAGTTTAAGCTTTTCCATTTTCAAAGATTGTTTAGTGTTTATTATATTTTTCTCATAGAATATATAATCGGTATTGTACTTCCTGGGTCGACAAGGAAGTTAAAAGATTGAATAGATGAACTATCTAAATGAAACCATAAGTGTTTACCAAATCAAAAGCATTTTTTCTTAAAACAAAACACTCTTGCTGCTTTAATGTCTAAGAAATATGGAATGATTTAAAGAATATTTTAAAAAAAAAGTTATACATAAATCATTTCTTTTCAAACATTATAGGCATCCTATGTTATATTTATGTCATGGGCATAAATATATGTCATTATCAATTTCTATTAATGCATCATTAAAATTCATAGTACTCAACTCGGTTGAAACACATTAATGAGTGTGTTTAGACAGTGGGAAAAGGAAAAAGAGAAAAACTGAAAAATGAAAAGAAGGGGGAAGAGACAGGGAAAGAGAAAAAGAGTAAAGAAGGAAAGAACAAAAGAAGGAAGGAAGGAAGGAAGGAAGGAAGGAAGGAAGGAAGGAAGGAAGGAAGGAAAAGAGAGAGGGAAATTCCAATGTGATTCACAACTTTAGACTTAGGAAACAAAAAAAAATAATTTTTTTTCTTTCTTGATGGAATGTGTTTCTATTGAAAACTGAACCAAAAGTCATAGTAGCGGCTGTGGATTCTTTAGACAGATGGTGTCAACAGACCAGTCGATTAGTCAGCTTGGCAATGGAAGAGGGATAGATAGTTTTACAAAATGCCACCAAACTCAATATATGAAAAATAGAAAGGGGCTTGAATTTGTACTGTGATACTTGATCCTGGTTACTGCATGATTTGTAAAGTAGGCTACTCTTGTCACCAGCAGTTTAGAGTTTCCTCGTTAGATTTTCATAGAAATGGTTCTCAGAACACAAAAGCGAAATCCCAGAAGAGACAGCTGGGTTTAACAGGTGAAGAGATCACATCTAATGGTTTTCCAAGCAAAGCCTCACTGCTGATTTTCTTTCTTATTTTTTAGCTAATACATACTAAAAATACAATCTTGTTATTTAAGGTATCTCACTTGAGAATTTATTCATAACCTAAGATAAATATTGTACCAAAAATAAAAAGTCCATATTGCAAATATAATAACTTATTTTTTGTTGCTCAAGGTATATTTTATATTAAATTATATTTTGTTGAGTTGAAATTAGTTTTCAATAATTCTTTCCCAAGAGTCTAAGATCATGTCTACTAATGCCACCAAATTAAATCAGAACCAGAAAGTTCAATTTGATTAGTAATTTTCCCTGGTGAATATGGGGCCCTTCTAATGTAAATTAGAATTTTCATTAACATGGCAATGAGACCAGGATATGGGGCCTTGCAGACAAAAGAAATGGTTTGAGAATGAAGGAAGGAGTTCTGCTTCTAAAAAGTGAGGTATCTAGGACAAGTCTCTGAAACTGAGCTCACCCTTATATCTTTATCTACAAGATAAACATATTGAAGCAAACTGTATTTAAATTAAATCTCTTACAGGCTAGCTCTGATAGTAAAAGCCAGTTAAAATGAATATTTTGGTTTCTTTTGAGTATATCATAAACAAGAATTTGAAAGATTATCTCATATTTTCATGACACTGCCTACACATAAAGGGAATTTGATCTAGTAAAATAATAACTTTTCTAACAATTTTACTTGTGCTTTCATAAAGATAAAACCAGCAAGCCATCCTGTCTGCTTCAGGTAGACTGTTGAGGACACAATGGATAAAAAGAAAGAGATCCAGACTTCGGTAGTCCCAACTTTGTGATGTTGACTTGGACCATAGGCATAGGTTTCGCAACCTCTCCTAACCTTAGTTTCCTGATTAAAATAGCAATAATAATAACAATTGAGAAGACTCAATAAACTATAATGAGAAAAAGACTTAGTACTATAGTCAAACACATAAACAAGCCTGCAATTTAACTTTTAAAAGCTAAAACTTTTAGATCACCTATTTCTAGCCAGACAAAATTGGGCTCAAGAAAAAACAGAATTGTTGAATGTGCAATTCCATGAACACCAAGGTGTTCAGCAACAAACATAAAAGGAAGGAAACAAAAAAGTCCCAGCACTTATGTGGAGAACACAGCTATGTTTCTACATCCATGTGCCATCTCAGACCAGTACTTACCTAATGTTCAACTTAGATCCTGAAAACTTTACCAGCTTAAAGGCAGCATCAAGATCTTTACTCAACAAACACTTAAATTACATAAAAATAAATGAGTCAGCTTAATTTTCTTCCTTGGTTTTGTTTTGTTCTTTTTGTAGTTTTTTAATCCAAATTTTAATCAAAATTGCTTCTTCATACTAGGGTATGATATGGATTAAGTACTAAACAGGAGATTTAATGTAATACACATTAGAATTGTTCAAGCAAGGTGTAGGGTATCAAAATCAAGAGCTGAGAAGTCACAGTGATGGCAAAATAATGGATCTCCGTTTTATACCATGCAGTGTGAACTCAGTGTTACCCTGAACCTCTAAAGTGAAGATATGAAGGGACACCTGAAGACAGAGGAAAAAGTAGAAAGAGTGATGGAATCATGCCGTTTCATTAGAATTAATGCTCACCTGTCTGGGACCTGTCTGGGATCTGACCTTGGGATGCCTCCAGCCCTGCTGAGAGTCCCTCCTGCCTGGATGATCAGGAGCCTGGGGACATAACCCTCTCTGACAGATTCCTCAGGATTCCAGCCTTCTGTCTACCCGGATATGCATGCAGCCTACTGTTTTCCCAGACAGGGCATATGACAGCACAATTCCAACCTTCATCTTGCCCCCAAATCCCTCACCAATTGTAACCAAACTCTTCATTCTTTTCTGTCTGTCCTCTTCATATCAGCCTTTGATCAGTTTTAGTTCTACCCAAATCCTATGCTGATTCTATATTTTCATCTAATTGAATCTATACATTTTACTTGATATACAATTATACATTTTGGAAGCCTTTCTTCACTTACTAGAGAATCTGTTCTTACATTGAAAGAGAAATAAATGAGTTCAGCAATCAAAGCACACAGGGTAATCCTGTGTATAAAAGAACAAGAGATTTTCTCTGAAATTTTCTTGAAGATCACAATATGTGGCTTCCTTGTACATTTTGTGGATTACAGAAAATCTAAGATATATCCCCATTGCATTTTAACAATGAAAATATCAATATTTCCTAACACCAAATGTCTCTTTCCCTTGAAATTTTTCATGCAATTTGCAGAGGGGATTCAACTAGAGATTTAAGACAAAAGAATTAGTATAAAACTATTCCTTTTCTCTTCCAAAGTGATTGTGGCCATTTAAGCTGAATATTCCCAATTGTCTATATGATAAATTCCAAACCACTTAGCCTGTCAGTTAAAACCTTCCACAGCCTGACCTCAATCTACCTTTTTAAACCCCAATTCCCACAATACTCCTCAGATCTACAAAAATTAAATTACTCTCTGGCATGCAAACACGCTTTGTTCTATATTCACACACTTCCCTCTTCCTAAAATTCCCCTTTTCATTTCCACCCCGTCTTCTTCATTCTCTTCTTGGAAATATATCATTAATTTAAACTACTGTCCTTATTTCAGCAGGAAATGATCTCTCCCTGTAAAGGTTTGAGCCATTTTTCTTTGCCTTTCGAATAATAAATTGTATATATTACTTAGCTATATTTTTTACTCAAACTGCAAGGTAAACTCTTTGAGGACAGGGACAGACATTTTTATATTTTCTTGTTCTAACCAGAGCATCTAGCAGAGGCTCTCGATTCAAGCAGTCAATAGACAACAACAACAACAAAGTCCTAAGCTACATTGAAAGAAATAAAAAAGAAACTAATCGTAAGAAAATAAAAATGTTCGACATACGTATTTAGAAACATATACCACAATATTGGTTGGCTTCACACATCTGGAGGCTCATGTCCTACTTATTAACATACGCATATATATATACAATATTGCTAAACCTAGTGCTTATGCTCACCTAGGACCTTCCTGAATATGTAGCCAGTCTCTCTAAGCTGAGAGAAAACACTTAGCATTATAGACCTACCTCATTTTACTGACTTTGCTTTATCACGCTTTGCAGATATTGCATCTTTTTATAGGACCCTCCACCAACAAAAAGATTACAACCGGCTGAAGGCTGAGATGATGGTTAGCGTTTGTTTGCAATAAAGTATTTTTTAATTAAAATATGCACATTGATTTTTTTTTTTTTTTTTAGACAAAATGCTAGTGCATACGTGGTCGGCTACACTGTAGTGAAAACATAACTTTGATATGCACCAAGAAACCAAAAATTTGTGTGACCTCTTTATTGTGGTGGTCTGGAACCCAACTTGCAATATCTCTGAGGTATGGCCATACATAAATTTTTAATTTCTATATAATAAGCTGTTTCATATAAATAAATAAAAATAGACTGTGAAATTTATCTAAACTGGGAGGATGGAACGTCATGCTAATTATTTTTCAAACACTACCAATACATTAGACAGAAACTGCATGTAATACAGATCCCACATATGTATTTCTAATTAAGTAACTTACCTGTCCTTTTCTATATAGAAGAGTCTCAGCTTAGTTGTACAGGTTTCAAAACTATCAATCTCAGACTGAATCTGATATTTTTATTTCATTTTTTTTATTTATTTATTTTTTAAGTTTGTAGCAGAGGATAGTTTTATTAGAGCAGAAAGTTACAGCTCTCAAAACTAGAGGGGGTCCCGACTGGGATGCCCCTGATATTCTGATTTTACAACGCACATTTACAAAAGACCTATTCATTTACAGATACAAAACCAATAAAAATTATGCTTCCATCTAGTGGCCAATTCAATCTACCAAGGCAGGGGTAAAATAATGGATAAGGAAAATCATATGAAATTCCCAATCTCATTTCGGCCAAATAACCTAATCCTCTCTCTTTTGGGCCAAAGGTTCTAGGCTAGATGTCTTCAGTTTCACTTCTCCATATCCCACTGCCTTATATGTGTTCGCAATGCTGAGAAACAATAATGCTAGTACTAATAACAGAAATGGCAACAACCACTTTGGGGTTCCTTACTAAACACCAGGGACCACTCAAGGCGTTACACATATTAGGCCATGCCCAACAATGACTTCATGAAATACAAATATCATCTTCCTGGTGGAGACGGAGAAATTGAAACTCAAAGATGTGAAATGTCTTCCTTAATGTTCCATACTAGTTACCAGCAAAGGGTTTCCCAACTCAGGTCTAATTTTGCTGATTCTAGAACCTGTGATCTGTCCATAATATTCTGCATAATTAAACAAAAGCATGTAAAGGAGAAGGAAAGAGCTGATGATCCCCAGATTGTTTTTCCCAATAATTAGTCTGACTCTACTTATACTGAAAAAGTTAAAGTTTTAAAGTTCTTCAGATAGTCTTTTCAGCTACGTCCCTTCCAAGCTGAGGTCAAATGCAGCTCAAATCGATTCTCTATTTGCATACCTCTTTATCAATATTAGTACTCTTCAAGCTCTAACATCTCTCTTCAGGCCAGAAGTATTTATTTAATCAACAAGTACAGCTTGAGGAACATCAGGCTCTTATTCACGGTTAAGTAATTAAAAACGGAAAACACATCACCAAGTGCCTAAAATATGCAAGCATTAATTGGTTCAATTGGTGAATGTTTCCCCAGCTGCATTTGTTTCTTATGGAAGGGTGCTGTGTTCCTCCTATCCATGCCTCACGGCTTTCAGGGTTTGCTAATTAGTGCTTTCCTAATCCCATTCAAAAAACCATAGCAAGTTTTTGCCATTCCCCTTCCATAAATGGGTGGTCACTGGGATTAGGTCAAACCAGCTCAGCCCACAATAGCCTCCTTAATCAGCCCATGTGAAATAAAAATGAGGCAAAAACCCTAGCTTTTATCTCACACTGTCTTTGGAGCTAATTAAAATGCACAGGCTCTTCCTCCCGTTACAACCCTGCTGTTCTATACACTAATAAGCCAACAAAAGGTGCTGAAAGAAATGGACTGAATAATTGTTGAAATTTACAGTTCCTTAAAGACAACTGTTAAAAGATTTTGTCTCCCAAGCCATGTAGCTCACATTCTGATAAAGTATCACTAAAGAAGATCTCTCACATCTATATTAAGAAACATGTAGATCTGGGGAGGATTAGGATGCTATAAATGGATGACTGTTTTTTGTTGCTGTTGTTTTACTTATTTGGCTTTCAACCCACTTTACTAACCAAAGAGTTAAAAAAGACCACGTTCTTTGACTGAAATATGCCCCCAGAGTACCCTGGGCCTCTGCAGTTTTAAAAGTGCCATGGAAGCCCACTCGCATAATAAGCAAAAAGATGGGAGGGGGAAGTGGGAAATACAGGCTGCAATCAAAAAGAACGAAAATGAATACACACACACACACCAAGCCATCTATTTGGGCTCATACTCCTCCTGAGTCACTTTACCCACCAAAACTAAATCCTTAAATTAATAATCAACCTTAATAAAACTAGCTTCAAAATAGAGTAAGCTTTTGATCTTAGTTTCCTTGCCTCGGGGTATTCCTTTATATTTATTAAAATGCACCTTGAGCATGTTACACGTAAAACAATAATTTCCTACACTTTAATACATGCACAAGCATATAATTTAAGGAAACATTTGCCAAGGAATAGCACATGTTCCAAACACATATACCAAATTAAATTCACGTTATAATTATATTTAAAAATCAATACATTAAGTAAGAATTCAACACGTTCAAAGACACGTATTAGCCCAAAACTATAATTATAAGAAAGTGGCCTGCTTCTCTAAGATTGAGCAGGATGTAAGATATCTGGACAGAGGGTAAAGGCTCCAATCACCACCTCCTGCCCTGCCCCACACACACACCCCAAAAACATGAGTACAATCTTTGCATCTATTCTTGGAACAATGTCATAATGCCATAATGATGTAAAAACTTCAGGAGGTAACAACTACTTTTGTGAATCCACACAAAAATACTCTAAAGACTCCTAAAATATACATATAAGGATAATTAATAAAGAATTCTTTTCCAATGGAGGAACATTCCTTACATCAAAAATTTAAATATTTTCTTGAATATCTTCACCAAAGTTTCTTACAAGTACAATCACTGTTTCTCTGCAGCCGGATGTTCATTTAAAACAAACATCACAATAACTACTTGTATGCACAACATAGGAGACTGGCTGAAAGATAAAACTGTCTTTCAGTATAAAACTGTCTGTAGTATAAAACTGTCCTCACTAGCCAGAACCTAGCTTCCTACCTTTTTTTTTTTTTGTCCTCTGCTTAGTTATATGTAATTCTATAAGCGACAGCAAAACACTCCATGGGAATGTGTGAGAATTACATCCTAGTCGATATAGCTTCTTTAAATGACCCATTAAGAAAGATAATTATTAAATAAAAAGATATAATAATTGGGAGAAATTAGTGAGTTTAAAATACACATTACTTTAAAACTGTGAACCACTACTAACATCCTAACTATCATTACCTTCTAAATCAAGGTAAGATAAAAATGACTCTTATGGGGCCGGCCTAGTGGCGCAGTGGTTAAGCACTGGCTTGGGAAGCCAGCGGCCAGGGTTCGGTCCCACATATGAGGGCCAGTGACACTGCCCTCAAAAAAAAAAAAAAAAAAAAAAATGACACTTATATAAAACATAGCATATGTTTTACATGTACTAACTTATTTAATCCTTTCAGTCACCATAAGAAATGGATATGTTTTATCCATTATAGGTATGAGAATTCATATAAGCATAAAGAGTTTTAGAAATTCAAATTTCCCAAGCTCACATAGCGTGTAATGAGGTATTGAGTTTGTGCACGTCATCATTATACCATACTATACAATTAAATAAATTATAGTATATTAAGGTTCATTTTATTCTACTCTATACAATAGCCACAGTTTCACATTTATCAAGAGTTAGAATCTATGATAAGCACCTCACACAGATTATCTCATTCAAATTTCTCAATAACCAGGAAGTAGGTCCTATTACCATCTCCCTCTTAAATGACTAGTGAGAGATGCCCACCTCTGCCACACAGAACTCAATAAGCAATGGCATTATGAGGCATTTATGCCTAGATTAAATACTGAGTGTTTTCCTTTAATTGTGGTAAAAACACATAATATAAAATTTACCATCTTAATAATTTTTAAGTATATATTTCAATAATATTAAGTATACTCAGATTTTTCTGAACTTTACACCTTCCAAAACTGAAATTTTATACCAATTGAACAACTTTTTGCCCTACTCCTTAAAGCAGTCAAATGCTAAACATTTTTGTATTATTATAAACAAATACACTCCTACACACACAAATGATAGTAACTAGACTAAAAAATATTTTGTTCTTAACAATATCATATCTTAAAATTACAAAAATGGCCAAGACGTTGACTTGAAAGCATTTTACATAGTAAGCATTGAACATTTATATCAAGTTCCAAGTGTGAGCTTGATAGCTGTCTTTTTCTAGTTTTTACATTTTCAAACAAAGAAAAACAGTTGAGGTCACTTTGAAAGGAATTATGTTAATTACAGTTATCAAAATTAAATGACTGATAAAGTAAAATTTGAGATTAAAAAGTAGCAACTAAAGGGTAAATTTACACCCGTTTCTTCTCACCTTATCCCCTCATATACACATCCACAGGCCAATTTCCTGAAGAAAACGAAGAAACAAGAAACGATTTTAAATTACCACTTACACTATCTTTCCCCTGTAGTTGCTCAGATGCAAATAGGAAGAACAGGGAGACATTTACAGCATCTGTTTCTCAATTCCAGAGGTCAAGGTACTTGATACTAAAATGCTAATTTTAAAAGTATTTTATTAATTGAAATTGCCACAAGATTCAAACACTTAAACTCACTGTAATAAAAAGGTATAATAGTCTATCAGAACTCATAATGTAGTCTCTTTTTCAGTGAGTGAATCACACTTGGCATTGTAGAGAATAATATAGGAAATTACTAAATGTTAAGAAAAAACTCAAGGGCCGGCCGAGCGGTGTGGTGGTTAAGTGCTGGCTTAGGAAGCCAGCGGCCCCGGTTCAGGTCCCACAAATGAGGGCCAGTGACACTGCCCTCAAAAAAAAAAAAAAAAGAAAAAGAAAAAACTCAAATATTTAACATGAAGGAACATACAGTTCAATGAGGCAAAAGAAAGAGGTAAAGACTTGTGACCAATCTCAATAATTATAAATATAATTATTTGAATATTTAAGTGATTGAGAAGCCAATACTGTCTTGGGTTAAAGTGGAAAGCAGTTGGGTAGGGGTAGCAGTGTGATAACACCGGAAAGGCTATTGAAAGTGAGAAAAGCAAGCTTTTAAAAAAATGTTAAGGGTAATTGGCTTAAGTTGGTATTAACAACTTGCAATCTGCAGGTGACAAAATCAACGTGAAACACATAAACATATAACTAGTAGAATCCATGATATTCATGCATGTTATCAATGTATAACACTATCAAACATTAATAACAATCAGTGATATAAATAAGTTAAATATCAAAGCTTTGTGTCAGACATTATGCTATGCTTTATTCACATTTCTCTTTTTCTGTAACCTCCTGAGTGTACTGTGATGAGAGTGATTTTGCAGATCCATTTTACAGAAAGGGGAACTAGGACTGGATAGCAGGGATGTGAGCTGAGGCCCGCTACTCCACAGCCAGGGCTAGTGGCCTTTATTCTATGCTGGTGCATGAGATTAGGGAAATCAGGGGTCACCGCTAAGGTCACCTTCCCCAAACCACAGCTGAAATGATTCAGAAAGTAAATGAAGAAAAGGGAGGTCAGTGTAAGGGAAGCAAGTCAAGAGGCAGTTTCAATAAACATCTGGTTCATGATAGAATGATGTGAGAAGTGTACAGACAAAAGATCAGTAATGAGGGGCCGGCCGAGTGGCGCATTGGTTGAGCGCTGGTTTTGGGATGCCAGCGGCCCCGGTACGGATCCCACATGGGGGCCAGTGACGCTGCCCTCTTCAGCTAACAACAGCTCCACCTGGAGCTGGGCTGTGCGAGCCCCGGTGATGGTGTGGGCTGCAGCCCCTCCTGCAGCGGGCTGCCATAGGCTACAGTGAGTAGCCCGCAGCCAGCGTGAGCGGCTGGCAGTCAAGAGTGAGCTGCCAATAGCCGCGGTGAGCGACATCCAGAGGCCAGCGGCCGGTCTGTCTCATCCGGGAGGAGCGCAATGACGATACCAACAGTGAAGCAACATCCTCTGCAACTGAACCGAGGAACAAAAAGACAGCAACTTGTCTGTTCCCCTTCCCTGATTCCCCAACGCTGTTCCCCTCCGCCAATGCCCCAATAATGATCATGGTGGGAGGAGACTATAAATGAAGTGTAAGAGGTATAATAAGTGTCTTAACCATATTTTTTCTTTTTTGGAGATATTGTTGACATATAACATTGTGTAAGGTTAAGGTGATATACAATGTGTTGATGTGATATGTTTGTTTATGAACTGCACTATGATTATCATCATACATCTATCATGTCACACAATTATTTATTTTTGTGAAGAAAACAATTAAGATCTAGTCTCTAAGCAACTCTGATGTTTAGAATACAGGGTTGGTGATTATAACCACTATGCAGTGCATTCAATCTCCAGAACTAATAGTTACAAGTTCGTACCCTTAAACAACAGCTCCCCAATTTCCCCACCCCCACCCCCAGGGAATCACATTCTATTCCCTGCTTCTAAGAGTTGGCTTTTTTAGATTCCACACATGAGTAATAATATTTCATATTTGTCTTTCTCATCCTTTAAGGATCTTTCTATGCATGTTCAGCTCTCGAGCTCCCTGATGAGTGAGCATGATGGGAGGCTGCTTTCTTCCCTGCCCCACAATTAGTTTCCCATTCTTAGTGTGGAGTGAGGATGAGGGCATGTGGGCCATTCGGACCAGCTGGCTAACAGATTATACTACGCAGGTAACAACACCAATCTTGGTTTAAAAAGTGAAAGGAAGTGGAATTAGTACAAAAGGCAATATTTTAAAAGTGTAAATGTTGAATGGGAAGAGAAGTAATTTTATCTTATACCAGGGTTTCTCAGCAGACATTTTGAACAGGATGGCTCTTTGTGTGAGGAGCTGTGCTGTGTATTAAAGGATGTTTAGCAGCATCCTTGGCCTCCACTCACACTAGATGTTGGTACCCCAGCTGTAAGAACGAAAATTGCCAAATGTCCAGGACAACCGTTAGCTTAGACATATTTAAGCATTGTTTTGGTTCTCTTTGCCTTGTTTATTGTTATTATAAATTATTATTTGTATGGCGTATTCAAAAGATTTGCAGACATTAACAAAGGTGGGATTTCAAACAACGTCTGGGAAATACATGCTGCTAAGAATTTGTGGAAATTCTGCCTATTCAAATATAGGCTCTACAGAGTTGAGATTCCAGTTTTATGGATGAAACCCCCAACCATGAAAAGAAGGAGGAGTAGCTGAGAGCCCCATACTAAACCTTGAATGGGTAACATGAAGTTAATTAATGATCATACAAAAGACATCAGCAAAAAAGTTGTTGAAAGTAAAGAACAAGGCTTATGGCATGCCATCTTCCCCAAAGCCATAAGGAACCTGAGGAAGTGGGTAATCAGAGGAGTTCACAGAAAGGTCCAAGAAAAAAGGGCCCAGATGATGTGACGGCTGTGAGCCAACAAGGAATGACCAGCTATCTTACAGAAAGGGCTCTTGAAAGCATTTCAAGCCATCACCTCACCATTTGGTGCCCTGGAGCCCGCCTTCATTACCGTGGTGGAACGAAAGAGTTAATGTATACGCTAACATGCTTGGGTTCCTAGCAATTACTATCAGTATAGGGTATACTTCTATGCAGCATTCAATGAGGCACGAAAGAATAAAACCCAGTCCTTCTGAGTTGTGTGCCCTAATCAGTCAACCATGCTAGCCAAATCCTGCCTCTCAAATCTCTTGTAATATATACCATTCACCCAGGCAGAAGTCTTCAATGACAGCTATTCATGTGTCCCAAGCTGATCAAATGCAGGCAACAGTGATGGTCCAGCACTACCTGCCTTTACAGAACGAATAGAAAATGTTTCCCAACCATCCGTCCGGTGCACAAACTCTACTGCTTCTTTTAGACTTTTAATGGCACGTCCTTCAAATAGCGCATCAGAGAAACATTTCATCTGAAGGACAGCTACTTGTTCAGCCTCAATCCTAGCCTTTCAGCATCTGTGCAGTCTTGGTTCTCAATACCAGGGGATGAGGGGAAAAAAGGTTTCCCCTCCATTCTGAACACCCCTTAGTCTCCTTTGACTCCAAGCTGCTAATTATGCCAGGCAGCCTGAATGATGAGTAGTGGTTTTGTGATCCCAACTATTGTTCAGCAGGGCTGAGATCACCAATGCATTTTCCTAGGTATTGAGAATTTGAAGGGAAAAGTCTGAGTACTTATTATCCCTTTGTTTTTTAAAACAGTGCCTATTTACAAACTTTTCACCAGTGAGTAAAAACATTTACTAGCAATAAAACACAGCAGTGTTTCAGAATGTTAACCTCTTCCCCCAAAGCATGACAAAGTGCTCTGAATGGGAAGGAGAAAAAAAGATGTTTTGTTGTTGTTTCTTGCCCTAAACACAGAGTGAGGACATGGAAAGAAAGGAGGAAGAAAAGTTGAGACAGTGCGTGTATATACATATATATAACATTTTTTTTGGAGCTATCTATACTTCAAATTAAGCAACTGCATCCTACCTTTAAAAAACCCCAATAAAATAAATGGAAACAACATATCATAACAGATTGGGGAGGTGGAAAGCTCACCCCTCACAGAATTATACAGGGCGTAAGAAAGAAGAAAAGATAACAGCTGGGTGATAAATCCTGTGGCCTCTGAGGTGGATTAGCAATCATCCCTTTGGGTGGATGCTTGTTTTCTACAAAGTGTGGGATCCTGTTAAAACATTTATAGCTTAAAAACACTTTAATTATCTCTGGGCCTTGCCTTCATAAAGGTCCTTGAGGCAAGAGTCACGCTATAAAGATGTTACATATTTCAAGTCACTAAATGCCTAGAACTGTAACCAAAGATAAATAATAAATAAAGAATGAAAGTGAACTTACATTTGTACACACCCTGCATATTCTCTTAGTAGCATTCGGTAAGTAAATATATATTAGTGTCTTTTTTAGCACCTAGAATACTGAAAAGAATTTTGGGGAATAGTGGTGATCATGCACAGAACTGCCTAAATGTTATTTCCTCTTGAGAGTGAAATTTTAAACCTTAAAAAACCCTGTGTATTTTTCTCATATGTTTATAAGTTAATTCCAAGTTCCCTTTTAGTGAGAGTTTTCATATCAATTAAGCACAGCTAAGAACTAAAGGGCCACTTTTTATGGGGGGAAATATGTTTATCACAAGACAGGCAGACTTTCCTATCTGGTCCAGTTTAGGGGAACACTCATTTCAATTAATCAAAATTAAAAAAGAATGATGTCTGCTCTAACCTCCACAATGTGATTCCCCAGTCTCGCATTTTTGTGGTCTAACATTTTCCTGGCTGGACACACCACATTACTAGCATCCTTGACAGAACCTTTTATCTCCACCTGCTGGAAGCATGAAACATAACTGAGTCCAAGAAAATTATTGACATATTTCGGGGGGGAAAAAAAATTAAGTAAATTTGAAAATCACCCCTTTTAAACTATATCCTTTGGTACATTATTTCTGTACTGAATTGATTCACAACCATAAAACCCTGTTGTTTTGTGATTGTTGAAAGGTTTATTCTTCTTATCTATTTCTCTTAAAGTTTTAAAATTGGCCACTACATCTCATCAAAATCATCAAGCAATTATTTCCCAAATAAAATGATGGAAACATTTAATAGTTGGATAACAATAAAATTACGGTCCTTAGGAAACACATTGGTATGACAAGATCATATGGTTACATATCATGAGTTATGAGGAATGTAATGCTTATTGTTTATTATATACAAAGAAAAATGATGCTGAGATAAGAGCTTTAAAAATAAAATGTGAAGTATTTTTAATAGAGAAAAACAACTTTCTCTTGGAAAAAAAAACACCCTCCTCTTTTTTTAGGATATAACACTGAGTTTTAGCTGCCTCAGGGGGCATGGAAACAGAAAACAGCTGCCTGGGTTCACCTTCTGTTGTATAAATTAACAGTCACTGTTGATTATTCACTAACTTACTAAGAAAAAAAAAAACTATATATCTTCTTAAAAACATACTGCTCTTCCAGATTGTTTAAATATAACTGGATGTAATAAATACTTTAGTAGAAGTTAGACTACTATGGAAAGCCAAAATAAAAATTAATGCATGCATAACAGGTATAAAAACAAAGTATTTGCCTTTGGTTAAACATTTTTATACCTTGATGCTGTTTCATGATAGCAATAACCACTGGAGAAAAAAAAAAAAGTAAAGAAAGGAGAAATGATCTGCCAACACTAGATTTTTCCTTTTAAACTAAACAGTACTTTTTAAAGAAGTTTCCTAAGAAAATATTTAATATATTAGAATTATTTTTCCTAATACATGAGACTTTGTTTTCTCTTAATACACTTTCAATCATTGTTGATTGGCAATATGCCATTTTGGTCATATTGAATGAATGAAAATATATGAAGAAACCATTTTTCAGCAAATATTTGACTTTTATAAATTGGGTATTTTGAGCATTTAAACAGGACAGCAATAGAAGGCCCCTGCCAAGAGTTTATCACCCCACACACAAACATGTATGTTATTATTAATCCAAGTCCGTTTTCTGGCAAAGATGGCAGTTTTCTTTTCTAGCTAATTACAAATAAAAGTGAAAATGAGTCAGTCACAATCTCACTAATATGTAACTAAAAACAAAGCAATGGGATTGCATTTATATTTTCAATATATGCTTATTGAATGATTATTATTTACAAGTGCTGTACTTGGCACAGTACATACCATTAATAAAAAAGGTAAACATCTCCCTTCCCCTTCCAAATTTACTTTTAGCTCAATCTAATATGAATAGAGATGTATCTTCTTAAACCTGTCAGTTCTGGCCCTTTAATTAAAAAGGACTTTATTACATATTAAAACACAAGTTATTTACATAAAACTAAAGAAATTATATATCTAGTCATTCATGGTAAGAAGTAACCTAGAGTTCCACAGATATTTGTTGAATAAAGGAAAGAAGAAAGAGTAAGATAAAATAATCCTGAATTTAATCTCTCTGATTAAGCTTGATTTTTAAAATGGTAATATAAAATGTTGCAATACAGTTAAAATAAATACACTTTGCCTTGCCTTGGTAACAGGAATCAGTTTACACTTGTTCCATTTAGGTGTCTAATAATTCACTGTGGAAATATTAGCACTATATTACAACCAACTATACTATCACAAGTAATAACCTACATTTAAAAATCTAAACATGCATTATATTATGCATAGTATTAGCAACTGATTAAGATAACGTATCAGGCATACACAATGGTCTCCATTCTTTAAGAAGCCACTGACATAAAAGTTCTGAGATGGGAAGACCCAAAAATTCTGAGATGGAGTAGGGGGATGGAAATCACCAATGAATGAGAGATATTAATAAATTTCTGAAGGAAAGAAAGTGGAAATGTTTCAGGCATTAAATTAGAGAGATGCAGCTTACAATCCACTGTGAGAAAGCTCTGGAAAATGTAGAAATCTGCAGAGGCAGCACTCCGAAATAAAACCCAACTGGCAGGTACTGTGGAAGATGGGTGTGAAAAGGGAACTGAAGACAGAGGGCTTGATTAAAAGTCTGTATAAGGGCAACTGTTTCATTTGTCAGCCCCTCCTTCCCATGCAGGCAAAATCAGGCAGCTGGCGTTTACCTCCAGCAAAAACAGCTGACCCTTTCCCAATAGAACTGAACCACCTGCCCGGTGAAACCTGGAATAAGCCTCACTCTTTAATTTGAGTGCTCCTACAGTATGATAGCAGGCTTCCTAGCTGATGCCCCTAAACCAAAGTCTCACTTTTTCTTTTTTACTTTTTTTTTTTTTTTTTTTTTACCTAACACAGAACTCCTGGTGAGATTTCCAACTGAGAATCAGTTATAACTCATTGGACTTTTATTAACAATACAGTCCTTTTTCCCTTTAGAAAGCATTACCAGACATACAAGTAAAATTGCAGCATGAGATGAAAGGGCCAAAATAAGAAGCTAAAAATTGACCACAAAGGAAATGAAGATAACGCAAGCATGGGAAAGAAGAAAAAAAGGAGAAGAGAGAAAGAAAAAGGAGGGAGGGAGGGGGAAGTGAAGGAGGGAGGGAGAGAGGGAAGGAAGGAAAGAAGGAAAGGAAGGAAGGAAAAAAGAGAAAGAAAGAAACCAGAGTGGGGGTTAGACTTCTAAACCCTTATTTTTGAATAAACTCATAAATATTCAGGAAGTTATTACATTTGCAAAACAAGAAAATAACGTTATGAAAAAGGAATAATCAGAAAACAAGAGCAGGTTCATTGAGATTAAAATTATGACTAAATTGAAAATGATGGCTAAAATTAAGAACGAAAACTGCCCAGCAGGCTAACAGAGGAACATTCCAGATTGGAAATGAGGGGGACCAAAATTTTGCCACGGCAAAATATGCCTTTGGTATATTGATTTTAAGCTGGTTTTTAAGATTTAAGCTGAGCAAAAAGGCTCAGAAAGAACCTTTAACCCTCCCACCTCACCTGCCTATAGGAATTGACTCACCTGCCTAAAGGAATTCAGATAGAAAAACCTGCTTCAGGAAGAGAACCTTAGCATATTCGCCTTAGCACATATTAATTAAATGGGGCAGACAGGAAGAAATCTAACAAAACCTGTTTGCTGAACTTCCTTCTGTGTCCCATTGTTTCTGGGCAGCCCAGCAAGAATTTGCTTACTACATGTTCGCTCTTTCTGTCTACCTGTATATTGCCTACTTTTCCTTTGAAATCCCAGACCTTTGCCCCCTTTTTACTTTGTCCAAAATGGCATATAAACCTCAACCGCTCGATGTGTCTTCAGGTCTCATATCTTATGGCATCCTCAACTGTACATCCGTAATAAATTTTGGACATTTTCTCCTGTTACTTGGTCTCTGTTAATTTGATTATTAGCCTAGCTAGAAGAACTTAAAAGGTAGGAGGAAAATTATCATTTTTGAACCCTCAAAGAATACAATGACAGAATGCTCTGGGAGAGTAAGTTTCACTAATGGGTACAAGGCAGAATAAATTTATTTAACAAAGAATGTGGTGGTCGGGCCGGCGGAGTGGCGCAGTGGTTAAGCGCAGGCTTGGGAAGCCAGTGGCCCCAGTTCGGGTCCCACATATGAGGGCCAGTGACACTGCCCTCAAAAAAAAAAAAAAAAAAAAAAAAGTCTCATTTTGGGGGAGGAGGGTTGTCACTTTGAGGGGTAAAAAGTATAACTACTGCACTGTGTTGTACACCTGAAGCTAATTTAAAAATTAATAATAAAAAAAAAGAATGTGGTGGGCATACTTCTTCCTAATGGCCCTTACATTGTTCTGGATCCACCCCTTAGCAGCATGTCTCAGGTAAAGGTGGTCCCAGTCCTGGCTCCCAGAGCTTAAGCCAGTCTCCACATCTCACTTCCCTGAACCAATACATTTATTGGTCCAAAGAGGGTATTTTCTGAAGATGGCTCAATCAGGTTGAAGAAAAGGATTTATATCCTTAGGCTGGAGGAGAAGTTCCTCTCACTACAGTTGAAATTAAAACAAGGATCCACAATACCACCAGCAGCCATTTTGCCTCAACAAGAGGAAGCAAGGGCCTAAACTGAAGAGGACTGTGGGGATGACAGAGATGAGAAGCCTGAAGAACACCGTGCTTGATGACATTAGTGAGAAGCCTACATCTCTGGATTTGTACTCATATGATGTAATAAATGTACTCACTGCTCAAAGCAGTGTGAATCGAGATTTGTTGTGACTTGCCAGCTAAGGCTGCACAACCTCACGGTAACTACTTTAGAATACAGATACCCCTGGAATTGTGCCCTGTGTTAACTCTGCCTAAAGTATTAAAAGTCAAGACCACGGCAGGTGCATGAGACATATGTGGTCTCAATCAAGGTATAAAATAAAATGTGATCACAAATTGGTCTTAGATTAGAAGACATCTAAGAGTTCAAGCATCTGTATATATCCAGTGTTTCCCAGAGTAACAAAAAGTCTGTTCAAGGAAAGACCTAAAATAGATCAGATTCCTCTATTTTACCAGAAACAGAGGCAGTGGTAAGGACCAAAGCACATGCCAAGATTTGGGATGGAAAAACAAGAGTACATATATGCAATTTGTCATAGAGTGGCAGAAAAGCTGGATAACATTTTATCTAAGCATTTCATGATACTTAAGACTTTCTCAATTCTTGCCGGCTAATCTCCCAACTAAATTTAAATCACCAATGTCATCAAGAAATCATCTCTCACCACAGGAGGACTGAATTCAAGCCAAATAAAGTAAAATTACTTCATGATACTGAATCAGGCATGTTTCATAACAATGTGTATGTATAAAAAGATTAATTTTAAGGAGTAAAGTGCTCACAGGTGCATCCACAAGTGCACGCACACACACGCGCGCGTGCGCACACACACACACACACACTTTAAAATGTTTCTAAGAAAATGTCAGTTTCACAAGCATACCCAAATCCTAAGTACCTGAAGGAGACTATTTTCTCCCTCATAGTTGTAAATTCCTTGAGTTTGGGACAACCTTAGGCAGCACGCAACACAAAGGTCTAAAAACATGCATTTACACACTTTTTTTACTAGAGTTGAGGAAAGATCATAATATACTTACACATGTAACTAAACATAGTCAAATCCGTTCTTCGAATTATTAGGGCATGAAGCTGTTGACACACGGCTAAGTGCAAAGCCTTGACCTTTGCATTTCCACCATGACCTCAGGGACAGACCTACTCATCTCACCTCAACCTTTACAACTTGAATAATGTCAGATCAGGCTGCTGTGTTTTTTAAAGGATCAGTTAGCCCAAATGAAAGCTATTTACTTTGCCCGTTATTTTTCATTCTTCTGAGTTGACCCCCACCCAAGGCCTCTAAACAGTCAAATCTATTCTACTTCTGTAAAATCAAAATATTCCCTAAATTCTTCAAAGTGTACATCTAAATTAAAATTTGCTATAAAAATGTTTTTACCCCACAAAATCCTGTCTTATCTTGACAGATTTTCAAACCAAAGCAAGAGCTCTAAGTAAAATGAGTGTTAAATATTAAAAGAGAAAAGAGTAGCCAGTATATTAAAAGAGAAGAGAGTAGCCAGTGTATTAGATATATGGATTTTTTTTTTTTAATGTCTACAGTATTAAATTAGAGTTTCAAGCACTAACCTCAAGTTCCATATGAGCAGGCTCAAACTATCTAGTCATTTAAGTGAAATCGGTCTACGCGGCATCAGACTTCATTTCTGTTCTGCCTTAAGATCAATGTAGATTCTAAACACAGTTTTAAAAGGAAGCTTTAGCCTTCTAATCCCATTCCTGGGTCATAATAAGCAACCTTATGCCCTCAAACTCCATTCTCCACTGAAATCCAGTCACCAAGGTTTGCAGCCAGTGAAAAGGAAAAAGCTATATCAAATTACCCAAAGTACTTACTCAAGAGGAATGGAGAGAAATGGAAGCATTTGGATCTATTAAAAACAGTGAGGGGGAGAAAAAGGCAATTTTCCCTCTCTAAGGGTGTGCTAGTATATTTTATTGTGGTAAATCGCCTCCTTTATGGAAAAGATAGCAAATCTGTTGATACTCTTTATTAGGATGGTCTTATCTCAACAAAGGGCATGCATTCAGGATCTAACATTTCTGAATCTCTGCAATGCTAAACAGGGCTTTAAAAAGAACTTTCAATTTGAAATACAGAGTAAGTGGGTTCACACTGCACGAATTTTATCGTGGACCAGCCTAATTTTCACATTTTCCTCTCTTATAACAAGCAACTCATTTGTTCTCTGCACTCTAATGGAAAGAAAACAAGAGTTTCTTTGTTTGTGTACATTAACTCGATGCTGTAAAAGTCATTCAGTCAAGCTTCACTATAGTTTCACCTTTAAACCTTAACCTGACTTGTAACAATATTTGTAGCCTCTAAAATTACACTGGTTGAACCCAGACGGAGTTAATCACCCTTCACTGTCTCAGTGAAAAGTATAATGACCTACCATTTAATGTGAAACCATTAAAATGCTAGAAGGGGCAAGAATTCACATCGCATGTTTAAAAATACCTCACAGACATGAATCCATACATTCAAGCTACCAGGACACTTTTCATATGGCATTTGTTTAGAGAACCAGATGGAAAATAATGACTGCTGTACACTCCAAGCCAAAAGTGTCTATTCTGCTGTCTTATGGAGTGCACCTTATACTTTAAATACTGACATAAATTATTTCTAATAAGTTCCATCTGTAACTAAACAAAGAAAATAGAAATCAAAGTGGATAATTAATGATTTTTTTTTTCCTTTCCCTAACTACCATTGCTTTCTATACTGGGCAAATCCATCAGCAAGGTCCTTAATTCCTACCTGCAAGGAATATTCCAAATGCTTCCTTCAGAACTGCTCTATTGGACAAGTCAAGAGGACCCGTTCTCATCCCCCTGAGGCCTAGTCTCCAGGATAGGTCCTTTCTGTCAGCATGAATCATGCACCTGAAATGGTGCGACAGACCCTGGATGACATCTCTCCATCTTCCAGGCACCATCTCAAATTAAGCCACAATCAACCCTGCTCTGTAGTTCTAAATGTTCTCTGCATTTCCACTCTTGCCTCTATAATCCATCGTTGTAGAGCATGTTAGTAATCTTTCCAGGATTGAAAGAAGATCCTGGTATACTAGTGCTTGATATCCACCTGAATTCACTTGAAATAAAAAAGAAGTCCTCACTAGGCCCTTCAAGTCCCTAAATTAAAGAGTGAGAGGTGCATTCCTCTCACTCCTCTCAGGGGCCATGCAGTTAATGACCAGGGCAGCACAGGCTGGGCAGCAGGACCTGGCAATATGAGTGGAGGGTACCAGCAAACCAGGCTGCAGGGAGGCTGCCTAATGGGATAGCCTGAGCCCAGCTCCAAGTGACAACGGTCACAAATGAGGGAGAGTCTGAAGTTATCAGACTGTCTAGTTTTTGAGAAGCTAGAAATCGGGATTTTTTTATGTGAAACCTCAATTTTTAAATGTTGCCTAAACGTTTTAAAATGTGAAATAAGCCAACTACCTTTGCCGATTGGCATAGAAGGCTGTTGGGTGATGCCATTTTACAGCAATCTCCCATTTCTCACCATCTTTGAACAAATTGCCCCTTCTGTTCCTCTGATTTAACAAGCTTTTCCTACCTCAGAACCTTACCACTAAGTTTGCCCCATGTTTCTTTGCATTCATTCTTATCCATTACATCTCAGCTCAAATGTCTCCTCTTCAATCTTACCCTGGCTATTCTATCTAATGTAAGTCCTCCCCACAAGTCACTATGTTAGAAAAGGTCCTAGTCTTTTCTGTTAAAGACAGCAAATTCAAAAACACACTTCCTCATTATTGTCTAGTAGTTCCTAATTTTCAAGCTTACCTAATCTTGTAACTAGACAGGTCTTACTTTTTTTATCGGCCAATCGGTTTAGATTGTAAGGTCACACTCTAGCCAATAGAATACGACACAGTAGAATCCGTGTTAGAGATAAAAGCTAAGTGGACTTCCTGCCCAGTGTGCTTGCTGGACCTACTTAAGGTGGCTCCGCACCCTTCTGCAGAAGTAAAGTTTGCCTGGCCCAGTTACTTTCGGCTTCACGTGTCTTTATTTGCGACACAGCTAAAATCTGTTCCCAACAACTCCATTACCCTATTTGATTTTTCTTATAGTTTATCATCCCCGTGAATCAGGATTTGACCAGTTCACACTGGTTAAATTTAGTCTGTAAGCAACGGTTTTCACAATATACTAGTAAAACTAATTTTCAGTAAAAATCAATACAGAATATGCTGAACCGAGCCAGTAAAACACGCACGTGCGCACAAAACTTTCAAGCTTCATTACTTCATAAAAGCATATCGGCAGGCTAACTGGTTGTTTGCTAAATATCTACAATAGTTTTGTTTGCAAGAATAGAGAAATACTGTGTGTGTATAAAAAATACTATATATAAGGGCCAGCCGAGTGTCTCAGTTGGTTAAGAGCTCGCTCAAGAGTGCGAGCTGAGCTCTGAGCAACGGCAGTTCGATGCCAGCCTGAGCTGAGTTGCCGTTGAGCTGCCAACGGGTGGCAGGATGGCTCAGCTAAAAAAACAAAAACAAAAACAAAACACAAAAAAATACTGTATATACACACACATAAGTATGTATGCTTATGTGTGTATGATTTCTATAGAAATGGGTTAATATGCAAGTAGCTATTAATATTAGCCAACCTAAATGTAGTTGTGCCAGCTGGAATCTCTATGAGGTGTATCTTCATGTAGATAGATGTAAGCAGTGGTTCTCAACTGCTTTACCCCTAAGAGGCCTGGCAATGTCTGGGGACATTTTTGCCTCTCACAACTACGGGGAAGCTACTCACATCTAGAGATACAGGCCAAGGAAGCTGCCAAACATCCTACAAGGCACAGGGCATCCTCCAAAAGAAAGAATCATTTGGCCCAATATATCATTAGTACCAAGCTTAAGAAACCCCAATGTAGGGTTTTCTCCCTCACTCCAATTTTGTCAAAAAAAAAAAAATAATAATAATAACAGCTAACTTATGTTTAGTTTTTTTGGGAGGTAGGGAATAATTTTAAATTTGTTCCTAACATCATTGTGAATATTTATTAAAGGTATTGATTGGTCCTCTGACTGTAGAGCATATAGTTCCATAAGGGACCAAAATAAAACCTCTTGTTTTGATTTTGGTTTGTACCTAGTACAGTGCTTGGTCCTTTCTAAGCCTTTAATGAGTAAATGAATGAATGAATCTAGCAGCAGTGACTGATTATTTTATGTTTCACCATTGGCCATGTCTGAACATTCGCCCAATAAATGAAGCACTCGGCTTTAAGCACAAGACACTGTGTTGGGTTCTAGGCACATACAGATCAAGAAATTGTCCCTGCCCTCAAATTATTTAAAATCTCACATTGGAAACGAACAAAAAGCCCAATACAATATAACTCATGAAGTCTTACGGTAAAGGCATGAAAAGACTGCTATAGCAGCACACAGAAGGGCCAATTCACCTAGAATTGAAGAATTGGGAGAAGATATGGAGAGGATGGGAGTCTAAAATGTCCTCTTAGACTTGATGCCTACCTGACTTGCCTCAGCCATGCTGAGTACTAATTAGGCAGAAGGGTAGGAGGAAGAAACAGCATTTTGAGAGATGAGCCTTTTGAATTTGGAATGGGCAAGTAGTTTAGCATTGCTGGAGTGAATGAGTGGCTTCTCTCTGGAAATGAGAGAGGCTCTAATCAGTGGATATAATGAATTTCTGACTTAGTATGCATTAGCCAGGCTTGTCTCCTCCCCTCTCTGAGATTCTGTGAGCCTATTTCTTCATTCAATTACCTCATTATAGGCCTGCCCTTAAACATCTTTCTTCATAACCTGCTTTTGTCATACTTGTTTCCAGGAAGTCTTTCTGAACCTGGATCACCATGATCATGAATTAACAGTTTAATTTCAAAATGAGAAAAGCTTGTAATTCCAAAGAGCAAAACTTATCTAAGATTGTTAAGCATTCATGCAACCTGGGGTCCTTTGGACTAGGACTTTGTCTGAATCATTTTTATATTTTTAGTGTTTATCTCAGATAATGTGATAGAGCAATTACTCAGCCAATATTTGTGGAGTTAAATTGTGTTTTGAATCTACTCCAGACCTTATGGTTTTTTCTATATCAATAGTGCATACTGAAATTGTAATGTACTTATCAAAGAGTAAACTTGCTCAAAATTGAGGTGAATTCAGCTAAAACAGACTCAGAAATGACAATTTCCTTTAATTTCCCCTTCTTTTCTATATCCCTTTAGTCTTATGTACAGGCTCACAAAATTATAACCTAAATAGTAATAATAACAACAAAAACAGGCAAGAAGAACTTCTATTTTAGATCCGGCTCTCTGTCTCCCTCTTTACCCTCAAGCCTCTCACTGGAGAAACTTCTCTTCCCAATTATACTAAGGTTTTTTCTGAGGCTGGGTCTCTAAATTAGATAATTCTCTTCAAGTCCAGGGCAATTTTTAAAACATTTCAGGCATAGCATTGCAGGCATTATAGAATGATCAGGTGGACAACCCACTGTCATCATAACCTCAGCCTTTCAAAATACCAGAGTTCCCTCTCTACATACTGGCCCTCCCGTATTATTAAAGTCCCTAAAGACTCTCAGATGGAGTCATCTGAGAGTCACGTGAAATCCTTCCATCATGTATAATATAATCTATCAAGCCATCTATTCATCCTACCACCCCAAAGCTCTTGATCTTTACCCTGTGCTTCATTTCCATCTCTATTTCTATTTTTTCATCACTTTTTCCCTTTATGATTTTAATAGCCTTCTAAGTCTTCTCATCAACTGTAGTATCCTGCCCATTCACTCCACCTTCCATGACAATGGTAGAGAGAACTTTCTAGCCCACCCAAGTGAGCAGTTTCTTCCTTAACTAAACAATATTTCATGGTTTTTCTTTGCCACATACTGAAACCCAGTCCACTTAGCACAAAATAAGAGAATCTTCATACTCTGACCACAGGTTTATCCTCACAGGCATTTGATTTGTAAGTACTTCCAAATGATGTCTGGTTTCTCCAGCATTGAACATGATTCCCAGGCTCTGCGTATTCTTATGCGTTTCTTCTGCTTAGTCTGATGGGCAAACAAGCAGAAGAATGGATATTCCTTAACACTTACTTCAATTGTTGAAATATTCCCTAACCCTAGCAGGAAGCACATTTTCCCTTCTTGAACTTCTATTATCATATATAATTTTTTCACCATATTCTAATTGTCTGTGTATCTTCCTCAATTATAGGACAATGTGAACTTTATGTGTAGGGACCACAAATAAACTTCTCTTCACATCACCAATGCCAAGGAGTCTTTCACGTATAGCAGGTACCCATTCAAAGTTATTTTGAATGGCAAATAGCCTAAAAAATATGAAAAAAATTGCACTGTGTATCTTTTACACCAATCTATTTATGAATGAGTTTGGGTTTGTTTTGAGTTTCATTAAGATACAAAACAATTTTTAAATTTCTCTTTTTTAATAACTTGAGGTTCTTGAAATCCTTAGATGTTTCATTACAACCTCATCATTGTAGATTCTCTAAAGGAAACAATGAAACATTTAAATCTTCCTCTCTAGCAATCCTCAGGGCAAACCTAAACACTGTGAGTTCATTACTACTATTACATTTATGGAAAAAAATAATTAACATGAAGGATAGTTAAAATATCAGATAACCAAGCCTTGTTTATCTTCCATTTGTGGGAAGATTTATTGTTTTTTCATTAGATACACTTTTTCTTTTTTAGATTCTAAAATGATCAGCTCAGACTTCATTCATTCATTAAATATTTACTGAGCCCCCACTATGTACTAAGTATATGGTAAATGGGGGTACAGTACTTAGTTCTATAAAACAGCTATGGGTCATGCCTCACAGAGATGTAAAACTATTATAAAAAGCAGAACTTAAATAATCATGGAAACTAGTTAATACTTAAGTTGAGCGAGTGCTTTGAATAAGAGTACATAGTGCCTGTGAGGGCATCTGTGAGTAAGGAAGACAGACATTTCCCAGATAAAGAGACCATAAGCACAGGTCATGCAAGCAGCAGAGACAAGCATACTGACATTAAATACAGACAACAACATAAAGGTTAATTTGTCACACTCAAACTAGTAGTAACATTACAAAACAGATGGCTCCTTTGGCCTTGAAACTTGGCGTGTACAACTCTCCCTTCCTACTCTCTTCAAAATTCTTCTGATATTAGTACTTAACTAGCATTATTAGTACCACTACTTCAATACTCTATCTACTGCTTTCCCAGAAAATATATTCATATGGAGAGATAAAATGAAATAACATTTATAAGAAACATGTGAGTTAAGGTTTGGAAGTAAAAGTTCTATACCTGGGCCGGACGAGTGGTGCAGTGTTAAGCATTGGCTTGGGAAGCCAGCAGCCTCAGTTCGGATCCCACATATGAGGGCCCAGTGACACTGCCCTCAAAAAAAAAAATTTCTATACCTAAATTTGAGCTATTGTGAAATTGAAATGATGTCTTTATTGAATAATCTAAAAAGTACTATAATTTATAATTCATCCTATCAGTAGGAACACAGTTTTATTTCATTTTATTACACACACACACACACACACACACACGATTTCAGCAATTCAGTAATGGTGTGAATCCTGAGTTCATTTCTGTATCACCTTTTTGAACTTCAAACTTCTACAACTGATTTAATATATTTATGAGGAAAAATAATGCCTTTTTTCCCATTTAATCTCAAAACTCTTTGAGATAGATATTACTACTATCCCCAATTCACAAATGAGGCAACAAAGCCTTAGAAAACATATGCAATATAACCAATTTCACAGTTCGCTAAGGTAATAACTGTATTTTCTTTTTTTTCTCTTTTTTTTTTTTTTAAAGATTTTATTGGGGAATTGGTGGAGGGGAACAGCGTTGGGGAATCGGGGAAGGGGAACAGACAAGTTGCTGTCTTTTTGTTCTTCAGTTTTTTAGTTGCGGAGGATGTTGCTTCACTGTTGGTATGGTCATTGCGCTCTTCCCGGATGAGGCAGATCGGTCGCTGGCCTCTGGATGTCGCTCACCACGGCTATTGGCAGCTCACGCTTGGCTGCCAGCCGCTCATGCTGGCTGCGGGCCACTAACTGTAGCCTACGGCAGCCCACTGCAGCAGGGGCTGCAGCCCACACCATCACTAGGGCTCGCACAGCCCAGCTCCAGGTGGAGCCGTTGTTAGCTGTAGAGGGCAGTGTCACTGGCCCTCATGTGGGATCCGAACCGGGGCCGCTGGCATCCCAAAACCAGCGCTTAACCAATGTGCCACTCGGCCGGCCCTATTTTCTTATTTTTTGTATTCTTGACGCTCTGGCATCTGGGGCCTGGGTGACTGCAAGAGGATGCCTCTCTCAGAGCTAGCCTGTCTATCTTTAGAGACAGCAAACAGTCACCCAAGAGCACACTTTTCAAATACAAACCTACCAGTTCAGTCCATACACTGACCAACCTCCTCTCCCTGGATCTTATACTCCAGGAGGCAATACTTCTCTGCCCGATCACCCCAGGGCCAGGCACTGGACAACTGGGGACCATCTCTGCAGCCCACACCCCATTGAAATCATTGCAACTATCCAATCCTAAACTAGATCAGCTTTCATACCTTGCCTCATTCATTCCTTCCCATGAAAACCACACTAAAGGCTTTTGCCCAAGATTTCTCCTCTCTCTCTCTCTCTCTCTCTGCCTCCCAATCATCCCTGGAGCCTTCCCCTGTGACCCTGAGTGGCATCCTATGCCTCCTGTCTCCTGGGATCTCTAAGAACCTCTCCTCCTTATAGTCATTTCCACGTCTGCATGTCTCATCATATCTGATTAAAACAAACCCTGGGTACATTTTAAAACAGTCAGTGATAGTGCTGAGATTAGGACACAGACAGACACACAGACAGAATGAGAGAAGTCCTTATTCATTAAATGATTAAATGGCTTTAGAGGCTGAAATGTCACCCACTGTAGTATTCTATAAATGACACTGAACTCATCTAAAACTCAGGTTCTTATACTACAATATTAATGCTTCTAATTTTATTTTTGATTTCTTGAAAGAAGTACTGAAATAGTAAAAAATGAGAGCTGGGTATAGTGTTTCTGGCTTCAGAGACCACAGTTAACATGCGAAGTTTGTTACTAATACTTCTCTACCTCCCCTTTGAACTTCACTCACCCAGTTTGCACCGCCCCCCCCATGTTACTCCAGGATCAAAACATCTTGATAAAGACTACCAATCAGCAAAACAATAATAAAACAATATAACACTTCAGACTTAATTGACACTAGAACATGGCAAACACTGTTTGTTCTTCTACATCCCTGACACTTCCCAATAACTGTCCCCACCCCACACTCCAAATGAAAATTTCCATATCCCAAATGCTAAAGAGCTGACCGCCAAATAAAAGGGATCTATAATCTGATTAAAATAACTCACAGTAAATTGCAAATCTTTTAATCCTCTTAGAGGCATTAACTTTTTTTTAATTGAGGGGGAGAGAAACATGATATAGCTCTAATTGTTGGCATTTTTGTACAGCATAAACAATAATATATTTTGCTTTATACGAAGAGAAATGACTATCACATTAATGTGGTAATCTGCTCAGAAATCTGTCTCCAACCTGTCAAATTAACCCTGAATGTTGTTAACCCTGCTGTTAAGAGAAATCTTAACAACACTCACACTTCTGATTTTGCTTGTTGTTGTTTAAATCTCTGGTAAGAGATATTAAGGTTTGGATTCTATGTAGGGATAATTTTTATGTTTATAGTTTGTAAATCAAGGTCTATAAACCAACTATCATAAACTAGTTTCTAAAAAAAAAAAAAAAAAAAATCCTTGATAAAGACTACCAATCAGCAAAACGATAACAAAACAACATAACAACTCACACTTAAATTGACACTAGCACATGTCAAACACTGTTTTAAATACTTTACATATATTAACTCATTTAACCTTCACAACAATGCTATGAGGTAGGCACCACAATAATTTCCATTTTACTGATAAGGAAACAGGAAATTGAGATAACCTACTAGGGTGATATGGCTGGTTAGCAGAATGTAAACCAAGGTGTTTAACTCTGAAGCCCATTCCCATATAATCACTACACTTACAGAAAGATACACAAGACTAGAAGAATCGCATTGATAAATAATCTAGCTCATTGTGTTGTTCCTAGGTAAAAAACAAAACAAAAAAAAAACCTACAGAATTTAAATTCTGTTAAGTGGCCCAAAACCCAACTGTTTGAATTCCTACAGTGTACAGATGAAGAAACTAACCCATGAACGGCATGGTGAAAAGCTACTTAGTGGCGGTTTCAAAGCCAGGAACGACGTCTGAGTCCAAGTCATGTTTTGTCCTCACTATATTGTACTACAGTTAGTCCATAGAAAAATCACAGGGTGGCCAGCCAAGTGGCTCAGTTGGTTAAGAGCTCGCTCAAGAGTGTGAGCTGAGCTCTGAACAACAGCAGTTCAATGCCCAGCCCAAGCTGAGCTGCTGTTGAGCTGCCAACAGGTGGCTGGATGGCTCAGGTAAAAAAAAAAAAAAAAAAAAAAGAAAGAAAAATCATAGGAACATCTACAAACTCTTAAGCAAAGGTAGACATTCAAAGTCTTATTAAGGGCTTCCTGAGTGGCGCATTGGTTAAGAGCTGGCTTGGGACGCCCGCAGCCCCGGTTCAGATCCCACATATGAGGGCCAGTGACACTGTCCACTACAGCTAAGATGGTGAACAACAGCGCCACCTGGAGCTGGGCTGCTGTGAGTCCCCAGGACGGCATAGCTGCAGCTCCTGCTGCAATGGGCTGCCACAGGCTACAGTGAGTGGCCAGCAGGCAGCATGAGTGGCTGGTAGCCGGTGTGAGCTGCCAAGAGCCGCTGTAAGCGGCAGTCCAGAGACCAGCGACCGATCAGCCTCACCCAAGAAGAGCGCAATGATGATACCAACATGGGCCAGTGAAACAATGTCCTCCACAACTAGACTGAAGAACAAAAGGACAGCAACATGTCTGTTCCCCTTCCCAAGTTCCGCAACACTGTTCCCCTCCCCCAATTCCCCAATAAAATCTTAAAAAAAAAAAAAAAATCCTATTCAATCCATTGTGTAGGATCCAGTAAATATGTAACTATTGAGTGCCTCCACTCATAAATTACTTCCAAATTTGGTGCTTTACAACAATTTCTACCACAACTTGTTCCAAGACTTTTGCTTCTTTTTAACAATGAGATGAAGATTTGTGATATTTTGCAATATTTGTGATATTTCTATTTTCCTAGAAATTTTCATTTCTATTTCTAAAAGGATAAAACTGTATGTATTCAAGTATAAGAGGAAGTATTAAACCCTTATATAACTCCAGTCAAAGCAGGAATTTCATGTACTGAACCACTTATGAATTTACCGAATGACATGTATGCTGGTTGTAATTAGTTAGTTAGAGATAGACCATCCCATGAAAGTCTGAAAGGTGACTTAGGTAAGTAAACACAACACAACATGATTGTGGGCAAGGCTGCAGTTCTGTATATGGTGCCAGGGAAACACATAAAGACATCAAATCTGCACTGGGTGGGAGGAAGGGGCAGCTAAGCTTTTCTGGAGGAGGAGACGAATCTAATTGCTTCATTAGGCTGAACAGGAAATGGGATGGAAAGCAGGAGATGTAAAAGGAGGGGAAGAAATGGGTCAGACAGAGCATTCCCAAACAAAAGTTGCATTTAGTCAAATTTAGTGCATTCTGTAGCACTTAGAAAAGCCAGAGTGGGAAGAGGGTATCCACCTGGTTGGAGCTGGGTCACAGGCAGGGAACCCTAATAATACAACTATGTGATATAATCAACCAATAATACCAATGCATACAAGCACAAAGCACTATAATAAGAAATAAATCAAACAGGAAGAGTCTCTACATGGATGGAAATAAAGAGAAGAAATAGAATTATGGCCCCAGGGACATTGAAGATCAAAAAGACATAGGCAAATGAGTTAAAATGTTCGCATTGCATTCTTTTAAAGGCTGTAGTTATACACCATAGAAATAATTTATAAAGAAAAATGGAAATCATGACTGTCCTTTCAAGTGATGAGGGATCCATGATTATTACCAAGCTATTCTGTGAGGGCATCAGATGATGTTCATCTTTAAACATGCCTCCGATGGACAATGAAATGTAGTTGATAGTTTTCAGCTTCAAATGAATCAGCTCTCCTTGCTCAGGGCACATTACTGCTTCTGACCTCTTCCCTTGCCCGAGCCTTGACCTTCCCCCACTCAGACATTATTCTCTGCCTTGTGCCTGTGAGCATTTCACATCATTCGTGAGCTGTGGCTCTAGAATATAGCATGAGGAGGGCTGCCACGGATACATTCTAAAATGAGTAACGCTCCTAATGATCCCCAATGGGACTCAGCCTTATCCTTCCAGTAGGATGAGCCGTTCAAAAACAAAAAGAAATTCTATGCACTTTACATGAGCTATAATGAATAGAAGCATTTCCATGTAAGTATATTTTACTTTGATTTAGCAAGAAATGTCCTGTAAATTAACAAGTTTCTTCACACAGATTAGCCTTGCAGTATATCTTGAACAACTGAGTAAATTCTACCATTTCTGTGGTGCTTAAACAAGTCCTCAAATGTTACTTTAGAAACATTTATGAATTATGCACAAGGTTTTCTCACAGCAATGCTAGATTTGCTCTTTAAAACAGTGCATAAATCAATAGTTTGTAAAGCAAATAATATTTTTCACTGACAAATTATTTCAGAGATGCTTTATTTTCATCTCTAGTTAATGCACAATTGGAGATGTTTAGCGACCCTTTAGATTAAGCTTCTCTCTTGTTAATTTTTCTGTCAAATAGCTAATAATCTATAAATGAATAAAACAAATAAGGGAGACTGAATTTTACAAAGGACCTTGCAATAAATTCTTTCAGAAAGTAAAGGCTTCTTTGCACTTTAGCTATAGCTCCAATTTTCTTTATTTTTATTTCTTGAGATTTCATTAATATATTTTTTCAACCAGTAATTTATATGCAACACAGTGGTGTGTCTCTTAATAGCAATCAGTAAACTTTTAGACCATCTGTGTTGATCATTTCTCTTCTTATTCAAGAATATATTTATTTATTCAGTTCATCAGAGACTCTTAGCTCATCAAAGGTCTTGTGGTTTTGTTTGCTTTGTTTGTTAGCTTTAGGACAAAAGAATAAACATAAACAGTCAAACTGATTACTTTGCCTGGCTCAACAAATACAATTTGTAAAAGTAAATAGCTCCCAATGAAGGCAGAAGCTTTTGGTTAAATACATAAGCCATTATCCTGCTGTATGGTTACTAGTTAAATACAGTAGGATGGCCAAACATCAGAGAAGTGAAAGTTTCTAAAATGCAGAAGATAATAGCAAGTGAGGGGTTACTAATGCACTCTTTAGAGCAGGATTAAGCAGTAACATACATGTCAGTTGTATGTGAGATGAATGGTGTAGCATTGCAGCCACAGAATAGTGACCTGTGGGCCACATTTGATGTGAAGACATATTATTCGCATTATTATTATTAATTTAGACCCAACTGCTCCTATATATCAGTTGGGAGATTTTACTTAAAAATATGGAATGAGGGGCTGAGCCAGTTAGCGCACTGGTTAGAGCACAGTGTTCATAACACAAAGGTTACTGATGCAATCCCCACATAGGCCAAGGAGCTGCGCCCTCCACAACTAGACTGAAACAAGTACTTAACTTGAAGCTGATGGGTCCTGGAAAAACACTCTGTTCTCCAGTTTAAAAAAGAAAAAGTGCATTAAGTCTTTTAAAAAATATATGCATTGATGCCTTCTCTTGAAAACTCAGATATAGGTCTGTCTACCTTGGGCCAATATTTCTCCATGGCAACACAGGACCTTAGACCTAATACAGGACCATCCTTACACAAGACCTGTATAGGAATTTCTGTTTTCAACCATAATGAAATAACTATCAGAGAACTGCAAAGTCAAAACTGCCAAAACCTCTCACCCCCAAAACTAATGATCACAACATCCTGCTAGGCTAGCGGCCTACATCCAGCTTGGCAGCCAATGGGGTCATGCAAGACTAACTGAACTTTTTTTTTTTTTTTTTTTTTGAGGGCAGTGTCACTGGCCCTCATATGTGGGACCCGAATTGGGGCCGCTGGCTTCCCAAGCCAGCGCTTAACCACTGTGCCACTCGGCTGGCCCTGAACTTCTTGATGAAGACCAAAGAGGGCAAAAACTCCTAAGGGCAGATGGAAAATTTTAAGCCACAAAGCTCCTTATATATTGGGTTGTCGGAAAAGTCATGACGTATTTTGACTATGTTTTTCAAAGGTCATTTATTCATATAAAGAACAAAGATCAATCAACAATATATATTGCCCGTTTTGTTCAATAACCTTTTGCCATCTTTCAGTGAGTTTCATAATTCCTCATTCATAGAGGGATCTGTCTTTATTTGCAAAAAACTGAACAAGGTGCTGATTTATAGCCTCATCTGAATTGAACACTGTACCACACAAGGAGTTTTGAAGAGAGCGAAACAAGTGGAAGTCCGAAAGCATAAGGTCAGGCGAGTATGGTGGGTGTGGCAACACATCCCATCCAAGCACCAACAATTTTTTTTTTTTTTAAGATTTTTATTGGGAAATTGGGGGAGGGGAACAGTGTTCTTCAGTCTAGTTGCAGAGGACATTGCTTCACTGGCCCATCTTGGTATCGTCACTTCGCTCTTCCCGGATGACGCAAATCGGGCGTCGGCCTCTGGATGGTCGTTCACCGCAGCTACTGGCAACTCACACTGGCTGCCAGTGACTCACTGTAGCCTATGGCAGCCCACTGCAGCAGGAGTTGCAGCCTACACCGTCACCGGGGCTCGCAGCCCAGCTCCAGGTGGAACTGTTGTTAGCTGTAGAGGGCAGTGTCACTGGCCCTCATATGTGGGATCCGAACCTGGGCCGCTGGCATCCCAAGCCAATTCTTAACAAATGCGCCACTCAGCCAGCCCAAACAAGCACCAATAATTTTTGACGGGTGATCAAACTTGTGTGTGGTCTCGTTTTGTCACGATGGAACACAACTTCTTTACAATTAAAGAGCTATGGACTTTTCTGGATGATGGATTCGTTCAAACTGTCCAATTGCCAACAGCACACATTTGAATTGATTGGTTCCTTGGTAGGAGAGGGAAAAACATGACACCTTTAAAATCCCACCACACTGAAAGCATAACCTTCCTCTGATGAATGTCTGCTTTTGATGTCGTTTGAGGTGAATTATCATGTCGGGACCAAGACCGTTTGCGCATCACATTGTTGTAAACAATCTACTTCTCATCACCAATTATCAGTCACTTCAAGAAAGGATCATTTTTTTCCGGGCCGGCCAAGTGGCTCAGTTGTTTAAACATTGGCTTACAGCATGAGTTCTGAGCAACAGGGCCACGGGTTCAATCCCCACATCAGCCAGTGATGCTACACCCTAGCTGAGCTGTCACTGAGCTGCCTGCCAACAGGTGGCAGGATGGCTCAGCTGGTGTAACAAGATTGCCTGTTCGATCGTGGGCTATGCTCACCCACAACTAAGACTGAACTCAGCACCTTGAGCTGAGCTGCCGCCAGGATGGCTCAGTGTACAGGGCATGAGCTCTTAACAACAAGGCTGCTGGTTCGACTCCCACATGGGATGTTGGCTACGCCCACCCGAAACTAAGATTGAACACAGGACCTTGAGCTTAGAGGCCACAAGCTGCAGACCAGAAGCCAGATGGTGAATGGCACCCTCCACAACAAAGACTGAAGAACAACAACTTGGTTGGTCGGTCCCTTTCCCCAATTCCCAACACTGTTCCCCTCCCTAAACTCTCCAATAAAATCTTTAAAAAAAAAAAAAAAATCGTTTTCCTAACATTTAATGAGCATATTGCAGATGTTTATACGCGCCCTCAAATGAACTTCTTTGAGTTCATGCAGAACCCAAATATCGAGCTTGCATACTTATCCCAGCTTCTTCAGGTGGTTGTGAATGTTTGAATGATGGATGTTCAATGTTTCTGCAATCTTTCGTGTCGTATAACATCGGTTTGACTCGATCAATGCCTTTAGTTTGTTGTCATCAACCTCGGTGGGCCTCCTTGACTGAGAAGCATCGTTGGGATCAAAATCACCAGTGTGGAATTTCGTGAACCATCGTTGGCACTGACGTTCTTGTAAAGCATTGTCACTGTAAACTTTATGCAACATTTCACAAGCTTGACACATGTTTTTCCCTTTATGGAAACAGAACAGTAAAATATGGCGAAAATGCACAGTTTGGTCTTCCTTCTACAACTTGTAAAATCTCCAAAACTCA
The DNA here is from genome assembly GCA_033961575.1 of Aselliscus stoliczkanus. Taxonomy (NCBI): domain Eukaryota; kingdom Metazoa; phylum Chordata; class Mammalia; order Chiroptera; family Hipposideridae; genus Aselliscus; species Aselliscus stoliczkanus. The sequence goes on along the minus strand of CM066729.1, from coordinate 97,728,165 downwards.
ACCAAATCACTCAATTTTTTTTTTAGAATGAAGCTAGAACTGTCAGCTGTCAAAAGACAGCAATAACATAGATGAGAATGACTCTAGTATTTCCAAAAATGAACTAGTGCCATCTGGTACAAACAGGCGTCATGACTTTTCCGACAAGACAATACTTCCCCTATATAAGCCTACCGCAGCCACCTGCAGCTGCTGGTGCCGACAATAAGTTCTTCCCGACAGTTTAATAAAGTTGCTCATGGTGTCTCTCTTTTCCTCACTCCCAGCGAACCTTTCAAGAACAAAAACAGAAACTCACAAATTCTATTTTGTCTACCTTCCCTGCCAAGAATTATTACTTTAGACCAGAAAGGGAAGTTCTAAGATATAAGATAGCTCAGTGGGAAAATAAGGTGGAAAGATAAGTATCTAACTGCTTACTACATTTTAGATCTCCTGATCTAGAATAGCATTAAATCCCAGAATATTGAGAGACTTTTATATAAAAGATGTATTGGAGGACCATGAAAAACTGTTAAGTTTCCTATATTTTTAACTACAAAGGAAAGTAGATTCCTTAAACTTCATGTTACACTTTAGGACACTGGCAAAAGAGAAATTAAAAACAATAACAACAAGAACAACATAACCAAGGAAAATGACTCTCTATAATATGGGGAAGCCTAGAAGAAAATTGGGATTTGTGCCTGGAGAATAGAAGGTTTAGAAAGAACATAAACACTGGCTTCGAATATTGAAAAAGTTTCACTAGGTTTACCACGGTAGCTTTGGAATGTAAAAACCAAGGTCAGTAGGATAGGAAATAAAGTTGATTCTCAGCTTAATATGAGAAATTAATTTTTTTTAAAAGAAAGCAAGAAAGAAAAAGGGAAGGAAGGGAGGGAGGGAGGGAGGGAGGGAGGGAGGGAAGAAAGAAAGAAAGAAAGAAAGAAAGAAAGAAAGAAAGAAAGAAAGAAAGAAAGAAAGAAAGAAAGAAAATTGTGCATAGACTCTTCTATACTATGAGATGGTTCCTGTCGCCTAAAGCAATGAGGGCATAGCAGAAAGACTGGGTACTGCAGAGAGGGTAGGAGCGCAGACAGATAATGTTCTAAGGTACCGTCCAAAAGATTCTCCAACAGTTTAAGACCAACATAGATGCCCAGTTTTTCAAGTTTGCTTTATTCCACTTCACTTTTACTAAAGAACTGTTATCTATTAGTACCTGTTTTCACTAACGGAAAGGAACCCGAAGAGGATACTTTTATGTTTTATGAAAAAATGTGAAAAGCTAAAGTAGCATTCAGCATTTGCTGTGCAGCAAGCTATTATAGAGGCAGGGGGAGTAACCCTGCCAAGCTCCTTTCCAGGGAACCACACTCAGCCTCTCAGCAACAAGCCATGAGAGCTTTGAACTGTGTCTGTGGACATCTATGCTTTGTCTCAATTTACTGTGTGCATCCAAATAGCAAGATGTGTCCTAAGGTAACTACTTCTTCCCTTTACAGCATTTCAGCTTGCAAAAGATTTCATAGGAACACTCTACTTTTGGATAGCAGGGGAAACTTGTAATACACGTGGTATTATAGCTAAGTTTATTTACCTGTATACTGCTGTCCATATCCTCAGGGAAAAATGCCAAAAAAATAAATGTCTTAATCTCTAATATTTAGGACATCACCTAAATTTATATTTATTTTATATCACCTTTTCTCCATTTGGTGGAAGCTTTTTATGATCTAACATAGTATCACAAAGCAGTCATGCATACTTCTGTTCAAGTACCTATATGGCAATCAACTATTTAGCATAAATTCTTTAAGTGCAAAGAATGAGCTTCTTATAATTTGTTGCCTGGTAAGGTTGATTAAATTAATGAAAGGATGAATGCAATTATTAAACAATGACCTCTAAAATATGACAATGTTAAATGTGAAAATCTATAATATAGCCAATTGTAAAATTTACTTCTTCAAACAGAGTATGTCAGTTTTTTGGATCACCATTCCTGGATGCACTTTTTCAATTACTTCCCCTCCCCCAATATGATATTCCATTTTTTCTCTTTGGGAACCTACAGGTTCTTGGACAATTTCCCTGACATCCCTGACAAAATAAATCACCTTGATCTGTCAGTTTCCAAAATGTAATTCTCCCTCCTCCCATATCGTATCAAAATATCTTTCATTCATAGAGTGCCAACAATTCATTAATGTGAGTCAACATTCGTTTTCCTGTCTATATGTACACAACCTGTATCTTGTATTAAGAGCTCTTACACATACATTATCTAGTATGTCTGAAACATAAGTGTCTAATAGCAACACAAATTGACAGCTGGTTAATAAAAATTTTTGATTGTTATCAAGATGGATAGTAAATAGTTTACTGAGGAATAAAACAACGGTATTAAAATCCACTAATAATAAACAAGTAGCATTACCATGCACAAATGAATGGCACACTGCAAAACAATAAATGCACAGGAATAAACTTTTTATGAAGTGTATTTTAAGAAAAATAGTAAAAGCCTTAAGGCTAAGATCCCAGATATCGTATAAAATGGACCGTTTTAGATATGATGCTGCTTTGATTAGTGTTACAGAGTAAGGAACTTGGAAAAGCTTCAATCTTCCATTAAGCATCATGTAAAGTCACAAACCTATAGAAATAGAGATGAGAATATAAATGTACCACCCATAGACATATTTTAAATAACTTTGGAAAACCACTGAGTTTAGCTGAGAAACCCATACCTAAGAAATTATAGAATACGGGCCGGCCGAGTGGTGCAGTGGTTAAGAGCTGGCTTGGGACGCCAGTGGCCCCGGTTCGGGTCCCACATATGAGGGCCAGTAACATTGCCCTCAAAAAAAAAAGAAAGCCATTATATAATAATCTTAGTCAGGCATATAGATTTTAAAAAATAAGAAAAGCAAAAGAATAACATTTTAAAAACTATATTACTTCTGAAAGGGTATTGGTTACAGTACTTTTCTGATAGTAATTACAGACTCTGGCAGGTTTCATTCACTGGATCAGTTAACCAATGACATATTCATTGCTTTTCCTTGCTCTCTATAAAACTTGTCATATGAGAAGGCTACAACTTTAAAGGAATGGTAATCACAGAGTCTAACCAAGCTACTGCCTAAAATGTTTTTATTATCTATAGCATCAATCAATAAGTAAAACATCTATTTTCAAACTCAAGAAACAAAATTTCAATACAATTTTGTTAGAAAAGTTAGATCCCAGCACTATGTTTACTATGAAAAAAAAATTAATTTAATTTATTGGATTGACAATAAATTAAATTTATGGGGTGGCAAAGGTTAGTAAAATTACATAGGCTTCAAGGGTAAAATTCTATAATACATCACCTGTATATCACATTGTGTGCTTACCACCCAGAGTCAGTTCTCCTTCCATCACCATATATTTGACCCCCTTTACCCTTCTACCATCCCCCCTCAATTTTATAAATGAATAGAGAATAAAAATTTCTATTGATTTATACAATTGAGCTATCAGAAAACTAACATGGTTCTTACTATCTCAAATTTACTCTACAAACTGAAGATCACTGAATTCCAGCAAACCATGTTACATGGCTGGACTTATGTCTCTGTATTCTATGGTGTATTATACTAGGGTGCACTCTTTGATATGGTGGGTTATCATGTAACAAGCACTAGAGAGAAACAGATAATCACATATACCAGAAAAATCTAATATGTAACAAGGAACTAAAACCGCTTGGTAGCACAAGCTAGTTCCTTCCCAAAAAACATCTTAGCTTTGTTATACACTGCTTCATCTACAATCATTTCCTTAAGGGAATATTGTAGTGTGTCTAGATAATGATGAAGAACAAAAATTCTGGGGTCAGATGGGCGTTTTCAAATCCTCACTCCATCGCACTACCTGACTGACTCTAGGTAAGGAACTTAACTTTTCTGAACCTCATTTTCCATGTTGATAAACAAGGATAATAATAAACAAAGATAATAACAACACATGCATTCCTAATGTGGTATTAACTAAGATAAGACATGTTAGCACTTTTCCAGGTAGATAGTAAACATTTTACCAATTTTAGGCATTGTAATTACTATTACTAGAGATGTTATTATTGATTAACAGTCCCTCAGGTTTGGCATATAAAATTGGGCCTATACTGCATCAATTCATCACATAATTTAATCACTTGCATTTTCCCCTCATTTATCAAGTAAAATACATATATATACATTAAATAATATACATATATTGTTTATATTGTTTATATTGTATATAAATATTGGGTTGTCAGAAAAATCATGATGTATATTTGCAACAGATGCACTTGTTCATATTTGGAAGTACTAGAGTCATTCGAATCTATGTTATTGTTATGTCATTTGACAGCTGACAGTTCTAGCTTCATTCTAAAAAAAAATTTGAGCAATTTGGTTGAGTTTTGGAGGTTTTACAACAAGTTGAAGATGGAAGACCAAACTGTGCATTTTTGCCATATTTTACTTCCATAAAGGGAAGAACACGAGTCAAGCTTGTGAAAAATTGCATGAAGTTTACAGTGACAATGTTCTACAAGAACGTTAGTGCCAATGATGGTTCACAAAATTCCGTGCTGGTGATTTTGATCTCAATGATGCTCCTCATTCAGGGAGGCCCACCGAGGTTGATGACGACAAAATAAAGGCATTGATCAAGGCCAGCTGAGTGGCATGGTGGTTAAGCACTGGCTTAGGAAGCCAGCAGCCCTGGTCCGGGTCCCACATATGAGGGCCTGTGACACTGCCCTCAAAAAAATAAAAAAATAAAAGGCATTAATCAAGTCAAACCCACGTTACACGACACAAAAGATTGCAGAAACATTGAACATGCATCATTCAAGCGTTTAAGACCACCTGAAGAAGCTGGGATAAGTAAGCAAGCTCGATACTTGGATTCCGTATGTACTCAAAGAAGTTCATTTGCCGGTGCATATAAACATCTGCAATATACTCATTAAACCTGAGTAAAATGATCCTTTTTGAAGAGACTGATAACTGGTGATGAGAAGTGGATTGTTTACAACAATGTGGTGCACAAACGGTCTTGGTCCCAACGTGATGATTCACCTCAAATGACATCAAAAGCAGATATTCATCAGAGGAAGGTTATGCTCTCAGTGTGGTGGGATTTTAAAGGTGTCGTGTTTTTCCCGCTTTTACCAAAACAATCAATTTGAATGTGTACTGTCAGTAATTGGACAGTTTGAATGAATCCATCATCCAGAAATGTCCAGAGCTTGTTAATTGTAAACAAGTTCTGTTCCATAGCAACAATGCAAGACCACACACAAGTTTGATCACCTGTCAAAAATTATTGGAACTTGGATGGGATGTGTTGCCATACCCACCATACTCGCCTGACCTTGCACCATCAGACTTCCGCTTGTTTCACTCTCTTCAAAACTCCTTGTGTAGTATAATGTTCAATTCAGATGAGACTATAAATCAGCACCTTGTTCAGTGTTTCGCAAATAAAGGGAGGTCCTTCTATGAACGAGGAATTATGAAGCTCACTGAAAGATGACAAGAGGTTACCGAACAAAACGGGCAATATATCATTGATTGATCTTTGTTCTTTAAATAAATAAATGACCTTTGAAAAACATAGACAAAATACATCATGACTTTTCCAACAAACCAATAACATGCATATTTAATAACCATGTGTTTAAAACATTATGTTAAATACGTCAAATTTAAAATGGTGAAAGGGTATCTTTGAATAGAAGGTCCTAAGAAATGATGAGCTCCTGGGATTAAATGATCCTTAACAGGAAAAAAACCGAAAAACACAAAGAATTTTGTTTCCTCTCTAACCATACCAAATCTAAATAGAAGCTGCCATTATGATGTTTCTATTTATTCTAATTCATCAAGATTAATAGGGGGCTAGCCCAGGGGCTCATTTGATTAAGAGCTGGCTTGGGATACAAGCTCTGACCAGTAGGGCTGCCAGTTCGGATCCCACATCGGCCAGTGACACTGTCCCTCTACAGCTAAGATGGTGAACAACAGTTTGACCTGGAGCTGGGCAGCATGAGTCACAGGCTAAGGTGTAGGATGCAGTAGGGCTGGCCGGCAGCTGGCATAAGCTTTTGTGAGCTGCCATGGGCCACTGTGTGCAGCCATCAAATGGCCAGCGAGCAACTGCCTCACCCAGGAAGAGCGCAATCATAATACCAACATGGGCCAGTGAAGCGACGTCCTCCACAACTATACTGACAAACGAAAGGACAGCAACTTGTCTATTCCCCTTCCCTGATTCCCCAACGCTGCTGCCCTCCCCCAATTCCCCAATTTAAAAATCTTAAAAAAAAAAAAATGTGCATACATTTTTGTGGTACCCTCTGTATTACTACGTTCGTTAATTTCAGCAAGTTCTAGTTCCAAACTTGATACAAAGGAAACTTTCACTTCCCTTCAAATACTACAGAGAAAACCATGAGTTTATTTTCCACAGCCTGTACAAGCCACTTTACTTCATTCAGACAACTTGCTAATTGAATAGTCTGGAGACACTGGAAGTTCTTCTCAAACCAGGTAACTAAAGTCATTTAAAGCGACCCAGAGGTATGTGGTTAACATATACAAATGTGCTTTAACTGACTTTGTTATATGAGCAAGGAGCATTTTAGTAAGTTTCAGAGTAATAAAGTCTGCATTTTAAATCTGGCCTGAGTAAACAAAATCAGCTTTAGATCCGTGAAACTAAAAAGTGTACATTTATATTTCCTTTATACAGGAAAGAAATTGTAGGCAGACACTTTTATCAAAACTAAAAGTTAGTACATCTTAGTGGGAGAAAAAAGAAATCACATGCTAAAACAGAAAATATAACATAGGATGCCGGTTACTTAAGTTTGGAGATCAAATTATGACTTAGTTTATCTCATTAGCACCATATGATAGCAAATGACCATGAAACAGATGTATATTCACTCATTCTTTGGCCTCATTTTCGTTTTAAACTCTACCAGGAAATGCTAATGACATAAAAGGGCCTCAGTCACATTAGTGGAAAACAAAGTTGAGCCTCATTTCCCCTTCTGTTAAAATCCAGGAATGGACTTACCAAGTTGACTTTTTTCCCCATAATGGTGCATCAATTCTGACCATACATATCATGTTAAAAAAGATGTTATGGTCATATAAACACTGTCTCTTAATATGCTCACTGACATTTTAAGTTAAATCAAGAGATATCACATATGTCTGAAATGATTTTTAAAGTAGTACATGGCCACATGTAATGATTTTATGATTCTTAAAATACTACTTTTCCATACATTAAAAGAAAAGTATACAGAAGAGCAGGGATACAAACTGGGTCTCTAGTATTTTCAAGCAGAACTTCTTGCAAGTAATTTTAAAAGAAACTTCCAAAGACTCCATGTTCCTTCCGTGGATGACTGGACAAACTGTCCCTGGTTCTCAGGTCATGTGGAGATGAGTTGAACACAGGCACAGATGTTCATTTTTGAACGTGATACTTTCTGAAATCCCATCAAGAGCATCTTGAGAAATTATTACCATGAGCTGCCACTGCTAGAAGTACATTAAAAATAGGTTTTCTACTAAAAAAAAAGAACACTAACACCATCTAAAAAATAGATCAACAAAAGAACGTATTCCCACTAAACTCAGAACCACACTGCTCTTTTGGTCATTTGCTTGTACCCATTCACGGTGCTTTTAAAGCTTCATTTTTAAGTGTTAAACTAGGTGACAGGCATTAAGCCTACAGGCTATTTAGCATACAAGAACATTTTCTACAATTGTCTATCTTTCATAAACTCTTGCCCAAATCATAAGATAAATTAATTAAATAAAATAAACAGATATTCTTTTCCAGCCCTAAGCCATGGGCAGCTGTGAACACCATAGAGGTACTTCTTTCCTTCAATGTAGTCTGAAAAATATGCACAGTCATGCAGTTCCAAATATTGTTTTATGTGTGGAACAATATTGTCATAAGATGTTTGGAAGCCAAGTAAAATCACAGAAGTAAGGGAATTTCTAGCAGCCTGTTTTGGCTGAAAGAAAATGAGACTGAGCTCTCCCATGAAGCAAGCAACATGATACCTTCCAGTGTTAGAAACAGCCCTTTGGATGGTTGAAAAGAGGAGAAGCAAAGAAGTGGAGATCAAAGCTATCTCCCTGTACACTCGATAATCGTTTTTCTTCCTCTTCTTCCACAGCAAGATTGAAGGGAAGGGCTGAAGGTGGAGGGAGAAGGGAAGTGGGAAGCCATCCTAATCCAGAATTGTAAAGAAAGGAGGTGGCCTTTTGATCTCTACAGGATGGCGACTTTATTGGCTATGCATAAGCAGTTTCCAACCAGCTGATCAACCAGGTATTAACCTCAACCCTTCCATGATCACTGCCCATGAAGTGACTCATCTGTGCACAGCAGTGGAGCAGAAGGCTCATCTACTATTAAGTGACAGCCAGCCCATGTCCAAGCAAGGGAGGAACAGTGACCCCGGGGGAAATGACTGTCTCTCCCCAGGCTCTTCCCTCATGGGTACCAATTATTTGCCTTGGGACTCACAGCAAATTCTTCCCTCACGTGTAAATGAATGAGAATGGCATTCATTTTCCAAAATACAGCTTGGAATCTCTGCGCATCTATATCACCAGCAGTCACTGTTTTGACTTCTGTTCAGCCTCTTCTAAGCATGCCAGAAAATGAAGATGCAACAAAGGCTGGATATGAGTTGGCTGGGTACAATAATTGATTATCTTGCCTGGTGATCTAAAACTTTGAAGACAGGTTACTTAATGGCAGGAAGAAGAATGCCTCCCTTCCAAATTCTCAAGTGTTCCAACCAGTCTTGTTCGGATGGATTTTTTTTTGGACAAGTTGAAAGGTAAAAAATTGAACATTAATCTTTCTTATTTACGTTCTTTATATCTCTCTTTCAACTAGGAAAGTGCATGGTGGTTTAGAGTTTTAGAATTAATTTGGTTCAAATCCTTGCCCATTCACATCTCCTAAATATCCATGATGTAGATTCTACAACTATAACATAAGGATAAGGTAATATTTTTACTAATAACAGCAGCTATGCCATAGGGTTCTTAAAAGCATTAATTAAGATAATGATGAATGTTCAATAAATAATATTCATATCTTCAGAGCAATTGCAGTAGTCATTGTCATAAAATTTTTTATGGTACCCCAGAACTTCAACGGGATCTCATTTTTTTTTTTTTATTTCCTTCTTTTACTTTATTGGTCTGCTCCAAGCAAACGTGTTATGATATGAAAAGTAACTGCTTTTTCACTCCTCTATAAACTGAGGTGGTCAATATTCTAAAGTCTTATTAAATGTAGCTTTAAGTAAAAACTATTCTTTCAACTCATTAATTATTTAAACATGTTTCCAAATGTTTTTTGTTTCAAAAAATGCAAAATGTCTACTTCTTTAGATAGTTGTTACATAGATAGTATACATACTGACATCAAATTTTCAGAAATCTATTTTCAGAGATGCTTTTCATGCTGTGTGTGGTCAGAGGGTGCACTTAGATTTGGCTGCTATGTCTACCTACTTTCACTCTACCTCTTCCTGTATTTTAAATCTAGCTTAATTCTTGATCTGTTTCTACTAATATACTCTTCTCTAGACTTCTGCTTCTGATTTCATTTTTTTCTCCCTTTCTTATTACCAAATTTCTTAATTTATTCAACAGATGATTTGGGGCCTAATTTTAAATCAACTATTGACTTTGCTTTCATTAGATTTTCTATAAGGAATCAAGTTTACATGTGGTTATACTTTTAAGAAGTAAACCTTTTTAAAAGTGCTAGAAATTAACCTAAGCATCGCTTTAGCTTCTTTTGTTAACACAGACTGTGACTCATGGAGACTCAACTATTTCTGAATCTCCACTGGCAAGCTGTTACAGTTTCCTCCCAATTTTATTCCTCTCGCCCAGTATTTTTAATTAAATATAATCTACTCAATATAAAATATATAAACAAACAACTGCCACTGTAGGCTTGAAGTTCAGCAATTTGAACAACTTTAATTCACACAAGAATGTTTAATTTTTCATAGTGAAGACTATGGAGAAATTTCAGGTAAATTTTCTGTTCTAAGACATTATAAATAGAGGGCCCATTATTAAGAATAAGGATATTTTTGATGTCATAGCATTCATGTTAGTATATTTAAGAGCCAAAAAGTTTAGAAAGAAACCAATAAGAAATTCTTGGAGGGCCGGCCGAGTGGCGCAGTAGTTAAGCGCTGGCTTGGGAAACCAGCAGCCCCGGTTCGGGTCCCACATATGAGGGCCAGTGACACTGCCCTCAAAAAACAAAACAAAAACAAAAGTCAACTGTGTCATTGTAGCATGAAAGCAATGTGTAACCAATCATCATAGCTGTTCCCCAATAAAATTTTTAAAAAGAAAAAGAAATTATTGGAATTACCAAAGAATTTTGTCAGGGAAAGAGAGAGAATGAGAATGAGCGTGGGGAAAGAGAGAGAATGAGAATGAGCGTGGGGGTGGTGGGGAGCAGTAAGAGACCAGAGACCCAGATTAGTAACTCACATAGTGAAACTTATTTAAAAACATGTCAAAAACAAAACAAAACAAAACCAACCCCAACCCTCAAAAGAAAAAAAAGCACAAGCAAACTTCCACTTTACTTGAAATTCTGATCTCATCCAAAATTTGAACAGAAATTCAATCACTTTTTCACTTAAAAGGAAGTCTGTACAAATGGAGTTGAGGAGAGGAAGTCTATGAAGAAAGAAAGTTTAGAATCAGTTCCTGGGTGATCACAGATTGTTTTGTTCAGTGCTACCCCGTCTGCTCCTTTCACCAAAAATCTGGTTATCCATAGGAAAGAACTCAGATATACAAACTCCCTAAAGAAATTCACCTAATAAATTTATTTCTAAAGAGATAGCCACTTTTCTTCAAAATCTTAGTTTTCTAGAATAAAAAGTTATCTATTATATCATTCATTAGGTTAATAAAAGACTACACAAAGCAAACACATACTCTTAAACATAATATTTGATGTTAAGTATGACATCAGCACATCAAAATGAGGTTTATAATCTGTTTGAAGAAAACTGGAGGACTTTGTTAAGTTGGCAGCCATGTTAAAAGGAAAAAGAAAGAAAGAAGAAAAAAAACTGACAACCAATAGATGCTTTTACAGGTTAAATCTTGTTGAAGGTACCTTACCCCCTCAGTACACTTTGATTTATTTAAGCTCACCACATTTCTCTTAAATACACTCCATTAACAAGTGATAGACTGTGATCTTATGCTTGAGGCAAGACATGAAACACAATCTTTCAAGAACTTCATTCATTCCCTGACCAGGTGTCTTGGACACGCCCAAGTCTAGTTACTTATCTAAGTTCTGTGAAGTTTTCTTCAAATCAATAGTGTGACTTTAGAGTAGCACACTGCCATGAAATCATCCCAGCAGCCTAATAATTTGACGGGCCTCCCAAGTTCAGATTCACCGCAAGTGTGAAAGTCATCAGAGGACTGATTAAGAGCTTCAGGTTAAGTATGAGAGAGCACTTCACAAGGATACTTATGACCTGCAAGCTGGCCATAGAAATAGATAAGTGCCCCTACAGAAAAAAAGGTAGGCTTATTAGATATCGTCAATGCCTTAAATGGAAAATTAAATTAGAAAGACAGGCAGAAATCAGTTTAGGTCAAAGATTATAATTACCTCATATCTGTTTAAATTACAGACCTCAGATACTAACTACTAATCCAATTATTAAATCCGAAAGGATGGTATACCCCACCCCCCACACCCCAGGATATTTCTTCAAGTGAAGACAGAATTTGCACACTGAAGTGACCAGCTTTCAGTGATACCCTATTACTGCGACCCTATCTTTAATCTACAGCCATGATAAAATGTCCCAACATATACAAACTCAGCTCAAACAGTGACTAATGACCATTAATCCCCCTATCTTCAGTAATCTGCCCCTCCAGTCATTTATCAAATTGACACTTCACTTTACACACACGTGAATAAACTTTAACTGAGAAGGTGAATCAACAAAAATCTCAAAGGTATCTGAAGCTGTAAATTAAACAAGGGGGAGACACCGCCAAGAGACAAATACAGAGATCAGATCGTAATGTTTTTGATTTGCATCCATGGCTGGGCATTGGGGTGGGAAACTATTCTGTCATTCGGATCTGCAAATGAAGAAAAAAGTTACATTACAGAAAGAGGAAGCTGGAAGTAAGATGTGTCCAAAGAGTTAATCCATTCATCCATCCACTGATCAGCTCTCCCAGGCTGGAACTTCAGTTTTCTGTTTTCTTCAAAGGAATATCAATTGAAAGAATTTATTTAGTTTTGTTGCATGTTCCTTTCACCCAGGAAGCGTATTCTGTGGGCTAAAATTCTTTTAGGGGTTTATTTATTTGCTATAATTTAGCTGATATGCGTTTTTCTTTTTCATAGTTCATTAACTTAAGTAAAATCCTTGACCAAAATATAAACCGTAGCCATGGACAGCAAAAAGCTCAAACATGTTTCATAATCAGGCAAATTGAGTGACTTTAACCTATAGGCCCTGGTGCAACTTGAAGCTCTGTATTTGGCTATAAAAAAATTCCCTGAGGTGTAGTGTATGAACGTGCGCGCGCGCGTGTGTATGTGTGTGTGTGTGTGTTTGTGTGTGTTTTAAGGCCTGAAATCGGATCCTTGATTGAAACCAGAATCTACCAAAAGGAAAGAAAGAAAAGTTGAGTTGTGACTCTGTTCACCCATAGTAAAAGTTTCTTAGGCGGTGTAAAAAAACTATTTGTAAGCGTAGTTACAGTGTATACTCTTATGTCAGAAGGATCCCTTTGCAGCATCCTTCCAACACTACATATGGAGAGTTTCAGTACTATTTAATTAATCCCCCAAATCCTAAATTCAACCTTCTGTTTTCCCTTACCAATGAAAATCCCCAGGCAACTAACTGTTCCCTTTCAGATGCTTGCAACCGCCTGTTTTCCTTCTAAATCCTGCCAAGCAGAGTGGCTAGTTTATATCCTACCGTAAGAAGGAGTTATTTCCTGAAGTTTCTTCAGAATCGAATTTAATTACAGACTTTGGTTACATAAAACAACTACTAATAACCCCTTGTGCTGGGAAGAGGAGGGGCGAATTGGAGGACCAGGTTCAGGAATCCAGGCGGGTCTCCGGGCCACCAGTTCTGCCGAAGCACATCTCCCTTCCCAAAGGAAGCAGCCGAAGGATGAAACTCACTTTGGCTCATCATCCAGGGGGCCCAAACTCACCGCCAGCCGCTGCCGCCTCCCACCCCTGCGCTAAGACACGCGTTTGCCAGGAGTGATCTGGGCGTGCCCTGAACTTGGCAAAAGGCCGAGGTCTGCGAAAAGGCTTAGGGGGTCTTGGGGGATGGGGAAAAAGGTACGACCCAAAGTGAGAACTAGGAATCTTTTCACCTAAAACTCCTGCAGGGATCGAGCCCCTTCGGCCTTGGAACGGAGAGGTCACTGAAACGCAGTTCAGGGTTTGATTTGAAAAGTGGAGATGGGGCGTGCTAGAGGGATGAATGGTGAAGAAAGAAGACGCGGGGATTTACCTGAACAGAGACATATTAATCCAAAGAGGTAAAAGTGAGCAGGCTCCGCGATCATTGTCCTCGAGTGGATCCTGCATACAGTCTCATGCCAAGAGGAGCAGAAATGGGATCCCCAAATTTAAGAAGCCACACACCACAAACACTACACACAAAGGCTTAATATAAGCAACGTGGGTCAATCCGCCAGGAGTTTCAGGGCAGTTACTAGTCGACCTTTCCGGACGCTTGTCACGATCTCACAGCACTCTGCTGACTACCAATCCCAAGGTTTGCCTTCTCTGGGTCCAGGGTTTCCGAGGAGGCTCGGCCACTTCCAAGGACCATCCAAAGCGAACAACAAAGAGCCGAAGCAGAAGAGCAGTTGTGTGGTTTTCTGCCTCCACCGTCTTGCCGAGCCTCCCGGCGTGCGCCCCCACACTGTGCGCGGAGTGCCGCGGTAAAGGCAGGCTCAGTGGCGGCAGCAGCAAAGTTGGGGTGTGGGAACGAATCAGGGAGGTCCAAAAAGTGCTTCTCCGTCTACAGGCGAGCCCAGTCAACAGCTGGCCACTCGAGGCGGCGGCGAAGGCAGCCAAGGCAGCGGCAGCAGCTCCGGAGGACTGGCACGGGGTGCTGGGGGTGTGCCTGGGTGACTCCGCGCTCTGGGAGCGAACGAGGGGGCGGTGCGGCAACAGAGGCTGCCTGGGCGGGCCCTTGCTCCCATCACTTGGGGGATACCGAGGGCACTGGGGACAGCAGCAGGTCAGCCGACACACGCATGCCTTCCCCGCGCCTCCAGCCACGCACGGCGCTCATTATCGCCCCGGGCCCCTCGCCCGCAGGGGCGCGCGCACAAGGCACCCCGAACTCTCCGCGGCTGGGACGCTGGAGCGCAAACTTCCTGAGGATGACGGCTCGCAGCCTGGCTCGTGGTAGTTGCAGAGAGGCAGCTTCTAAGCCTCCCCGGGTTGGCGGAGAGGGGCGAACAGGATGCTGCTGTGGGTGGGAACGACGGCCGCCGCGGCACACCCGAGCTCCGCCGGGATCAGCAGCGTCTGAAGTTTCTGCTCTCACGCTGCCTCTTCTCTGGCTCAATCGCAGTGGGTTTCCCCCACCTTCCCCGCGGCTCCCAGTTTCCGCCCTCTCCTCCCGGACGCGAGAATACTTAAAGGGACCACGAGGTACTTTCCATGCTTCACTCGACTCTCCAGACGCTGGTCTGGCAAGTTCTGCTCATTAATATTTCCATCCAAAAGCCAAAGGTGCCCGACTGCGCCCTCAGATGAGAATCAAACTGCTCAGGATCGAAAATCCAAGTGAATGGGAACTTGCCTTGCTTCTCTAGCCACCCTTAGCTCCCCTGCACCTTTCTCCAAATGGAACCTCCCAACCAAAGACTTCAAAAATCCTCCTGGTCCAGCTTAACCTCTTCCTTACCGCTTCCAGGAGTTGGAATAAACTCTTAAGTAACCCTAACCCTTCACCATTTCCTTTCTTTTTTTCTTTTTTTTTTTTAAACAAAAAAACAAGCATTTAAAACAAGAGGTACAGCAATGATTACCTAGAATATATCTAAATAATAAATGGGCACCCTCACAACAATCACTTTCTTTTCACTTGTAGTTGTTGAGGTTCGTGTTTTAAGGCTATCCAATTCAAGGTCTAGGGTGGGCTAAGGGTATTTTCTTTTTGTTTCACTGGAGAGCCACTCCTTCAACTTCATTGACTCGGGGTATTAGAATGTTAACAGTGGGGAAATAATTACGGAAACGGGACAAATGCAAAAAGGATCCTTGACTATCAGAGTTTGCAGTTACAGGAGAAGCCATTCAGCATTTCAAAATCAAAGGGCATGCGCTTTGACGCCCCCTCCACCAACCCTGAAATCTCAACTTACCAGTTACTAGCCCTGCTACCGTGCCAAATATCCGTTTCCTCTTCTGAGAAACAGGGACTCGAGGTATTAATAAGTATGAACAAATTATATCCAAAGCAAAACCAACCTAGTACATCTGACAGGCATTCTTGCACTCATTCATTCATTTTTCTTCTTTCTATTAAATAAGTCACTGTTGGGCTGGCCGAGTGGCCCAGTGGTTAAGAGCTGGCTGGCTTGGGACGCCAGCAGCCCCGGTTCGGGTCCCACATATGAGGGCCAGTGACACTGCCATAAATAAATAAATAAATAAATAAATAAATAAATAATAAGTCACTGTTTGTAAAACACCTTAGAGGTAGTAGTGAGTGCCCAATAAATGGTAGATATTGGTATTTAGAACTATTCTCCTTTTTAAATAAATTATCTACAAAGTTATGTATAATAACTTCAAAATGATTATTTGGTTTCTATCAGGATACAACCTGCTTACAGTGGCTATCTCTGGAGAGGAGAAATACATGAAAGCTAAAGAGGTGGAAATGAATTTGCTCTTTTCTATATATACTGTGGTGCTTTTTTTTTTTTTAAGTAAGCACATGCATTACCTAATAAAAGATGATTTCTTAAAGCAAATTGTACATTTCACTTTGGCTGCTGCTGGTACAACCAACGGCCTTGGGGCAGAATTTTGTAGGAAAAAACAAAAACAAAAATCTCTGGTTAACAACACCTATCTCTGAAAGTGAAAGATAGTTTAATCCTGAGAAAGCAGACCGAAAATTCAGCAAACATGCTGGAGATAAGATTTCAAAGACTCCAACCAAAATCTTTCCAGCAATAAAAACAAGAATGTGCAGTACATACTAAAAAACATCCATTGATTTGGTCTTTGTGAAGGGGTATTTAGTGAAAAACATACAATGGTATATCTTGTTTTCTTGGGATAAAACACGGCTTTTAAGATAAGCTTACCTAGTAATGGAAAATAAAGACACTAAAGCATAGTACCTGAAAAACAGGAAGAGAATCCTTTAAATCCTCATATCATCTGAGTGCATCTTTAAATAAAGATTTTGAACCTCCACTTAGGAAAGAATGTATACTTTTAAATATACAGTGGAATATATGTAAATATCCATATTACATTGATTCTCCAAAGTGCATCTCCTGGTCTCCAGAAATTTGCTAAGGTTTCTCAAGATCTCCTTTAATGTTTATCTCATTGCCATTGAATGGAAATCATATTAACACTTCCTTTTGTTTCTCAAATTCGATTAGCAACAACTCCCCCCCTCCTCCCTCCCTCGTCACCCCGCTACCACCACCACCATGAGCCATCCTCCCCCTAGAGATTATATTTCCCAGAAGCTTCAAGGAGCTAACTTTTGGCCAGCTACCTGATGAGGGCCATCATCACCAACTCACATGTTGATCCTTTCTTCTTCTCCTGCCTCATCCAAAGTGTCCTTGTCTGTCAAACATCAGTAAAGGTGGCATCTGAAGACATTTGTATTCGGAAGATATTAGGGGCCTATAACAAGTCAGACTCAAGGTCCCAAGAACTTCTGTAGCTGCTTCCTTTCACTCACTCTTATGCATATAAAGATTTAGTAAACATTATCTATGTGTAAGAAACAATAAAGGGCTCTGTATGGCCAAGATGCAAATAGAAACTTTTTCACCTGGCCCTCAGAGCTCTTATTATAAGGAGTTATATAAGATCCAAAGCGGAATCTATCTAAAGAAGTAAAAACAAAGTGTCATTGTGGTTAAATATAGTAACTGCTCAGTACATTCCTGGAGATGGAAGAATTATAGCTACTTGTCACCTTTCATTTTTTGCTACCGAACATTGAATTACCTAGGAGAATGCGTGAAATGCTCAATGTGTCTATATGAGTATATGTGCGAGCTTGAGTGTGTACACATGAATATGGCACCTACCCATGTCAGGCGACTCTGACTTGCACAACAGAACTCGGACACATTCCAGACTGGTTGGTTGGGAGACAATACCAAGGTAAGGAGAAAGTGTCTTAATTTGCACCCAGAAACCCTGTTGTGATCATTATGATCTAAATGAGTCGTCATGGATTCTAAAGTTTCATGTAGAGATTTCTGGTCTCGTTTGGAGCTGATGAAATTCAGGATCTCTAAAATGTCTCCTTGAGAATTTTAAGGAAATCTGAAAATAATACATTCCAGTAGTCCTGTGAATAGGGGCTTCTTTGACTGTCAACATTAATAATCTTATGGGTGAGTCTGATCTGATTTTATCTTTCATGGGGTTAGTTACAGGAACTCAGTAAATAACAAAATTCCCAGGGTGTCTCCAGGGAATCCAGATATCACTTACCCAGATCAGGAGAGGCAGAGTAGAGTTCCTTAGGAAACTACAAACCAGAACCTTTCTCTCTCTTCTCCTCTTAGGAAGAATTCTCAGAATCGGGGCGAGCCTGGGAATGCAAACTGGAAGTACCCAGAGATCTGGTGAGAAGCAGGGTGATACAGCAAGTGCACACCAAGGTTTCACTGCCTTCTCCAAGATACCATCCCTCAGGGTACAACAGCTAGCTTAGATTTTTTTTTTTTTACATAAAATTGCTGAATAATTTGTTTAATTTATTTCTAATTGATGAATTGCTTTGAATATTTGAATAATCTAACATTTGAATATTTTTCTAAGTTTCCATATACAATGAAATCTTGGATTGCGAATGACTTGGTTTGTGAGTGTTCCGCAAGACGACCAAACATTTCTAATACATTTTAACATGGTAAACAAGTGATCTCTTGCAATACAAGCAGTTCGTTTCAGGAACAAATTATGCTCGCAAACCAAGGTATTACTGTATATGAAAAGCCTCAGTTTAGGAAGCAACCTGAAGTCACTTTAATTCTGAAGCGAGAATAAGCTCACATCTGCTGAACATCTACGGAGAAGCCGTGTCTCCCTAGTAAACATCACTCAGTCCATGCCACGCTGCTACTGTAGTAATATCTCTAACACCCCACTCCTGATAACTAAGATTTTCAGTTTACCTCACTAAACCACATACAGTAGTTACCTGGGGAAAAACTTATTTTTGCTCAAATGAGGGATGCAGTATTACTCATTGATTCCAGCTGCCATATGTGACAGCAGGAAGTCACATGTAATAAATCACAGATGGTGGGTACACATTTTATATGCAATAAGAGTTTAGGGAAGAAAGAAAGAAATTAGGGTTAAAGCAATAAAAAAAAAACCACTAAAGAAAATAGTGCTGGGTAGGACTTTAAAATATCTTTTACTTTATTACTATTCATGAAAGAAAGTGGAGTTTATCATGATGCTTTCTTTCACATGTATGTACACAGGGCCCATTTTAATAGCAATATTTTCATTTGTTTCTTTCTCTGCCTTTTTGAATGGGTAATTATGTGCCTCAAACCAGGAACCATAGGGAGAAAAGGTTTCCTGGGTTATCTGTCTTCACTTCTAAAGACATAAGAAGGCACAGCCAATACAGGAAAGGGTGGGATAGAACCACATTGGCCTCGATCGTATGCTCCATTCTCACTAACAACCCCTAAGGCTCATTAAAAAATACAAACTATAATAAAATACACTCAAGTTTGCTGTGGAATTACTATGATCCTGCTTGCTTTTAGCATGTCAACATCTTGGAAACCTTGTAGATGTTCTAAAACAAGCCGCTGTATTGCAAAGTCCTTTTTTAAAAATTATTATTAGCTGAGCCATCCTGTCACCTGTTGGCCGCTCAGCGGCTGTTCAGCTCCGGCTGGGATCCTGTTGCTCAGAGCTCACACTCCAGCGAGCTCTTAACCAACTCAGCCACTCGGCCAGCCCTTACTGGCAAAGTTCTTTTGACAGAGCCTGGGACTTTAAGCATGAATGACATTGGTTTCACTAGAATTTACTCCTTTAAAGTCAATGGGCGGCTTTTGAAGATAAAGGAGAGGACACCTGGAAGTGGCACTGATTGAAGGCACCATTTTGGACCTTTCTCAAACATTATCTGATCTGATTCCGACCACGATCACGCAGGGTGGTATTGTCCTAATTTAGAGATGAGGTTGAGTGGGTATGTTGTTAATTTAAAATTCTGAGGTCCAAAAGCCACAGATCTGAGATTTGAACCCAGCTTGTTTGGAACCAAAGCACAAGGATCGGGGAGAAGTGCCATGATAGGATAGTCTCCAGACTTTAGTTTCAACACATTTAAATCCCAAAGCCTTTAATATGCAAATGAGCATTGTGAGTCCACAGGGGAAGGCGGTTTTGCAGGGGCCCTGTGTGGTTAGTAAAAGTTGCTCATTCTATACCATGCTGCTGCTATAGGAATACCTCCAGTGCTCCACAAGCGAAGATTCAGGTCTTTTCCTGACTAAACTGCACAAGAGTAAGTATGGTACTTACTTGGGAGAAAACATATTTGTCTTGAAATAAGCAATGCAGTATTCTTTATTGAGAAAGATCGAATCATAGTAACTAGACTTCTAGGCTTTTCATCATGGAGTAGCCAGAGGGATCCTGTTGAAACCTTAGTCTGACCATGTCTCTGCCCTGCACTGCTCAGAAACAATCCTCCAGTAGTTCCCCATCTTACTTATTAAAGTGAGAACACACTGTTTCCAGAAGTCTACAAGGCCTCATATGAGCTGGTCTCCCATCCTCCCAACAGCATCTCCTTTTCCATTACTTGGCTTAACTCACCTTGCTTCACCACAACAGCCTCTATCAGGCAGCCACCTGCCTCAGATTTTGCAGTTTCCCTGGCTGAAGAACTCACCTCCATAAATCTGTAAACCCACTCTCTTTCCTCTCTCAGCTTTTAATAAAATCAGAGCATCTCACAGAGGCTTTCTCTGAGCACCAACTTTAAAATTACATCCTCACACAATACTTCCAGTATTCCTTTCATGCTTTTTCTGTTCTTTTTTTTCTCCAAAGCACGTATACTGACCTAAGATATTAAATATTTCCTATTTATTTTTATTGACTAACCCGCCCCCCACCACACACACACACACACACACACACACACACACACAGACACACTTCTCTTAGAATGTTACATAAGTCAGAGATTCTTGACTACTTTATTTACACTTATATGCCCAGCATCCAAAACAATGTCTGGTACCAAGTAGGCATTCAAATGTTTGTTGAACAAATGAATGAGTCTTACTTCATTGTCTGTTAATATATCTTTTGGGGAAATGTTTCTTTTTCATTTTTTCTTTTAGCTGAGCCATCCTGCCATCTGTTGACAGCTTAGCGGCAGCTCATCTCTGGCTGGGCATCGAACCATTATTGCTCAGGGCTCAGCTCACACTCTTGAGGGAGCTCTTAACCAACTGAACCACTCAGCCAGCCCTGGGGAAATGCTTCTTTATTGAACCTGTTTCAACATTCTAAAGTATAATTTCTCCACCATATAGTTAAATCATTTTACCCACTTCAACTAACAGAGAACTATTAGTAAATGTCACGCATGGAGTTGATGTCTCATGGACTTCAGTAACTTTAAAGCCAATGAGCGTATGCTCATTTGGGTCAAGTTATTTGAGAGCAAAGAGGTTGGAACCTAAGTTTAAAGTGTATACAGTTCAAACTAGAAGTGGCTTTGAAAATTAACTTTCCATAAATGAGAAACCTGAAGTCTAAAGACACTGACTTTTCCTAGAACAGTCTTTTGCTTAGTGCTTTACTTAAAACTAGAACCCAGTCCTCTAAATCACTAGAGAGTTCTTTCTACCAGAGCAGGTTAATCAGAAATTGTTGGTCAGATTCCCTATCTTTAAAATACTTCCATCATTAAATATGGTGCAGTATAACACATATTATATT
This sequence comes from Aselliscus stoliczkanus, assembly GCA_033961575.1. Classification (NCBI taxonomy): domain Eukaryota; kingdom Metazoa; phylum Chordata; class Mammalia; order Chiroptera; family Hipposideridae; genus Aselliscus; species Aselliscus stoliczkanus. Next base: position 97,706,814 of record CM066729.1, on the reverse strand, counting down.
ATTACTATATTATATAGTGAGTTTTACATATTTCTAATTAATCTTCAATAATATAGGAATCATGTTTTTTTCTTTCTTTCACTCTCTCTCCAGTTCCTAGTAGAATAAAAATAACAACAGTCAACATTGATATAGCCATATGTGCTAGAGGTGCACAGTTCTAAATATTTTATATAGTTTAACTCATTTAAATCCTCAGAAACATATTATGAGATCAGTTCCCACTATTATTCCATTTTATACATGAGACTGGACACAGATTTGAAACTTGGCTACCTGGATCTTACCCCTATACCAAACTGTGAGGTGCAAATAAAAATTGTTGATGAAACTAATGTTATTCTTACAGATTTGAATGTAGCAGATTTGGGTGTAGCTAGAGAAAACATGCAATCTACAAGTTTTGTTTTGTTTGTTTAAAGATCTATGTTCATTTTGGGAATAAGTATATGAAAGTGACTAAAGTGTACGCATCTGTAGTTCTACTTCTATATGGAATCTAGATGTTTAAATGATGTCTAAATATTCAAAGGGCTTTTAAGTTTCTCTTAACTCTGTTAAGAAGGCATGGAAAAATATATAGTACAAGTTTGTCAAGACATTCAGAGTATATTCAGAAAATATATACATTGAACTTATTTCTATATTTCTAAAGTATAATTTCTCCACTATACAGTTCGATCATTTTCATTCAATCATATCAATAATATATATATATATATATATATATATATATATATATATATATATATATATCTTACCATAGAATTTTGCTGTGTTTTTGTTTCTTACTTCCAGATATATCTGGAACCAAGCATATACTAGTCTAATCATAAATTTAAATTCTCTTAAATTGAGATCATAGTTCACAGCTGCACAGCTGAATGACATACTATATAAGCTTGCAATTTGAACACAAACTATTTTGTAGGTAATTTACATTATGTTTAATTCTGCTGATGTGTTTTACAAAACTGTTTAATATTTTCGGTTTTTCAATGCTTTTTAAAAATTACTTTCAAAAAATATTTAGAGGATTGAGGTATATATGTTGGTATTTATATCACATTTTGTACATTCATTATATTTAGTCCCACCTGCTGTTTTTTAAAATTCTGAATAATATTTTACCCAGGTTCTAACAGTTAGCTTAATCAGTTATTAAAGAAATATTATGTGATTTGAAAAGCATCTTGAAATTCTATTAGAGTTTCCTACTTACAGGTTATTTTCTGGATCAGCCAATAAAAAGTAGGCCTAAATATTTGCTGTGTTATTAACTTTGGGAAAAGAGCATCCAACTTTTTCATAAATAATAAGAATAATAAAATGAATAATAAGTAATTTATTAAATTATATTATTATACATCATATTGAAAGCTTTCTGTTATTTATCTTATAGCCTATTAATGTATTTCTCTCTTATGGTTTATGGGAAAATGATTCAGCATTTGAAAAGCTAAATGGGGGCTTTGAGATATAATAGCTTCTTGGTGTCATTGAGGACTAGGTTTCTCAATTTTCTTGTGGATAAATACTGAATCCATATTCTACAATTGTCACTGAGAAACAAACTGCTGTTGAAAATTAAAATGAAATGTAAACCTACTGTCTTAACAAGGATAATTATATATTTTCTCAAGAGTGTAATCACCTCCTCTTTAGTATCCTGGCCACATTCCAAAATAAATCATCCAATTCCATTATTCTAACCAAAAATCTTTGTTGATTTGATCTAATCTCATCTTCTCAATTTCCTATCACTATATACTACTTTAAAGCTACTTTATTACACATAGAATTTCACTGGTACGGTACATTTCTTGTTGTATTTATATATCATGTTAATATCTTTGAAACAAAACAGATGTTTGCTGAAGCCAGTAAAACAACCTTACCAACAAAATCATCATAAAAACGTATTCTATTCATTCAATGATTTCTAAACATTACTTTTTATTTATAATATTTCAATAACAAAGTAAAAAATTTTTATATAAATTTAGCATGTCAATGTTTGCCACAAATACATACTACAAGTAGTGTGGTATATATCCCCATATTTAGAGACTAATTGATTCTAATGAGATTTTATTTATTTTTCTTCAAAATATCGGAATGATATATTTTTAGAAAATTTGGATAATACAAATATAAAAAGGTAAAATTTACAATAATTGTCTCATTTATAACACATATGCTGTTAACATTTTATTGTATAGCCTTTTCTTTTTTATTTGTTTTTAAGCTCTGCATGTATAAACTTTTCTTCTTACAATATGGAATAGTACTCTAAAAATTGCTATGTAACATACATTTTCACTGAAGAATACCTCACAAAAATTTTTTCATGTTATAAAATATTCTTCAATACCATCATTAAAAGAGTGAAATAGAATTCCATCACATGATTGTACTAAAATGTATGTAATCTCTAATTGTTAGATATTTAAGTTATTTCCAGTTGCTATTAAGGTGCATAGAATATGATTTTATAAAAATCATATTAGGATGTTGTCTTGCCAGTTAAACTGTTAGTAAATTTCATTTAAGTCACAGATATTCTATTGAAGCAATACAATGTAAATTACTTGATTGTTTGTGGAGTTGCCAATCAGATTGTTTGTTCAAATGATCTTAGAATCAACATGAGTTAAAAATCACAGACATTAATGAAGACTATTAGACAATTTTTTATTTTATTATTTTTTTAAATATATATATATTTTTTTAATTGTGGAATTGAGGGAGGTTAACAGCTTTGGGGAATTAGGGAAGGGGAACAGACAAGTTGCTGTCTTTTTGTTCTTCAGTCTAGTTGTGGAGTACGTTGCTTCACTGGCCCATGTTGGTATCGTCATTGCACTCTTCCTGGATGAGGCAGATCGGTTGCCGGCCTCTGGATGGTCACTCACCGCAGCGATTGGCAGCTCACACTGGCTGCCAGCCGCTCATGCTGGCTGCCGGCCACTCACTGTAGCCTATGGCAGCCCACTGCAGCAGGGGCTACAGCCTACACTGTCGCCAGGGCCTCGCATAGCCCAGCTCCAGGTGGAGCTGTTGTCAGCTATAGAGGGCAGTGTCACTGGCCCCCATATGTGGGATCCGAACCAGGGCCGCTAGCGCCCCAAACCAGCTCTTAACCAATGTGCCACTCAGGAGGACCCTATTAGACAATTTTTACTTTTTACCTGAAATTTTCACTTTTTTCCCCAATGGGATGATTATCTATTTGTTTAAGTGGGGCCTTTTGTTTTCGTACCATTGATTAATAAATGAAAATGTTTGTATTTCACAAGTATGCTAGAATTTCACAGGTTTTTTATTTCACACCAGAAAGTAAACTCTTTTCTTTTAGTAAGGGCAATAAATCAAGACAGAAGGCTTTTCCTAAACAATTCCCTTTGGGAAAAAGTATAAACTTCAGCACAATTCGTTATTTTGCTCATTGCTCTTTTAAGCTGAGAGCATATATTGTTTAACTTTTAGTTATGGTAATTATTGACAGTAACTATAATGTGACCATACATAAATTTATGGTCTAAATAGGAGTCAGCCTAGTTGTATGATATATATCCTAGTTTATCCAAATCATATTGTTTTGGTTAACATCACCTATTTCTTGATTTTCCTCTAAATTCCACATGTGGCTTATTATACAATAAGAGTTTGAAACATTTAATTATCCTCCCTTCCTTTTTGAAATATGAGCTATAAAGTTAGGAAATTTAAAGAAAGTGCATTAAATCTTATAGGATGCTTTGGAGATTGAAGATGTAATGTTGTCATTTCCTGAGAGTAGTAATTTTATCACTTTTTAAAACATCAGACCTTTACCTGGCAAATCTATTGTCAATTTATTTTTAAATCATTGTCAATTGTTGTCAATTCTTTTTAATTTATACAGAAATATACAGAACACTTGGCAAAGTCTAATTAATAAACCAGATTATACACTACACTAGATTTTTCTGATCTTGCTCCCTTTAATGTTTCACAATATAAGAATACTTTAAAAAGTGATAATGAATATAGGGATTTTTTTTTAGACATGTTTCTACATTCTAGAACACAATTAAATGCATTTTCCAGGTGGAAACTATGTGATTAAGGGACCAGAACACAAACTGAAGAATTTGCCTTTTTTTTAAAAAAATTGCCTTTTAGCCCAGACTTCCAGAGTAACTCCTATTCCAAGTCTGAGATGAAAGTCTCTTTCTGAGAAAAGCCTTCCCAGGAGTGCCATTCCTCACCTTTCTTAATAGGTCAGGTGAATCTGTGAAATGTTCTCAGAGAAACTTTCACGATTTCTCCATAGCACTGATCATATAATTGCTGTGAAAATATATGTTAAGCCTGCTTCTTCTGCTAGTCTTGTAAACTCCTCTGTGGTAATGACTTCTAACTTGTTCACCTATGGCAATTTAGCTCTTAGCAAAGTATTTTGAATATGATTTTGTGCTTATAATTCTGTACAGTATCCTAAATTTCCAGAAACACTTAACTCGACTAAGAGAAGGAACAGGAAGAAAGTCTATATGCAGATATCTGGGTATTCATGCCTTTTGCACTTAACCTAACTATCCAGTTCCTAAAAGAAAACTGGTAATTGCTTGAAGAAGGTTTAATCTATTTCAGGGTTCTCAATCTGGGTCCATTTTGTCTTTTCCTCCTGACCCAGGGATATTAAGCCATTTCCAGAGACATCTGTTGTTGTTACAACTTGGGGAAGAGGAGGGGGAGGGGAGAAGGTGTTACTGGCACCTCGGGTGTAAAGACAAGGAATACTGTTAAACATCTTACTTTACACAGGCCAGCCCTCCACCCACAACAAGGAATAAATTGGTCAATGTATCAATAGCATCAAGACTGAGAAACTGCTCTAGTCTAGGTTTAAAATATTCTGAGGGATTTTTTTTCTTGTGAGGGTTAAATAAGATCATTGGACATATAAGGTGTAAAGGGGATACAGTTAGGTTCTAAGGTTGTTAGGAACGCTATGCTGTATACCTACTTTATAGGAAAGTATTGTAAATATCATAAAATTCTGTGCAAACATAGCCCAAAGCATTATTAAATGCTTATATGTCTTTTTTAAAAAAATTAATTACATTCTTCTGATAAATTGTTATCTAGAGCCTATATAAAGAGGCATATTTTTTCAGTAATAATATTTACTTCCATGTATACTTGAATTAATGGAGAAAGAAAGATGATATGCAAAGGTAAGCCTAAGTGTGAAGTTGAATTGGTGTGGACTTCACCAGATATGAGTTGTTGAGAGTTGATAAGAGAACTTCTTTGGTGATAGTTGTTAAATACCAAACATAACATGATAAAATGGGCACTAACAAAATTTGCCTCTGTGTGGACATGGCTTTGAATGAGCATACAATAGATGTTATCTGTTGATATGTTTCAGAATTGTACTGGTAATTTTGAATATATATTATATATATATATATATATATATATATATGAGATATATATATATATTTAATATAAACACATTAAATATATATACTTTTATTTACATTTCTTAAGTAAAAAAACAGATATACAATATATTTATACCACTCATCTTCCAGTGAAATACAAGATAAAGGAATTTCTGAGGCAAAATCAAAGTTTAGAGCATTTAGTTTTTATTTAATGTTTGCTCTTTGAAGCAAGAAAAGTGATAGAGTTTGGTGTATATTTAAAATAATGATGAAGCAGAATAGTTGTTTCTAAAATGCATATGTGGATTTCTGTCACTGAGTACCTGGGTGACCATGGTATGTCTCCTAATATTTCTAACATGTTTCCTTTATATTACGAAGAAAGAAAAACAGTTCTTACTTTAGAGAGTTGCCAATACTGAAACAGATAATACACATAAAGTGCTTATAGCATAGTACTCGGAATAGAGTAACCAAAGATTAAATATCAATTCACTATTATCATTGCGATTTCATTGTGAAAAAGAGAGCACTATCCTGGGAACCTCAGGAATAAGTTTATACTTCGTGTAGAAGACTGCAAACCTTTTTTATTATTATTATTAATAAATCAAAGTGTATAAGGATTGCTGCTTAAAAGATAGTTCAGAAAGCCATAAATTTACTTTTAAAGATATCTACATGAGGTAAAATTAAAAATAACTCAAATTTGAATTTATTAAGGGTGTTTCAAGTTAATACAGTGTTTAACAACCAATATTCTTAAACTTTAGAACATTAGTGGTGATCTCCTTTTGAATAGCCCAACTGAGTATATGCTAAAATTAAGGCTCTCATGGTATATCTGAAATGTGATGCTCCAGTGGCGCTCAGATATTATTAATGTAATATTCTCAAAGTATGTCCTCTATTAAATTCTGTGAGAATAAGTAAATATGATTTTTAAAACAACCAAGACATTACTAATTTAAAAGATGTGTAATTTTCCATTTTATTCCTTTGACAAAATGATAAAACTTGTTTAGAATAGCATTTCTTCACAAGTTCAGCAATGTACAACCTGGCAAAGCCAAGAGAATTAAAAGAAAATACTCAATGTCTATATTTAAGTGTCATGAAATGTGCTTTGTAATGCTTATCTGTCTGTGGGAAACAATAGCTTTTAGTCGCAAAGAATTAGTGATTTAAAGCTGGAAGGTCCAAAAATATTTTTCTTGACATTATGAGAGTGATATTGTATTGAATAAATTAACTGTTTAATACAGAGTAAGGATTACCAAAAAAACAAAACAAAAAAACATTGAACTATTGTAATTTAACCTTGAGAGAAATATTTTGTATTTAAATTAGATTTTTATCAAGGTATTTCTCACATTGCATGTAATATAAATAATCCTTACAAGTCTTTGAGAAGTAGATTTCATTAGTCCATCATAAAATTATTTTAGAACAAACATGTAATAATATAATAAATTGAGCTTAAAACATGAAGTTTAGTAAGCCCTGGGAAACCATTTATTTAATAGCTATAAATGAGATCAGAGGAATTCTTTTAGCTCAAAGATAATTCCCTTCTTATCTTACCACTATGAAACAGGTAAAATAACCTTCTGATAGAAATTTCTTTACAAATACTGGAAATTTGTAGTTTCGAAAATTCCTTTCAAAGACTAGATAACATTTTCCACTGTGATATTTCTTAGTTCATACATGTTTCCTGGGACTAATTTTGGATTGTAAATTCACAATAGTTACAGTAAATTATCAAAAACATAATTAAAAATTGAAGGTACACACACATCCATATTTTGGTGAAAGTGAAGTTGATAGTAGGTCTCTTTATATTTTATTTTGTGTATCTTTGTCTACGAAGGAAAATAAGTTCTCTAGGAAATGTTTCAATTGGCTGAGGGTGTTTAGTACACAATGTTCTATTGCCCTCTGCTGGCTAGAAAATGATAAATAAAAGCTTCCCCTCCATTCTTTAACTAAATTGGATCTTAGAAAACTAAATATGGGAAATAAAGACACAATTCAAATTAATAAAGCAATACATTAGAGTAATAGGAAATTAAAAAATGAATTTCTGAAATATTCTTATGTTTATTTTAAAAACTCCCTAAATTGTTGCATATTTTTAATTCGTTTTTGTATTAGCTTAATAATTTGATTATTTTATATAATACCAAACACTCTCATTGATTCAAGAAAACATGCTTTATTTCGTTATTGAAACACTCATAGTTATCTAGGAATTCTTGGTATTTACCAACAAGATATGTATGATGGTCTAATTGTTGGCACATTTGTGGAATATTTTTATAATGATGTTATGAAATATCTAGTGTGAGTTTATCATTTTTTAAAGAAATATCTTTTATCCTGTTTAAAAATATTTTCAACATATTTTTAGCAAAAGCACAAATCATGGGTGGATATTAGGATCCTCCATTAATTAAACAAGTAATTTATTTTGCACATTTTTTTTTTTTTTTTTTTTAGGACAGTGTCACTGGCCCTCATATGTGGGATCTGAACTGGGGCCACTGGCTTCCCAAGCCAGTGCTTAACCACCACGCCATTCGGCTGGCCCTCATTTTTTTAAACATGCTCTTTATATGCTGTTCACATCCCACTGAAGAAAAACTAACATTGGTGTATAATGGTGTGTAAATTTTTTAATAAAATATAAGTTACAATGCCCCCAAGGAACATAAAATGCATAGAGTGATGAATTTACCTGGTTTCATTTTAGCAATGCACAGTACCTTAAATGCTTAAATGGTTTTAAAATAAAAACATTTCAAAAAAGTAACCTTAGCATCCATGGCAGAAGATGCAGAATTTATCATTCAGGGGCCGTGGATGGTTTTTCTAAAACATACTTGGGTTAAAAGTTTAAAACAAAGCTGTCACTGTTTGTTCAAAGTTGTGGCTAATATTTTGAATCTGGGATTTATTTGATATTTTCAATAGCTTCACTCAGCTACAATATAAGTTGAAATAATCTGGTTTTCATTTCTTTCAGTATACTTCTTTGGAACATTTATAAAATTTGGGTCATGGATCTTTGAAACAGGCTTTATTCCAGGAGTTCTGCCTTTCCATTTTATCCTCAGAACCAGTGTCTATTGTGAAACAAGAGGAAAATATTTTTTCCCCATGGTTCCCCTGCCAAACAACTGTCAATACTTTCAAAGTTTTCTGGAGCAAAAGGTGGTTTATAACTTCTTCTAACTACCTCTGTTCCAGAATGTATTTACATCTCCAACCTTCCAAGAACATATTTTCGGTCTAATCTGTAAGTCACTTATCATCTTTGGTTCTCCATAAATGGAGAGAAAAAAGTTTTATTCTAGAAAATATAATTACACAATAAGATGGAAAATGAGTTTCTTATTTCCAATTCACAAGTGATTAAAAATAAGTAGATGCACTTTACAGTTTTTTACATTGAATCTTCATGAAAACACTAGAAAGATTTTTTTTTACAATTTCCATTTTAAGACTCAGGAACATAGGAAAATGAGTTTCAGAGATAGGAGGCTTGACAAATTCACACAGGATGGCCAGTAGATCAAAAGTCAAGTCTGTCTAACTCCAAGTACATGTTCTTTTTACAATGCCTCACAGCCTCTAAGGGGGAAAACAAAGCTGGGAATCTATTTGTATTAGAGTCTGAAAATGATCATTCCCTTTGATCCAGTAATTCCAACTCTTGGAAGTTAAGAAAATATTCTATAGATAGTAAAAGATGTCCATTACAGCATTAATTAAAATAATGCAGGAATAAGAGGAAAAAAACTAGAAAAAGTCTAAATTTCTAATAAAAATAATGAATAAAGAAGTAAACTATGGTATATCATTTAATAGAATGCTACAGCCATTAAAATAATAGTTATGAGTTACTTGAAAAATTACGAGTTGCTTAGGATAAAATTGGCAAACAAATTTATTATGTATAAGTTGGAAGAGACAGGTTTATAAGTACTGAGAGAGAAAGGTTTCCTGTATGTTTTTGAGTGAAGAAAATTAGTTATGAAACATAATATGCCTTCTTGAAAAATTATAATGGCATAACATATGTAAAAAAATTTTTGTGTAATATATATCAACTTGATGATCTAGGGGATAAAAGCAGGAAGTAAATTTTAGAGTATATATATTGTACTATTTAAATTTTATCACATGTATCACTTTTAGAATTATAAAAAGAATACTATATAGTATGATTATAGCTATGTTGAAATACACAAAAATAACAATAGTTGATATTTTGGGAAAGGAATGCATTTGTTTTTAAAATTTAAGGTGTTTTCAATATGTTTATATATACTTTTTTAAGTATAAAATAAGAATTATTAAAATTAAGCTATTTCCAACTTATAAGTCAAGTTCTTTCTTCCTATTTCTCTCATGGATTTTTATGAGAAATATTTTATTTTGTTTTTCTTGAAGTAGTTAGCAGGTTCTCCTAATAAATAACAATCTCAGGTAAGTACATTACTATTTAGTTAGTTAGTTAGTTTGAGGTGTACAAAACAGTGCAATCGTTATACTTTTTAACCCCTCACAAAATGACTACTCCCCTCCCCCAATCCACAGCCCCACTCCCACCCCCACCCCCCTGCCCCGGACATCATACAGATCTATTACAATTCCAACATCATACAGATCTATTACAATTCCATTGACTCCATCCCCACACTGTATTCCACATCCCATAACTATATATATATATATATATATATATATATATATATATATATATATATATATTTGACATATAATATTATTCAACAGCAGCTTCAGGTGTACAGTGCAGTGGTAAAGCCTCTAAACCGCCCATGAAGTGGTCTCCCTAAGTACATTACTCTTATACAACTAATTTACTTTCTTAATATCTATGGAAATGTTAACATTGAAAGCCAGTCTGACTGAATTATTGCTGAAGTGCATTAAGGAATAATAAGAAAATATTACTGTAATATTCTATTAGTTTAAAATTCATCAATTCTCAAATGTAGTAACGTGAAATTTAACTTTTGTTAACTTAAATAATATTAAAAAAACTGCCATATCCATTGATGCATTTAACTGAGGACCCTAATAATTTTCAAGTATCTCAAATCCTTTAGAGATATCTGTTTACTTATTATTAATAAATAATATTTTCTAAAAGTATGTTTTATACATTTTCAAAAACATCTTTAACATTGATGAAGCAATATTTTCTTTCCATTGTAATATTAACATAATATTTATAAACTGTGACTAATTTTGACTTGGGTTACCAAATTAATCTAAATTTTTAGGAATTTCCTATGAGGACTGGAATAAGTTACTGTCAAAGTTAATCTCTTCATGTTTCTGAGATAACTCAACTTCCAAATGTTTATGAAAATTAAAAAATGTTGGTCTTCTTTTTCTTTCTTCTCTTTTTTTTATTCATTATAAGCATATAGATAAGTAGTCATCTATGCAATCAATATATTTTTGCTTTTACTTGGGTAAACGTTACCTTGGGTAAAAAATTATGAATGATAATTTATTGATTTTATTCCTTTCCACTTGATACCCACTCCTTCTGGTTCTCTATAGCAAAAAGAGCTAAATGAACTGGCTTTAATTCCAACATCCCATTAGACAGGGTTGAATGTATACTGCCTTTCAGATATGAACATCATAAATCTTGTGCCCAAAGAAATACTTTGTGGAAGAAATCTTTATGTATACAAATAAAATAAACATATTTTCTCTAGTTCTCAACTCCTACAATAGTTGGTCTTGTACAAATTAAAAAAACAAAACAAAACCTTAAAACCTTAAAAATATGTATGACTAAAATAGTAACCAGATAATGATGGTATACCATTAAAGTATATTATTAAAGTATATTATTAAAGAATACAAATATAACACAATTATCAGTTTCCTGATTACTCCTTTCTGAAAAAAAGAAGACATTAACTGGGAGTTTTATAATGGCCCAAAGGAAAGAAGGCCTCTGTGTGCCTCAAATTTGATATTTTAAGTTGAAGTCAGCTGTTAAGAATTACTGAATTATCCAGGGCAGAATCTCGGGTATGGCTCACATTACAGTATGTTGGGTATGAAACATTGGACACAAAAGGGGTGAAAACTTCTCAGTGATTAAAAAGGCCTGTGGGACTGCATTTTTAGATTCCAGAGCAGCATATCAAGAGGAATGTAGCAGATTCTTGAGTTCTCACAGCAAATTGTATCTGTAAATCAATAAAGTGTTTCTTAATAAACATAGTAAGATGGCTCTATACAGTATATAAAATTTATTTCATTACTCATGGGAATGAAAATTAAATCTGATGGGTGAAAACAAACATTTAACAAATTTAGGAAATTGAATGTACCTAATTTTGCTTCTGAATATGGATATAGCATAATTTCTTCAGCTTCATTACTTAGATTTTAATAAATTTATGTTCCATTTTATATTTATTGTCCTCTGAACTATTCTTTCCTATAAATGCAACTGACATCTAATAAAACATGATCAGTTAGTGGATGATTAAGGATATGTAAGTACTGTCAATTTAAACATGTAACCCCCAGATCAGTATCCATTGTTTACTCAAAACATTCCATTGTTCATTCAAAATACTCTTCTTCATGCCAGAAGAAATATATATTAATAAAATTTTTATAGTATTTGTATATAGTGCAAAGGAATTTTATATTTACCAAGCAGATTGTTTAGAATCTATGCTGCTAGATATAGGCTGTTTTTAAGTGTGTAAATGTGTGAGGACGTACGCTTAGTTCCAAGAAAAATAAATGTCTGGAGTAAAACCTTGATTTTTTGGGGTAAAGAGGATCATAAAAGTTTCTGAAAATAGTCAAAGTAAATTGGAAGTACATATTTTTACATTTCATTTTATGTTAGAATTTAGCTTTTAATTGAGGAAATTGACTGTGAATAGGAATTAAACATTTGTACTAATGTGTGCTCCGTGATATTTAACTGTCTCTTTAATGTTTTTTTGTTTTGTTTTGTTTTGTTTTGTTTGTTTGTTTGTTTTATTGGGGAATTGGTGGAGGGGAACAGCGTTGGGGAATCGGGGAAGGGGAACAGACAAGTTGCTGTCTTTTTGTTCTTCAGTTTTAGTTGCGGAGGATGTTGCTTCACTGTTGGTATCGTCATTGCGCTCTTCCCGGATGAGGCAGATCGGTCGCTGGCCTCTGGATGTGGCTCACCACGGCTATTGGCAGCTCACGCTTGGCTGCCAGCCGCGCGGCCCACTCACTGTAGCCTATGGCAGCCCACTGCAGCAGGGGCTGCAGCCCACACCATCACCGGGACTCGCACAGCCCAGCTCCAGGTGGAGCTGTTGTTAGCTGTAGAGGGCAGTGTCACTGGCCCTCATGTGGGATCTGAACCGGGGCCGCTGGCATCCCAAAACCAGCGCTTAACCAATGCGCCACTCGGCTGGCCCCCTTTAATGTTTTATACTTACCAGATAAACAGTGATACTTCCTTTAAACATAGTTCTTTGGAGAAATAAATATAGTGGTAAGTTCAGTTATCTCTCTATTGTCCCTTCATTATGACCCAGGAAAGATTTATTTTGTACAGCTAAAGCAGCTAAGATTTAAGCACACCTGAACCAATAAAGTTCTGTATGAAAGTACTTTCAAAAAATTCATAGCTCTCGACTATTTTATAGTTATTTATAAGAAAATAATTGAAGGTAAAAAAGTTACACATTGGAATCTAAATCAAAGCATGGAGCATCTAAAGCTAAGTTGAGCAGAGACCCATCTCTGTCATGCAGTGACTTACGCAACAGAATTGAAACAAGAACACATTTGGCACATGCTATAGGAAGACTGATATTTCCAGAGTTACTCAGGGAACCTTTAAACATTTGAGGTCTGATCATTCCATTTGCGAACTCATCCAAGAAAAAGTGCTACATACCTCATTGCTGAATATCACTACGGTCACCTTCGAAAGACTCCCCTTGGGAAACTAGGCACCAGCACCAGCACCAGCATCTAGTCCACCCTTCAAAGCAATTTTGGAACTCTTTTTCTGGAATGGCCATCAGAGATGTGTTGTATTACCTCTAATATCCTAAATGTCATCGAAATGTCTTCCTTTCAATATTTCCTTTATCTTCAGTTAAAGAAAGAAATCATTGGGGCCAGATCAGGTGAGTAGGGAGAGTGTTCTAACACAGTTATTTGTTTACTGCCTAAACACTCCCTCACAGACAGTGGAGTGTGAGCTGGTGCATTATTGTGATGCAAGAGCCACGAATTGTTGGCAAAAAGTTCAGGTTGTTTAACTTTTTCACGCAGCCTTTCCAGGCCTTCCAAATAGTAAACTTGGTTAACTCTTTGTCCAGTTGGTACAAATTTGTAATGAATAAACCCTCAATATTGAAAAAAGTTAGCAACATTGTTGCAGCAAGTTCGCAAACTTAATTGTTAGACCTCGTATATGTGGTGGTCTCTTACACAGTGTACCTTTGGATGGTGTTGCCCTGCCCACAGCTGTTGGAGAATTTTTTTTCCCTATGATTTGGTCTAAATTTCGAATCTTGCCTTTAACCCTCTGATCCTTGCAGTATCATCTTTAAGTATCACATTCAATGGAAATTAGGAAAAGTAGCTGTGGAAATGAAGAAGACATACCATTGTTTTATAGAAATTAGCATCTTAGATAACTTTTCAGTATATTTCCCACTCAAAAGGTGAAGTCAACTTTTCCTTACATACTTGCTTTCCTTTCCGCTATCTTAAATCACTACTCTAAGCTGAATATCAAGTTGGATTTTAAGATTCAGTAAAGAGACATCTATAAACTATTAAAACTAGAAGTCTAGCTCAATTAAAAAAACACACAAAAAAACAAAAAACCACTCTCCTTGAAAAGAGTGTCATCATGCTTGGTGTTCAAACTTAAATTCTAATGGTCTTCCCAATGTCACAGGTCAAATCCTACTCCCAGGTCCAGACTGTAACACCTCCCGTGGCCAAGTCGAAAGGCTCACAAGCTAATATTCAGATCAAGAGCAGAAATAGCTGTATTCTCTCAGCCCTGAATAAATACAGACAGCAGCCCCTCACACAGAGGAGGCTGTCCTTTCCTTCCATGCAGAAGAAAAGCATCCCTGTTAGCAGATTTATTAAATACAGAAAGACAACCACGAGCAGCAAGTTGGCTGCAAGGAAAGGCCCTACAGTGGGAAAGAAGGATGATTAAAGACTTTGTTAGACAATGGCTCAGGACTGATGTACAGAAATAGTTTTGACCCAATGTTCTGTGTATTTGGTAAGGTTAAAGTGGAAAGACTTTAAAGAAAATGTGCTTTAATACCTAATTTAAAAATAGAGATACTTGTTCTACTAAGAGCAACAGTGGAGGTATTTTCTTCCTTTCTTTTTAGTTCTCTTTTTGGAATCCAATTCTCTATTGTTTCTTGGGGAATGTATCTAACTGTAAAAAAAGCTCCTTTATTTTTCTTATGAAATTCAGCCTTAGAGTTGAAATGCTACATAATTTTATAATTGCATTGTAAGCCTGTGTCACTTGTGGGTCACAAGATTAGGGGGTATTGTACTACCTCCCAGGGAGGAAAAGGTGACAATAGATACAGCTGTGACTTCGAATTAAGATGTATATAGATTTAAAATTCTGGCCATCTACTTAAGGACTATGAGACTGTAGGGAGTTTTCTTAACTTCACTCTCAGTTTCCTCATCTGTAGAATGAGAATAATAATAGCTCCCTTTCAGGATTGCTGTGAGGATGAAATGAGATGCTCAATACATAGAGACCGTCTGATTATATAGTAGATGCACAATAAATAACCATTACTATTATTACATGGTTGTTTTTATGACCAATGGACAGCTAAAGTAGATAGACATGAATGACAAGCTGTAATCAACCACAAAAGTATAAAAATTTCTTTTTTTTTGAGGGCAGTGTCACTGGCCCTCATATGTAGGACCTGAACCTGGGCTGCTGGTGTCCCAAGCCAGCTCTTAACCACCGTGCCTCTCGGCCGGCCCTAAAAGTTTCTTTCTGATTTAGGCTCATAAAGGACTTCCACTTAGAAACTTCCTAAGTCCTCCAAGAAGTACCCAGGATGTCAATTAAACCATGCCAATGGGTCACAATTCTCCTCAATCTTTCGCCACAATCTTCAGCAAGTCTTATGTCTGATGGTGTCTCAATTATCAAGGGATGTACTTCAAACCAATGGTATGCAGATCAAATGAGATAATAGGTTTAAAATGTGCTTTTTTAAAGCTTTAATACTTTAAAAATGTTAAATCATCATTAATTTTTTCAGTTAATTCATACCATTTCATGAGTCTAATATCACAAAAATGCTAAATCATCATTGACTTATCGGTAACTCAGTTATTGATACCATTTCAATAAATGCAAGATGTAACCTTTAAGAGCTAATAAACTCAAAAGCTAAAATGAATAATTTACTACAATGAAATTGCGTGTCTTGAAAAAGGTAAAACCAAAAGTCTATTTCGTTATCTCCAAACCAAAAAGCACAACTCTCATTGCATTTTTGCCTTTCCAATATAATCACAGCAATTCTTTGATTCTCACTTATATCACACACAGCTTTTCCACCCTTTTCTCTTGACATAAAATATATTTAACACTTATTGGCTGTTGTTCTTAGGGTGTTACTACACCTCTTGATGTAAGCATAGAGCACCCTAAAATTATGTGGCTTTTAAATTTTATTTTGCCATTTCAGTGGTTAACTCCAATTCCTAGCTCTTGATCACATGAATTAGAGTCATCTCTTTCTCAACATAAAGCATTCAATTATGTGATACTTCCCTTTAAACTTTGATATTGAAAAGAAACATTCCAGACACTTGAGAATAGCCCAAATGTCTCCTCACAGTCCAGCTTACTCCTTAACCCTTTCCCTCTTTTGGCTTTCTCGTACGGCTTTACAGAATGACCAGGCCTCTGAATATTCTCATATACTACCCCATGCCACGCTGGGGACACGGCTTTTATCATGGCTTTTCTCTCCATTTCCTGTTGAGCATTAAACACCAGCTTAGATGTAACTTCTTCCATCACCAGTCTCACACTTCTAGGAAGAATGGATGTGCTTGGGGAAGTCAGGATTGTATTGTTCTACTCCCCTTTATACATTCATCTATCTAGCACTAGTCATATTTCCGTATTTCATTACCTCTGTTTTTGGTTGTTATTTGTTTGTCATTATTATTATTATTATCATTATTGTTATTATTTATAAAGTGACATCTTGAATCACCTAGACATTCTCTTGTTCATCTTTGTGTCCCAAATTTGGGGATCTCTTTTCCAACTCCTCAACTGAAACTTAGAGACATAAATATTTATGAGCCATTACCTATATCTTAAAAGAACAACCTTTAGGGGTGGCCAGTTAGCTCAGGTGGTTAGAATGCAGGCTTATAACACCAAGGTTGTCAGTTTGATTCCCACATGGGCCACAAAGCTGCATCCTCCACAACTAGATTGCAACAACTACTTGTCTTGGAGCTGATTGGTCCTGGAAATATACAGTGTTCCCCCAACCTCTAAAAAGTCCTAGGTTTTGTATAAACATTCATATTTTTTTACACATCCCATATCTATGCATCACCTATCCACGCATCTCAAATGAATTGATATATTTTTGAATGACTTTTTCTTCTCATATTTCTGATGCCGTGACAGTCAAAGAGTGAAAAACACAAGTAAAAACTGGAATATAGCTAGAATAAAAACAGCAGAATCAACAATTTACTTGAGAATGCCAATAAAGCTGTTTGTTTTCTAACAGCTTTTATGAACTTGTTCCTCCAGATGTCCTTGGTAAAGTACAGCTTGGCTAAATTCTGCAGGGGCAGACCTGCTTTTCCCAAAGAAGATGTGCTGGATGGGTTCCTATTGTTTTCCACATGGGAAGCCTTTAACATTTCACTTCCTGTGAACAGGAAGTTAGAGTGTTGTCAACCTCCCCTTTGCCTCTGAACAAATGCTACATATGCCTCTACCCTCTGACTGAATTGGGAATGGGAAGTCCCATCATGGCCCACGTTTTGGCCATATGTTCTTGGTCACTATGGTGGTGGAAGTGAAGAAAGGTCTGGTGTTGTTTTCAGATCTAATCTCTGACAGGAGTAAATACCCCTGACAAGATGGAACTTTGACAGAGATATTTCCCTCTACCTTTGGCTCTGTTTAGTAACACTCTAGGCAGGCAATATTCACAGCACTGAGACCATGAAGTATTTTTGATTCACCTATGTATTATTTCCCAGAATTAAAAAAAAAAGGATGATAGCTTCTACTTAGTAAGTACTTCTATTATTCAGACACTATACATACACATACACATAGGCCCAGCTATATATGTCAACACACACACACACATGCATACACATACACATATACACACACATGCATACAAACACACATGCACACATATACACACACATGCACGCACACACGTGCACACACATGTTCATTCATTTGTTCATCCATTTATTCAATAATATTTTGAAGAGTTAACATACTCATATGCCAGGTAATATTCTTTACACACATACATGCACCCTTTCACACACATATCAATTTGATGTTTATAGCATTTTCACATATCTTTCTCCTTTTAAAAATGAAAAATCAAGCCGGCCAAGTGGTGTGGTGGTCAAGTACTGGCTTGGGAAGCCAGCGGCCCTGGTTCAGGTCCCACATATGAGGGCCAGTTACACGCCCCTCAAAAAAAATTAAAAAATAAAATGAAAAATCAAGACTTAGGAAACTGAGGTACAGAAAGGTAAATACTTTGATTATAGCCAAACACCCAAATAAGAGCAAACCTGCTTTTAAACTCATATATGCCATGAAAATTCTTACTTTTTATGCTTTCTGAGATCATTAAATGGAAATGAAAATGTAGCTGTGTACTTTCTAGAAGAACAAGTCAAATATAATAGTAGGGCAAGGGCACTGATGTTCTGAATCTAACAATGGATGACATCAGATTTCTAAAAAGTAATTCTGCAATGACTTTCAGGCACACATATTCTTTTACCAGTTGAGTTATTGAATCAAAACTTTTTTTTTTTTAAGATTTTATTGGGGAATTGGGGGAGGGGAACAGCATTGGGGAATGGGGGAAGGGGAACAGACAAGTTGCTGTCCTTTTGTTCTTCAGTCTAGTTGTGGAGGACGTTGCTTCACTGGCCCATGTTGTCATCATCATCATGCCCTTCCCGGATGAGGCAGATCGGTCACCGGCCTCTGGATGTCGCTCACCGCGGCTATTGGCAGCTCACACTTGCTGCCAGCCGCTCACTGTAGCCTATGGCAGCCCACTGCAGCAGGGGCTGCAGCCTACACCGTCGTCAGGGCTGGCGCAGCCCAGCTCCAGGTGGAGCTGTCGTTAGCTGCAAAGGGCAGTGTCAC
Source organism: Aselliscus stoliczkanus (assembly GCA_033961575.1). NCBI lineage: Eukaryota > Metazoa > Chordata > Mammalia > Chiroptera > Hipposideridae > Aselliscus > Aselliscus stoliczkanus. The sequence goes on along the minus strand of CM066729.1, from coordinate 97,687,896 downwards.
TGGCCCTCATATGTGGGATCTGAACCCTGGTCGCTGGCATACCATAACCAGCTCTTAACCAATGCACCACTCGGCCGGCCCGAATCAAAACTTTTTATATGTGAAAAGTGAGAAGTTTGTCATTGACTCTCTAGGCAAATATGCATTCAGATAATAACTGATTTCTATTATGTGATTTAAATGATAGATGCTTCCCCAAATGAACAAATCAACTCATATTTTAGATGCACCAGGAGAGTACTACTGAAATAAATTCTGTAATGAAATCTGAATTCACGATAATTGCTTTCTGAAGTTCCTTTTTATTGCTAAATCTTGATATTTCTCCCTACTGAGTTTTCCTAGTCTCTTAATGCACAAATTCAGATAATAAAATTGTATTTTATCATACCTTTAATTTTTGCTTCGTAATAGAAAAGCTGCCAAATGTAATTCTTCTACTCCTTAAGTTTCTGTCTTTTGTTGAGACCATCATACAAAGAGTTCCCCCCAAATTGTGGTAACATACAGTTTCCATAAATGAGTACAATTTCTTAGTGCTCAAGAAGGCTGTCAATAAGAAAGACTACATGCCACACATCAGATGTTTACAAGAGATCTATACTTGGAGCTCTGTGGATATTCATCTTAATGACTTACAAAAAATACATCACATAAAATAAAAAAAAGGAAAGTAATAATCTGATATAACACAAATTCCATTTACCCAATGGTTTGAAACTTTATGTTTTTTGAATTTGGTGTTCTCAGGCACAGAAGTCATACATGGATCTTAATAACTATTTTTTTTTTTTTTTTTTAGGGCAGTGTCACTGGCCCTCACATGTGGGACCTGAACCGGGGCCGCTGGCATCCCAAGCCAGCACAATGACCATGCCACTTGGCCGGCCCTCTTAATAACTATTTTTAATTAAAAAAAAATTATCTTTGCAAAATGATCCGTCTATTAAAATTATCCTTGCAAAGCCAAGGAGGTCACTTCAGGTCAAAACCCAAATCAAAGTTGGTTTAAGTTTAGGTTAACCTAAATAGTGTGTCAAATTGGACTACTAGATATATTAAATGACTAATATATATATATATATATATCCAAATATATATATATATATATATCCAAATATATATATATATATATATATATATCCAAATTCTTCTCAGATTCTACATTCCTTGTAAAGAACTGGTTTTAAGGGTAAGATCTGGGAGGAAAAACTTATTGGAATGTAGTAGTGCATTTAACATTTGTTTATGTTTCCACATCATTATGCTAGATTTAAGCTGTCAAACTAAGTTGATAACAAATGTTAAGTATAGAAATGTATACAGCAACCAGCCTATTGCTAAATTGGGTAACAAAGAACTCTTGTCAGGGGGTTACAAATTCCAAACCTAAATGCAAGGTAATATTTTTCAGGGCATGGTTTGCTTTTTATCTCTAATGGAATGATTTCTTTAAAATAGCTTGCATTTGCACAGCAGAACAAAATGGATATATATTGCAGTGGAATTTTACACAATGATTCACCTAAAAACGCAGCTATACAAATGAGATTATTGCATGGCTGCACTGAAAGAACCTTGAAAAATAATAGTTGGGATAAAGAATAGACTTTAAAAAAAATGCTTAACTTTCTACGGCTTCACGTGGAGAATGTTATTTGCATCTTTGTTCCCACTTGTTCAAAAAAATGAATTCAAATGAAAGACAGATGTGAAACTATTTTATTTCCAGTTCATTAAGACTATACTTCTATCATTTACTTTAATAGGCAATAAAAAACCAATTACATTTATTAAAGAATATTTTCCATGACCAATATTCTAGTGGATATAATTACATTTATTAAAGAATATATTACATCAAAGGGAGCCAAGATGGTGGAGTAGAAAAACATGCTTGCTTCCTCCTGTGACATTAAAATTACAACTAAATTATAGAACAATCAACCTGGAGAACCATCTGAAGTCTAGCTGAACAGAAGTTTTATAACTAACGATATAAAGAAGAAGCCACGGGTCGGCCGAGTGGCGCTGAGGTTAAGTGCTGGCTTAGGAAGCCAGCGGCCCCGGTTCGGGTCCCACAAATGAGGGCCAGTAACACTGCCCTCAAAAAAAAAAAAAAAGTAGAAGAAGAAGCCACAGCGAGACTGGTAGGTAGGAGGGGTGGAGAAGTAAAATGGGCTGTCCCCAAACCTCTATGTGGCAGTTGAGAATTGGGTGGGATATAACTGCAGCTGAGGTTTCCATGGAGGAGTGAGGGACTGCAGCTCCACGTCAGGCTCCTCAGCTCAGAGCACTGGTGCCAGGAAAGGAAGCCCCCACAACATATGACAGTGGAAAACAGTGGGGATTCTGACACTCCAGGTGATATAAAGGGCTGCAGACACAGACATCCGCTTAAAGTGCCAATGCACAGACTCACTTGCTTGCAAGCACTCACCCTGTGCTGCCACAGAGGGACGGTGACTCAGGAGGCATTAGAGACATACAGGGAATTATTGAGTCACGTGGCTTCAGGGTGAGACCTTGAGGGACAGTTGACATTTTCTCTGTGTAGAAAATGGCATGCAGCCAGCAGGTGGGTACCATTTTTCCTGTGTTGAGTGCTCCCCACATGGCCAAATCTGAATCTGCACTGGCCTGATATATTCACCTGCTCCACCCTGGAGACTCCCTGGGGCCCCAGTTAATCCAACTCACTCAACACTGGAGGCATTTGTATAGCCAGCAGACAACATTGCACACACTGCACTCTTTTTTGGACAACACTCAGGAATGCACAGGCCTCAGGCTGGTGGCGGCTGGCCTTGGTGTGCTCTGAGACTTTTGCTGAGTAGCTTCAGGCTTAGCACTGGCACCAAAACAGAATCTATAACGTGGTTAACACCACTCATTCCACCCTTGTGACTCCCTAAGACACTGCCTCACCTAAATATTGCACCATATGAGGCTCTATCAGCAGCTGAGCCTTACGGGAGCTGGCAGACTCAGAAGGGCTGGGAATGCCCTGGACTTTTTGTGGAGTCACCACAGGCTGGGTGCTGTTGGCAGCCAGCCTTCGTTCACAGTGTAGCTTCTCTCACGTGCCTCCTGGTCTAGCATAAGTAGCAACTAAGCTCAGATTGCTTTGTAGCTCCACTAGCTGTTCTCTGCCAGTTATAGGCAGTGGCTGAACTGGACCTGCACCAGAGCCCCTCCCAAGAGGCCCCAGAACCAACACCAGGAGGTCAGCTTCAGACCACAGCAAAGCATGGCTGAATTAGCTCCACAAGCTATTCATCCAAGGGTGGTCTCAATAGGCATGAGAGCCCACTGGGGCAAATCCAGATCCATGGGGTAAACCCACCACACAGCAGCCCATAAACTGTGGATGTGTCCAAACCATACAGACAGTCATCCTGAGTATCAGTCCTACTCACTGACATGCCAATAGCAAACTATAACAGGCTAAACTATAACAGGAGGGCACACACAACCCCCACAAGGGACACTCCTGAAGCACCCGGCACTGGTGACCAGAGAGACTGCCCCTGGGCCCCACAGGGCATCTACAACATAAGGCCACCAGGCAAAGACTAGGAGACATAACAGATCTACCTACATCATAGCAACAAACACAGAGAGGCAGCCAAAATGAGTAAACAATAAAAATATGTGCCAAATGAAAGGACAGGAGAAAACTCCAGGAAAAGAACTAAACGAAATGGAAGCAAGCAACCTACAAGAGACAGAGTTCAAAACAATGGTTATAAGGATGCTCAAGGAACTTAGTGAGAACTTTGACAAAGAGATAGAAAACCTAAAAGGAACATAGAAACCATAAACAAGAACCAGTCAGAAATGAGAAATATAATAACTGAAATGAAGAATGTACTAGAAGGAAACACCAGAGGACTAGATGAAGCAGAGGCTCGAATCAGTGATTTGGAAGAACAGGTAGCATAAAACACACAATTGAAACAGCTCAAAGAAAAAGGAATAAAACCAAAATGAGGACAGTTTAAGAGACAAAATCAGACATAACAACATTCACATCATAGGGTTACCAAAAGGAAAAGAGAGAAAGAGGGATTGAGAACAAATTTGAAGAAATAATGGCACATAACCTGGTGAAGGAAATAGGCATACAAATCCAGGAAGTGCAGAGAATCCCAAACAAAATGAACCCAAACAGGCCCACGCCAAAACACGTTATAATTAAAATGGCACAGGTTAAAGACAAGGAGAGAATACTAAATACAGTAAGAGAAAGGCAACTCATTACTTAAGGGAGCTCCCATAAGATTGTCAGCTAATTTCTCAGCAGAAACTTTGTAGGCCTTAAGGGATTGGTATGAAATATTCAAAGTGATGAAAGCAAGGAACTGCAACCAAGATTATTCCACCCAGCAAGGCTATCATTTAAAATTGAAAAAGAGATAAAGAGCTTCCCAGACAAGAAAAAACTAAAGGAGATCATCACCACAAAATTAATATTACAAGAAATGTTAAAGCGGCTTTTTTATGAAGAAGGGGGAAAAAGAACATAAATATGAATAATACAATGGAAATAACTATGTATCTATCAATAATCACTTTAAATGTAAATGGATTAAATATTCCAGTCAAAAGACAGAGGGTATCTACATGGATAAGAAAACAACACTCATACATATATGTTGTCTGCAAGAGACACACTCTAGATCAAAAGACACACAGAGACTGAAAGTAAAGGGATGGAAAAAAATATTTCATGTGAATGGAAACAAGCAAAAAGAAGCTGGGGTAGCAATACTTATATCAAACAAAATAGACTTTAAAACAAATGCTATAATAAGAGACAAATAGGGACATTATATAATGATAAAGTGATCAATTTAACAAGAGATTATAAGCCTTGTAAACATTTCTGCAAACAACATAGGAACACCTAAATATATAAAGCAAGTATTGACTGACTTAAAGGGAGAGATGAACAGTTTTACAATTATAATAGGGTTTGTTTTGTTTGTTTTGTTTTTTAAAGATTTGATTGGGGAATTGGGGGAGGGGAACAGCATTGGGGAATTGGGGAAGGGGAACAGAAAAGTTGCTGTCCTTTTTATTCTTCAGTCTAGTTGTGGAGGACATTGCTTCACTGGCCATGTTGGTATGATCATTGCACTCTTCCTAGCTGAGGCAGATTGCTTGCCAGCCATTGGACAGCCGCTCACGGTGGCTCACAGCAGCTCATGAAAGCACACACCAGCTGCTGGCCAGCCCCACTGCATCCTATGCTGTTGCTGGAGACTCATGGCAGCCCAGCTCCAGATCGAGCTGCTGTTCACAATTTTAGCTGCAGAGGGTGCAGCATCACTGGCCCTCATGGGGTATCTGAACCGGGGCCCTCATGGGAGATCTGAACCGGGGCCCTGCTGCTCAGAGCTGGCATCCCAAGCCAACTCTTAACCAACGAGCCACTAGGCAAGCCTGAAACAACCTTATTTTTAAACATTCTCTTTGATTCTGGCTCTGACACCTGGGTCTTTCCTGAATATATGGTTACCTTGTAACCCCCCAACATATAGTTGTTTTCCCTTCCATACTCCAGGTCCTGTTTCACCTAATGTCAGTTAGGTATTTTCATGCTTCTTTGTAATATATTTCCTGTCCATTCATTCTTCCAGTTAAACCCCTCACTTAATCAGGTCTTTAAACTATACTGCTTCCCATGTCATCCTGTGGCAGTTATCTGCTCCTCTCTGGCTACTCAACCTTCTGCTTTGAAAAAATTTCTGATTTATCTCAGCCATTCACTTCCAAGAATAGACAGTGCCATTCCCAATTACTGCAGCTCCCTCATATTTTGAGCTTCCTTCTCTCACCACCTTCTCATCTTTCCAATTTCCTTACTCAATTACCCTATTTCCTTGATTCTAGATGGAATTACAATCATTACCCTTGCCCCCAAAATAATTTTTACTATTTCTTCTTTCAAACTTCCCCATTTTCTATTGCATATTCCTTCACTATAATAATCTTCTTGCATATTTTCTTGCAAGGGTCTCAAAACCCTAGTCCCTTTCTACTTCACTTTATTCCTCTGGTAAGAATCAACCTCTGGTTAAATCTTACTCTCTGTCCACTGGCCACCAATTAGATTTTCTGCTGCAGGGAGAAAATTTACTGATAGCTCCAGCTGTTGTAATTTATACATCTATCCCTGAATTTGCAAAATGACTAGATTTCCACAAGCCACTCTCAGCTAATGATAAGAATCATGATAAACTAGTGGAGTTTACTCTGATAAATTGATAAATGAAGTTTCATCCTGGACAAATATTTTAGAAGCTCTGTGCAGTCCGAGAACCTTCATATCCTATGCTTCTTCTTTCTCTTATTGATTCATAGGTATAGGACTATATCATGACCTGAAGACTCCCACCACATCTTTTGGTACTTTTCTCCTTTTCTCTAACAGGTATTTCCCCTAACTATTCTCTACCATATCTAATCCTGTCTTGGCATTTAATTCTCATGGGATCCTAACTTAACATAGTAGCTTAGTGTGGCTAGAAAAATGTACACAACCATGCTCAATGCCATTAATTAAAACTCATGACCATGAACTTTAAGTGGCTATTCAGTCTCCCATATGATCAAATGGTATACTCCCCTCTTTTCAGACCTCCATAGACTCTTCCCTTCAGTTTCACACTACAAAGATGCCTTGATTTTTACTTCATTAAGATAACATGCAAATAGAAGAAAGCTTTCACAAATATCCACACAGCTATTCTACCTGTGTCATATGCTCTGTTTTCCACCCTAACAGTGAATGAATTTTCCATGGTCCTAGGCAAGAAAGGACAAGACCTCCATTTGTCCTCTATAAAAGTGGTCAGGAAACTTTTTCTCTAAAGAGCCAGAGAGTAAACATTTTAGACATTGTGGATCATGTGGACTCTCTTGCAATTATTCAATTCTGCCATTGAACCATGAAAATGGCTGTAGAAAATACATAAACAGATGGGTATAGTTGTGTTCCAATAAAACTTTATTTATAAAAGCAAGCAAAAGCAAGTGGTGAGGACTGGCTGAGTGGCTCAGTTGGTTAAGAGTTGGCTTGGAAGCACTAGCTCTGAGGAGCAGGGCCACCAGTTCAGTTCCCACAAGGGCCAGTGATGCTACAGCTAAGATAAGCGAACAACAGCTCCACCTGGAGCTGGGCTGCCACGAGTGGTGGGGGATGGCATAAGCTGCAGTGGGCTGCAATGGGCTGCAGTGGGCTGCCGTTAGCTACCGTGAGTGGCTGGCAGCCAGTGTGAGCGGCCGGCTGCCGTGAGCTGCTGTGAGCCACCATGATCCGCTGTCCAATGGCCTGCAACCGACAGCCTTAGCCAGGAAAATTGCAATGATCACAATACCAACATGGGCCAGTGAAGAACATCCTCCACAGTTAGGCTGAAGAACAAAAGGACTGTAACTTGTCTGTTCCCCTTCCCCAATTTCCCAATAAAATCTTAAAAAAAAAAAAAAAAAAAGCAAGTGGTGAGCTAGATTTGGCCCATGAGCTATGATTTGTTGACCTCTACTCTAGAACCCTGTTCTGACCCCTAATACCATTCTCCTCTTGTCTGGTGAACGACATGGGTCCAGCAATACTTTTTTTGTCTCTTTTTTTCTTTCCTTTCCTCCTTTCTATCTTCCCTCCTTCTTCTCTCTGTCCCTCCATTCTTTGCCCCCCCATCTTTCTTCCTTATTTCCTCCCCAAATTAAACTGCATCATTCTTATCAGAATGCAAACTATTATTTCTCCATCTTAAAATAATACTTCTCTATTGCTGGTACATCTCAAATGACTCCATCATTTCTCTTTTATTATATTATGAAGTTCCCTCTCATTGTTCTCTAGTAAGCTTTAGCTTCCACTGTTCCACCAAATTGTTCTATTTAAGTTTACCAATGATCTTAACATTACTAAACCTAAGGGTAAATTTTAGTCCTAACTTTACTTGGTCTTTGACATTGTTGATTATTTCCTCCTTTTTGAAACATTATTTTCATTTAACTTCCAAGATACTCAATGGTGTTCTAGCTTCAGTTTACAGTAGCTCCACAGAGCTAAGATTAAATATTCAGGGAAATTTTGAGCCAATTATTAAACAATTTGTACCCTCAACTCAGGAGTTTTTACAAGATGGATATTGGCAAATGTTAAACACTCAAGCCTTTAAAAAGTCCAGTTTGTCAGTATATCACAGAAACTTTCCTTATGTACCTGTATATACTGGCTACCCAGGTATACTCAGACCTTCCTTGTACTACTCCAAATGTTTCCTCTCAGTCTCTTGTCCCTTTTCTACTCATATTTCTGATTGCTAATTATAGTACGTATCTTTGGTTTGCAATTGCATCAAATAGGTTTTACTAATTTTGTTCTTGTCCTTTACCCTACTAGAGTTTATTTTCCACACGAATAGCCAGAATGATCCATTTAAAAAATAAATCCAGGGCCGGCCGAGTGTCCCGGTGGTTAAGCGCTGGCTTGGGAAGCCAGCGGCCCTGGTTCAGGCCCCACATATGAGGGTCAGTGACACTGCCCTCAAAAACAAAAAACAAAACAAAAAACTAAAAAATAAATCCAAACATACAATTTTTCTGAACAAAACCCTCCAGTGGGTAACCATCTCATTCCAAGTAAAAGCCAAATTTCTCACAAAGTATCTAGTTCTAGATACATCTCCTGTTCTCATCTCCTGATACTCTAATACTCAAATACTTACACCACCACAGAAACACTAGTCTCTATGCTTTTCCTCAAATATATAAGGTATTTTCTTCCACCTTAGGAGTAAAAGCATGAAGAAAATGTGGGGAGCCAAAAATATTACAGGTTAAAGGAACACAAAGAATAGAATCCTAAGAATTAGGAAAGAAACACTATCAAAGCTTTCTGTGGTTACATGGAGCTAAGGTGACAATTGGAAACTTGAGAAACTCCCAATGAACAGCTTTTTTTCCCCATGGGGCATTTGAGTTCCAAGGAAATTACTTGCTAGTTGGAAGCGAGTGAGCTAGTATAAAAGCATCTGAAACAGAATTTATTTAAAAAGTTCATTTTGAAATGAAAACTGAAATACAAGGAACACAAGAGTGAATGAACACAACAAAGAATGCCTTAAGAGGCAGTTGTGCGTGTGTAACATAGAGAGGAGTACATACATGTTTATAAAGTAGTATAATTCTGTCAGTCCCTATGTCCTTGAGAACCAAAATACTCAGTATGGAAGAAAGGAGATACTGCATTAATTTAGAAGATGGCAAAAACCCTGGATATAGCCTCGTTCTGCCAATGAAAAGGTTTAGAAACAATGACCAATCAGTGAGCATCACTAGACCCAAGCTATTGTCTTGAAATTTCCTTTCCGTTAAGGGAAATCAGAGCTTCTTGGAAAAATGGCTGGTTCTAGGCCCAGGGCAGAGAATTTACAAAATGAGCCTGGAACTTCTTAGCATACCAGATGCAAGGAAGTTACCAAGGATTACCAGGGTAATGTCAAAAAGGTTTTAGGAGGCAATTTGGAGAGACTCTATTGGCCAAAGATGAGACAATTTTTGGGCTGGCCCCATGGCTCATTGGTTAAGAGTTGGCTTGGGAGTGCAAGCTCTGAGCAGCAGGGCCCCAGGTCAGATTCCACAATGCGGGCCAGTGACACTGTCCTCTATAACTAAGGTGGTGAACAACAGCTCCACCTGGTTGCCTCTATAGGTAAGATGGTGAATAAAGCTCTACCTGGAGCTGGGCTGCTGTGAGTGGCTGGTGACAGTGTAGGCTACAGCCTCTGCTGCAGTGAGCTACCATGAGCTATTGTGAGTGGCCGGCAGCTAGCATGAGAGGCCGTCCAATGGCTGGCGACCGATCTGCCTCAGCCCGGAAGAGCGCAATGATCACAATACCAACATGGGCCAGTGAAGCGATGTCCTTCACAACTAGATTGAAACACAAAAAGGACAGCAACTTGCAACTTGTCTGTTCTGCTTTCCCAATTCCCCAATGCTGTTCCCTCCCCTTATTCCCCAATTAAATTAAAAAAAAAAGAGACAATTTAATTTTCAGTAAAGACAAGATTTACAATGGATTAATACCCATAAAATGTGTTTAAATTCATAAATTTACAATTATATTTAAAAAGTCTAGTTGGTCACACTGTGAGGATGACTGTGAATCAATTTATTTTTTTTAAAAAACTAGTTAGACAGAGGACTTCCGGTAAAATGGCGCAATAGACAGACGCTGTGCTAACTGCCTCCCAGGATCACACCAAAATTACAACCAAATTATACAGCATTTAACCCTGGAGGTCCCCGGAACACTGGAGAAACAGAACCACTAAACGAAGAACGTAAAGAGGAAGCCGCATCTGGTCTGGTAGGATGGGCAGAGACGAGAGAGGGCAAACCCCGTGAGGGAGGTCCCAGCTGTGGAGAGGCTTCCCCAGTTGGGAGAGAGACCCTCCGGCTGCACACCAAGCTCACCAGCCCAGAGCTCCTTTGCCGGGAAGAGAAGTTCTAAGATAGTCGGCAGTAAATTAGTGAGGACTCTCTTTGCTCAACTCGGTGAGGCTAAGAGCGGCTGGAGAATCAGTGGGGCCGGCACCCCAGCGTGCTCGCCAGTGAGCACTTACCTGGTTACTGGTGGAGGGATTGGCTATGTGAGCCGGGAGCCTGCGGGGATGGACTGAACTGAGCACCTTTGTTGCAAAGGCTGGAGGTTTTTGGACTGTTATTCCCGTGGTGTGGGGCCTGCACGCAAGTGGTGTAGGGAGGTCGCCATTTTGTCAAGCTTGGGCCCTCCCACGAAGGATTAGGTCCGAGACCTCATTGGTCTGGTGGAATTGGCGCAGAAGTACGTGTGTGCGTGTGCGCACACGCCTGCGGCCTTGGATCCCCACCCTCTGCCCGGCTTATACTGAGTTGCCAGGGAAACGCTGGGCGTGTGCCCTCCGGCTCCAACAGGCTGCTCACTGAGACGCGGAAGTGCACATGCTGCCTCGGGTGGGTCCCACTCTCCGCACTCCGCTTGCAGAGTTGCCAGGCTGGTGATTGGTTGTTGGGCTGCTCGGCCTGATCTGCGAGCGGCTGATTGGGACAGGCTGAGACTGGGAATTTTCCTGGGAGTGTTGGGCCGTGAGCTGTGTGCCTGCGTGATCCAGCCACGGCTCTCCTGGTGATCTATCTAATACATCAAAGCAATCCCAGAGCGACAGCCAGAATGGGAAAACAAAGAAACATGTCACAAGTAAAAGATCAGAAGGAACCCCCAGAAATGGAACCAAATGAAACAGAGGGATCCAACCTTTCAGAGACACAGTTTAGAACACTGATGATAAGAATATTTAAGGAACTTAGCGAGGACATAAAGAAGGATAGGGAAACCATAAAAAACAACCTGTTAGAACTAAAGAATACAATAACTGAAATGAAGAACACACTCAAAGGAATCACCAGTAGAGTAGATGAAGCAGAGGAGCGGATCAGCGATTTGGAAGATAAAATAGCAGAACTCACCCAGTTGGCACAGCAAAAAGACCAAAGAATAAAAAACAATGAAAATAGTTTAAGAGTCCTATGGGACAAGGTGAAGCGCAACCACCTTGGAATCATAGGGATACCAGAAGGAAAAGAGAAGAAGCAAGGGGTCGAGAATGTATTTGAAAAAATAATGACTGAAAACTTCCCCACCCTGGTGAAGGAAATCAACATACATGTCCAGGAAATGCAGAGGGTTCCAAACAAGCTGAACCCAAACAGGTCCACACCAAGACACATCATAGTCAAAATGGCAAAGGTTAAAGACAGAGACAGAATCCTAGAGGCTGCAAGAGAAAGACAACAGGTTACATACAAAGGAACTCCTGTTAGACTAACAGCTGACTTGTCTACAGAAACTCTGCAGGGCAGAAGGGAGTGGCAGGAGATATTCAAAGTGACACAAAATAAAGGCCTACAACCAAGATTGCTCTACCCAGCACGGCTATCACTTAAAATTGAAGGAGAAATAAAGAGCTTCTCAGAAAAGAATAAGCTTAAGGAATTCATTACCACCAAGCCAGCATTACAAGAAATGTTAAAAGGGCTTTTTTAAACAAAAGAAAGGGGTAAACAAGCTAACCCAGAGAGACAATTTAAGAAGATTGAAGTCGTATCAAGCAGATATAAAGGAAAAACTGATGGTTGCTGGCTGGGAGGGAGTGGGGAAGAGGGAGAGGGGGAAGGTTTTGGACAGTGTAAGTGGGACTACAATGTTGCTGCAGGGATATGGGGGCAGTTCTGGGAATGTAATTGACAATGTTGTGAAGAGACTATTATGTTTCGAGAAATAAGTCAGTTGGAGAAGGACAGGTATCATGTGATCTCACTTGTGTGTGGAGTCTGAAGAGCTGAGTGAACAATCAAAGTAAACAGACTTGTAGATGTAGAGGAAAAACTGAGGGTTGCTAGTTGGGAGGGGGGTGGGGATGGGGGGAAAGGGAAGGGATTAGACAGCATAAATAGACAACTACAATATTGCCACAGGGATATGAAACACAGTTCGGGGAATATAATAATGTTGTAAAAATTTTGTGGCATGTCAGATAGTCACATGTCTTGTTAGGGAGACCACTTCATGGATGGAGTAGAGGCTTGATCACTGCACTGTACACCTGAAGCTGATGTTGTATAGTATTGTATGCCAACTGCAACTGAATATGTGGATGGTCACGGGATGTGGAGTATACTGTGGAGGGGAGTCAGGGGAGTTGTGATGGATATGTATGATATGGGGGGGGAGTGGGGTGGCGAACTGGGGGAGGGAGGTTTTTACTTTGGGGGGTAAAGAGTATAACTATTGCCTTGTGTTGTACACCTGAAACTAATAAAAAAATAAAATAAAATAAAATAAAAAACTAGTTAGACAAAAGGGAAGGATCGAGCATTTACCCTGTTTTTCTATAAGCAGGATAGCTAAATGATAAATAATGGTAAATCTCTCTTTTTAAAAGTAGTGCAGGTAGTAAGTTTAAATTCTAATTCTAGGGGCCGGCCGAGTGGCGCATTGGTTAAGAGCTGGTTTTGAGATGCCAGTGGCCCCGGTTCGGATCCCACATATGAGGGCCAGTGACACTGCCCTCTACAGCTAACAACAGCTCCACCTGGAGGTGGGCTGTGCTAGCCCCAGTGACGGTGTAGGCTGCAGCCCCTGCTGCAGTGGGCTGCCATAGGCTACAGTGAGTGGCCGGCAGCCAGCATGAGCAGCTGGCAGCCAGTGTGAGCTGCCAATAGCCTCAGTAAGCGACCATCCAGAGGCCGGCGACCAATCTTCCTCATCCGAGAAGAGCGCAATGACAATACCAACATGGGCCAGTGAAGCAACGTCCACCGCATCTAGACTGAAGAACAACAAAAGACAGCAACTTGTCTGTTCATCTTCCCTGATTCCCCAACGCTGTTCCCCTCCCCCAATTCCCCAATAAAATCTTTAAAAAAAAAAATTCTAATTCTATTTAGAATATTATCATTTTGTAACTACTAAGGAATTATTGAATCTAGGTGGCTAACATAAATAAAGAATGAAAAACAGACAATAGATTTATCAAATGGATATAATCTGAGTGTGATCAATGCAATGGGTTTAGCTGCCAATTTACAGAAAATACAGAGTTCAGAAGAACAAAAAGAACCACACATGGAAAAAGAACCACACATGGAAAGTCTACAGTCAAGTGTCTTGAGTGCCTCAACAGATAACATATACAAAAATAAATAGATTGGAGGGAGACTTGTATATTATTTAATCCCTAAAAGACTCGCTGTATTAAAAATAGAATATCACCGAGCTAAAGTGTTTAAAGATGCATCCTTGTACGATAAAATCATAAAGAAAAGCAGGGAAGATTATTATGAAAACTGAAATAGTGGGTTGTTTTGGGCTGGAATAAGAACTTGGATTGGGCATACATGAGGAGGCTTCTCAGGTGGCTGGCAATGTGCTCTTTCATGACATGGCTTACATGGATGTTCTCCTGTAATTATTCACTAAGCTATGCATTTTTGTTTGTTTGTTTTGGGTTCCTGTATCAATGTTTTATTTGATAAAAAACAGGTTTAAAGTGCTATTCTGGTACTTTTAATCAAATTGTTGAAAAACCAGTAGAGAACTCACATTACCATGATATTAAAAATACAAATTTGACTACAACCACAATTGCCAAAATATTTCTTTATAACATAAAAAAAAATGTTTCTCAGAGTAAACTGTAATACCAAGTCTGATTGTATCAGTGGAAAACGCAAGCAGGAGGTTCCCACTTACCATCCTTTTCCTCCGTTCTTTCTACCATAATAATAAGCTCATGGAAGACATTTGAAAGTCACAGATCACATTTGAATAACTATCATTCAACAAGATATAAGACGGTGACAATATTTTAGAGGAAGCCCAAGCATGCCTGGAAAACCTGTAATCATTCTCAGCAGATAACTGATTATTAGGTTGGACTATGTTTTAAAGGTGAAGTTTTGCTCCAAGGTTGGATAAGAACAGTAGGTGGTAGAGGGGTAGTAAGAACTATAAAGCCTTTATGATTCTTTAATATTGCCAGGAAGAACATCAAAGTTTTCCAGAGCTGAAGAGATACTATGAAAAAATAATTGTTTCTTTCTTACTGTGAATTATAATTCTTTTATATGTGGAATCTTTTTTGGAGGGGGAAGACACCCAAGGCAAGAAAATAGATTTATTTTTAATTATAAATGCTCTGTGACACTGGGCTGTTCTTCCGATTATAAAGATATGTCTCATGATTGTAAGGAGTTGGCAAAACTTGTATAAGAAAGTGTTGATAATCTTGTTGCAAATAGTTCCCTTAGTGAGAGTTCATGTCTATAGAAACCACATTAAGACAATCACTGAAGTAACGTAAGATTACTTTTCTATTTGGTAAATTTTCCACTGGGGATTTTTTTTTTTTTTTTTGATGAATCAGTTCCTTTCTTTCTTTCTTTCTTTTTTTTTTTAAGAGGGCAGTGTCACTGGCCCTCATATGTGGGATCCAAACTGGGGCTGCTGGTGTCCCAAGACAGCTCTCAACCACCGCGCCACTCAGCGGGCCCTTAAAACAAATACCTTATATTACGCAATTTCTGAGGGTCAGTCATCTGGAAATGCTTTAATTGGCTCTGTGAGGGTTTCTTGTGAGGTCATGGTCAAGATGATGGCTGGGGCTGCAGTCCTTGGAACACTTGGCTGGTTCTAAATGATTCCTTTTAAATTCACCCACATGATTGTTGGCAGCCCTTACCTCAATTCCTCACAAAGGCTATGGCACCTCACCTCACAGGCCTTTCTGTACAGCTGCTCACAACATGACAGCCAATATGACAGTGAGAGATCCAAAACAGAAACAAAATGCATGAGAAAGTACCCAAGATTAAAGACACAGTCTTTCATAAGCTCATATATGAAGTGACATACCACCACTTCTGTCATATGCTCTGGTCACACGGGCCATCTGTGACACAATGTGGGAGGGTGTGAATAAAGCAATTTGTTGATCACTGGGGGTAATGTTGGAGGCTGGCTACCAAAGTGCTTCCATTAAATACAGAGGATGTCAAAAAAAAAATGTATACACATTTTAAGAAAGGAGAAAAACTATTAAAATTGAAATAATAGATACTGATAAAAAAAGATGAATACAAGTCACATTTGACTTTTGCAATTACAGGAAGTACTCAAAGTGGTTGCCATTAGCATCCAGACCCTTCTGATTATGGTGCACTACTGCTTGAGCAATGTTGACCAAAGTGTCCATTTGTATATGTTTTTTGGTCACACCTGGTATATAAAGGTCCAGATTCTTCTCATCCAACCTTCCCTCTGCCCTGTTAGACAAACCTGTCATTCAGTGAATGATATGGGCGTTGTCATGAACACTGCTAAAATAAAGGGTTCTTATCTGTATTTCTAACCACTGACACAGGAAAACTTCTGTATTTTTTTTTTAAAGATTTTATTGGGGAATTGGGGGAGGGGAACAGCTTTGGGGAATCAGGGAAGGGGAACAGACAAGTTGCTGTCTTTTTGTTCTTCAGTCTAGTTGTGGAGGACGTTGCTTTACTGGCCCAGTGGGCTGCAGGTGGCAGCCCACTGCAGCAGGGGCTGCAGCCCACACCATCTCTGGGGCTTGCACAGACCAGCTCCAGGTGGAGCTGTTGTTAGTTGTAGAGGGCAGTGTCACTGGCCCTCATATGTGGGATCCAAACCAGGGCCACTGGCATCCCAAAACCAGCTCTTAACCAATGCGCCACTCAGCCAGCCCACTTCTGTATTTTTTTTAAAGTATCTTTTCTTTTTCAGCAAACTGCTTTACCTATAAATTTAGAAATGTGGTTATGCAATACATCTTTAATTTCTTTCCTCTATAGCTTATTATTTCACTAAGCCTTGATATCCTCTCTTTTTTTTTTTTTATTTTTTTAATATGTTTCATATTCTCATATCTACTGTTAAATATAATTTTTAGGAATTTTATTTTTGTTATTGTTCAAGGGATTTTTTAAAATTTATACTTTCTAACACATTTCTTTTTTATTTTATTTTATTTTATTTTTAATTAGTTTCAGGTGTACAACACAGTGCAATAGTTATACATTTTACCCCTCAAAGTGACAACCCTCCACCCCCAATTCGCCATCCCACTCCCCCACCATATCATATATATCTATTACTCTTCCTCTGACTCTCTTCCACAGTATAATCCACATCCCGTGACTATCTATATATATTCAATTACAGTAGGTATACCACCTCTGATTTAGTAATACAGTGCAGTGATCAAACCTCTACCATATCCTCTCTTTATAAAGTTCCCCCAGAAAGTGTATTTCATACATAGTTTAATTTTATGGTCTTAAATTTATGCCTTCATGATTATGCCTTGTCAATTAGCCTTTATCTCACATTCTCCATCTTCTCTCTCTTGATTTAAGTTATTTCCATGACATTTAATTTATCTTACAGGACTCTAATACACTTATAAACTTCAAGTAAAAATAATTCACATGTTTTCCTCATTGCCTTAATAACTCTTTAAACTTTGCTATCTAACTTTCCCAATCATTGTTCTGAAATAGCAAATTACTTTTTCTTGATCTAATGACTATTCCGATCTTCCTCAACTCCTGAAATACTTAAGATTGCCAGCTTCACTTTTCTTAAAATTTCCTTTCCCTCCCCATTTTCATGTATCTTTTCTTCTCTTTACCCAATTTTTTAATCTTCCTAGGCTCTTTGCTTTTAGATTCTTTTATTTCTCCACTATTTCATCTCATAAATATCACCTCAATATAACTACAACCACTGATTACTTGTGACCCTTTTCAGATATGAAAATTCAGTTAAATTTACTAAAGAATATCTGTGTCTGAAGTACAAGTAATATCCCGAACTCAACACAGATTCAAAATAGACCCATATCTCCATTTAGCACCTGCAGAGAGGGTTGTTTTTATTTCAGTTGGTAATATTTTCATTCCTCAAACTGTATAAATGTGGGATTTTAAATTATCTATTTATCTATCATCTATCTATCTATCTATCTATCTATCTATCTATCTATCTATCTACCTATCTACAATATCTGATCATTTTCCCCTTGCGGCCAGTTAATTTTGATTGTATAGCCTTGAACACTTTCATATACTTGAACTAATCTCATCCCATTTTTTCTTAGCCTTCTAATTTTCTCCTGATCATTTGGGACCTTCCCTCTACGGTCTTCAAATTCTTTCTCTCCATCCTTGTCCTCAGAGTGCTTGCATTTTACAAACTTTCAATCTTAGTTTAGAACCAAAATCCTTGACAATATCAACAAAGTCAAAACCTGGTCTAGGCCAGCACTGAAGTTTCAACCCAAGCTACTATTTTCTTTCCCTTTGCTAAGAGAGGCAATAAATAAGTAGCTACGAAGCAGACTCTGACTCCTGACTGTATCTGAATTCAAGCCTGGTTCTGGAAATTAGTAATGACTTTGAGTCAGTTTACTAACTTTTCTGTTCCTCAGTTTCCTAATAGCTAAACAATATCCAATAACAACAGTAGCTACTTACTGAATTAACTAGTATATTAGTTCCTAGAAAATAATAAATATAATGTTTGTTATAAATACTTGAACATATACCTACAATACTGGGTTGTTGGAAAAGTCACGACTCATGTTTGCTACAGATGGAGCTAGTTCATTTTTGAAAGTAGGGTCATTCACATTTATGTTATTGCTATGTCATTTGACAGTTGATAATTCTAGCTTCATTCTGAAGAAAATTCTGAGCTGTTTGGTTGAGTTTTGGAGATTTTGCAACAAGTTGAAGATGGAAGACCAAACTCTATTTTTGCCATATTTTACTCTTTTGCTTCCACAAAGGGAAGAATGCGCATCAAGCTTGTAAAAAGTAGCAGAAAGTTTATGGTGACAATGCTCTACAAGGACATCAGTAACAATGATGGTTCATGAACTTCTATGCTGGTGATTTTGATCTCAACGATGCTCCTTGGTCAGGGAGCCCCACTGAGGTTGATGACGACAAAATAAAGGCATTGATCGAGTCATACCCACATTACATGACACAAGAGATTACAAAAACATTGAACATCCATCATTCAAGCGTTCACGACCACCTGAAGAAATGGGATACATAAGCAAGCTCAATATTTGGGTTCTGCATGAACTCAAAGAAGTTCATTTGACTGCACGTATAAACATCTGCATATGCTCATTTAACGTGAGGAAACGATCCTTTTTTGAAGCAACTGATAGCTGATGATGAGAAGTGGATTGTTTACAACAATGTGGTGTGCAAACAGTCTTGGTCCCGAGGTGATGATTTGCCTCAAACGACATCGAAAGCAGACATTCATCAGAGGAAGGTTACGCTCTCAGTGTGATGGGATTTTGAAGGTGTCATGTTTTTCGAGCTCCTACCAAGGAACCGAACAATCAATTCAAATGTATACTGTAAATAATTGACAGTTTGAATGAGTTCATCATCCAGAAACATCCAGAGCTTGTTTTTTGTTTTTGTTTTTAAAAGATTTTATTAGGGAACTCCGGGAGAGGATCAGACAAGTTGCTGTCCTTTTTGTTCTTCAGTCTAGCTGTGGAGAGGACATTGCTTCACTGGCCCATGTTGGTATTATCATCGTGCTTTCCCCAGCTGAGGCAGTCGTTGTCTGGCCATTGGATGGCCGCTCACGGCGGCTCACGGCAGCTCATGAAAGTGCACGCCAGCTGCCAGCCAGCCCCACTGAAGCCTACGCCATCACCGGCTACTCACGGCAGCCCAGCTCCAGGTCCAGCTGTTGTTCACCATCTTAGCTGTAGAAGGCACAGTGTCACTGGCTCTCTATGTGGGATCCTCACAGGGACCCTGCTGCTCAGAGCTGGAGTCCCAAGCCAGGTCTTTTTTTTTTTTTTTTTTTTTTTTTTTCAGATTTTATTGGGGAATTGGTGGGGGGGAACAGTGTTCGGGAATTGAGGAAGGGAACCGGCCAAATTTTTGTTCTTCAATCTTTGTTGTGGATGGTGCCAGTCACCACCTAGCTTCCTGTCAGCAGCTCGTGGCCTCTAAGCTCAAGGTGCTGTGTTCAGCATTAGTTGCAGTTGGACATAGACACCATCCCATGCAGAAGTCAAACCAGGAGACTTGTTGTTAAGAGCGCACGCCCTGTTCACTGAACCATCCGGGTGGCAGCTCAGCTCAAGCTGCTGAGTTCAGTCTTAGTTGTGGGTGGGCATAGCCCACCATTGAACAGGCAATCTTGTTATACCAGCTGAGCCATCCTGCCACCTGTTGGCAGCTCAGCAACAGCTCAACTCGGGGGCACCATTCACTGGCCCATGTGGGAATCGAAATGGCAGCCTTGTTGCTCAGAGCTCCTGCTCTAAGCCATCTTAACCAATTTACCATTCGGCAGGCCCCAGAGCTGGTTAATTGTAAAGGAGTTGTATTCCATTGCGACCACATGAGACTGCACACAAGTTTTATCACCTGTCAAAAATTATTGGAACTTGGATGGGATGTGTTGCCACACCCACCAGACTCTTCTGATCTGTGCCATCAGACTTCTACTTGTTTGCTCTCTTCAAAACTCCTTGCGTGGTATAATGTCAATTCAGATAAGGCTATAAATCAGCACTTTGTTCAGTTTTTTGCAAATAAAGACAGGTCCTTCTATGAATGAGGAATTATGAAACTCACTGAAAGATGGCAACAGGTTATCGAACAAAACGGGCAATATATCATTGATTGATCTGTGTTCTTTCTATAAATAAATGACCTTTGAAAAACACAGACAAATACGTCATGTCTTTTCCAACAACCCAATATTTTATTTTTTATTCTTTGATCTTTTCTTTCTCCATTCCTTTTCAGATCTTTTCTAAATTCATCGTTTCTTTACCCACCCCCATATCTTTTTCCTAAAGTGGTTTTGAGGATGTTCATGCTATTATTGATTATTTATTGGTTATTCTTATTTCTATTCACTTATTGACTATTTTTTAAAGATGTATTTTGTTTTAAAGGGTTTTATTGGGGAATTGGCGGAGGGGAACAGCACTGGGTTACCGGGGAAGGGGAACAAACAAGTTGCTGTCCTTTTGTTCTTCAGCTTAGTTGTGGAGAACATTGCTTCACTGGCCCATGTTGGTATCATCATTGTGCTCTTCCTGGGTGAGGCAGATCAGTCTCCTGCCATTGGACAGCTGCTCACAGTGGCTCTTGGCAGCTCACATAGCCACTCACGCTGGTCTGCCGGCCATTCACTGTAGCCTATGGCAGCCCACTGCAGCAGGGGCTGTAGCTATGCCGTTCTGGGGACTCATACCAGCCCAGCTCCAAGTGTAGCTGTTGTTCATCATCTTAGCTGTAGAGGGCAGTGTCACTGTCCCTCATATGTGCGGTCCAAACTGGGGCCGCTGGCGTCCCAAGCCACGCCACTTGGCCGGCCCTAAAGATGTATTTTTAATTTAACAAAATCTTCTTAGGTTGCTAATATCTCTAACTCAAAAAAGAAGGATCTTTGAATTTTTTCACTCTGATCACCACTCATTTTTTTCAATATTATGATTATCAAGTATGTTAGGATACTCTGGTTTTACCACCACTGAGAGTTTGTTGTTATTATTTTTATTTGAAACGTTTATTAGGAAATACTAATATTTACAAACTCAATTTCTAACAATTAATTCTTTCTTGCAGTTTAGGCCTTCAGTTTTCTTTTTGTGTAGTTCTTTCCCCAAGCGATTTAGTGATACTTTATCTTGCCTGAAATCAGTATTTAATTTACCCTTACTCTTGAATAATAGGTTTCCTGGGTAGGGAATTTTAGGTTTATGGGTTTTTTTTCTTTAATTTCAGTCAGCATGTTGAAGATACTATTTTTATTATTTTCAATATGTGGTTGCAAATTAATATATTATATATAATATACATTATATATATATATGATTTAATTGTCAGTCATATATTGAAAATATTTAATTGTCAGTCCCTCATGGACAATCTATTTATTTTTTTTTTGAGTTCTCGAGAAGGAGTAATTTGTAAGTTTTTTTTCTTCTTCATGTTGCGTGTTCATGCAAATCTGTGGTCTGCTTGCTTTGTTTTATTTTCTTTATTTTCTCTAGGACTAAATGTCTATCTGAGGACTCGTATGTTTGTTTTGGGTTTTTTTAAAGATTTTATTTGGGAATTGGGGGAGGGGAACAGTGTTGGGGAATCGGGGAAGGGAAACAGACAAGTTGCTGTCCTTTTGTTCTTCAGTCTAGTTGTGGAGGACATTGCTTCACTGGCCCACGTTGGTATTATCATTGCGCTCTCTCTGGGTGAGGCAGATCAGTCACCGGCCATTGGACAGCCACTCATGGTGGCTCATGGCAGCTCTCGGAAGCTCACGCCAGCTGCCAGCCAGCCCCACTGCAGCCTACACTGTCGCCGGTGACTCACAGCAACCCAGCTCCAGGTTGAGTTGTTGTTCACCATCTTAGCTGTAGAAGGTGCAGTGTCACTGGCCCTCATATGTGGGATCCGAACCTGCGTCCTGCTGCTCAGAGCTGGCGTCCCAAGCCAGCTCTTAACCAATGCAGCACTTGGCTGTCCCAAAATCTCATCTTTTAAGACTTCTTTCCAGAGACATTGTCTTCATTAAGACTTTGTCAAATTTAAATATGTAAGCTTTCAAGTAAATCAAATATTTTGATTTATATAAATTTCCTTCCGTAGTGTACTGATTTTTTTCACTTTGACATACTCACAGGTATAGACTAAATGTTTGTGTCCTCCCACAAACTCATATGTTGAAATCCTAAGTGCCACGGCGAAGTATTAGGAGGAGGGTTTTCTGGTGGGTAACGAGATCATGAGGACAGCCCTCATGAATGAGATTGGCGGTTTCATAAAAAATAACCAAAGAGGTCTCTTGCCCTTTCCACCATGTGGGAAAAGTTGGCTGTTTATGATTCAGGAAGTTGGCCTTCACAAGACACTGAATCTGTTGGCGTCTTGATATTAGACTTTTCAGACTGTAGAACTGTGAGAAATAAATTTGTTGTTTTAAACCATTCAGTTTATGGTATTCCGTTATAGCAGCCAGCATGGACTAAGATACTTAGATTTTAATTATTTCCTGCTGTCTGCATTTCACTAGAACTTTTGGGATACACTTAGTCAAAAGGCTCTTTCTCTGACACTGTGACATGCTTGTCTTAGCTATGTCATAGAAACTCCCATACAGAGGTTCAACTTGTTGACAAAGGGAAGCACTAAGCTAATACACATGTTTGTTTGGCACTCATAATTTTAAAATAATAGTAATTTGTTGTCAACATTGAAAAAATATATTGGCAATAGTAATATGTATTATTTGGGGTATGTGTGTTTGAAAAATAAAATCAAATAATACGACAGTAATTGGCCCACATTTTTTCCTCTTGACTGTTGGTTAAACCTGAGTCACAGCTACATTGTTTAGATGGTTTCTAGTCTATTCAAGTTTGCCACAGTTTTTGACTTTTTGTTTTGGACTTTGTCAGTTTCAGTCAGTTACATTTTTTTGCCTAGCTCCTGTAAATATTTAAAGTTTTGGGATATGAGTGTGAAGCATTTGTCATGGCTCAGTGTTGCCAATTATTATTGGCTTGAAACACAGGATAAAATTCTTGTGTACTGTTATTCATTTGAAATCAGTTCATTGGAAATAAAAGAATTAATAAAATCAAGATATAAATATAATAATCTATATTTTAACGGAATTATACTGCTAACCTTTACTGTTTCTGTTTTTTTTTCTCCTATGAAAACATGTCCATGCTGTTATTATTACAGAAACACATGATTTTACACATACATTCAACTTAACTATAATGCAAAATTTGCCTAAATATGTCTTAGGTATTACAAGATTAATTTAACTCAATAAATATCTATGTACTACAATCAAATTTTATGAATTCATAAAGAGACATGAGACTGGTAATGACAACTAAATGATGATCAACTGATTAGATTATTGCACAGTCTATTAAAATCTGAGAAAATGATGAACCTGAAATATTGCTAACATAATCATCTAAATAATGGTATTGGGGCAACTGGGCAGCAAGATAACATTTAAATTCTAAACAAGTTGTCTGATTACTAGTTTTGTTTGTTTTAAGGAAAAAGAGCCCAATTAGTTTTGAGACAAATTTAAATTATTAATGTGTACATTCTTAGTATCTGCCATTTGATTAAAAGCAAAGTTATATAAACTAATATATAAAATATTATAAATGGATAAATATTATTTTTCTTATTAAGTGTTAAATTTCTTAGTTAGATGAAGGTATAGTGTGTACAGAGGCTGGATCATAGAAGTGTTGCTAAGACTCAGAGCTGTAGGAAAGCTCTAAATAGATATGTGAGCCAACACGAATAATAACAAATGAAATGCTAAATCCCCAGTTTCAGAGCCTCTACAGGTACATTTCCCAATTATCTGGAGATGGCTTCCTTAGGATAGAGACATAGGGGTCCTTTTTCTACCCTGCAATCTTTGACACAGGATGAGATTAAAGACACTACTGAAAGAACATAATCAATATTCAGGCAGAACTTAGATTAAAAAATATATATATGAAAGCAACCACTCTCTGGAGAGCTTTTTAAAAGAGAGACCAAAAAGTACAGTCCTTAGCACTCAAAACCACCATTCATTTTATGTAATCGAACCACATCTGAGCACATTTGTGCTTTTAATACTTTGCAAGAAAAGATCATCCACAAATGACCAAAAGACAGTGAATATGACAATATGTTTTGCTCCCTGGTTAGATCATGGGTCTGCTGCAAGTGCCATTTTGCCATCTAGCTCTTTTTTTTTTTTCCTACATAAGGATATTTCTTAGATATATGAGAGCAATAAACATAAGGAAAATGCAAATTGATGTAAAAGAGTTCTGTGAAAATGCTTCCACATAATAATCCATAGATATCCATGTTTACCAATTACTCCTCAAATATAGTCTCATTGCTCTTTCATTGATTGTGTCTATTTAAATATTTTAGAACAGGAAATAAAAATCCACATGCCGAACTACATTTTTTTGAGATCTTTATCACGTTTCAAAATAATCAAAAAATCCTACAATTTTTCTTTTACCCAAACTTGGAACAACTTCCAAATCAAGGACCTTGGAGTTAATGGAGCTCTCTGTTCCTTCATTTGGCTACCATCTTTATTCCATTTCAAAGTACCTTGGTTCTCAGCACTGATATTGATAAATAAAAATTATACATCATCAGAGATGGTGGTTCTATGTACATAAATGCTTTTTACATGAAGAGGGTTTAGCAAGTTAAGCTTCGTTTATCAAGTTCAAAATGTGTGTTGCTTTATTTTAAGCTGACATTGAAAAAAACTGTACTTTTGCTGTTTATTCATTACCTATTAAATACCGCAAAAGCTTACTAGTCTAAATAAAAATAAAATGGTGAACAACAGCTCGACCTGAAGCTGGGCTGCCCTGGGTCTCTGTCAACGGCATAGGCTGCAGTTGGACTGGCTGCCAGCTGGCATGCACTTTTGTGAGCTGCCGTGAGCTGCTGTGAGTCTCCATGAGTGGCCGGTGAGCAACTGCCTCACCTGGGAAGAGCGCAATGATCACATGGGCCAGTGAAGTGACATCCTCCACATCTAGACTGAAGAACAAAAGGACAGCAAGTTTTCTGTTCCCCTTCTCCAATTCCCCAACACTGTTCCTCTCCCCCCAATTCCCCAATAAAATCTTTAAAAAAAGAGAACTTAATTTTCTGTTTTATTTGGTATAGTGTGTTACAGGTAAAAATGTATATGATAAGAGAGTACAAATTTAGTTGTGAATGTCCTCCTTCAAACATCAGGTAGACAACTTCAACATAGAAAAATTATTCACAGAAATTTTCATAACATTTTAAAAGTTCACTGGTAACCAAGGAAGAAGTTACTTTAGATTGACATGACCCCTCATCATGGATTTTTGTTTATTTATTTATTTTTTGTGTATTTAATAAGTATGTTCTGCCAACTTTACATTTGATTACATCTCCACACTCAAAATCTACATTATGCCATGTCAAATATTTAGACAGCTAAAACTCACTATGATGAACTGAAGATACATGGTGAATTCACTAATGTGTGCTAACTTACAGAGTATATATATTTTTTAAATTTTATTGGGGAATTGGGGAAGGGGAACAGACAAGTTTCTGTATTTTTTTTTTTTTTTTTGAGGGCAGTATCACTGACCCTCATATGTGGGACCCGAACCGGGGCCGCTGGCTTCCTAAGCCAGCGCTTAACCACCACGCCACTCAGCCGGCCCAAGTTTCTATCTTTTTTGTTCTTCAGTCTAGTTGTGGAGAACTTCGCTTCACTGGCCATTTTGGTATTGTCATTGCTCTCTTCCTGGTTGAGGAGTCAGTCACAGGTCATTGGATGGCTGCTCACAGCAGCTCACACCAACTGTTGGCCACTCACACTGGCTGCCGGCCACTCACTGTAGCTTATGGCAGCCCACTGCAGCAGGGGCTGCAGCCTAGCCATCGCCGGCGACTCATGGGAGCCCAGCTCCAGGTGGAGCTGTTGTTCACCATCTTAGCTGTAGAGGGTGCAGCTTCACTGGCCCTCATGTGGAATCCGAACCGGGGCCCTGCTGCTCAGAGCTGATGTCCCACGCCAACTCCTAACCAATACGCTGTTTGGCCGGCCCCATACGGAGTATTTACATCAGTATATAACTCCATGTATAAGTATGACTTTGAAGGAAAATAACATTCCTAATTCCATAAATATGGGTCATTCATCTTTTTTATTTTTCAAATCAATTTTACCATATTAAAGGGGAGAGGGGTCAGGGCAAAATGTTTACTTGAAAAGCAGTAGTAAAAGGTATGCTTTTAAATTTATGTTAAGGTACATACAATTACTGAAAGAGGAATGGCTGAGGCAGTCTCCTGATGCCGTAGCCAGTCATGGTGTTTAGAGCAGGTTGATAATCATGGATCCTGTCATAGTTACCACAGATTTTGTAGCTGCACTAAGAACAGTAATAAGTGGTGCCTCACGTCGGAGTGGAGGAGATGTACTAGGAGATACAGACTCTAGATCCAAAGGATATTTCAGATAAACCTGAAAGACAGTTTGAGTCCAAAAAGATTTCTGAAAAAGTTCGAAAGCCATCTAGAAATATACTGTAGGAATCTGTACTGTATCTTCAACTCCATTGCATCTCACCGTGCACTACAGATTTGGAGCAAGGGAAAAACTGTTATGTTTCACTAATTATCCTACAGTATAATAGCATAAATTAATAACAATAGAAAAGGAAAGGGAGGTGTAGACAACTGGTATTATTAGAAATGTTGTTTACGGGATTTATATCTGATGAGAGGCAGCACATAAAGGTTAAGACCTGAGACTTTGGAACCTGCTCAGTGGCCCAAACTGCCAGTCACTAACTATGTAGACTTGGGTAACCAATGTAACCCTTTTGTGCCTTCATTTCCCATCTGTAAAAATTGGATAATAGGAACACCTACCTAATTGGTTGTTATAAGGAATAACTGATTTTACACTAATAAAGTGCTTAGAAGTATGCATAGGGCCAGCCGAGTGGCTCAGTTGGTTAAGAGTTGGCTTAGAGCACGTGCTTTGAGCAACACGGCCGCCAGTTCGATTCCCACATGGGCCAGGTGAATGCTGAGTCCTAGCTGAGCTGTGGCTGAGCTGCCAACAGGCGGCAGGATGGTTCAGCTGGTGTAACAACAAGATTGCCTGTTTAATGGTGGGCTACGCCCACCCGCAAATAAAGACTGAACTCGGTACCTTGAGATGAGCTGCTGCCCAGATG
The DNA here is from genome assembly GCA_033961575.1 of Aselliscus stoliczkanus. Classification (NCBI taxonomy): domain Eukaryota; kingdom Metazoa; phylum Chordata; class Mammalia; order Chiroptera; family Hipposideridae; genus Aselliscus; species Aselliscus stoliczkanus. The sequence continues at coordinate 97,660,465 of CM066729.1, read as the reverse complement.
GCTCAGTGGGTAGGGCGTGCACTCTTAACAACAATGCTGCTGGTTTGACTCCCATGTGGGATGGTGGCTACACCCACCTGCAACTAAGATTGAACACAGCACCTTGAGCTGAGAGGCCACGAGCTGCCGATGGGAAGCCAGATGGCGACTGGTGCCCTCCACAATTAAGACTGAAGAACAACTTTGCTGGTCCCCTTTCCCAATTCCCCAACACTGTCTCCCTCTCCCAATTCCCCAATAAAACCTTTAAAAGACATTTTTTTTTTTAATGCACAGGGGCCGGCCGAATGGCGCGTTGGTTAAGAGCTGGCTTGGTTGGGATGCCAGTGGCCCAGGTTCGGATCCCACATATGAGGGCCAGATGGTGAACAACAGCTCTGCCTAGAGCTGGGCTGCTGTGGGTCCCCGGGGCGGCATAGCTGCAGCCCCTGCTGCCGTGGGCTGCCATAGGCTACAGTGAGTGGCTGGCAGCCAGCATGAGCGTCTGGCAGCCGAGGTGAGCTGCCAAGAGCCGCTGTGAGCATCCATCTAGAGGCCGGCGACAGAACTGCCTCACCCAAGAAGAGCGCAATGATGATACCAACATGAGCCAGTGAAGCAATGTTCTTCACAACTAGGCTGAAGAACAAAAGGACAGCAACTTGTCTGTTCCCTTTCCCCGGTTCCCCAACACTGTTCCCCTCCCCTAATTCCCCAATAAAATCTTTAAAAGAAAAAAAAATGCACACACTGTATAAGTGTATAAGTAAAATAAATAAATGAATAAATAAATAAATAAATAAATAAATGCAGAGTTTTGTGTATGGATATATAATTTATATGTAAATATGTACAACCTATTTTATTTGTTATCTTTTTTATCCCTATCATTTTATATATAACTTAACAAGCTACTATTAAATTCAAACTATTTTTCTCATGACAGGAAAAAAAGGCACTTTAAAATAAAAAGAAACTAAATGTTTCCATATGAAGATAAAACTCAATAGCATACCAGTTGCTTCTACTAATTAAATCAGAATAGGGCAAGTCAAATTTGCACTGAAAATAATATAAGTTGGTAAATTTCACACGTAAAGGAGTAATTACATTCATGAAGCATCTGGAATATACTGTGATACTCAACTCCATATCTTTTTTTTTTTTTTTTTAAATTTTATTTTATTTTTAATTAGTTTCAGGTGTACAACACAGTGCAATAGTTATACATTTTACCCCTCAAAGTGACAACCCCCCCACCCCCAATAGTTTCAGGTGTACAACACAGTCAACTCCATATCTTTAGAACTCTACATACAGTATGTAGTGGAGTAACATGGCAATATTATATTTTGCACTAGATGGAAAACTGAAAGTAAAAATGGCCTTCATTTCTAGGAAGAATGAAATCACTAAATATATAAAGAATAATTAACAATTAGGGGTTTCCCACTCGAATAGGCTGCATGCAGTTAAGATAGTGACTCCCTTGTTCTAGGAGGCATTCAAGCAGAGGGTGGAGGACTTTTATTAGAGAACACTGTCAAGCGGAATTCAAGTTTTACATAGAGTGCTAGAATAGATGATTTTTAATGCTCTTTCTAGCCCAGGGTTCTAAGAACTGTATAAAAACAGAAAAAGAATTATCAGAATAAAATAAGATTAAAAGGTAGAGGATTATCATATAATGTATTTAGTTAAAACAATCACAAGGAACAGAATAAGTGAGAAAAAAATTGAATTTTCTGACCTTCTGTAATAGTTGGTTTGTATTATATACTTATGATACACAATCATATTTGATTTAAACGTATCAAATCTAAATGAATATGACTAGTTAGCATGTTAATTTCTCAATTTAAAATGTTGATTAAATGTGAAGGAGCATTAAAGTATGGAAAGGCTACTGAACTATAAAAATCTATTCTTGGATATAATAAGTAGGATGGTTCAATATGGAGATGGTACCCTTTAGTGGCTACAATACTCAGTATCTTTTAAATAGAGTTAAAATATAAAATGAGCATTTTTTTTTTTTTGTCAATCTGTACGTTCTAAGAACTTCAGCCTTGAGTTTCAAAACCTTCTTACTTTAGGTGATTAAGAACAAAGCTCTAGCTTGCATACAAATTTTATACGTCCCAACCAACAGAGGGCAAAGAGATGTCCCAACATGTACTACTGCCCCTACAGTTCCAAGGCAAAGTTGTCCCTACAGTCAATAACAAACCATGCATTGAGAAACATGAAACACTCAAAAGTAGGAGTGAAAGCACTACGGTAAAATGTCATCTCAAATAAATAATAATGTACACTTACAAACTAGTATTAGACAGTTTGTAAAGCATTTTCCATACATCATCACATTTAAGCCTAAGAGCAACACTGGGACGGTATAGTTGAATCATTATTTGACAGAAGGAAAACAGAATCAAGGAAGTTAGGTTCAACATCAACCATTTGCACACAATGTGAAATACTGATGATGTTTATAGAATTGTACACTTGAAACCCATGTAATTTACTAACCATTGTCACCCCAATAAATTTAATAAAAAATAAATAAATTAAAATGCAGGTGTTTGGGTCCCTACTTCACATATATTCTTCCTCTTTGTCATATTGTTGTTATTCTTATACAACTTTATTATATTGAATTTACAAATTCATCAAGCTGCAGACTCTTTGAGTGATAAATAATTATAGAAATCATGGGTATTGATGATTTCATACACACATATATACCCTAAGTAAAACTGTGAAATCACATTGTTATATAAGTTGAGATTGTGTATGCATTAAATTAATATTTAGTAGAGAAAATTAGAAAATTACATTTGACCTTAAGATACCTGATGACAATAACCGATATTGTCAAGTATCAGAATACTAAAGCATATAATAAAACTATTTATTACTTTTCCATACTTTTCCATACCTTATCCATACTTTTAAAAAATCACATTTTTATTTTTTCTTTTTTTTTTAAAGATTTTATTGGGGAATTGGGGAAGGGGAACAGACAAGTTGCTATCTTTTTGTTCTTCAGTCTACTTGTGGACGATGTTGCTTCACTGGCCCATGTTGGTATCGTCATTGAGCAATTCCCGTATGAGGCAGCTCGGTCACCGGCCTCTGGATGTTGCTCACCGCGGCTATTGGCAGCTCACGCTGGCTGCTGGCCACTCACTGTAGCCTATGGCAGCCCACTGCAGCAGGGGCTGCAGCCAACACCATTGCCGGGGCTCACACAGCCCAGCTCCAGCTGGAGCTGTTGTTAGCTATAGAGGGCAGTGTCACTGGCCCTCATATGTGGGATCCAAACCAGGGCTGCTGGCATCCCCAAACCAGCTCTTAACCAATGCGTCACTCGGCTGGCCCCACATTTTTAATAAAAGGTATATTTCCTATACACGTTACTCATGGTAATCCCTAATCTAAATTCTAGAACTTAAAAATATATAAAAAAAATTATCTGAAGAGACCACATATAGACACATAAAAAAAATCATTGAATGTTATATAATAATCATTCACTTCAACAAGAGTATTTTCTAAGGAAATGATGCTTGCAAATTCTAATCTATTTCATAAAGCTGTTTCAAAGTTTTTTTGTTTGTTTGTTTTTCTTTTTTAATTTTTTATTTATATATATTTTTTAATTAGCTTCAGGTGTACAACAAAGTGCAATAATTATACATTTTACCCCTCAAAGTGACAACCCCCCCAATTCTCCCCTCCCACTCCTCCCCCCCATATCATACTATCTATTACAATTCCTTTGACTCCCTTCCACCATATCATCCACATCCCGTGACTGTCTATATATTCAATTAGAGTTGGCATACAATATTATACAACATCAATTTCAGGTATACAGTGCAGTGATCAAGCCTCTACTCCATCCATGAAGTGGTCTCCCTAACAAAACATGTAACCATCTGACACCCCACAAAATTTTAACAACATTATATTCCCCGAACTGTGTTTCATGTCCCTGTGACAATACTGTAGTTACCTATTTATGCTGTCTAATCCTTTCCCCTTCTCCCTCATCCCCACCCCACTCCCAACTAGCAGCCCTGTTTTTCCTCTATGTCTATGAGACTGTTTCTGTTTCTTATGCTCATTCATTCAGTTTTTCAAATTCCACATATAAGTGAGATCATGTGGTATTCGTCTTTCTCCGACTGACTAATTTCACTCAACATAATAGTCTCTAGGTCCATCCATATTGTTGCAAATGGTACAATTTCATTCTTCTTTATAGCGGAGTAATACTCCATTGTATAAAACAAAAAGGCAGCCTACTGAATGGGAGAAGATATTTGCCAATGATATATCTGATAAGGGGTTGATATCCAAAATTTATAAAACACTCATGCAATTCAACACCAAAAAAACAAACAACCCAATTAAAAAATGGGCAGAGGATATGAGGAGGCATTTCTCTAAAGAGGACATACAGATGGCCAACAGGCATATGAAAAAATGTTCAACCTCACTAATCATCAGAGAAATGCAAATAAAAACCACAATGAGATACCACCTCACTCCAGTCCGAATGTCTATCATCAACAAATCAACAAACAACAAGTGTTGGCGAGGGTTTGGAGAAAAGGGAACCCTGGTGCACTGTTGGTGGGACTGCAAATTGGTGCAGCCATTATGGAAATCAGTATGGAGGTATCTCAAAACACTGGAAATGGAACTGCCGTATGACCCAGCAATTCCACTCTTGGGAATCTACCCAGAGGAATCCAAGATGCCAATTCGAAAAAATATATGCACCCCTATGTTTATTGCAGTGCTATTTACAATAGCCAAGACTTGGAAACAACCGAAATGCCCATCAGTAGATGACTGGCTTAAGAAACTGTGGTATATTTGTTTCAAAGTTTTCAATGAATAAAATTAAAATAGTTACAAGTCAAAAGAGCTGAGCTGAGAGAACACTCTACTGTTAATTTAGAAAATGACTAAATAAACACTGTTTTGCTGCGTATACAATAAGGCAACTGAAGAACAATGCTCATCAATAATTCCCTATGGGAGCTGCGTATTTTTAATAAAAGGTGTTCAATATTCCCTAAATTGTTTTGTGATCTTGTATAAAATTAAACATCACCAAAAAATTTAACCTAAATTTAGATGAAGTGACTAATAGCAGATGAAAACAAAACCCACAGTGCCTAAATTAATCTTGATGTAATTTTGCTAACACATTTATGTCAATAAAGGTGATAGTACATTTTTAAAGTTATCAGAGTGCTTATCCTGTTTAAAAGACAGCCTACACTGTAAGTTATGGTCTATTTCTTGAATTCAAGGATCACAGGAAAAATTTCATAAGGTCAAGATAAATATATTATGCAAAAAAATACTCAGGAAGAAAGCCTTACTTTGGTGGTTTTTAATGATCTATTCTTTGTGTCTAAAGTTTATAAATATATAAAATGGGGTGTCAAAAATTTATAAAAGTGGACACTTTGGTTAACGTTGCTCAAGCAGTAGTTCACTGTAATCAGAAGTGTCTGGATGCTGATGGTAACTCCTTTGAGCACTTCTTGTAATTATAAAAGTCAAAGGTGACTTTTATTCACCTTTTGTTATTGGTGTATATTGAGTATTACAATTTTAATAGTTTCCTTTTCTTAAAATGTGTATACATTTTTTTGGCATTGTATTATATATATATGAAAAATTAGAACATGAACATAACAAGATGATGTTAGTTATATGCTCATAAAATTGTTACAGAGTTGATATTAAGTGCATGCTTAACATGGAAAATAAATTAGTAACTGCAGATATGTTTTACACATATCATTAAAATTATCATGTAAATAACCATTCTTTATGGAAACTTTATTTTCAAGAAGATTTTTCTTTCAGTTTTTAAATATTTTTATTAAAAAATATGGCTAACATACAACATTATATCCAATTCAGCTGTACACCATAGTTGTTAAATGTTTGTATACCTAAATAAGTGATCACCATAAGTCCAGCAACCATCTGACTCTGTACTATTATATCACAATATTATTAACTATATTCCCTATACTCCATATTACATCCCCACAACTTTCTTTTAAACCTGGAAATTTGAACCACTTATTGCCTTTCACCTTTTTCTTTCTTTTAAAATTTTTCTATCACAGTTGACAGTCAATGTTATTTTATATTAATTTCAGGTGTACAGCATAGTGGTTAGACACTTAAATAATTTAAAAAGTGGTTCCCCTGACTCTATATATAGTTATTACCATATTATTGAATATATTCCCTATGCTTTACTTTACATCCCCATGACTATTTTGTAACAACCAATCAACTAATTTGTACTTTTTAATCCCTTCCCCTTTTTCACGCACCCCCTAAACTCCCTCCCATCAAATCATCAAAATGTTCTCTGTATCTATGAATTTGTTTCTGTTTTGTTTTGTTTGTTTATTTTGTTCTAGGGTTCCATGTAAAAAAGAAATCACATTGCATCTCTCTTTCTCTGTCTGACATACTCCACTCAGCATAATGCCCACCAGGTCCATCTATGTCAACGCAGATGGTGAGATCCCATTCCCTTCCATGGCTAAGCAATATTCCATTGTATATATGTATCACCTACTCTTTATCCATTCATCCATTGGCAGACACCCAGACTGCCTCCACATCTTGGCCATTGTAAACAATGCTGCAATGAACATATGCATGCACATATCCTCTTGAAGTAGCATTTTGGGGTTCTTTGGATAAATACCCAGAAGAGGGATTACTGGTCCTTCTTTGTCTCTCATCTTAACCTTTGTTTTAAAGTCTATTTTGTCTGGTATAAGTACTGCTATCCCAGGGTTTTCTTTGTTGTGGTTTTGTTTCCATTTTCATGAAATAACTTTTTCCATCCCTCTCCCTCTATTTTCAGTCTTTGCATGTCTTTCAATCTAACATGAATCTCTTGTAGGCAGTATATATAAGGGTTTTGTTTTGTTATCTGTTCAGCCACCCTATGTTTTTGATTGGGCGTTTAACCCATTTATTTTGAAAGTAATAGTTGATAGATATGTAGTTACGCCCATTTTATTATTCATATTTTTTATCTTCTTTTTTTTCCCAATCTTAAATATGTCCCTCTAACATTCCTGATAATACTGGTTTGGTGGTGATGAACTCCTTTAGCATTTTCTTGTCTGGGAAGCTCTTTATCTGTCTGATTCTAAATGATAGCTTTGCTGTGTAGGGCAATATTGGTTGTAGGTGCTTGTTTTTCATCATTTTGAATATTTCCTGGCAATCCTTCATGGCATGCAAAATTTTTGTTGAGAAATCAGCTGACAGTCTTATAAGAGCTCCCTCGTAGGTAACCAACTGAATTTCTCTTGCTGCTTTTAAGATTCTCTCTTTGTGTTTAACCTTTAGCATTTTAATTATGATGTGTCTGTGTGGGGCTGTTTGGGGTCATCTTGTTTGGAACACTTTACACTTCCTAGACATGTATGTCTATTTCCTTCACCAGTTTAGGAATGTTTTCTGCCATTATTTCTTCAAATAGGTTCTAACTTTCTTACTTTCTTTTTTTTTCCTTCTAGTGCCCCTATGATGCCAATGTTGTTATACTTGATGTTGTCCTAGAGGTCTCTTAAAGTAGTCTCATTTTTTGGGATTCTTTTCTCTTTTTGCTGTTTCAATTGAGTGTTTTCTGCTACCATCTTCTAAACTGGTTATTTGATCCCCTGCTTCAGCTAGTCTGCTGGTGATTCCTTCTAGTGAATTCTTCATTTCAGTTATTGTATTCTGACTGATTCTTTATTATGGTTTATATGTCCTTTTTTTAATACTTGCTATCTTTTTGTTGAAGTTATCACTAAGTTCCATGAGCATCTTTATAACCCATGTTTTGAATTCTGTATCTGGTAGGTTGCTTGCCTCCATTAAGTTTAGTTCCTTCGCTGGAGTTTTCTCCTATTTGTTCATTTGGGACATATGTTTTTGTTGTTGTTGTTTCCTCATTTTGGCTGCCTCTCTGTGTTTGTTTCTATGTATTAGGTAGAGCTTCTATGTCTCCCAGTGTTGCCAGGTGGCCTTATATAGTAAGTTCCTGGTGGAGCCCAGTGGCACAGTCTTCCTGGTCACCTGCCCTGGGTGCTCAAGGACTTTCTTTGTGAGGGTTGTGTGTGCCCTCCTATTATAGTTGAGACTTGATTGCTATTGGCATGTTCAGTGTGTGGGATTGACCCTGAGGCTGAACGGCTGTGGGGTTTGACCATGTCCACAACTTATGGACTTCTGTGCAGAGGGGTTTACCACATGAAGCAGGATTTGCCACAGCATGCTCTGGTGCCTTCTGAGACTCCCCTTTGTGTGTGCCACCAGCAGTGCTAATTGGATGGTGCTCTGCTGTTTCCTGAAGCTAACTTCTGGGTATGTAGGTTTTGGGGCCTCTTGGGAAGAGCTCTGATGCAGGCCCAGGTCACCCACTGCCTGTGACTTGCTGGGGACTACCTAGTAGAAGCTACAAAATGTGTAGTTGGTCACTATCTGATCTGGACCTGGAGGCATGTGGGAGAGGCCACACTGTGAAACAAGGATGGCTGCCACCAGTATGAAGTCTGGGGGTAGCTCTGCAAAAAGCCAAGACACTCTAAGGGTTGTTGCCAGCTGCCAGTTCCCCTAAGGTTCAGCAGCTGATAAAGCCTCCTGGGTTAAGGAGTTGGGTGTGGTATAAGGGTGGATCGAGTGAAGCTCACCAGACCAATTCATATTCAGATTTGGCCATGGATATGGGGGGAGGGCTCAACACAGGAAAGTTGGCTGTCTCCTGCCAGCTGCTCAGCGAAAGGACCCCACATAAGGAAAATGGTGACTGTCCTCCAGCACTGGGCTCAAAGCCACACACCTCAATCTGTCCCCTGTATGCCTCTGATGTGACCTGAATTACCTTCCCTCCACTGGAGCCCATGGTGAGTGCCTTCAAGCAAGTGAGTCTGCATGTGAGCACTTTAAGAGGACATCTGGGTTTCCCACAGCACCCCTCCTGTCCAAACAGTTGGAATCCCCATTGTTTTCTACAGCCATATGTTGTGGGAGCTCCTTTTCCCAGTATCAGTACTCCAGGCTGGGGAGCCTAGTGTGGGGCTGGGGTCTCTCACTCCTCCAGGGAGAAGCCCTGTGTCTGAGATATCCCTCCTGATTCTCAACTGCCACATGAAGGTGTGGGACCAGCTCGTTTAATATCTCCACATGTCCTACCAGTCTTGACGTGGCTTCTTCTCTATATCATTAGTTATAAAACTTTTGTTCAGCAAGACTTTAGATGGGTCTCCAGCTTGATTGTTGTATAATTTAGTTCTAATTTTGATGTGTTCAAGGGATGAGGCAAGCACAGTGTTTATCCACTCACCATCTCTAGATTCTATTTCTGATTATTAACTTTCTGTTAGGTTACTGTACCATTTTGTTGTAATGTAGTGAAAAATTAAGAGCTACCGCCCTAAGTTTTCCAGGAATATATGTGTTTCTAGCTATTCTCATGATAAAGCATTTTGTTGCACGTTCATAATTGGGATGAATCAGGTACCTGAAGTTTAAGTATTCTAACATATATGCTACAAAATCCAAATAGAATTACATTATATTCTTTCAATTAAAAAATTAGAATATTTCTGTTTGTAGCATGATCTCCCTAAATTTAAAACCCTTCCTTAAGTTATATGTGTTTAAACTAAAGTTTAAATATTATACTAAGCATAAAAATATATAAAAATGAACAATAGGTATGAAAAACAATATTTGCATAAAGCAATATTGCTATTCATGCCTATTAAAACATGTTTAATCCATTGAGGAAATGAGTAAGTACTATGTAAACATTAGAAAAGGTCATGGCTATGCTAATTCCTACAGCCTTCATATTTTCCATGTGGTGAAATGCTTTAAATGAAATATTCTCTGACCAAATAAGTACAGTTTCATCCCAGTTGGTTAGAACAATTAAGGATGTCTGTTTATTTAAATATTGCACTTTTTTCTTAACCTTTACTGGAATATTGACCATGAGCCAGGATTTTACCTTGGGATGCATTTTAGTGTAACACCTCCAAAGAACAAGGTTTACTATGGCAAATCAAACCAAGGGCCACACAGTTCAATGCATGTATCTAAATCTCAGACTTGAAGAAATATACTTCACCTTACATGAACACATTAATAAACAGGACAATTGAAGATTTCCATAATAGAAAATCAATTTACTTATACCTCAAGAATCTTACCAAAAAACTCATGCATCTTTAATAACTAGGCACACATTGCTCTGTACTATGTTTGTTAAAGTACATAGTTTTCCTGATAGGTAGTTTTTTCCCCCTTGCTTTTCTTAATTTGTATTCTTGTGACAAATGAGGCTGCTATAGATATTGGTGTAGACTTCTCCAGCCCTCTTCTCTTCATGCTAAGATGCTGCCATTGCATTAATACAATAGGTCAATCATTTGGTGGGCATCATGTCTTTTCAAAAAATTCCCACACTCAGATGGCTGTCAATGGCAGTGCCAGTGAACCGTTATGCAAAGCCCCCCCAAACACTTTGTAAACTGGAATCTTTGAGCACAATGGTTAAGTTCAGTTCTGGAAAGAGATAGTGTGCTGAATACACAATACCGAGCTTTGTCTGATTGGGGCTTCTGTGAAGGAGAAGGCTACTTAATCTCCCCATTTGCCCTGGGGATTTTAACTGTTTTAATGTGTCCTTTTTGAAAGTCTGTGAACTGTAGAATATATGCTGGTAACAACTTTCTTTGGGGCTTTCCTAGGAAAAGCCCAAAGCTGCCAACATGTGAAAGCTGACACAGTGGTGCTAAGGAACACAAAGGAGACCTTTAGCTGTTTGTGCAAACCGCCTGGCTAAAGTTTCATGTCATGCCTTACAAAAGGATCTGATTCTTTGGCCCATTTCATAGGAATTTAGCTTTTGTAACAGTGGAAAGGATAGTTTCTTTGTGGAGTTGTGAAAGAATGGAAAAATTTGATGTAACATCAAGAAAATTTGTGATACTTAAGATAAAGGATAAAATTATATCAGACTATGAACCACAATGACATTTACTACTATATTAACAATTACCTATGTTGATCATTTAATCAAGTTCAGGCCATTTTTAGGGTCTACTAATATCATTTTCTTTAACGGGAAATGTTGGTGAAGTGGCAATTTTATTTTTATATCATTATACAATATTACATGCATACCAAAAAGCATTAGGTAAAAAGCTAACTTCAATATGACCTTTTAGAATTCAAAGGTAATCGTTTTGCAAATATATAAATGTATCAAATCAATAGTCATACACCCTCAATTTTACAATGTTATGTGTCAATTATATTTCAAAGCTGGGAAAAATTCAAAGGTCTTTAAGTAATTGTATTTAAAATATCATTTCATGTTTTGGAAAATGATTTTTCTCATTCAAGAATATATCTAAGATGTTAAAAAGAAATTCCACTGCTAGGATAGCTAATTGTTCTGACCATTAAGCAACATTTCCATTTGAAGCTTTACTAAATTTATATGAGCTAATCCATCAATATACTGGAATTTTGCCAACCAGAAAAAAGCCATATATTGTCTATAGGAGATCTTTTTCTACTAATGCATTTATAATACTCATTAAAGTTTATGCAAGTCATGTACAAGTGAATACAAAGTAGAAACCTTTAAAGTGAAGAAATAAGGTTATATTTCTACTCAACCCCTAATGAATTTTGTAATATTGGGTGAATTACGCATTCACAATATGATAATCACCATACTGATGAAGGTCCATTTTCTTAAAATGAAGAGGGTAAATATCTAACAGAGTTTTGGATTAATGAAGTAAGAAAGACAAAAACACAGGTAGATATGTTCATGTGGATAAAAGAAATGGGTCTTGAGTTTCATCGTGTGATTCTAAATTCCAAATTTCAGCTCATCCAGGGTAGATATTGCTGTTGTCTTCTTGAGTGGCCCATCCAATGCTACTCTCATATGGCTCCTCAATGCCTTGTCACCTCCAGCCCTTCCTGCCCACTGCATACTGACTTGTGTGGTGTGGAGTGAGGCATGCTGAACTTATTTTAGCTCTTTGGGAATGAAATCTCCCTTATCTCATGTAGTGTATTATTCTACTGTCATACAGTTGACTTCTAATGAGGCTTTCAGGAATGCTTTGTATACAAATTGAGGAAATGCCTCTAGCTTACATTGATTAAAAAAAAATGTTTCTCTGTGAATAGTGACTGAAAAAGAGTTGGAAATGGACATGAAAAAAATAAAAGGGCTTAAGAGAATTGGCACTTAGGCAGAAAACAGAAATGTTACAACTTGAATGATATGCTTTGATGTTTTCAATTGTGGTGGCTTGTGAAGATTTTGCAAGTAATTTATTGTTGAAATACATTTATATTTATCTATCAATTCATCAATGGTAGATTGTACAGTTATCTATGTACAGCCTATTGTTTTCTTTTTCTTTCTTTTTTTTTTTTTTTTTTACATAGGATTTCAAATAAACTGGCTAGAGAGCAGTTTATGTCTGAAAGGATAACAATCTGGGTCCAAACAAAAATAACCATTTCACCACAATTTTTTTAGCACCATGCTCCAACCAGCCAATTTCATTCTTCATGATCATGATATCTCCCCTGCAAGGTAAGTATCCAATTTCATTCTTAACTGAAAAATTTCTCTTTGAGAAATGGTAAGAACTGCAGCACAATCCAGCTTAACCTCAATGTTTTAATTTATTCCACATGGGTCAATCAGTGGTAAAGCAAACTGTGGTAAGGGAAAAGTAGAGAGTTCAGTTGTGTAACTGAAACACCCTTTAATTCCCAGATATGACTTAATTCTTTGATGAAGGAAAATTCTCTCAAGCTTTTTATCCAGAGCCCCAGGTATCTTTGGAGAGAATCTACTAAATGAAGGTTTTCATGAAGGAAGTTTCAGTTCTGGTTCTTAGCCAAAATCTGAGAATTTGTTTTAGTCTTATAGAAGAACAATTTGCTGCCGTAATTGTTCCTCATCTTATTCTATTCTCCTCAACAGTCTAGGAAATTCCAGTGTTTTTCACCTTGGAAGCCTGATATTTAAAGCACTATTTATTTAATTGCATTAACTGACTCTAGAAGCAAAACCTAATGACTTTAACATTTCTGGATTATTATGAGGTGATCTAGCTTATTGTCTGAAAGCAGGCAGTTGCTGGTTTTGAATTCTGACTTTACTGTATATTAGTTGTGTGAATGGACAACTCGTTTAATCTTTCTTTTTTTCCATTTCCTCATCTCTAAAATGAGAAAAATAAAACATCAGGTTATTGTGAATGTTTATATTAGCTAACATTTAGTGGCTGCTTTCTATGTGCCAGGAATTTTTCTAAATGCTTTCTATATATTCTTACAACAGATTTATGAAGTAGGTTCTATTGTAGTTTAGTTATATCATGAAATTTGTCCAAAGACACACAATTATACTGTGGAGCTGAGGTTTGAGCCCAGGAATTTGGATTCAGAATCCATACTATTAACCACTAAGTCAGACTCTGCCTAAGAAAGCATGCGTCAATGTCCCATGACAGTGTCAAATGCATAACTGAACTCAATAAAAGTTATTGAGATTCTGATTATAAAGTTCTGAAAACCTGCACTTCTGCTGAGATGAGATAAGAAATGGACATATTTATTTATTTTCTCATAAGAGAAATAGTCAACATTGAGCACTATAAAATTATAAATTAATTTAAAATTACACCCTTAATATAACAAATACTAATTTACTTATAGCAAATAATATCAATTTGTCAATATATATATATATATATTTTTTTGTTTTAGCTGAGCCATCCTGCTACCTGTTGGCAGCTCAGCGGCTGCTCAGCTTGGGCTGGGCATCGAACTGCTGTTGCTCAGAGCTCAGCTTGCATTCAAGCGAGCTCTTAACCAACTGAGCCACTTGGCTGGCCCCTATTTGTCAATATTTTTAACCTCCATTTAGAAATATTATTTGAAGCTAGGCTTTTTTGCAGGAAGCACTGTTTTAAAAATATACCCTTTGAATATTACTCAGTCATAAGAAAGATGAAACAGTGCCATTTGCTACAACATGGATGGATCCTGAGTTTATCATGCTATGCAAAATAAGCCAGATAGAAAAAGTCAAGAACCATATGATTTCACTGATATGTGGAATATAAACTGAAAGCAACAAAGGAAAAAAATAAGCAAACAAGGAAACAAAACTCATAGACACAGATGACAGTTCAGTGGTTACCTGTGAGTAAGCGGGGAAGAAGGGGAGTAGTAAAGGGTAAAGGGGGTCAAATATAAGGTGATGGAAGGAGAAGTGCTTCTGGGTGGTGAACACACAATGCAATATTCAGATGATGCATTATAGAATTGTACACTTGAAACCTGTATAATTTCATTAACTAATATCAGCCTAATAAATTTAACTGAAACAAATAAATATAACTTTTGAGAGTTTTTCAATAGCATAGTATTAATGAAAGACTAGTAATTTAATAAAACCTCCCAAATTTAACATCCTACTAGTTGGATATTTAAACAAAGTGAGCATTTAAATCATTGATATAACATAATTCAAGCACTTAGAATTAAACTCTCTTTCTTTATCCAATTTTGGGTGATTATGAACACTTCAAGTTAAGGTGTTTACCCTTATATAATCTTTGCAAGGTATCTTAACCCATAAAAATTTAGAAATACTGATACACATGATTGGAACATGATCAGTTATGATAAATTAATTTATATTGCTTGGGCATAGTTAAGCTTTAGTCTCTTGTGGCTTCATGAAAGAGGCCTGATGTAAGATTCATTTTAAAGGACTGATGGACAAATTTTGGCAGTATGAAAACAGAAAATATTGTTTTTTAGGCAAGATTTCACCAGTAGGACCAAAGTTAGAGGACAAGGAAGAGTTTTCCCTGATATATAACTATAATGCATCAGAGAGTAATTAATTTTGAGAGTTCTGAGACCAGAAACTGTGTGCAAAGCACTATAACATTGAATTGCACCTTTTTCTTGAGTCAGATGATGAGAATACTGTTTTTAGAAATATATAATAATTATAGAAATATAATATTTTTTTATCATGTGGATGAAGATAGGAGAAATTGTGCTTAACCAAATGCTAAGAACGTGTACATAAAGGTAAAAAGTCATATCTTATGCATTATCACCTCAGGAAATAGCTTCATTATTAAAAATTACAGGAAATTGATTAATGGTGAATGCAGTGTATCATCTCTATAACCAAGGCCATATCTATATTGTAACTAATGTGATGAAAAAGAAAGCTTTCATAACTTCTGTATTCATTAGTTAATGCATTCATTATACAAACAGATGTTAAGAACACATTGCCGGCCAGCTAACATGCTAGACGTCGGGAATACAAAGATTAGTGGAATACCTCTGTAGCCCTTTTGTAGCTCACAATTAGGTAATGAGTAAATAGACTTACTCTTGTCTAAGGTATTATATGGAATTTTATCCAGGTCCAAAGGACAATGATTTTAGAACCACAAAAATCCTTCAAAGCTTTCTAATAAAAAAATCAAAGGCAGTGATACTAACGTGAGCATCCAGGCTGGGTGGAGACCACAGGGCAGTTCTGCAGGATAAAATTTTTATTCAACTCAAAGTCCTCGTAGTATTTTCTTTCAGTGCATGCCACTAAGGGTACTAAACTCTTCCAGAAAGCATTACATTGCCTAAAAGAAAGTTAATTGGTCCCCTGGATCTTAGTAGTAAAGTTTAATGGCACTATTTCCTGAATTTTTCAAATGTTTTCTGATGTGGCTGTTGAGATTCCTAAACAGTGCTCTTGTTGTCTCCTATCAATCTAACAGGGGCTCCTATAGAAAGGTATAAATAATTCTCAAACACTTCATACATATGTGAATATATATATATATATATACACACGCACACACATATACATATACATGTATACATATGTATATATGTACATATATGTATATATGTATATATTTTTTGAAGGAATAAATATTTTATTAAACCCATTTTTAGATGAAAGGCAAGAACCCAAATAGATTGATAAGGGACACACACTTAGTTAAAAAGCAGATCAGTGCTTATGGTTTACTCTATGAACATAATGGATAAATTTGGAATATATTAAAGTAGACCTTTCAAGGGGTTTGATAAAAGCTATTTATAGCATTTTAACCATTTTAATAGTCTTTTGATAGCATATGGAAAAAAACATAAATGAATACAAAGTTATATATTGAGAAACTCATGTCTTTTTAAAACAAACATTTACATCAGGAATGATCAATTTTATTAGCAGCAATGAATCATTACTAGAGTGCATATATTACATTTCTGCTATAGTGCAAGGAATAGATTAAGCCAATCTTCCATAAAAAGCTTGACAAATTTGTATAGGGAATATAGCATTACCTATAAGAATGCTTCATCACAGATAGGCTGCAGAAGCTGCTGGTGGAAATAGCTGCTCCTCACAAACAGCCTTCCATGCAGACTACAGGGTTTCCACTAGAGGGAGACCATTAGGAAATTCAGTGACAATTTCCCATATACCCATGAAAGGCAAGTGGAAACCTCATTTTCATTGAATCAGGCTTCCCCCCCTCTTATTAATCTATGTATTTAAGTGGATAGAAGCAACCACTTATTTTTCTACTCATATATATCAAAACCTGTTTAAAAATGAGTTCTTCCTTAGGCAACAATTAACTGTGTTTTGTAGTCATGAACGTTGAAGAGACTCCTCCACGAGGTCTGTTCTTTTTATCTACTTTTCATAGAAACATTTTGGGAACTAGTGTTCAAACATATTTCTTATGTCTTTTAATATTTTTTAGTGTTATTTTGTGTGTAAATATTATTACCATTTTAAATAAAATCTAACACGCCATTGATTATATTATAAACTGCACCATTATTTTAGGTACCATTAAGAAAGGAAAGATAATTAAGAAAATATTTTGCTTCTCAATTGGGGTTTAGTTACATCAGCATGTAATGTGTTAAAACGTACTGAATTGTATGTTAAAAATTTGTGCATTTAAATTAGAGCTCAATTTTAAAATTAAAAATATATTTCTTATAGATTTGTAAGAATTTTAAAAGGAATGTGAATAATTCCCTAAAGTTATCAAATATTTTGATGTCTACCTTTAATAATCTCTGTAGCTGCTAGTAACATTATTAGAAGTTATAAAATAATTATATGTATTAATTTTCATTTTGTAATTAATCATTTTGAGGTCTGAAAGAGTTGATGCATATTGAAGCATAGAAGGAATGCCAGGTTTTTGTCCATGTCAGAAATAAGTCAGAGATACAATTCTTTTTATAAAAATTGAAAAATGAATAGCTAGTTTAAAAAAAGGAAGTGGAAAATTTCTCTTTAATATTAAGCATATGATGTTCATTTTTAAATCTAAACTTAAAATGCATTGATTTAATATAAATAGTACTGTTTCTAGGCTATTTCCTTTCAGTTACTTAAAATTATTAAAAATTTTTAATCATAAAGAGGTAGGTTTCCAAACCTACCTAAGGTGTCATTTTTAAATTATAATGACTTTAACCAACTCTTTCTCTCAAATAAGTGACATTACTTCAGCATGCTCCTCTTTCTTCCTCCCTCCCATTCCCTTTCCTCCCTCCCTCCCTCCCTCCCTCCCTCCCTCCCTCCCAAACTTCCCTCTCTCCCTCCCTCCCTTTCGTCTTTTCCTCCCCCTCCTGTCCACCTATCCTTTCTTTGTTTCTTTTCTCTAATTAGCAAGTGGAAATGGATACTAAAGTAAGCTATTGATTTTTCAAATTTGAATGACTAATTCAAATTTAAATAAAAATAGGGGTAAGTTGGGGAAATTTCTATAGAAAACTGTACCTTTTGTTGGAAAGCAAAGTGTAATAAAGAGTTTGAGTAACCCAACTCATTTTAATCCTCTCCAGGTGTACTGATAACCCTGTTTATCAAGTTTTGAAATACTGCTGAAACACTTCTTTCTAAAGACTTGTTAATTAAGTGGACATTTTTGTGATTTCTTGGTACCAAGGGTATCTCCATTTACATATGTTTAAAACTTATTTACTGTGATTGTTGGTGGGAGTTCAATGATTTTGGAAAGGAAAAAGATTCTTTCTGTTGCCTTCTGTCATGGTGAACAATAGCAGCACAATGCTTAGCTCAACTAGTGTTCATGACTCTTGTGTTCAATTTCACACTAAATTTGGTTTCCTTCTCATGGGGCAAAACTTTAATTCTATTGGTTATTCGATATAGAAAAGCACTCTGTCACTATAATATCTACTGTATCATCCATGTATAATAGAATGACTTTCAAATTGATTTGGCATTATTCACTATAAACATCTACTATCTTGTTAAATTGGATGGGATTGATTTTTCTCAAAAAATTATGCAGAGTTTAAGCTATGGTCTTATGGCCTCACCGGACTGTAACTTTGGTCAGAAAAAAGTACCAGAATGTAGGATGACTTAAAGACAGCGTATTTTATCTAATCAGCCATGTAGAAGTTAAATTGTAGCTATGTGAGTTCACATTTTTCAAAATATACAAATATATACCAATGTTGTAAAAATAATACAAATTTAAATTGTATATTTTGGATTGTTAGATGTATTAACTTTTTAAATGAATACAGTGAGCACATTATAAAGAGAGTCACATGAAAGGTAAGATGCATGCTTTTAACTCCAATTAACTTAATATACTTAACAATAAAAGGATTTTTTTTTTTTGTCATCATCAGAACCCTCAATATTCTGAGCAAGGTTAGTGATATTTAATGGATACAAATTATATTTTCATTTCTTGTGTAGAAATATATTGGGCTAATAATTAATAATAACCCATTGTTAATTTTAAAAAAGCTAATCATAATGCAGGCTTCTTATTTTTAGGAATGCTTCTGATGGAGAACTAATATTTTGATTCCCTTAGACAAAAGTGTGTGTGTGTGTGTGTGTGTGTGTGTGTGTGATTGTAATGATGTATTTTATTTATTTTGAACTTAAGGGGAACAAAATTGTGAAGTCAATTTGGCAAGATTATCTGAAAAAATTAGAGGGAAAGAACTGAATATACAATTGGATATGAACTATAGTATGATATTTATTTCCCAAAGTACATTCTAGTAAAATATTTATTCCTCACTTTTAGCAAAGTTGATTTCATTTTTAAATATAGCTTCTTTTTTATAAAAGGCAAACTATATTAATTAAGTTAGCAAAAGAGAACATATATTCTGGTCCAGAAATCTAAACCTCATCTAAATTCCCTTTAAAATTTCTCCACAAATTGTTTAAATCATGAACTCAATACTTATTCATGTAGACAATTCATCAATAGAGAAAAGTATAAAACATAGGAAAGTTTTCACTGAACATTCCTAAACCCAGTGGTCACCAGTGTGGGCATCAGATGAACAGTTACTTATCTTACTTTTACTATCTAAAAAAAAAAAAAAAAAAGACATTTTCCATGTTAATGGATGGAAATGTATGCCATCCTTTTAGTAAAATAGCTGACTGTTAAACTAATTTACTATTATTTGTTTAACTATGTTCTCACTCATGGACAGGTAGCTTGAGTTTCCAGCTTGTCACCCTCAAGTATGACATCCATAGTTCTATTTTGGGTAACTCTCTTTATGACAGTGCCACCAAATAAAATACAGAATACAGAAACTGCAACAATTAAATAGAATCTATATCATCAACCAGTTCCCCAAATGAAGATTTGAAACTCTCTGGATTTAAGGATAGAAAACAAGAAAGCAGAGAAGAAAGGGTCAGAAAGGCATGAGGAGAGCTATTAATAGAAGAATCATAGAGGGTTCTTCTGTCCCATTTAAATTTGGCTTGACCATCTGATTTGCTTGGGCCAATAAATGTAAATGGGAGTGAGATGGGTCACTTATGAGCAGTAGCTTTAATAGTAGGATACATGTCCCTAAATTCCGTTTTCTTTTGCCATAATGACAGCCATACAACACAGAGAGGTTGCTCCTTCAGTTTGGATCCTGAAGTGTGAGATGAAGAGAAGAAGCAAGCTATGTAAGTGAGGAATGAACAATCCTCTTATAAGCTACAAAGATTTGGGGGGGTTGTTTATTACTGCAGCATATCACAACACTTTCTGACTGATACACATTACTTTAAAAAGGATAAAGTAAGAAAAATAATGTCATATGTAAAGTTCAAATAAGGAAAAAAAGGTGGATGGATGTATAATGAATTTGTCAGTGAAAACTGCCTTTCAGAGCAGTTTCAGTAAAGTGGTGGGAGTACAAGTCAGAAAGATTAATTAATTGTCCTGCAAATCACTAGAACTTTGTGGACATTCTTTTTATGCATACACAAAAGAACTTCCAGGTCTCATGTTGTTCTTTGTATTGTGGCAGCTCAAATTAGAAGTTAAAGAATTTGAATTATCAAGCTATATCTTCCAGAGAAAATTAAAAAAATAATGATGTTGCTGAAAGTATTACTTTACATGCCCAAGGACAGAAAATTCGTTTTTAGTTGTATCAACTTTATGAAAAACACTTAGCTTTGTTTTTTTTTAAATTTTCAGTTACAGTTGACATACAATATTATTAAGTTTCAGGTGTACAACATAGTGATTAGACATTCAGATATTTAGATAACTTACAAAGAGTTCACCCTGATATATTTAGTACCCATCTGATGCCAGATATAATTATTACAATATTATTGAATATATTTCATATGCTGTAGTTTATATCCCCGTAACTATTTTGTACCAATAATTTGTATTTCTTTTAAAAAAAAATATTTTATTGGGGAATTGGGGGAGGGGAACAGCGTTGGGGAACCTGGGAAGGGGAACAGACAAGTTGCTGTCCTTTTGTTCTTCAGTCTAGTTGTGGAGCACATTGCTTCACTGGCCCATGTTCGTATCATCATTGCGCTCCTCTCAGGTGACGCAGATCAGTTGCTGGCCCGTGGACAGCCACTCACAGAGGCTCTTTCTTGGCAGCTCACTCCAGCTGCTGGCTGCTCATGCTGGCTGCTGGCCACTCACTGTAGCCTATAGCAGCCCATTGCAGCAGTGGCTGCAGCTATACCATCCCGGGGACTCACAGCAGCCCAGCTCCAGGTGGAGCTGTTGTTCACCATCTTAGCTGTAGAGGACAGTGTCACTGGCCTTCATATGTGGGATCCGAACCGGGGCTGCTGGCGTCCCAAACCAGCTCTTAACTAATGTGCCACTCGGCCAGAACTAATTTGTATTTCTTAATCCATTCCCCTTTTTTCATCCAAACCCTCCCCTCCCATACCACTCCTAGCTGGCAACCATCAAAATGTTCAAAATGTTCTGTGAATCTATGAGTTTGTTTTTGTTTTGTTCATTTATTTTGTTCTTTAGATTCCACATATAAGTGAAATCACACAATATTTGTCTTTCTCTGTCTTGCTTACTCCACTCAGCACAATACCCTCTAAGTCCATCAGTGTTATTGCAGATGGCAAGATTTCAGTCTTCTTTATGGTAGAGTAATATTCCATGATATATATGTATCAATTCTTTATCCATTCATCCACTGATAAATATCCAGGTTGCCTTCATATTTTGGCTATTGTAAATAATGCTTCAATGAATGTATGAATGCACATTTCCCTAGGACGTAGTGTTTTGGGTGTCTTCGGATAAATATCCAGAAGTGGGATTACTGGGTCCTTCTTTGTCTCTTGGTTTAGCCTTTGTTTTAAAGTTATTTTATTGGGTATAAGTATGCTACCCTAGCTTTTTGTTTGTTTGTTTCAATTTTCATGAAATATATTTTTTCATCCCTTTACTTTCAGTCTGTGTGTGTCTTTCCATCTGAAGTGAGTCTCTTATAGACAGCATATGTAAGGGTTTTGATTTATTATCCATTCAGCCACCTTTTTTTTTTTTTTTTTTTGAGGGCAGTGTCACTGGCCCTCATATGTGGGACTGAACCGGGGCTGCTGGTTTCCCAAGCCAGCGCTTAACCACTGTGCCACTCAGCCAGCCTGATTGGAACATTTAATCCATTTACATTGAAAGGAATTGTTGATAGATATGTAGTTTTTTTGTGTTTTCTTTTAAAGATTTTATTAGGGAATTGGGGGAGGGGAACAGCATTGGGGAACCTGGAAAGAGGAACAGACAAGTTGCTGTCCTTTTGTCCTTCAGTCTAGTTGTGGAGGACATTGCTTCACTGGCCCATGTTGGTATCATCATTGCTCTCTTCACGGGTGAGGCAGACCAGTCTCCTGCCTCTGGACAGCCATTCACAGTGGCTCTTGCCAGCTCATGCTGGCTGCTGGCTGCTCACACTGGTTGCCCACCACTCACTATAGCCTATGGCAGCCCACTGCAGTAGGGGCTGCAGCTATGCCATCCCCGGGGACTCACAGAAGCCCAGCTCCAGGTGGAGCTGTTGTTCACCATATTTGCTGTAGAAGGCAGTGTCACTGACCTTCATATGTGGGATCTGAATGGGGCCCTGCTGCTCAGAGCCACCCTCCCAAGCTAGCTTTTAACCAACACGGCACTCGGCCGGCCCTTGTCATTTTATTATTTATATTTTCTATCTTTTTTTTTCCTCCTTAAAAAAAGTCCCTCTTGCATTTCTTTCACTATTTGGTTTGTTGTTGATTAACTCTTTTAGCTTTCTCTTATCTGGGCATCTCTTTTTCTGTCCTTTGATTCTAAATGATAGCTTTGCTGGTAGAGTAATCTTGGTTGTAGGTCCTTGCTTTTCATCATTTTGAATATTTTGTGCCAGTCCTTTTTGGTCTGCAGATTTTCTGTGGAGAAATCAGCTAACAGTCTTATGGGAACTCCCTTGTAGGTAACTAACTGCTTTTCTCTTGATGCTTTCAAGATTCTTTCTTTGCCTTTAACCTTTTACATTTTAATTATAATGGGTCTTTGTGGGACTCTTTGAGTCAATCTTGTTTGGAAATCTCTGTGCTTCCTCGACTTGTATGTCCATTTCCTTAATTGGGTTAAGAAAATTTCCTATCATTATTTCTTCAAATAGGTTTTCAATTTCTTGCTCTCTCCCTTCTTTTTTCTAGTACCCCAATGATATACATGTTGATATGCATGATGTGGTCCCAGAGGCCTGTGAAACTATCCTTATTTTTATTTTTTTGGATTCTTTTTTTCTTTTTGCTGCTCTGTTTGGGTGTTTTTGCCACCTTAACTTCTAAATCACTGATTTGACCCTCTGCTTCATCTCATCTACTGTTTATTCCCTCTAATGTATTCTTTATTTTAATTATTATATACTGCATTTCTACCAGTTCTTTTTATTCATATTTTCTGTCTCCATTTTTATGTTTCCTATCTCTTTGTTGAAGTTCTCCCTGAGATTATTGAGCATCCTTATAACCAGTATTTAAACACTGAATTTGGTAGCTTGCTTGTCCCCATTTTGTTTAGTCCTTTTTCTGGGGCTTTTTTCTGTCGTTACCATGTCCCTCTGTTTCTGTCACCATTCTCAAGTTTGGTTCTGAGTGGAAGAAAAAGAGATTGCCTTTGAAAACACTGCACCAACACCTACTCCCATCTGAACTTCTTATCAGTACTCACAATCCAGTCAGTCTTAAGGCTTTGGAAAAGGTAATCATGGACTCTCCTTAAAAGAAAAGTTGGACAGTCTTATTATAAATGTGTTTAAGTTAGACAATCGGAAAACATTAAGGGCCAGAATGGAAAAGAAACACCTTTTGCAAGAAAAAAAGATAAGGTTTGTGTTTGATATTGTAGAATGCAAAAGGCTTACATAGGCAGATCAACAGCAAGCATGGCAAAAGGCATGGGATTCAGATTGCTTTGTTCTCTTATTTCTTTCCAAACTACAATATAGATATAGAAATATACTACTTTAGTTCCAAAATTAAGGTCAATTTACCATTATTAGCCTTTGGAAAATGACCTTAACTAATAAATTCTACCGTAGAGAGCTGAAAAATGGGTGCAATAGGCATTAAGATAGATACAACCAACAATAAAAATATGGCATAATGTAGAAAACAGCTGTCAGAGTCCACACAAGGGCATATTTATAAATATATATATGAGCGCAAAGACTTATAAGAATTTTAAAAAGTGAAGCAAGCCAGCAAGTAGGTAATTTCTAAATTATTCATTTATTTTTAGAAAGAAACATTTCATTTATAAATTATGGGCACTATCTGAGTAGAAAATCTAGATTCTTCATGGATTTCCAATTTTGAAAACTATTCCTGATTCAGAAAATGGAACTATAGTGCTGCTTGTTTTTCATTGAGAGGTGAAAGCATGCTTTATTTAAAGTAATGTAATTCATGTGTTCATTAAAAAAAAAATGCTGAGCAAATACCTTTGAAATAATTATGTGACATGTGGTGTTTTGTTTATGGAAAGCTAACCTATTTCCACTTGTAATTTCAGTATTGTATAATTAAATTGACTATTTGTCAAGTCAGTTTAAAAATACTTCTTAAAGATAAAAGACCAGTGCGTTAATCCACTAAGGTATATATTAAATACTAATCAAGAGATCAATGAATGTTTCAGTGTTTTGTAAAAAAGCATTGCCTTAAAACCTGTGAGAACAAGCACTGTTGAACAAGAACATACTTTGAATCTACTCCTAATTCATATTTAGATATTTCCTTTTCATAGGCTTCTAAATCCTTAATATTCTATTATATGTTATTATATAACTACCAGTTTTAGAAAAGATGAGTTATAAGAATTCTGTTCTTTCTTGATCCTGATCTTTCTGTGGAATAAAAGATAGTTCTAATATACTTGATAGAACTATTGATAGAATATGTTATAATAAAATATTTTTATAGTTTTCATATAGGAATTCCTAATAAAGCATGATAGATTAACTTGTGCATTATCCAGAGAGCAGAAGCCAGTTGTTTTCCCCTTAGTATATTTAGAAGCGTTAGTCACTATAGAGAGGTGAAGCAATATAGTTAGAAAAAAAAATGGTTTGATGACTGAGAACTAAAAAGAATGTCTCTTTATTTCATATTATTTTTTGACAACACAGATGAGATTTGTAAGCTCAGGAATGACCCAAATGTCAGCTCACTTTCCAATCTTATAAGCTCTGACAAATGTGGACAAGTTAGTATGGAAATTCCTTATTTCTTATTGTCCTTCTGCTGAACTGGGGTTCTTGGTGTGGCTTCACTCTAGTGACAGTCATCTTTGCATAGAATTTTAATAACTAGAAAGTAGTATTATATCCTAAGAGAAATTTTAGGAGCAATGCTTCTAATACTTGGTTCTCATTGCCATTGTCTCACTGTGACCACACTGATGACATGATATATTAGGCATGCTGAAAAAGAACCAGGATATTGACATATGGGAGGAATATTCTCAGGGGCTGTCTGTCTCAGAGTAGATTATTTACCCTTAAAGCAAAACACACATGGTCCTGGCCTATGCCTGTTAAGCATTTACTGAATCTAGATGACAGAGGTTATAGCCAGTGGGAATAAATTTCTAAACTATGTAGCATGACTATATATAAGAAGCAGATGAAATATTTTATGTGGCCCTAGAAAAGATTACATAGTGTTCCATATAGTTAATATATAGTAAGCCAGAAATAGTACATTTAAAAGAAGAATAACTTTCTTTTCAGAAGGCCATAGAAGAGTCCTGTGGCTTCTTTATTAATTAACTAATTAATCTTTTTCATATATATTTCTCTTTGTTTCACACTTTTTTCTTATTGTCACTGCTCAAAATGGCAACCACAGATGGATGAGTATACAATAAAAGGTCTGATCTCACAATTTCCTGCCTCCATAAAAGTTCCCTATGAACTACAAAATATCTATGAACAATCACTATGAAATACCTCCATGATAGGATAATAAATACATTACATTTCTCTACATTGATGATTATGCATCACAGGAAAACAATGAAGAAATTTTCTTAGAATATGTGGCTAATTTTCCTGTTAATATGGCAGAAAGTAAACACAAAAACTTAACAACTCTTGCTTTCTCTTCCAAGCACTCGTCTTTCTCTCAACCGAACTTTAAAAAAGATTACTTGACATTTTCATTAAAATACCCTTGTTTTACAAATACTAGGGAACATGTTTTCTGCTTCTACACTGCTTTGTTCCTCTCAAGGTACTCTTGAGATTTTTTTGCTTTAGATTCAATTAAATACATGAAGCAAGCAGCATCAAACACTGTATTGATATATTGGACACACTAAAAATGAATAAGACCTAGTCTATCCCAGAGTTGTAACAATCTGAAAATGGAAAGTAGACAAATAAGTAAATTAATGATTATGTGATACATGCTATGAATAAGCACCTAAGTGCCTGTAGGAGGCAAAACAAAACCTTTTCAAGCAAGTCAGGGAAAGCCTCAGATGAGGTGACATTGATATAGACTTGCAGGGAAAGGCCATTTTAGATAAGAAACCAGAGGAGAAAAGGAACACAATTATACAAAAATGTTTAATTGAGTTTCAGCCTTGGTTTCTAACTTGGAAAAAATCAACAATTTTGAATTTGTATAGATCACCATGTTATAGTTATTTTTGAAGAAGATCAATATATTTTTATCATTTAAAAATGAGAATTAAGAATTTGGGTTTTTTTTGTTTTTTTTTAGCTGAGCCATCCGCTCAGCGGCAGCTCAGCTCGGGCTGGGAATCGAACTGCTGTTGCTCAGAGCTCAGCTCGCACTCTTGAGAGAGCTCTTAACCAACTGAGCCACTCGGCTGGCCCAAGAATTAATAATTGTTATAATCAGACATGAAAAGCATAATTTATACAATAAAACATGATTTAATGAAGAGAAAACTGGAGTAGGAGTTGGCAGACTGGAGAGTTTGACTTATTTGTTCATATGTTGGAAAAATCATGACATATTTTTTCTGTTTTTCATTGCAAAAATGCGTCATGACTTTTCTGACAACCCAATAATACAGAGGGTGTTAAAAATGTATACACATTATGGGCCGGCCGAGTGGCACGGTGGTTAAGCACTGGCCTGGGAAGCCAGTGGCCCCAGTTCGGTCCCACGTATGAGGGCCAGTGACACTGCCCTCAAATAAATAAATAAATAAATAATAATAATAATAATTTAAAATGTATACACATTTTAAGAAAGGAAAACTGTATTAAAATTGTAATACTCAATATATACCAATAACAAAAGATGAATACAAGTCACGTTTGACTTCTGCAATTGCAAGAGGTGCTTAAAGTGGTTACCATCAGCGTCCAGACACTTCTGATTACGACGAACTACTGCTTGAGCAACATTGGCCAAAGTGTCCACTTGTATACGTTTTTTTGGAACCTGCGGTATATATCTCAACTGGGTATTCATCAGTCTGAAACTCACTTACTACGCTAACACCCAGAGGATCTCTTGAAGACCTTTTTAACTGGGTATCATGTATTCTGAGAGGGAGAAATAACTCAGTTGTATGTATTCTTTAATCTCTTCCTATAATAACAAGGAATACATAAGGAAGAGATATGTGCATTTTAATGGCAAGTGGACTAGACCCTATACTAGATTCTGGGCTGCTGAGTTTCTGCACAAGGTCCAGGTAAGTCAGAGAAGAAATATCATGAATTTAAAATGTCTTAAACATGGAAACAACCTAAGTATCCATCGACAGATGAACGGATAAAGATGTCAGAGAGAGAGAGAGAGAGAGAGAGAGAGAGAAATATTATTCAGCAATAAAAAAGTGAATTCTGGGCCGGCCGAGTGGCGCATTGGTTAAGCACTGGTTTTGGGATGCCAGCGGCCCTGGTTTGGATCCCACATGAGGGCCAGGGACACTGCCCTCTACAGCTAACAACAGCTCGACCTGGAGCTGGGCTTTTCGAGCCCCGGTGATGGTGTGGGCTGCAGCCCCTGCTGCAGTGGGCTGCCATAGGCTACAGTGAGTGGCCTGCAGCCAGCGTGAGCGGCTGGCAGCCAAGCGTGAGCTGCCAATATCTGCGGTGAGCGACATCCAGAGGCCAGTGACTGATCTGCCTCATCCGGGAAGAGCCCAATGACGATACCAACAGTGAAGCAACATCCTCCGCAACTAAACTGAAGAACAAAAAGACAGCAACTTGTCTGTTCCCCTTCCCCGATTCCCCAACGCTGTTCCCCTCCGCCAATTCCCCAATAAAATCTTAAAAAAAAAAAAAATCAATTAAAAAAAAGTGAATTCTACCATTTGTACCAACATGGATGGACACTGAGGGTATTATGCTAAGTGAAGCAAGACAGGCAGAAAAAGGCAAATACTGTATGATCTCATTTATATGTGGAATCTAAAAACAAAACAAAAACCAAATTCATAAAAAAATGAAATAATATTTGTGTTTATCAGAGGTGGGGTATAAGGAAAGGTATAATTAGGTGAAGGCAGTCAAAAGATGAAAACTTCCAGTTTTAAGATAAATAAGTACTAGGGGTATAATGTACACCATGATGACTATAGATCACACTGCTTTATGGTATATATGAAAGTTAAGAGGGTAAATACTCAGAGTTCTCATCGAAAATTCCTCCCCCCCTTTTTTTGGGTATCTACATGTGATGATGGATATTAATCAAACTTTTTGTGGTTATCTTTTTGCAAGATATATAAGTCAATTAATTATGCTCCACACCTTTAAACTTATATTGTGCTGCATGTCAATTACATCTCAATAAAATTGGGAGAAAAAAAGAAATACAAATAAAAAAATTCTTAAAAAAAAGTCTTAAAGGGAAAAATGAATGTGTGGCTAAGACAAACTTTATGTTATATAGCTTTGCTTGTTCCAATACCGAGAAAGAGGCACCTACAATTTGGGAAATACAAAAATTGAACAATACCACCACACACATTCCATCATTGTTTCTAGTCTGAAAGTGGTAGAAAATAACTGACATTTATTGAATGTCTATTAAGTGCTAAGTACTGTACTGGATACGCTAAAAATACAAAAGGTAATTCTCACCCTGTCTTTTTGAGATATTTTCCCCTGTCATAGAGTATTAAGCAATTTCCTCAGTCCGTTGCCAGTGTAATCAATTTAGATGGAGGTTCGTCTCATGCAACTTTTATTCTTTTTTCCCTAAACCATATTCCTACTTTTTCCCACCCTGATTTCATTGAAAAAGAGCGAATAGCTTAGGAAGCTGAATTTAAGGACATTATAGCAGCTGGCCAAAGAGCAGGAGGATCAATTAAAAAAACTGCAAACAATGAATAAATCTCCTTCCAAGAATCCATGGTATGAGTTCCCATGATCCTATCCAAATGAAGCCTGACTTTTGTTCAGTAAACTGAAATAATTTATGTTAAGTGACAAATAAGAAGTAATCACTAAGTCTTCAAACATCTATTTGAAACCATGTTCTGGGGATTGTGGGCTTTTGTGGTCATCTGATCTTTATGTATTCTAGGAAGGTTTGTAATAAAGATATTTCCTAGATTTAAGCAGAAGGTCACTTTGAAGGGAGGACTTCAAGATAAGACTATTGTTTGAACTCTTAATTAGCAGATGGGTCCCTTTGAAAACAAGCTTGAGGCCCCACTGTTTTTTTGTTTCGTGTTTTTTTTTTTTTTTCTTGCACACAAGAGAGATTTCTTCCAGGATAATCTATAATTTACAGGATTTTGAAAGCTGGTTGGATAAACCGAAGGTTTAGCACCTATGGCAAAGAAAAGGGGAGTGGTCTTTTTTGTAATCAGTCACCCTGCCAATCTAGCAGATGGTCAGGGGTATATATTGAAAGTACTTGTGTATTATGCAGACAGAGTGGCTTCCAGGGGCAATGGAAGAAACAACTTCAACATGATGGGAGACAGGAATTCATTTTTAAAACACAGACACAACTACTCTGGCACCTGAGAATGCTTTGGAGAATTGAGATCAATACGGCGCAGAAGAAAGGGGGCCAATGACATTCGTAAGTTAAAAGACAAATTTGGTGGCCAAGTCATGTTTGAGAACAAATGTAACAACACATGGGCTCTGCCGGATCCCACAGTGCAAACTCTATTAGCAATTCATGATTTGGTATCTATGTCATTAGGTGTCACTGTAAACAAAAATTTTAATTTATAGAAAGGATGCTGTATTAGGATAATTTGAGGAAGTCATCGAACAAGAGCACAATTAGCTGTTGCTGAATTAATAATGAATCTGCCACCTGCCTAGAGGTTTCCTCTACACCCAGACTCTCAGAGTTCCTCACTGTTTTTGCCCTGGAGCTTCCTGTTATTCCACTCGCTTCTGCTTAAGGCTCTGACCCTCACGGTTATTCTTTAAGGTTTTCCTCTTGGCAGAGCTCTGCTTATCTGAGAATCACAAATCTGAAAGGAGAGAAATAGCTTTGGCATATGTGTATTTTAAAGTTGGATATCTGTAAATAGCATAACATCAAGAATGGTAAATGCTCCTACAACATTGTCTAGGCTGTCTGAACACAAAACATATCTGTGGAATTCAACTGAGCAGGATTTCCTGGTAATATTCATTTGCTTAAAGCCAAACATGTTAGGCAGACAGTGTGTTAAGGTTTAAGTTTTAAAGCATGATTAGACAAAATGTCAATAAATGCAGATGAGTTTTGTAAAACAAGTTTCATGTGAACCAATATATTGCTCAGCTCACAGAGTTTGCATTTAATTGAAGCTGATCTCATTATTCTCTAGGGATGTAGTTAGAGCTTTGACCTACCAAACTTCAAAACCATTATTGAATCTTTTTCAGTACCAGTGTTGATCAATATTTGTGTGTGCATATGTGTATATATATATATATATATTTTTTTTTTTTTAAATTTTTTTTTTTAAAGCTTTTATTGGGGAATTGGCGGAGGGGAACAGCGTTGGGGAATCTGGGAAGGGGAACAGACAAGTTGCTGTCTTTTTGTTCTTCAGTCCAGTTGCGGAGGATGTTGCCCCACTGTTGGTATTGTCATTGCGCTCCTCCCGGATGAGGCAGATCGGTGGCTGGCCTCTGGATGTCGCTCACCGCAGCTATTGGCAGCTCACGCTTGGCTGCCAGCCGCTCACACTGGCTGCGGGCCACCCACTGCAGCCCATGGCAGCCCACTGCAGCAGGGGCTGCAGCCCACACCATCACCGGGGCTCGCACAGCCCAGCTCCAGGTGGAGCCATTGTTAGCTGTAGAGGGCAGTGTCCCTGGCCCTCATGTGGGATCCGAACCGGGGCCGCTGGCATCCCAAAACCAGCGCTTAACCAATGCGCCACTCGGCCGGCCCTATAGTTTTTATTATAATTGCCTAAAAAGGTATATGTAAAATAGATATTTCAACATCGATTCCTTAGGAATTTGTACTTTTCACATGATAGTGCGATGTCCATTAAAATAGACACCACTTATACATGCAAAGCATGACAATTCTGTAACATAATTTTCTTCTCTTTTAATTATTTTCAAACTCACCAATTTTCAACTAAGAGAAGGTGTTTTAACTGGATGTCTGCAAATGTAAAGTTGTGACTTCTACCACAGTGTCATGCTTATGTGATGTAACTGCAGCTCAAACCATCAGTAGAAAGCTTCAAGAGTCCAAGATTTTTCAATCATAAGAGTAGAATCAAGCTGATTAAACATCACAAACTGCAGCCATAAACACATGAACAAGGCAAAGACGGTATTTAGCTCTTCTAGGAAGTAATCACTGATATCCCAAACATTCTGCTTGCCAATTTATATGAATCAGTTTTATTTGTATGACTTTCAATATTAAAAATCAAATTATTGAGGGCCGGCTGAGTGGCGCGTTGGTTAATAGCTGGCTTGGGATGCCAGCAGCCCCAGCTCGCATCCCACATATGAGGGCCAGTGACACTGCCCTCTACAGCTAAGATGGTGAACAATGGCTCCACCTGGAGCTGGGCTGTTGTGAGTCCCCAGGACAGCATAACTATAGCCCCTGCTTCAGTGGCCTGACATAGGCTACAGTGAGTGGCCAGCAGCCAGCGTGAGCAGCCGGCAGCCAGTGTGAGCTGCCAAGAGCCGCTGTGAGTGGCCGTCCAGAGGCCGGTGACCCATCTGCCTCACCCGAGAAGAGCACAATGACAATACCAACATTGGCCAGTGAAGCAATGTCCTCCACAAACTAGACTGAAGAACAAAAGGACAACAACTTGTCTGTTCCCCTGCCCGGGTTCCCCAAAGCTGTTCTCCTCCCCCAATTCCCCAATTAAAAAAAAACACAACGAATTATTGAAAATATGTCAGTTACAAAATTTTGGCAATGGTTGGTTGAAAAAAATAATAAACAAAGAGTTGGCAGGTCTCTAGTAAAGGTTTTTTTTTTCTCCACTTTGATAGAATTTACTATCCTTGTAGATTATTACTGAACAAATGTCACTAACGCAGATGTGTATGTCCAAAGAGAAAAGTACATAAAATTTATTTGTGTTATTTTGCTCTTGATAAATTATTAAAATTGTTTCATTATTTATGATGAGTATTACTTCCAGGTTTTCTTTCAAAGAGCTTTTTTTTTTTTTTTTTTTTTTTTAGCTGAGCCATCCTGCCACCTGTTGGCAGCTCAGCAGCAGCTCAGCTCAGGCTGGGCATTGAACTGCTGTTGCTCAGAACTCAGCTCACACTCTTGAGGGAGATTTTAACCAACTAAGCCACTTGGCCAGCTCTTGAAAGAGCTTTTCATGATTCTTCTAATTAAGAATGGTTAACTATAGCTGTGTATAAAATAGTAGATATAATTCCTACGGTCAGGGGGTAAAATCTTATATGTATTTAATGGTAAAACCACAGAAAAACCTGAAAGTAAATTATCAAAGGCGTTGTCCCAACATGATTTCAAAACCAGAAGATAGAATGTGAAAGCTTCAGTCAAACAAATTACTTCGTACGTAGTGAAAACAATGCACATGTTTGACTGAATTCAACTGAAAATGAACAAATCTAATTGTATTAGTGCATGGTTCACATACAGGAGAAGCAGCTTATTAGGCTTAGCAATGTTAAGCTTTCATGTTTAGTATACATACTTTAAATGAACAGTAAAAAAAAAAAGCTGAAAAATGAATATGGACAAATGTCCACGAACAGAAATGAGCTATTAATACTACTAAATTTAAAACTAGAACTAAGACCCTTGTCTTAGGTCAATTTTTGCACTATTGATTGATGCTTAGTGACTTGTAGGAGATAGAATTCTCACATACTGGGGAAATCAAGCACATTATCTCCAGTTGAAAGGCAGTAATTACTGTAATAAATGAAGGCTGACCTTAGTTTAAACAAATGCATACTTTTTGTTGAGTGAGCAGTTTAAAAGTGCAAATAGCTCTATGAATTTGCTAAGGTTCTTCCATCTTTACACATTTCCATTGACAGACACCAAAAAAATTCCAGTGAACTCAGAATCGACATTCATTATTTCTCTTAATAGTATTAAATATTCAGAATTATTAAATATAAATGTATAGGTGACTTATTAAATCCCCTTTATCACACCTAACTCTCTTACAAAAAGTCATCCAAGAAGAAAGAATATATATATGCATATATATATATATATATATATACACAAACATATATACAAACACATGCAAACATATGTAAATTATATAATTAAAATGACATTTAGTAAATGTTAGGATCAGGCATCCTCTGACTTTGACTATCATCAAAGCAAATTATTGGCTTTTAACTAAGGCATTTTTCCTTAATTAAAGACAATGAAGAATACAAATAAATCAAATTGCATTTTAATTTAACAAATATTACGTTTGATCAGGGATTCATAATGGTTGTAAGCCTAAGGCCCTGATTTGAGAAGGAGGGAGATTGTGGCCGGACATCCTGCAAAAGCAGTGATTCTCTCTCTACTCCCCTAGCACATTAGAATTATTTAGTAGGGGTTTTAAGACAAAAGTCCCAGTGTTTGTGCTATATCCTGGGAATTCTGACTTATTCAGACCTAGGTACACAAGACCAGATCAAGAATCACTCATTTGAAAAGAAGAGTGAAACTAGGTGTGGGTTTGTCCTCACAATTTTGTGGAATGCTGGTGTCTCTCATTGAGGCATTCTGAACTCTTTTGTTGCCATGTTATTTGAAAGATAATGTAATAGGCAACTAAAAAATATATTTCAAGTTAGTGCTGGTCAGGTTGTAGAATGGAATTAGCAGAAACCATTTTACATAAAATTAGGCAATTTCTAGAAATAATAAATAATGGCATGATAACACTTGAAAATTTATTTTTTCAAATTGCATTTCACTGATAAATAAATCCAATAATTGTAGTGGATATTATTAAAGTAAAATAAATGTGTAATTGTAATGTTTTGTAGAATATCTGTTCCCTAACAAGATAGAAACCTGACTTAGTACCTTCTGATTATTTCCTTTTTATGATTAATTCTTATTGTTAACATTTATTGAATACTTATGATGCATCAGTCACTTGTTCAGTGATAGGCTTACAGGATCACCCTTTCATTCTCACACAAGCTTATGAATTAGGTATGATTAACACCATCTTGGGCCTTAGAGAAGTCACTTAGCTCAAGGTCACTGTGACTAGATTATCTTAATATAGGCACATGGATGGGATGACTTACAGAGACAACCATGCCCTTGCTTTATTATATTTGAATGACTACTGCAAAGTCATATCAATGAAATCAATGTAGTGTTGGTACAGGAACAGATGAAAAGATTAATGTAATAGAAGAGAGCTCAGAGGCAAGCCCATGGGGATATGATCTATGAAATGCTGCCAATGGTGAAAGGGCAGATGACTGGTAGATGGTATGGAGTGAACTGACTTATTGTATGTAGAAAAGTAAAACACCATGTAAAGAGTGGCCTTCACATACATAAAAAAATCAAAATGTGAAAGGTGAACCTTGTTAATAGAAAAAAATGTAGGAGACTAACTTTATGACTAATTCAAAAGCAAAACCATAAAACAAGATTGGATGGTATGATTTACATGAAAATGAAGGATTTCTGTTTAAGGCAACATGGAGAAAGGAAAAACACAAATGAGTGAAGGGAAAAGATATTTGTAATATATAAAATCAACAAAGAACTTCGGAAAATCAACAGGAAAAGGCAATGATTTCGAAAGAAAAATGAGCAATATATATGATCAGGAGATTTTTAGAAAAGAATCCCGAAGACCATTGCATACAAAGTGATACTCCAACTTGTTAATAATCAGAGAAATGAAAATTATGTGATATGACATGGTTATACACCAGACAGATTGGAGACCTCATGAACTCATGTGTGTGTAGAGCAGAGTAGCCATTCTGAAGAGCAATCTGGCAATCTGTCAAATCCAGTTTAACCTCCAGGTGAAAAAACAGTAAGTATTCCGAGATCCAATTTGGATTTTACATATTAATTTTATTACATTAATTCCATGGCTTTCTTTTTGTTACTTAGAGAAAGAAGGCATTCTCTCCAATTATATTAATATCGATGTTAAAATATTTATATTTGGGCCGGCCGAGTGGTACGGTGGTTAAGCACTGGCTTGGGACACCAGGCAGCCCCAGTTCGAGTCCCGCATATGAGGGCCAGTGACACTGCCCTCAAAAAAATAAAAAAAATAAAAGTTTATACTGATCCTTTAAAAAAATATATTTATATTTATGCATCATTTTGTCCAACTTGGAAGAAAGATTTCAGTGCACTGAAAAAAGCCTCAGTGTAATATGTATGTGATGGGAAGGGTACATCCCCAAGTTAGATACCATTAGCCTGAGAGATGTCAACCAATCTCAGTAGTGCTGGTTATGGTCTTCAATTGGTATTTATGAAGCTCCTGCTGTGTATATGGCCCTGGGAGACATTTATTTTTGTAGGATGGGTTTACTCTGTCAGTTACTGAGGGTCTCTAAAGATCTTAGTTTGGATTCTAATTCCTACTTATTTTGTTTCTGTTAAATCTGTAGTAAGGTATTATATATATATGTATATACCTATTATATATAGCCCTTGGTTTCCTGGAAAGCCTCATAAATTTAGTTATGGTAATAGAGTTGCTATTCACATAGTTGGATACCTTGCTTAAAATTTAAGCAACTTGACTAGCTGGAAAAAATACTTTTCTAACAATTATTTATTCTTAAAAAAGCAAATATTCTACTTTAAAAATTAAAAGAACTTGCCATATGAAGGAAAAGATATTATCTTTGTTTTGCTAGTTAAGAGGTTTCTAAAAGCCTATAAATCAGAGATTTAACATATTTACCATTTATGAGCTTCCTCTGGGAAACATAAAGCTGTATATTTTTTATTAGAATCTACTAGTGCAGCTCATTTTTATTATTGTGGTGTCACAGTCTCAGGGTTTTATTAAATTGCCAACATTTTTAATGAACCTTAATTGCTTTGAATAGTTTTTCTTTTCAGTATAATAACGTAGCCTGAGGAAACAATACAAATAATTCTATTTTGATAATATTTAGAAAGAACTGGATTTCTATTAGCATTTTACTCATGTATTATAGAATTTAAATCAGCAATTCACTGTTTTAGTGCATTCATTGTCTTAAAAATGAATTATTTTTGCAAAGACCTTAAGTCTTAAAGCAAGTGCTAAATCCTAAACTC
Organism: Aselliscus stoliczkanus; assembly: GCA_033961575.1. Taxonomy (NCBI): domain Eukaryota; kingdom Metazoa; phylum Chordata; class Mammalia; order Chiroptera; family Hipposideridae; genus Aselliscus; species Aselliscus stoliczkanus. The sequence continues at coordinate 97,623,774 of CM066729.1, read as the reverse complement.
TCATTCAATTTTAATTAGACTACTTCTGAGTGAGTACCGGAGTAAATGACATAGTACATTATTAAAACTTCCATGAAAAATGAAGTTAAAAAAACCAACATTTAAGTTATGATATATACAAACCAAAACATAAGAATGAGAACTAGCAAGTACTTATTATCCCTATATTCAATATCTGAGTACCCAAAGTACTGAGGTTACAAAAAAGTGAATACTGTAATTAGAATATGTTCACTAACAAAATCATCAGTTATAACTATATTCCCCTCAAACATCCCTCCCCTTTTTCATCTAGCACCTATCTCCATTCATCGAATCAGGCTTTGTTGATCTATGTCAGCTAATCTAATAATGCGAAGCAAACACAACACATATTATTTGTAAGGTAAAATGGCAGATCTTATCACAGATACAGAATCTCACAAAAAAAGAGATTTCCATGAAAATGTTGTTGGAGAGTGGTTTGTTTTTCCAGGAAAAAAAAAAAACCCAAACCCAAAACATTGACAAATGAGAGTCATCAGAGTAGATCAGTTAAAGGTTGAGAATAAGAAAACTGTAAGTATGACAAGATGGGTTCTACACAAAGAACAGGATAATTCTGGTAAGATCAAATATGAAATCATGGATTTCATATCCTGTCATCATACCATGTTTATCAGAGAAATGCTGTTAAGTCGATGCTTGTTTCATTACATGAATTAGAGCAGTAGTACAAATACATTTTATTGAACATAACATAAATTACTGTTTCTAAGCTGTAGTTTACTTTTTTTAAGTGTTAATTACTTTTTCAATTTTAATGAAATTCTGCACTTTCTTTTTGTGTCTGTGTGTATAAATGCTCTTTAAGTGCACTTTGCTCATTATGTTTACAGGTAGAAAATGAAAATTGCTTGCATATTAAAATGTTGGGTGTTGATGATTTCATTTTTACTCTGTGCTTTTATTTTCTAAATTGCCAGTATTGAGAAAGTATTATTTATATAATCATTAAAATTTTCAATATAAGCACTTTTTAGAAATTCATTGACATTCTTGAATTGCTTACATAAATGTAGCTTATTAATTTACACATTTTTAGCATTCTGAGTGGTTTCTTTTTTTTTTTTTTCTCTTACAGTCCTCTGAGTGGTTTTAAACATTATTTCTGTTTAAAATTATCATTTGGCTGAAATGAAGATTTATAGCAATTTTAAATTCAAAGAATAAAATTGTCTGTTGATTTTGACCCCGCCCCCAAAAAGTTTTAGTTGCAGTAGAATACAGGTGTGTGTAAAATGCCATGTTATCTATTCCTGGCAAAACAATAAAGTAATTCTTTGCTATATTTCAGAATGCTAGCTCCATACCAAAAATACACTATAGGCTTTTAATTTCATGTTCTGCTTATGTAATCCTTAACAACTATCTTTTTTTTTTAAATTTCACACATAGAATATACTCCAAGATATACCTGCATAAATGTATAATTTATGTTTGGCAGTAGAAGTAATGGGGAAGTTATAGCTACCTGTGTAACATGATGCACTTCTGTAATTGAAAGGTAGCCTCATTTTAACTTTTTCTCAGCATTGCACTGTTTACCAAGTCACTTTTAAATAATAAGAAAGCATTAATAGCCATTCAACTACTTTTCCAGAGTTCATACAGTCATGCTAATACTTTCATTTGAATTAAGTTCTAGAGAAATTTATTAGACTACAATAAAATGGTGATCACAGAATTAGTTACCAGAAGCTCCTTTTTATCTCCTTTTTACTTTAAAAAGACAATCATTAATCTTTGAGTAAAATTCTGAATTTCTCCTTATGCATCTTTTCTTCTTGTACAACTACTGCCATTAATGGAAACTTAAGATAGAAACAGATAAAAGATAAATAGGCTAAAACTAAATGTACATTATATATACATTCAAGGTTGTGTTGAATAAAGGTGTCCAGTCTCTATTTAGAGTAATGTCTTAGTTAAATTATAGAATGATGGATTTGATGGGTTCTCTTCAGAACATTTTCACTAATGAGGATTTCTGTGCCAAACCCCTAGTCTAGAAATGGTAATTTAGTTTGGTACAGTTATTTGTGAAAAGACTTTATCTCCACTGGTTGTTTTAAAATTGAAAACATCTAAATTGAATTTGAAAAAAGAAAATGAACAAATCTATTTACTCATAATAATTATGTGCTGTATATTATATAAATATATATATGCATAAATTGAATGAGAGTGCTTTATTTTGTTCTTCATATTCTTGATGTTAAGGTACATGATAGTGTCTCTTTCATTATTTTTTTTTTAATAGAAAAATCTGTTTCAGGCATTTGTTTCTAGATTCAATGCTTAAAAACTGAGGCCATGTCTAACTTGAATGGACATTAAAATCGTAACACATCAGAAGTATATTTTATAAGATTTAAGTCTTGACAAAAAATTGTTGTTTCTTTTGGTTTTATTTTAAAATACCTATGTCGATTTAGGATGTTTTTTCCAAGTTCTATTTTATATTATTTTTATTATTTATTTATTTATTTATTTATTTATTTTTGAGGGCAGTGTCACTGGCCCTCATATGTGAGACCCGAACTGGGGCTGCTGGCTTCCGAAGCCAGCACTTAACCACTGCACCACTCGGCCGGCCCTATTTTATATTATTTTTAAAATGCAGATGCTAACATAAGACATATAATAAAGTATGCTGTATTATGTAATGGAATCTTATAAAACTATGATAATTCTTTTTTTAATTAAATTTATTGAGGTGACAGTGGGTAGCAGAATTACATAGGTTTTAAGTGTACAATTCTATAATATATTATCTATATATCACATTGTGTGCTCACCACCCAGAGTCAATTCTCCTTCCATCACCATGTATTTGACCCCTTACCTAAAAATTAAGGTTAATTTCTTAAAGCTCTTTAATCTCAAATTATGAAATATTTCATGCATTGAAACTACACAAATATAATAGACACCCATTTACACAGCACATAACCAATAAAGTTTTGCCATATTTGTATTATGTTCTCTTTTAAATAGAAACAAAAATTTATAGATATTGCTATAGCTGCACACTTTTCCTTTTCAATACCTCACTTTCCCAGAGATAATGATCATCTTGAAGTTGATCTAAATAGCTCTCATTCAAGTTTTTATATTTTTGCTGTATATGTGCAGTTCTCTTATCTCACCTGTTAAATTACAAAATTAATATATCATTGTTATTAGTTTTTTAAAAATTTTATTAGAACCAACTGAATAGCACTAGCATTAAAATAAGCTGCTGCTGAGACTCAATCTTTAAAATTGATTTTGAGGAAATAAAGAGCTCTTTATGTAACAGTTATTATGAAGCGTTCCATTTTTTTTCATGACCTTTGTTTCCCACTTGTATAATCATTTATACTGAAATTCATTAGCCTGCTCCTGAAGAGAAGCACTAAAGGCTATATAAGTAACCATGGGTTAATTGGATAACTCTGGTAATTTGAAGGCTTATACATGATGACTTTGCAATTATTAATAATACATGGAGCTCACTATAGATAACCCCTACCTCGGTATGGGAAGCAACTGAGAATAAAGGCTAGCTTCCCTAGATTTGATACTTATGGCAAATCAAAAAAATTGCTTTCAACTTGACTCTGACCCAGTTTCCTCACCTACAAAACAGCAATAACGAAACCTACTTTTCCAAGTTGTCCTGAGGGTTATGTGAAATAATGCCACATAAACAGTATTAAGTGTCCACTGGATATAAGTTATCACAGTACATGAGAATTGGGCCCATTTCACACTTTCAGAAATAATCAAGTTATTAGCTGTCTAGCAAACTTGGAAGCCTTAAATGAAAAGAATTTTGATTTCCGTATTGCCTCTTGATATACCACATTTTGATTAAATGAGACATAACAGCTTCTCTGATGAACTTCCCCTGCTGGTAGTCCCCATGGGTTATTTTTAGAAACCTAGCTTATCTCCTTCCATTGATTCTGGAAGTACCCACTTACCTGTATTAAACCCCTTTCTTATACAAAGAGCTAGCGTTATTTCTGATTCCTTCAACTCCAGCTTCCTCAAAAACTTTGATCAGGCTGTGGAAACAGAGGCACACCACACCTGCTAGTTGTCAGCGGTAGGACCTCCAGGATGAGAATCTGGTATTTGTTAATTCATCTGCTTGATTTGAAGTGAGTGGAATGTGAATATAATTTGAAAATGAGACTTTGGCTGTTTTTAAGGTAAAGCTACAAAACAGCACCATGATGTATCACCCGTGATCACCTATAATGGAGTGTTAATTGAGGCAGGGCTTTGATGGTCCAGACAGCTCCTGCAGTAGGTTATTACTCCATTAATAAGGAATACAAGGACTATGTGGGGGGCTTCCCGTTTCTGATACCAATCTATCATTTAGAGAAGTGACATTCCCAGCATTTTAAACTATTGGCTCAAGGCACCACCACGGACTCAGAGGCTGTCTTCTAAGTTATAGCCTCAGGACTACTGTAATTGAAAATATAACTCAACGGGTCGGCCAAGTGGCACGTTGGTTAAGAGCTGGCTTGGGACGCCAGCACCTCAGTTCAGATCCCTCATATGAGGGCTAGTGACACTGCCCTCTACAGCTAAGATGGTGAATCTGGAGCTGGGCTGCGCGAGTCCTGGTGATGGTGTAGGCTGCAGCTCCTGCTGCAGTGGGCTGCCATAGGTTACAGTGAGTGGCCGGCAGCCAGAGTGAGCAGCTGGCAGCAGGTGTGAGCTGCCAAGAGCCACTGTAAGCGGCTGTCCAGAGGCCAGTGACCAATCTCCCTCACCCGAGAAGAGTGCAGTGATGATACCAACATGGGCCAGTGAAGCAATGTCCTCCGCAACTAGACTGAAGAACAAAAGGACAGCAACTTGTCTGTTCCCTTCCCCCAATTCCCCAATTTAAAGAAAGAAAAATATTAAAAAAAAAGAAAATATGACTTGACAATGCTGGATTGGGGGGCCTCTTGAGTGGAAATTTAGAACACAGATTGGGGAAAGTGTATGACAGTGAAAACGAATAGAACACGTAGATGGGTTCAGATCACCTTGAACACTCCAGCCCCAAGTCCACTGATTCACCAGGTAGAGTTCTTTCCTCCTGGTGAATGATGCTGGATCTGCCTTATTTGGAGACCTTGAGGCAATTATCCCATTACACGAAACCCATGTACCTCACACTCCACTCCTTCACTCCTAATCACCTCTGAGCAAAGATCACATTCAATTCCCAACATGTCCCAGCTAACATATCCAACCCAGGAAGAGAAAGAAGGCTGAACAGGTTTTGCTAATTTATATCAACAGAAATCTGGAGAATATCTATGGGTTATGATCTGAATATGCTAGACAAGAAAAGAAAAAAAAATGATTTTAACGTGGCTGCATTTATAATATGATAGGATTTAACAGATTCTGGAATCAAAAGGCTAGTTTGAGCAGCTGGAAGTGTTCTAGCCTTGTGCTTTGTATTGGCTAAAACTTAGACTCACATGATGTGCTTAGTCAAGAAAGTTTAGATGCCAGAAATTCTTTGGTATAATGGAGAGGGAGGAATTCATGTGGCTATAAAGCATTAGACATGTGGCTAGTCCAAATCAAGATGTTCTTTAAATGTAAAATAGTGTAGAAAATGTAAACTGCCTCAAAAGTAATTTTATATTGATTACATATTGAAATAATACCTTGCCTATATTAGATTAAACAAAATACAATTTTAAAAACAATTTCACTGTGTTTTTTTTTACTGTCTTGTAAAGCATGGCTTCTAGAAAATTTAAAAGTACATACGTGGCTTGCATTTGGGGTGTGCATTTATATTTCTCTTAGGTGGTGCTAATGTAAAGGGATTCAAATGTTTGAGTGGATTGATCATTTGTGATATACTCAGCCATCCTCCATCTTTATCTCCTGAAAAGGCCCAAAGGACAATTCCTTCAACAAGGCATTTGATACTAACTAAGAAGAGGAGCTCTCACATCCTTGAAAAACATTTTAGTGTTTGTCCTATGTAGACTAAAGATTCAGTCGAGAAGCACTACCATTGTAATTACATCCCTGATTGCAGCATGGATGATAGGGTCATGGAGTGGCCAAGACCAAATGGTAACACTTAACTATCAGCAACAAAGTGAGCATGGTTTTTACAATAATCAACAGACTCCCACGGATGTCCTATTTCAATCTAACTCCCTAAGATTGAAATAATTGTGAAATTACCAAAGTTTAGTTAAGTTTTAAATAAAATCATTTTTTTCTAAGTGTGGTGAAAGAGACCTGACTTGACTCATGTGTTGGACAGTCATGGACCATCACCCAGTTGTTAGATCATGAGCTCTCACCTGGTGCATAGGCTGGGAGCCCCATAACTGAAGGAGTGGCTAGGTAGCTATAGAAACAGGTCATGCAATACCATCAAATTTAGATACTATAACTAATTTTGGACTTCCCTAAAGGAAGCCTGTTTATCAAGATATCTGATTGGAAGAAGGAGAAATGCAGACTGTTTGCTATTGCTTATACTTCAAGATCCAGAATACTATATCAGTGTTTCATCAGTAAAATGATAGAGTTTTACCATAAGTACATCTGCTAGTGTGCTCAAAAATCCAACTTGTAGCAATCTTCCCAATGATTGAATACATAGTTGAATCAACGATTGGCAGAGTAATGCATTGTCTCCTTGACCTATTGAATGAGGACTTTTTAAATAATAGGAAGCCCTTAGAACTGCCACTCTACAAAAATTTTTTTTAAAAATCAGATGAAATGCCATATCCCTGTGAAAACATGAGTCAATTTCTAGTCAATCTCCTTACTAGAGAAAATCAACAGAGATCCTGGCACATGAAAGCAACTACTATTCTGGCAAATGCATCACTCTTCTCGGGTAAATGAGTAATACCAGAATAATCTTGCTTTCACATGGTAGGTACGATAGTACACAATCGCTGTCTTACCTAAAAGCTACATCAACTCTCTGTCTTTGTTCCTGTGGGATCTTGTCAACTCACTATCTCCAAGTCAACATTTTGGTCCACTATATTGTTGAAATCATGTTCATAGATCTCAGTGAGCATTAGGTAGCAGTTACTCTGTGTGCCTCTGTAAGGCATAAGTGTTTCAAAGCATGAAAGATAAATCCTATATAATTTAGTGCTCTGCCTACACTTTCTTGGGGGATCTGGTCATGTCAGTACATTCTCGCCAAAGTGAAAGATAAGTGCCTGCTTCTTGACCTATATTTTTCATCAATTTGTCTGCTTGTTGGATGTCTCTGGATAATGAAGGAAACATACCACATTTGGAGAATCCATTTCATTTTATTTACCAACTACCAATAATGTTATTTATTTTGAGTGTGACCCAGAGCAAGAGAAGGCTGTCCTACTGATCCAGCTCACAGTGCCAAGCAGCTTTGTTATTTGGGCCACATGACTGAGGAAATCCAACTATGCAGCAATGGGATGTGGTATGGTGCTTCTGGAAAGTTCTGATAGAATCACTGTATAGACCAACAAGGGCTTTATAGAAAAGCAATGATCTCTTTGGGGAAAAAAATAATCTTTTGAAATTTGATTTCAATCTTGCAACTTGATTTTAGGAGTGATTGAACTTCTGATCAAGAGAACCTAAATTCTTCCCTAAATCATGCAACCATTAAGAACTGTGTGATGTTTGATCCTCTAAGTCATAAAGTCGGTGTGCACAGCAGCATACCAACATCAAGTATACCAGAATTGGCATAGACAAAGCAAGATTAGGCTCAAACATGTAGTGAAAGCACAAAAATGTTCCATGTGCAGTTAGCTCCCTTTCATGATTTATCTATTTCTGCTGCCCTGCCACCTCTCCCTCAATCCATATATATGGTCACCTGAGTTGTTTCTCATAATCAGTCAACAGAATACAAAAGCTAAGCCTGATATATATTTAGTTCTGCATGATATATTGGCATTGGTTGTGCTACTGTTCCATTCTAGCTCATACAAGAATGTCATGTAGGACGGCAGGGAAAGTAAATCCTTACTGTGGGAAGAACTTTGAATGGTACAACTAGTTGTCTTCTTTACCTGGAACGAGAGATGACTAGGAGTATAGACCTAGAATGATTCAGAGATTGTAGCTAAAGGGTTGGGTGGTTTTGGGGGCTGTTAGAAGGGAGACTTTGGAGGAATTCATAATAAGAAAATCTGAACAAGAGGTATGAGGTGGACTCTTTGAAATGAATTCAGAATTGAGGATATCAGTGGACTGGGTGAAAGCTTATAAATGAATGCTTTTAGTAAACAGGTGGCAATGTTGACCTAGGTGTCATTCAACATCTTGCTCCACCATCCCACAGTTGCACAGCTACCTCCAGGTTATAACAAGAGAAGAAAGGTATGGGCTTAAAGATCTAGTATCACTGCTGAGAGCCCTGGTGGCCCATAGCACAGAATAATGCTGAACCATCAATATAATACAAGAAGACCGGGTCCATCCAGTCAAGTTGGTGGTAGGATAATTATATGTCCTCACTGTAACAGGCATTCTGGGAATACATTTTATTCCTTCCCACTATGCTTCTGCCAGACTCATCGTCCATGCAATTACTGTGTGCCTTATTCTATGTCAGATTTTCATGCATAACATGGCCTCTGAATAAGGAAATTATTTTTCAGCAATGAATTGAAAGGAAGGGCTGACTTCAGGTTTCTGTAACAGTGGAATGATAAACTGCACATTCAGTATATTCAGTTATGAAACCATTTGGGTGCCTTCTGAAGTGAAATCTTTCCTCAAGGAAGGGGTAAATGTGCTGAACCAATGACGAATGTCTTATTTCTTACATTGCTAGTCTAGTAGTGATTAGTGTTATTCTCCAAGCATTTCTAGTTGTCCCTCCACCAAACGCCATGGTAGGATTACACTTCCCTACTCTGTTAAATTTAGACATGTCCGTGACTTTCTTTGGATAAATAAAAGAGCAGATGTTATTTCTGTGCAGGAGCTTTTATAGCCAATTCACGATTTTTTATTTTTTTTAAACAGGGACACAATTTAATAATTTAATTTTTTTTTATAAGTCAGGTGCCATAAACATTCAATAAGCCATATTTATTTATTTATTTATTTATTTATTTATTTATTTATTTATTTATTTATTTATTTATTTATTTCTAAGGAGGGCTCAGCTCAAAGTGACCCATTCAGGGATCGAACCCCCAACCTTTTTCAGAGCACGCATTCTAACCAACTGAGCCACCCGGCTGCTGCCCCAATAATCCATCTTTTAAGAGATGGGGAACCTAAAATAAAAGTGCAAGATGCTTTGCATAGAACTGCAGAGGGATCCAAAACAGTACAGGAATGAGACTGCATGTGACGGCTCCCTGACAGCTTCTCACTGGAAGCTGAGCATCATGCTGCTGGCAGGTACTGCTTATAAATAAACCTTTGACCTAGGACACGTCTACTGGGTTAGTAGGGAGACATTGGTAAAGCCAGGCCTCTGCAGTCAATGCAGAGAATAGTTAAGTTAAAATATTGTCTTGTACAAATTGCTGGGCAAATGAAGATTCTCACTGAATTAGCTAGATAATTGGGGAGTTGCTTTATTGTAGCTGCTATGTTACAGTTTCTTAAAATTTTATGAAAATTTCTTTCAAAAACTTTTATTCTGTCTTAAGGATGTCAGTATACCTAAAGGGCACCTACTTACTTTGTTACTGAGTGTGTCTGCTTATCCACATATCCCTAAAATTTGTTATTTTTGGATACATTTAAAAAAATCGGGAGCATCCTCTCAAAAATTCAAATCAAAAGTATTCATAAAAAGTATTCTGCTCACTTGAACTTCTATTTGAAGGGCATAAAATTAAGTGCAATTTTCCTATTAAAATCAACATTTTGACACTATATCTTTCTTCCCCCACCTTAGAAAATTAAAATGTTTAGGGGGCAACGTTTTCCACACTGAAAATATATCAAATTCTGTATAATAGTCAATGCCTTTTGGGAATAATGTAAATCTCCAAAGTGTTCACCAAAAATACTAGAAATAGAATTAGTGAAACAACACAAAATTTGCTAAATTTTAAAAACTAATTTAGATAAACTGCTTTAAACTATTCTTTCATAGAATCCCATTTTTGTTAGAGATCAACTTACTATTTTTAATTTACTTTTTTCTCCTTTTTAAAAATATTTTATTAAATTTTTTATTAGTTTCAGGTGTACAAAACAACATAGTGATTAGACATTTATTTATATACCCCACAAAGTAATAACCCCAGTCTATTGCCCATCTGACATTCTATATGGTTATTAGAACATTATTGACTCTTATTCTGTACTATGTATCCCTGACTTTTTTTCTCTTTTTATTTCTGGTTGATGTTTAATATTATTTTATATTAGTTTCAGGGTGTACAGTGTAGTGGTTAGACATTTATATAATTTACAAAGTGATCCCCCTGGGTACTAAGTCTAGTACCCATTTGATACTATAGTTTTTAAAATATTATTGATTATATCCCCCACACTATATTTTATATCACATGACTATTTTGTAACTGCCAATTTGTACTCCTTAATCCCTTCAGCCAGCCCCCTAATCCCACTCTCATCTAGTAACCATCAGTTTGTGGTTTGTATCTACGGGTCTGTTTCTGTTTTGTTTGTTCATTTGATTTGTTCTTTAGGTTCCACATATAAGTGAGATCATATGGAATTAATTTTCTCAGTCTGTCTTATTTCCTTAAGCATAATACTCTCTAGGTCCATCTGTATTGTTGCAAATGGTAAGATTTCATTTTTTTTAATGGCAGAGTAATATTCCATTGTACATATGTACCACATCTTCTTTACCCAATCATCCATTGATGGACACTTTGCTTATTTCCATATCTTGACTATTGTAAACAGTGATGCAGTGAGCATAGGGGTTTATATATAATTTTGAATTGTGTTTTGGATTTCTTTGGATAAATACCCAGGAGGGAATTGCTGGGTCATAAGATAGTCCTATTTTTAATTTTTGAGGAACTTCCATACTGCTTTCCATAGTGGTTGCATCAATTTGCAATCCCACCAACCATTCACAAGGGTTCCCTTTTCTCCACATCCTCACCACTTATTGTTTGTTGATTTATTGATGATGGCCATTCTGACAGGTGTGAAGTGATATCGCATGTGGTTTTAATTTGCCTTTTTCTAATAATTAGTGATGCTAAGCATCTTTTCATATGTCTACTGGTCATTTGTATGCCCTCTTTAGAGAAATACCTATTCAGGTCCTCTGCCCATGTTTTAATTGGGTTGCTTGTTTTTTTGGAGTTAAGTTGCATGAGTTGTGTTGCTCGATAGATTTTGGATACTAACCTCTTATCAGATATATTTTAACGTACTTTTTAATGCTAAACCCAGGTGAAGCTTCCATGTCCCATGTCTCTTTTTTTTAAAGATTTTATTGGGGATTTGGGGGAGGGGGAACAGTGTTGGAGAACCGGGGAAGGGGAACAGACAAGTTGCTGTACTTTTGTTTTTCAGTCTAGTTGTGGAGGACATTGCTTCACTGGCCAATGTTGGTATTATCATTGCACTCTTCTCGGGTGAGGCAGATGGGTCACTGGCCTCTTGATGGCCACTCACAGTGGCTCTTGGCAGCTCACACTGACTGCCAGCCACTTATGCTGGCTTCCGGCCACTCACTGTAGCCTATGGCAGCCCACTGCAGCAGGGGCTACAGCTATGTCGACCTGGGGATTCACAGCAGCCCAGTTCCAGGTGGAGCTGTTGTTCACCATCTTAGCTTTGGAGGGCAGTGTCACTGGCCCTCATATGTGGGATCCAAACTGGGGACACTGGTGTCCCAACATGCCAATTGGCCGACCCCGTCCCATATCTCTTAAACTTCAGGACGACAGAGCTAGGTTCATCTACTCCATATTGTTAATTATTATGAAAACAAAAACTTTTTTCCCCTTTTTCTCTCAACTTAAGGAGAAAGACTTTTGGAGTATTACACATAAATTTAACCCATGATCTCAGTCTTCTGTCTCATATGGTTTCTTTTATATTTTCAGAAAATTGGCAGAATTGCCTAATACCTGAAGTCACTCAAAACAAGTCACAAATTTTTTAGCTTTATAACTGTGAAAAAATTTGTATCTCTTTCCCTTAACTATTAAAGATGAACCCAATTGGTTAAACTGACATGAGGTTATGATTTTATTTCCAATATAAATCTGAAGGAGTAGAAATAGTTTAATTTAATTTACTATTTTAAAAAATGTTTATTAATTTGTTATAAAGCACAAATTAATGATGCACAAGCTGTCAAAGAGCAAGGGACCACCATTTCTGATGATCCAAAGAGGAGCCATATATGGTATTGATCCTAATAGAGTTTACATCTATTTACATAACCCTATGTACTTAGTACAATACTTTACCCTGTTTAGCACTTACTATGTAAATTTTGTTTAAGTAAATGAATAAATAATTATCCAGATATTTCATAGAGAATAGAATAGATATTTTATATAAACTTGTAAATTAATATATTATTTTCTAGAGCCAAATATAAATACTAAAACATATATGTAACCACTAAAGAGTAGTATTGATTTTACTTTGTTCTACATTTTCCTACATTTTCTTATTCCCTAGAAATTCTGTGAAATATTTTAAGTTGAAAAACTAACTAAAAATGTATTTTAAAGTTCTGATTCTAGATAAGTCCTGACTGCTAAATATGTGTACTATCTTGGTTAACTCATGACAGCTTTAAGGGTCTCAGGTTCCTCACCTGTAATCCAGTGAATTTTGTGTAGATTCCTAATACTTTATCTATATTTTGAGAGCTGCAGGTGCATAGCAGAAAAAGCAGTTGGCTAAAGTCAGAAAAATTGGCATGAAATTTTGACTTATCGAAGCTCTTTAAACATCAGCAGAAAAAAGACCTCAGAAATTCAATATATGATAAAAAGAACAAAAATGTTCTAAAAGCATTGATAGACAATAGAAATCAATGATGTTTCCCAGAAAGTTGGAAAGAAAATGACAAAGAATTAGAAATTAGAAAATATGTGACCTAACGAATCAATTTAAGAGGTCCACTTTCTGACTAATAGCAATTTCAAGGAGAGCAGAGAAAACAGGAATGGAGCATTATAAAAAATAATAATAATAAAACAAATAAAATTCCCATAACAGAAATAAATGATCCTCCATTTTGAAAGGGCCCATCCAGTACCCAGCATAATCAAGGAAAATAAATAAGCAAAGATGGACAAGCCACCACAAAACACATCATAGTAACTCTTCTTTGTTTTTTGATGTTTTTGAAGTTCTATTATGATACGCTTTCTGGGGAGAAGGCTACAGTTAAGAAGAGGGTAAACCGGGAAGGAGAAAAAAAAGAGATGTAGGAAATAGGAGATCTAACATAAACAAGTGACAGAAAAAAGTCGCAGGTCTAGCAAGAAACCATTGAGTTGGGGACAAAACCACGGAGAGTTTTATGAGAGAGATATCTGGGAAAATTCAGACAGATGGAACATTAGATATGAGTAAGCATTTAGAAGCTAAAAACTGCAATTATTTACTCCAGAAAATGAACAATCTTGTACAAAGAAGGAAATGCTATTATAGTATTCTACTTGGCTCTGTAGTAGACTCAACCAAGGAACAACTCACTTAGTCAAATCAAAGTAAACTCTCATTATTAATTTACCAACTAAGAATGTGATGGTGAAACATGGGGACAATATTTATTAGATAATGTTTAAAACTGACAAATTAAAAAGTATTAGAATTATATGTGTATACATTTCATTTAAAATATAAAGGACATTACTAGAAGAAGCATGTAAAAGAGTAAGAAAAAGGTTGTTTAAGGGAAGTGGATTCAAGAATAGGGAGGTGGAGTAGGGACCTGCTTGTTTTTGTTTAAAGCTTCTGCCTATTTGATTTTTTAAAAAAAATATGTGCTTTAGTTATTGTGATGATAATAAGTGTTGGACGAGAATTAGCAGACATAAAATAATGATGACTAGAAGTGAGCTGTTGTGTAGAATGAACATGACTAACTTACTTAATTGCTAACTACATGCTCAAATGTAGCTTATCGCCACAACCTCATTTAAATTAAAGTCTCTGGGAGGCTGAAATATGCCTAATTAATTTTAGACTACTTCTTGTCTATAATATTGAAGCAGATATAATGTACAGTCATTATTAAAAATAGCACCATCTGAGTCCGTTGTTAGGAGGATTAAATGAGTTACTGCATGTAAAATATTTAGAAAATGGCATCGTATACATAAAGTGATAATAAATGCTAGTTATTAGTGTTGACACATAATGTTTTCTTTTAAAATGCATATGCCACAATGGAGTTTCTGTTTTATTTTAATTGTGAAGCTATGCAATTAAGAATACAGACAGACAGACGAATCAATGACATCACTGATTAACAGTTACTTGTTGAGGTTCCAAATCATGAGGTGAAACGTGGTTTTGGAGTTACTACCTGTGTGCCTATGGGCAAACATACTATTTTTTTCCATGATATATTTTTTTTTATATATAAGAGTACATATATTTTGTTTCCTTCTGAACAAAATTATATTGAAACTTTACTTGGAGGTAGTATTGATGGGTAGAAGACACCATTCTCCTCATTTGAAATTACTCTGGAATTTCTGACATTCCATGACTAGATTTTTACTTGAACTGACACTAACATAACTGACAGTTGTTTAGTTTTAAGCTTTTTAAATTTGCATTTAGCTTTCTTCCAATATGCTATTGTAAACAAAGGAGACAAATCCTTAAAACTGACCTGTGAAGATGGGATAATATCTTATAGAAATGGGGACAAAGGATATAGTTTAGACATTACAAATCAAATTTGTAGACTTTTTTGGTATTCAGAAAAACAAATAAAGTTAATTTATTTTCAAATTAATAATTACTGTTTTCTAAAAACAGATTAAGAATATTATTAGGTTGTCATTAGCTCCCACTTATTCCCTGAATTTTTATGTATCAACAAATTTAAATTTTGTGTCACTGTCTTAAAGCTGTGCATGGGTTATGTGTATCTTTCAAACATTTAAATATTCTTAGACATATTACTTAATTTTTTCATATTTGCAAAACTCCATATGCAATTCTAGAAGTCAATAAACAATGTACTATTTTCAGAAGCTCCTTTTAAAAAACAACATTGATTATTACATACACCTGTTTGGGATGTGTGTCTAACCCCACAAAGACCTGATTTAAACCCCATCTTAGTTGTTATTGCAACAAGGCTATATACTTTGAACAGTTTAAATAAGCTCAAATATTTATGACATGCTTGGTTAAACAGGAAATAGGCCACTTCTCTGTAAATATTGCACAAGTCCACTTTAATAGCACACTGCAGTGCCACCTTAGAAATCGCTCAGCATTCATCGATTAGTAGGAGAAAGACCAAAATGTTTTCAGACTCTACATAGCTTTATGATATTGCATTTGCAGATGGTAAGGAGAAAAGGAATCAATATATGCTTCTACCCTGAACTCTATACCATGTTATTTTTTCCTGGGACTCTCAATTAAATCACTTACACAATTTAGGTAAATAGAGTGTATGGTTTAAGCTGCAAGTACTATTAATAAGAGATTATTATTTGCTGACTAGATCATGAATAAAAAAATAAATCCATGTGTGTGATATGAGATCCATGGATTCTAGTTTGATGTGTCAATTTGAGGGTGATGGTCCCACATGGTTTGAGGAGCAGAACAGATGTTGTAGTGACAAATTAGCTTGCAGCGGAAATTATACTCTTTGTAGTGGTCAAAAAAGGGAGAATTGGGGTGTGTGAATGTGAATTTTAATGAATTGGTAATCTTCTTTTGGGACCACCACTTCATATTTCACGAAATATGTTTTCCAGAATTGTATAGATTCCTATGGGAAGATTTGCATATATATGTGTGTGTATATATATATATTCATATATATGTTTATATATTCACATATATGAATGTGTGTATATATATAATATAATATATATGAATATGTATGTGCATATATTCATATATATGAATATTAGGGGAAGGGAGAAAAGTCTCACATGTCATCTCAATGAAGTCAAGCAACATGTACTAAAAAATAAACATCCAGTATATACAATTTGCACAGTCATGTTGAGACAGTGTGCAAAATTATGGACCCTGCAAAAAATACTAGATATGTTTACTTAACATTCATAGAAATTTAACTAGCCACTCACCCATATCAATGATTTATTTGACAACTGCTTTGTATATTCTCAAATGTGCTTAATATTTATATTTTATTTCTAAAAATGTTCTTTTTGCTGTATCCAGACCTATCACACTCTAGACATACTTAACTATAGACAATTTCCATGAAATATGTAAAAACGTTCCTGAGCAGACAGGCCATCTCACTTCCCTCTGAACTGAATTACCTTATATATAATATAAAGATTTTATTAACTCAATTACAAGTGATCACAGTAAAGCAAATTCACACACACACACACACACACACTTGCACACATGCACACACACAAAAAGAGAAACCTAAAGACAGTTTCAAGTAATACTTTGTACGATTACTTCAACTTCAGGGCCAACTGAGATCTTTCTTTATAATTGTTGTCAAGCAGACAAAAATCATTTCCTCTATTTAATTTTTCTTGTCACTTCCAAAGGAGTTTTTAAGGAGGAAAGAAATGGTTAATGTGCAGATGAAAGAGACACAAATAGCATGTTGAATTCATATAGTAGAATGGAGGTTCCTGAATAATCAAGAATATACTAAAACAAAATGCACAGAATAAACTTCCTTTCATACTAGGATGTTATAAGTAGTTACAGTCTCAGGAACAAGGTTATTCCTAAGATTGTTTTCCAGTCACTTTATTAAATGTGCTACTTTAGTTTCCTTATAGAATATAAAGTTCATTTTATGTTTACTTCCTTGCAGTAATTCATCTAATGATATGTTTAATAGCAGAAACCTGACTACTAATTAACTAATTAAAGGAGAAAAATAAATAGGAATGAAAAAGTCAAAAATGCTACATTTGGTTTCAAATGCATTGTTGTTGAAGTTCTCTTAATTCAACTCTCCAATGTGATTTATGCATTGGTTATATGCAATTTTCAGGAAATCCATAAAAGACAAAGAGCAAACCCTATTAGTGTATCTAAACAATGCAGTTATTTAGACTGTGTGAGCACAAGGAAATAGAACCAGGATACATGGGTGAATGAGGACAGCCATAAGAAAGAAAGACCTCGGATTCCTCCTTTCATATATACATGAACTTCCTTGGTATGTATGGTATTAAGAAATGACATTTACTACTGTGGTCCTAGCTAAGTTTCTGGAAAAGTATCATACCAACTCCCTGACAATCACACCACCAATGGACTTTGATTTGCTGGTCCTTTAATCTCAGTTCTTAGGTTGAAAGATACAAGTAAAATGAGAATGAGATATCTATAAGACTAAAATAAATATAATAAATATGAAAGTTGCTTATAAAGGTGTTATTAATTTTAGTACTTATTCCAAGTGTTTAAAATCCAGATTTATGTAGATGAGGGATACTATTGGAAACAATTATATCTAAGATAGTGAGGATGCTTCTAAAGTAAAGTACCAGTTTATTGCTTTATAGCAAAGTAAAATGTGTCTATTGGATTATTCTCTTTTTAACACAGTCATCTGTAAGATTGTAATGATACAGAGTTCTCCATTATCTATTATTTGAATTACCCACCTCCCAAACCTCCACAGTCCACAACCTATCAAATTTTATGGAGAACTGTGCTAATAAGAACTAATAAAAATAATAAATAGCTGCTATTCTACAAGACCATTATCACATCATTATCTGATTCAATGGATTATAAATTATACACTTTGTTCTTTGCTTTTATATAAAGTTGTAGTCAAATTGTATCCAAGTTTGATGTGTAACTTATGCAATTATATTTATAACTATACTCACAAATTCTGTATGAAACATTTACATATTTCCAGGGTGATCGTTCTTAGATATTTATAATATGAATTATTTCCAACACATTCAGTTAGTTAATTTGTTACTTTTATGCTGGTGTATACATGCATCTATTTATGAAGTAGTTTGTAGATGAGGTAACAAGTCATGCAAACACAATCCTGAAATATAAGTTGGTAATTATGATTTGCATCACTCTTGTTAAAAGTTTGCTTCTTGTTCATAAGATTACAAGTGTAACCAAAAAATATACAGATAATTTAAAAACCCCATCAGTAGTCTTTATGTCTTTATAGCAATTTAGTCAAATGTTAAATCTCTAAGAAAGCATTATCCCTCTAAACATATTAGCAATATCAAAGTTGCAGGCTGAGAAGCATTCATTATTATTAAAAATAGACATTAAGGGTGCATGCAGTTTTTATGTCAGATTTCTTTTCCCCAAAGGGTTTACTTTAGCAAAATGACACCCTAGCTGAAGAATGAAGTCTGGGAAATGAGAAGTTGGGTTGTTAGCTGGAAGCAGGGATGATTAGATAATTTTACACAGGTGGTTGATGATTGATGGAGGTGGAGGCATTTTATGAGGAATGGGCTGTTAGTATTTGGGAAACACTCTACCTGTATAGCCCAGCGAATTGTCATCGTTATCAGAGGTGGGGATTGGCGTCCCGTTGTCCTTGCCCCTCTCTAGGTCTTCAGGGTCTGTCGAAAACAACACCAGAGCTGCTGATGGGGTCATAGTAGTAACAGTAGTTGCCATTTCGATCACAGCATGTCCAGACACAAGTAAATCCACATGTGACAGAAACACACACAAGGACAACACACAGCACACTTTCTCCTCGTCCCTCCTGCGGCACACTAAGCTGTGCGAAGGTCTCAGCATCTTGGCTTACACTTTCTACTTCTGCTCCTTAATTTCCCTAATTCTCTGCGCTGTCTGCACCTTTGCTACACTTCAAAGCTGGCGGAGGGCTCTGACTGCCCCCTGTGAGGCCGCCAGCGCGGACTGAGGGAGCATATGGGGAGGGAGAGGGCAGGATGGCTGAATGCTAGCATTGCTAATTTTCCACCTTATTGTTAATCAAAGCTATTGACTGTGATCACTCCCCATCATCGCTTCATCTCCTGCCAATTACAGACTCAAGGGACTCTACCTCATATGGGTGGGGGTGGGGAGAGGGGTGGGGGCTGTGGGGAAAAATAGGGTCCTGTGAAATAAGAGGGTGGATGATAAAAATGTCATACTTTTCTGAGCAACAGTAAGACAGCGGTGCAACATCACCTCTTTCAGAAGGCAACATTTGTCATCTTGAAGGACTGAGATAAATTTACTGAAAAGAATGCATGAGTCAAACAACATGCAACTTTGCACATTTTGGCTCGAATATTTGAAAACATTCCAAATTGCTTACGATTCTACATTACGATCACCCAGATAGCTATGTTCATTCATCCACTATGATTTTTCTTGAGTAAAAGAATTGCTTTTTTTCAAATGCACATTAATTTTTCCTACGCAATATTTTAGACGTGAGGCTAAGCACATGGGCACTCAGGTTCCAATATCCAGAGGCTGAACTGCAGTACACATATGGAGAGAGAAGTCCACGACACCACTAGTTGTTTTACTTGTGCTCGGTCACTCTACGTGTCATATCTCTCTGTGTTAGATAAATATGAGCAGCCTCCAGCTTCACTGCTGATAAGCAGACACAGGCACAATAAAACCCAAGTGAGTGCCTCCTAAATCGAATATCACAGTCATAGGTCATTCAAGTTGTGGTGTTCTGCAGGCTTTTTATCACCTTAAACAGCATCTACAGAGGACTGCTCGGCCTGCGCAATGAAGGAGCACAGCTGTTTACTGGAGGAAGAAAATGTGTCACCTTTCAATGAGGCAGTGAGTGCACGCAGGTAATGCCCCTTTAGAAACATCATGGGGGTCATTCATTTTGTGTCGCTGCTACTTTGTTTTTGTTTTTAGCTAGGTCGACACATTTTGTCTTAGAGCTATTCAAATTGCTTTTAGAAAGGATTTAGGGATGACTTAGAAATGTTTAGAGGATAAAATATTGAAAATGGGGGTCTGCGTTGTGGCTTTTTGTATACAGCATGTTTATTCACTCTATCTCCCTGCCTTCCCTCCTTTCCACCCCGTGTATCTTGCTATTAACCTGATGCGGCTAAAATGAGGAAGAAAAAAAAAAAAGGTTGCAGATCTGTGCTGACTAAAGGGGGAAAAATGCTCGTTATTGCTCAATTCATCTTGGCCTTTCCAGACGGTGGATGTTGTTATTTTGTCCTTAAAATCAACTCTGGAACCGGGATGGCAATGAAACGGTCCACTTCCTTCCCCTCCAACCTGTCCACTTATTAGTATGCACAAATTTAGGTCAGAGTTTTAATCACATCAGTAAGAGAAAGAAAAACAGACATTTCTGTATATTCTGAGGCAGAATATTAGCACAGTGTTCTGCCACAAAATAAGTAACCTTGCTCACACGGACTCACCAAGTTAAAGAATCTGATATAGGAAGATGAACAGATGGTGCTGGTTCAAATGTATTAAAAAGGCTTTTAAGGGAACCTTCCCTGCTTACCCACAATCTTGTTTTAAAAGACACAATGTGTTTAGAGTGTCACTTTCATTTTAGATTAATTATTCTTAGTAACAAATGTAACTTTTCAAAGGAAAAGTTACTTTTAATTTAGGGTGAAATGGTTTATTTAATGTGGATACACACATTTCTAATTGCTCTGTTAAAAATACAATACAATAAAAATCCACTGAAATCCACAACACTAATTAAATCAATTTCTCTACACTATATCTGAAGACTTTGAGAGGAGGCCGCGCACCCTTTGTTCCTGAATCCTCCCTGAGAATGCGGACATTATAACAAAAGCCACAGAGATGAGGAAATGAAGTTCACTATCATTTGAAACCATGTACCAAATCTGTTTAAAGTGGATTTTTCACTTATGTCTAACATCCTAAGTGGTTTCTAAATTTGCTTTCCTGTTTCCACCCATTGCTCTTCTGGCCCCTTCTCAGTCTCAGGAAAGAATAGACTTTGCATTAATCAATGAATCTTACCATATCTATACAGCACATTCTATATACTGCCTTGAATGAGTAATAGACTAATTAGTATTATACTAGACCTACAGGAAACAAAATGTCCCATTTTTACTAACTTTGCTCATTTTTTTCCTTCCCTCTCCTTCCTGTCAAAAGATAATTATAACAGGAAATAATCACTTGACTTGCTACATGTGAGCTGGAGCACTAATCTAAAGAGTCCAAAATATATTCATTTGAAGTTTTTGTTAAATAATATTGATTATGCAAGCCGTGGAATAGAACATAAAGATTATTTAGTGCTTACAATGTCTGAAGGAGGTCTTTTTGTGCTCCAAGTCTGTTTTTAGGGCCATCCACACCTGAATTGAAGTACATGGGGCTGTAGTTGACAAAAGCCATCATCCCATCTAGAAGTGCACTGTTACTAGGGTTGCTGGGCGCTAAGTGTCGGCTGCCCCCCTTAGACTGTGAATTCCCAAGGGTCAGGTACTCCGCCTCACATTTGCACATCTACCACCTTACACTAGACCTGCAACATTGTCCAGGCTTAAATATATACTTTTTTTTTCCTTTAAAATAATAAATGAATTAATGACCAAATGGTAACCAAGGATGTAAATCTCACTTACATGATAGGCTCCCAAACTGAAACAATTTAAAAATATAAAAATTGCATGTGTTTCACAAAAACAAAACAAAACAAAACAAATGTTATAAATTAACTCAAATGTTATTGTACTCTGTATTCATATAAGCATAGGAACCATCTTTTTTCAATATAAAAGGACATCTTGAATCATTAAATCATATATATTCAAGTTTAGAAATATGAGGTCTGACAAGTTGGATAACTTGTTGCAACGGTGTTGCTAACCTTTTTTGATATCAGAGGGATTATTCATTATGAATTTGTACCAACTGGACAAACAGTTAGCCAAGTTTACAATTTGGAAATGCTGAAAAGGCTGAGTGGAAAAGTTAGACAACCTGAACTTTTTGCCAACAATTCATGGCTCTTGCATCATGACAGTGCACCAGCTCACAGGGCACTGTCTGTAAGGGAGTTTTCAGCCAGTAAACAAATAACTGCATTGGAACACCCTCCCTTCTCACCTGGTCTGGCCCCCAAAGACTTCTTTCTTTACCCAAAGATAAAGTAAATATTGAAAGGAAGACATTTTAATGACATTCAGGATACCAAGGGTAATACGACGACAGCTTTGATGGCCATTCCAGAATGTTTTAAAATTGCTTTGAAGAGTAGACTAGGTGCTGGCATCAGTGCGTAGCTTCCCAAGGGGAGTACTTCGAAGGTGACCTTAGTGTTATTCAGCAATGAGGTATGTAGCACTTTTTCTAGGATGAGTTTGGGAACTTCATTATTCAACCATGTATGTCAACTGGACCCTCACAATAAACTTCATGAGATATAAATATAGATTCCTCTGAATTCAGTGGCCATTTGGCCTTCACTGCTTTTTTTACTTTTTTTTTTTTGAGGACAGTGTCACTGGCCCTTATATGTGGGACCCGAACCAGGGCCGCTGGCATCCTAAGCCAGTGCTTAACCAATGCGCTACTCGGCCAGCCCAAATGGACTGGAGGAAACTTTCTTTTCTTTTTTTGAGGGCAGTGTCACTGGCCCTGATATGTGGAACCTGAAAGGGGGCCACTGGCTTCCCAAGCCAGTGCTTAACCACCTTGCCACTCGGCAGGCCCCTTCCCTGCTTTTTAACGCAACCAATTCCAATTTTATAATTGCCCTCTTTTATGTTGGGTTTTTTTAAAAAGCTGTTTTTTTCAATTCAAATGCTAATCAGTGGGGCCACAGAGACCTAACACCTCACTTATGAAAGCACTTTCCCTTCCACTACTCTTTAAATGCTTGTTTCATAGGGCATCAGACTTCTGTCTTTTCTTGTTCAATATGCTTTCTGTTGATCTCTTAATTGAGACTCATGGCTTTAACTATTTTTTATAAAATGATGCCACATATCTTAATTAGGTGTTCTATCATTAACCAAATCTTACCTCCACTGCTTGTTCCACTTCATGTGGATTCCAAGAATCCTTATACTTTTTCTCAGGAAACACCGATCTCATCATCTTCTCTTTCAACCTACTTTTTTCCTATAGTTCCTATCTATGTTAAGAAAGCAATCACAGTCTTATATTTTTAATATTTTACAATTCAGTAAAATGTAATGTTTGGGGTTAAAACTGAACCCTGGCCTACCGGATTATTGTTTGTAGTACATTTTGCTACATGGTTTTATTTTAATTTTTTTGGAGGGGGTTGTATGTCAAACTTAAATCTATAGTATGTGAGATAATAATATAATATAATAATAATATTATACATAACCATATACTATGCATATTAGTTATGTAATATGTATAGTGGGCCATCTTATAATAGTCTTTCACAGATTTAATAAAAACAACAATGACAAAGAAATAAAGACCTATGGCACCCTTTACAATGGAAATTGTCTTTCAGGAAACTTGATCCTTAAATATAATAATTCATTAAAGATAGTATAACTTTCTTTAATGGTAAATTAAATGATAAGTTTGATATTTGTTAATCTATATAGCAAAACATTTACTGAGATTTCCTCAACACCTATGCCAAAACAGAATGAAATTTTGAATTAGAAAAATCATTATATTGCAACCTCTGATAAAATAATTCATTTAGACAAACATCATCCATGGGTATTAAATCTATTAGGTGAAAAATGGCAGGGGACAGTATATTTCCCAGTGCCAGAGTATCACCTCCGAACTTATTTGCTAACTACAGAGGGGGAAAATGTACTTTTACGATAGATAGATCTGGCAGCCACTGCTTGAACTCAGTAATCAAATTTAGCATCACCAATAATGGGTAAATAAGAGTGGGAAGACAATTGTGTGACACAATATAAAGTATCACTTACGAAGTATTCATGCTAACAATGCTTGTCCTGGATTCGGTCAAGATGTAATACTTAACTTAAAATCTACAAAAAAAAAAAATGCATCCTTAGGGTATTCATGTGGAATAATTAAGGGGTGAATTTTCTTTAACTTACTTTCAAATGTTCAAAAAAGTATGTTTACAGAAGAACTAAAGCAAATGTGGAATAATATTAACAATTGTAATTTATTATGAAGAACATTCATAACATTCAAAAAAGTTTAGGGCTGGCTGAGTGGCTCAGTTTGTTAAGAGCTTGCTCAAGGGTGCGAGCTGAACTCTTAGCATCAGCAGTTCGATGCCCAGCCTTAGCTAAGCTGCTGCTGAGCTGCCAACACGTGGCAGGATGGCTCAGCTAAAAAATAAAAAAAAATAAAAAAATAAAAGATGGGAGATGAAGACTAAGTGATAAGCTTTATAAAGAATAGCAGAAATCAATGCAGTAATGTTTCTTTTCACTGGTGAAATCATTAAAACAGCTACTATTATTTTTGCAGCATGAAGACTCATGTTTGCACTACCATACACCATGTATTTCTCTAAATGGTTCATCATAATATGGTAGACAGTGATACGTTGTGGAAAAGTAGAGGCATAAGAGAAAGAAGCCTGTTGTTGAAATTCAGTCTCATTTCTTTATTTTAAATTGTGTTTGAAATTCATAGCTCAAAACATAAGTTTTCATCTTTATTCTTCCTTTCTGTCATATTCACTTATGTAAATGTATGTTAAAAATAATAAGTTACATTCTGCCCTAGTAAAGTGTCAGGCCAGTTTCTTTATAGATTTGCATTATCACTGTGCAATGCTTTGGCATTAATTGATATTTTGAAGATGATCATTAATAAAAGATTAGGGAAAAGCAAATGAATATAAACTACTATCAATATAAGGAGTGTGTTCTACAAATTGGATCAATTCTCATTGATTCTTTCTTACTAATCAAGAGGAATGCAGGGAATGGGTATTTTAAATGGAGTCCTGAGAACATTTAATTAGAAACCTAGGCAATGAATTACAAAATTAAATACACAAACTATGTTTTGAAGCTTTAAATTTGTGTCATAATTCTATAAGATCAAACTTCTGCTTTAATCATGTATGGTTAAAATAATTGTGGAAGGTAATTATTTGCTCCACTCTTTTGAATTGGGAATAAGGGGAAAAATAAGAATTATGTTATGGAGATGGAGAGGGACAAAAAAAGAAAAGAAAATCTGTAGCTGTTTTTAGGTAATATGTACTTTACAAAATCCAGTGAATGTAACAAATAAAACAATTCATTACAATGAGGACTAAAGAACTTTTTCAACATTTGATATGCTATAGAACATTAAATATAATATGTATCAAGTTCTAAAAACTGCTAAAAATTGTGCAATGAAGCTTAATTTTTTAAAGCAGCAATACGGTAACAGATAGAAAATGTGTTACAACCATTCCCAATTTTGCTATTTTAAGGAAAATCAAGGTTGTTTCCTTATGTTTCTTTCAAAGATAAAAAAAACAATGATTATAATGATCCATGTGGATAATGATTGTTAGAAAATACTTAGATAAAATAAAATACTAAAATTTATGTAAAATATATATTCAAATAATATTTTTAGTGAATAAATGGTTCTTTTTAAATTTGAAGACTTTATTATACAACACTGTTGAGAAGAGAAAAAACAAATTCAGAGTGATTTGGTGTCTGAACAAACTAACATAATCTCCATGATAGAATAGGAAATGTAACCTATGACCTGAGATGCCAGGATTGTATTAAATGGGAAAAGTAGATATTAAACAAGATCTCAAAATATATGATAGTGCTTTTTCTTAATTTCTGGTTTAGGTGATTAGATAACTGCATGAATCAAATGTGAAAAAAGAGAAGTAAAAACTGTACTGATTATAATCACAACTAATATTTTCATAATGCTTTAGTTTATTTAATATAAAATACATCACCATGCACACACACACATTTAGTCTTATGCAATTCTTAAAGTTCTGTCATGGTCAGAGTCATCATTAAAATAATTTCCCTTATCAATGTTACCATTTTGGAGATGCTGATACTAAAGCTAAAGCTCAGGAAATTTCTTTGGCCTCTGTCATGAAACTAGTAAATACTGTATTTGGATTCCAAATGATTTCTGACTCCAAAGCACCTATTCTTTTCACTATACCCCATGGCTTCTCTTTACTCATCAGTCTAATTCTAGGAACTAGATGGAATTTCAACAGTATATAAGCAATGGGACCCCAGATTAGTAATTCTTTTCCATTTGCTGAACAATAAGATTAGATAATTTCACAAATTTATTTCTTAGCTCCACTAAGCATAACACCAGGGCTTCTTCACTGACTCCCTTTATACATAAGATAAAATAAAGAAGTTAAGAAAGTGGTTGTGTTTAAGCAAGAAATGCACAATAAAATATTATTAATAAAGGGGTTTATCATTAAAATAAGGCTTTACCCACATATTTTTAAATACGCAGATTTGGAGATTAACTTACTGATTAACATCAAGATGTATATAATAATAAGATAATACCTTCAAATTCCTTTTTTTGATAATTACTTTTTTTTTTTTTTTGAGGGCAGTGTCACTGGCCCTCATATGTGGGACCCGAACCAGGGTTGTTGGCTTCCCAAGCCAGCGCTTAACCACTGAGCCACTCAGCCGGTCCTGATAATTACTTTTTAAATTATTCTTCAACAACAATGATTTATCATTCGGTACAAGTTTAAGAAGATTTAAAACAGAGTCATGTCTTACTCTTCTTAACATGCTTAGCCTTGGCACAGTGGCAAGAACAGAGCAGGCCATCAACACATTTTTGTTGAAAGATTGAATGAAACACTGAAGCATAGTTTTCCTGGAGTCAAGAGTTCAAGATGAAGGTAGCTTTTCCCAAATAATGAATCAATTATTTCCATAGTTAGGACTTCATATATACTTATCTATCTAAAATTATTATCTCTATAAATCTAATTCAAAACTACATTTTGGAAATGACATTGTTGATGGAATTTCTTTCTTCCTCCCCACTCCCCATGCAATATATCTCCCGAAAAAGTATACACATTTTAAGAAAGGAAAAAACTGTATTAAAATTACACTGATGGTAACCACTTTGAGCACCTCTTGTAAATGCAGAAGTCAAACATGACTAGTATTCATCTTTTGTTATTGGTATATATTAAGTATTACATTTTTAATATAACTTTTTTCTTTCTTAAAATGTGTAAACTTTTTTTGGCACCCTCTGTATATATACTCAAGATAAACTGAATATGAAGGAAAATGTAATAAATTTTAATAATTGTGAAAACTGAAAGAAGTTGTAATATGAATAAACAAGGATGGTATTTAAATATTGCCAGATAGGTGGACTATATCTTGGTTCTATGAACTCTCTCTAATTTGAGTAATTTTATATATAAATTATAGATATAAAAATAGATATAAGCTGATTTGAATGAACAGAATACATTTTCCTGAGAGGCTGCTCTTGAAACTTAAGTGATGTAATACAAATTAGGAATTAATAATTGGGGTGCCAACACCACATTCTAATTTTGAATTTGCAAAAATGTTACAATTCTGAAGAAAAATGGAAGAATAGCTACACGAAAATTCTCAAGTACAATTTTGTTTGAACTAATTTGGTGTATATCCAGTTACACCAAGTTGGTGAAATTTGATTAAATAATAGAGAATTAACACATATTTAAGCAAAAACATCAAAGACAAAGTTATATACATATATTATATAACTATTCTACTAACATAAAATACACCACTGAATGTTAGAAAGGTAAATACATTCATGGGTAAGCCTGTGAATTTGAAGAATACAAATGTCACAGAGGAAGATTTTAACTCATTTAAATTCAGCTTAATTTGACAAAACAAGATAAAGTGCCTTCTGTATGGAAATCATTCTATTGACAGAGAAATGCTTATAATTTTAAAACCATTTGTTTCCAGATCTCTTCTCTTGGAAACACTGACAAAGTAGAGCTCTTAAAGTAATTGGGAAAATTATGCTTCATCAAGGCAATGTGTTTTTTTCTTTCATGGCTGAATGTTTGGTCTAAGAAAGACTTGGAAGTTTTCACGAAAATAATAAATGATGACTATTCTTTTGTATAATTAGAAACTAAGCCAATTGCCCAGTTGAATTGTGCATTTATTCAAAATGCTCAAATCAAATCCTCAATAACATCTGATGTGACAGATACCTTGGAGGGACGGAATTTAATCTGCAGAGATTTGCTTCCTTGAACTTC
Source organism: Aselliscus stoliczkanus (assembly GCA_033961575.1). NCBI lineage: Eukaryota > Metazoa > Chordata > Mammalia > Chiroptera > Hipposideridae > Aselliscus > Aselliscus stoliczkanus. Next base: position 97,595,357 of record CM066729.1, on the reverse strand, counting down.
ATCTGTGAGAGTTAATTTCCGGTCAGTTTTACTAGTATTTCTGCCTTTCTCCTTCTGTTGACTTTTTTTTTGTTATTCTCTCCACCCACTCTGCCCTGGTATTCAACAGCTTTTCTTTTATTGTGGTTAGCATCTGCTACTGTTCCACTCCCAGTCAAAGCATAAGGTAACTTCAACATAGGCTAATTAAATGGTCTTGAAGTTAGTTAACAGGTGGTAGTCCCAGCTGCCCTAGTTGTAGAAACAGCTATATCTTGCATTGTATGGGGGGCAGAAATGGCACGATAATAATACCTGAATGAAAGGAACACTCCTTCCATAGTATTAAAATTATGTTGGGGATCAAGAAGAAATAGGACCATTCATTCCTTTTTTGCAGAGGGAGAAATCTGGTTTGGTGGTATGGTGATCACATCTAAGATTCTGAATTAAAAACTCAGATCTCCTTATCCTTTAACCAGTGCTTGTTTTCTCATCATTGAATGTGTAAATGTATTACCACTTCCCCTAAGTTTGTTAATAAAGTACATTTTCAACCATTTCTGTTAGTATGTTGAACACCATAAGGATAAAATGCTGTCTCACTGAAATACTTCCTGAACGATTTAGTGGGGTGTTCTATGTAAACAGGTGCTCAAGAAATACAGTGGGTACACATGAGAAAACATGGCTAACCAAAAATGAAATTTCAAAATCCATTTTTTTCTTGAATTTTAACTGACCCCTTATTCATTTTTTTCTCCTGTATAAACTCCAAATTGGCACATAAAAATAGAGTGGTCTTTTCTCATTTGAAGAGAAAAATACATAGATTTTTAAATTTTCATTAAAAGTTATTAAATGACCCTTTAAAGTTGATTTCTAATTTGAATCAATTATAATAACAGCTAACAATTACTGACTGATTTCTTATTAGATGTTCAGAACTAAAAAAGGTCTTTACAAATATTTGCATATTTAATCATGATACTGTTATACAATAGAAAGTATTATTTCACATTTTTAAATGAAGAAAGTGAGACACAAAAGGATAAAATAACTTGGCCAAGGTCACACATAGTTAGATAGTGTCTCCTAAACATTACATTGTATTGTTTATCTAAATAAATAATAATATATACTTATTTGTAGTGATTCCAAAATGCTAAGTAAATTATTTGATATTTTGACTAAATTTAATCAATTATGTGGATTTTACTTGAATGTCATTGAATTGCAGACTTTAGTTTGCCAATTGCCTGGTTGCTTTGTGCTCACAAGGCTAAATTCACTCAATTTTATATCTTGGGGAAAACCAACAATTGATATTAAAATTACACATTTTTTTTACTCTTAGGGGAAACACGTCCCCCCCATGCCCCCTGAGGCTCCACCAGTATCCCCACACTCCTTTCCGGATCCCCGCCCGGTGCTGTTTCAACCTGTCTCCTGTAGAGGAGGGATAGAAATTGCTTGGTACCCTTGAGGAAGTCTGGGAAAGTCTGAAGCAACGCAAGTTGGGCCCCAGGTCACGTGGTAACTGCCTCCCCATCCCACCCTCCCCCAGTTGCTCTGTGAGGCCACTGCCATCCGTCTGCAGCCATTACGGGCATCTACTTAAGGCTGCATTTACTTAACTGCTAAAGGGACACATTTCCTCCATAGTCTCTTCATTGTCTGCTTTTTCTAACCACAGTCACGGTTTTGCGCTCTTCATTCTAATTGTGCTTTTGATTATTGGGGTCATTTTATGCCTTCTGCTTTCCCAAAGGTCACGGAGATTAGCTGTGTCCAATCGAGGCCCAGAGAGAGCCCTAGAAGCTTACACCCAATTCATCCACCTCCATTGATTTTCTCTCAGTGTGAGAGTGGCCACGGTGGTCACTTTTTTTTCCCTTTTTACTCTCCCATGATAGTTTCCTTGTGCCTTTCCCCCACTTTTCCTCAGAAGAAGCTTATTTGTAGTGATGGTTGTGGCTCAAGAGGTTTCACTGCAGCAAATTCAGGAAGAACCGAGGGATGGTATTATAGCACAGAAGGAGGGCTCTGCTGATCAGATCAGCTTGCCCTGGATCCTTCCTCTATTGTTTCAGTTTATGTAGCTCACAGCCACTCAACACTTCCATCTTATAATGTCAAACTGCATTTTCAAACAGCAGCCCCTTTCCTTGCTGTTTGTCACTGAGTGTAATCAATTACACACATATTACATATATATGTAATTACATACATACCATTGGTTATAATTACATATACTATAATAACATATACATTACGTGTTTTTTTCCTCTCTGTTTTACTCTGCTGGTTCTGACTTATCTTTGTATTGTTCATGCACCACCATTCCAGTATTAGAGTATTCTGATTTGCATTCGTACTTTTTAATGGGAAACTCTGCCAGCCTTTACTTTCACAAGTGGTTTTAAAGTGAGATGATATTTCACTTACTAATGTTGGTCCAAAAGAGACATTCTTATTGTAAATTAATGGAAATTCTTGAAACTTAAGACAATCAAAGTAGTTATTTTAAAGGAATGTGCATATGTGTATTCATGCAAAGGGACTGAGCAGGTCCTGAACAATAAACACCCCAAATAACCCCAAATACCATAAAAGACATTAAACTGTTTATATCATTATTCATATTCAAGGGATAGTGGGGAGGGTTTATTATGTAAAAATATTTCCTAGGCACCAATGTGCTTGGCTCATGAACAAGTCCATTCATTACCAATGGTCAACAGTTTAAAACACTGTAGGAGGCAGTTCTCAGTAGATTTTCCTTCTTCTTGGGAGTCAAGGGACTACTGACTTTCTAGGTGGTGAGATTATCTGCTTAGCTCAGAAGAAAGATGTGATAAATTATGATCTTATTCATTAATTAATATGGACTCATAAGTATAAATGCTTTTCAGAAACTCTACTGCAGATTCACATCCAAATTTGAAGTTATAGCTCTAATTAATTTCCTTCTTCTGCAGTCCCTGTTTTATAATTCATTTATTGGTATATGTGGACATAGGCTCATTTGTAGACTGAGTGGCCTCTGCAATTTTCCCCCCATGTAACCTTTTCAAGATTCATTCTCAGAACTTCCTACCAGTGTTTAGAGTGGAGACAGCCTAGGTGGGCAGCAAATATAAGGTTTTTGTTTCCAGTGATGCGATTCCTATGTGGATTCTTTGGGTCAGCACATATGTGGGAAATATATAGAAAACTTAATATAGCGATTAATAATCTTTCCACTGGGCTGTTGTGACCATTTTTAATAGAGGCCAGAACTTTTAAAGAAACACATTTTATGATGTCAGAGGGGTAGTAGATTGAAGGGGGGAGATTATCACTTTGTGAGGGGTGTAAATGTCTATTACATTGCTTCATACACCTGAAACAAAACAAAAAAAAGAAAGAAAAGAAACACATTTTCCCATAAAATGGGAAAAGAAACTGAAGAATGCAGATATGGAGTAAAAATCTGCTGAGTTTTACATATTGCCAGAATTATGGTAACTACATGTGAATTTTAAGGAAATATTATAGAAATCATGAATAAATACTTTAACTTGCTGATGAAGAAAAGGAAAAACAACTAGAGAAAAATCTCTGTAATCTGTAATCTGCAATATTTGGCATTTTAAAATGCCCTAAGTCTTCAACATAAATCTTAAAATCATAGTAAGGGGAGTCAGAAGTAGCCCTAAGATTTACAATTCATATTTAACAAGTGTATGAGTATTCTTGCGTTAATAGTAAATTAATGTAAATAAATCAAACATCTAAGAACATGTAACTTTTCTCTCTTAGATTTATGGTAGATAAGACTAAACTATTAACGTTAAAATTTTATGTTAAGAATGGGTATTTCAACAATTAAATGTGATTATAAAAATTATCTGATAGCCTAATACTTGGTAACAAAACTTGCCAGTAAACATGAATCTTCCATTGGTTATCAAATTTCTTACTATAATTTTGTAGCTCCTGGGGAAGGGGGATAGTCTCTTTAATTGTACATAATTCTGGCACAGACAATAGGTATAAAACATTATTATAGTGGATGAGAAAACACACAAACCAAAAAATGTGCCAAAGTATTTACACATATAGGTAATTGACCATTATAAAGATGATAACAACCTATTGTATTTCACAGAGAATAAAGATATTGTCATATTTTCCATCAATCACATGCATACTTAATTTACCATGCCATGGAGTTATGTTACATATTCTTTTTGCAAAAATACTGTACTCAAAAGGCTAGTAAATGATAACAAAAGTCATCCTGAATCCCACTGTAAAATCTTAAGGTCTACTGCCTTTGCTGGTAGAATCTGAGAAGCTCGGAACCTCTAAATTTGTGTTCATTAGGTAATTTTAAATTAAACTTTCTATTTTGAAATAATTTGTATGTTCCCATGCACTTTTCAGAAATAATGGAGGAATATATATTGCACCTTTTCTCTAGTTCCCCCGGTGGTAACATCTTGGGAAACAATGTCACAAACAGGATGTTGGCATTAACATAGGCAAGATAAAACAGCCTTTCCCTGACTCTAAGGGTCCTTCATGTTGCATTTTTTTAGCCACACTCACTTTCCTCCTGCCCACTCCCTCTTTACCCTCTGGCGACCATAATCTATTCTCCACATGTATAATTTTATCATTTTGAGAACGTTCTGTAATTGAAGACATACAGTTTGTAACTTTTTGAGGATGACTTTTTTCAATCGGCATAATTCTCTAAAGCTTTATCCAGGTTGTCCTATGTATTGAGAGCTTATTCCTTTTAATTGCTGTCTAGTATTCCAGGGTATGGCAATTCTACGCTTTCTTTAACCATTGGCCAGTTCACATATAGCTTGGTTATTTCCAGGTTTTGCCTATTAAAAATAAAGTTATTATAAACATTTGTGCATTGATTTTAATATAAACATCATTTTTATTTCTCTGGAATAAATGTCCAGAAGGCCAATTGCTGAGGCATGTAATTGACATTTAGCTTTTTAAGAAATTGCCAAACTTTTCCAGTGTAGCTGCACAATCAACCCATTAGTTTTGAAAGGCACACATGTATTATCATGAAAGAAATTGTCTCTGTGGCATTAGGATTAGATTAAACTTTTGAGAGCTCTTTCCTTTCCTGCATCTTCCTGCTTTCCTTCCTCCCTCCATCCCCTCCTTTGTCCCTCCCTTCCTTTCTTCTTTCCTTTTATCCTTTTTCCCTCCTTCCCTCTCTCCTTTTTCTTCCTTCTTATGTGTGTATAGAATTGTGATAGAAAGAATGACTGTGTAAACCTAATCTGAGATCAAGAAAAATAGGTAACAAATATTACAGCTTTGTAGTTCCTTTAAAAGCATTGAAACAGTTTTATTGTGTTTTTTTTTTAAAAAAACCACTTAATATCATCCTATTCTCCTTATATTAGAATGAACATATATAATTGATATTAAGAACAAAGAAAATGCAGAATAATCATTAAGGTCCTCTTTTTCTATTGATAGTGAGAAGCTATCAATAGATAGCGAAAATAAGTCACTTAAATATAAAAAGTGACAAGACAGAAATTTATGCTGTCTCTCTGAATAGCAGCCTATTTTCTAAGAGAAAAAATTAATATCTTGTAGGTTATTATGCAGTTCAGAAAAAAGCATGCTTGGGTCCACATAATCCAACCAAAAATTTACATTCTAGGCTAGAGTAGATCAAGTCCTGAATAAAACTGCCCATATTAAATTATGTTTTCAAAAACCTTGTTACTTTTGTACATCATAGATATTTTCACACATTGTAAAAAAATGATGTCATTATATCAATTTACTAAAAAAAACTGAAGTTGGTTTGGTTCGTCATTGTGAAACTATAACAACCATTCATCAATATTTAAGAAAATTTGCTGTTAAAAGTTATAAAGTTGCATTGACAAGGAGAGTAACAATATCCTCAAGTAATTCACTACAAAATCAAACATAAGAACAATAGGTAGTCTTTAAAAATAGATTAAAAAAACATTGATAATATCAAACTTTTATACTTATGGAATGAATGAGAGTTGAAGGAAGATTCCTGATTCCAGAAACATCTCTCTCTCTCTCTCTCTCTCTCTCTCTCTCTCTCTCTCTATATATATATATAGTTATAGATAAATTCTCATCCTATTAAAAACCTGTACTGTCTTACCTTTCTTTCATGAAAACTATAAGGAATGTAGAATTGCTTATCATAACAAAACTAGTAGTTTAAATAAATGTATCTACCATACTTGAAAAATCTTATTATAAAATGTTATAACAAACTTATGTCCATTAATAAATGGATTGTCAAGCTACCACAATAAAAGATGATGTAAGAAAAAAAATGTTGCCCAACTGACCTAATCAATTTTTGAGAAAGAGATTGAAAGAATATTGATGGGGGTCAGAGAGTGGATTGTCTTGAATTTAAACCACAGCCTTTTATTCAATAAACTGACGGCTTGGGAGATAAAGTTCAGGTCACACTGGCGTTATTTCCCTAATAGCTTGGTAAAATGAAATAAAGCACAAGAAAATAAAATAAAGGAAAATAAAATGAAATGAAATAATCACCCTCATGGTGTTTTTTGAATGAAATCATAAATGACTGAGGTAAAGATATCCTATTGTTATTAATTTTATTGATGATGTAATTAGAGATAATTTAATTGATAGGAAATTATATTTGGTATGTGTGCTCTACTTCTTAAACCTTTGAGAATACTTTAAGCGGACAAGTTCATATTAAAGATAGAGAAGGAAGCAAGAGGCTTGTTAAATAAATTGTCTCAGAAATTTTCATAGACTATCTCTATTTATAAAATAATAAACATTTATGACAAATACCAATACATTAACCTCTGCTTAAAAAGCAATCTTAGGCCGGCAGAGTGGCGCAGTGGTTAAGCGCTGGCTTGTGAAGCCAGCGGCCCTGGTTCAGGTCCCACATATGAGGGCCAAAGACACTGCCCTCAAAAAAATAAATAAATAAAATAAAATTATTTTAAAAAAGCAATCTTAAATGTACAAAGACAATAATGTCACAAAGCTTGGAATTGTCTCCTCCCCACACACTTCTATGGACCACCTGTCCTCAGTCACCTTTCAAGAGTGACCCGTGAATGAATGTTTAGGGTATCAGGGTAGATACCAGAGGAATAAAGATGGAGAAACCTAAACCATGGAAAATTTTAAGAAAAGGAAATGATCCTTAAAAATAGATCCTGTTAATACTACGATCTACATTGATTTCTTGTCATTTTGTGAATGTAATTGTACAAAAATATGTTTATTATTTTACGTTTGTAGTGTTAAATATAGCATGTCAGATACAGAAACACAGTATAGCTATATGTATACATATATAAGTATGCATGAATATATATGTATATATCCATACATAGGCACATATGCATATATATTCTGGGCCAATATGAAGTATGCAGATATCAGCAAAAAATATAACATTATTTTTCATTGCGTTTTTTTTAAAGCAACTTTATTGAGGGAACAGTGTTTTTTTCCCAAGATCCATTAGCTCCAAGTCATGTCGTTGTTTTCATTCTAGTTGTGGAGGGCACAGCTCACTGGCCCATGTGGGAATCGAACTGGCAACCTTGGTGTTAAGAGCCTGTGCTCTAACCACCTGAGCTAAACAGCACCCTTTTTGCATTGCTATTCAGAGCTTTACAGAATTAAGTGTATGCTACTTTATGGAATTATAATCAAATTTGGAAACAGAAAAACAATATAAAGAATCTGGAAAGAAATAGAGAAAATATTTGAAGAAAAAAATAGATAAAAATGCCCAGTATCAAGTATCCAAAAAAGTTAACTTATATCTTAATGTATTCTTTATTTAAGGAAAGAAAGAGTAATGAGGGAAGCATCAAGAAGAATTCAGGAAGAAGATGGAGTCTCTCTAGATAGAAGGAAATGGTGAAATGCTTTTTCAATACTGCTTTATTTATATATTGACATAATGTAATGAATAGTTCTAAAATGTAGGAATTGGTTTTGGAAACAAACCCAAATATATGTTTACATATCCAAATACACACACACACACACACACACACACACACACACACACACACAGAGCATAGAAGTGTCCCTCATTAAAACTAGGTAGTTCATAGCAGAAATGTTTGAATTTATTTTTCAAATAGCTCATAAGGATAACATTGAAAATTTGGGTTTAAATTCTAATTTCTTTTTTTCAGAGGGATATCTCTAGATCACGTCAGGTAGCAACTTAAATCAAATGCAGTTGACATAATAATTGGAAACGCTGTGGTTTAAAAACTGATTTTACTTTATCTTCAATTCCCAGTTACGCCTGCCTGAGAGATATACTTTGTCAATCACAAAATTGAAAGATACTCTCAGTTTAGCAAAAACCAAGACATGTTGCCTATGAAACTGGCTATATTTTCATTGCAAAAGAAACACAAATAAACTGAGCAGGTGAGTTTTCAGTAAATGAATCGCTTTCAAGAGATCAAAATAGCTGAAGATATGATATCCAATATTCTATGTAGGTGATGTTCATGAGGCAGCTCTGTTCCATACACAGCTGTTGTCCCAGGCTGAAATTACTTGCTTAGAATTTGAGTTAAATAATCCCATACTTTAAATGACTTTGAAAATTGGATGTTAGGGAGCCCAGCCAGCACCATTCAATTAAGTGGTCCTTGAAGAGAAAAGTGCTTTCCTTTGAATAGGGGAAAAAAAGAGTTTGATCACATTTAAGCTAATCTATCATTTATCATACCCAGTGGGTGAGATAGTTAATGACGCTATTGATTCTTTTTGGTGCTTCGTTTTATATATAATGTTTAACCAATGTGAAGCTGAATATGGGATTTGTTTTCCATTTGTTACTAATGCTCTTAAATTATCTTTATTTATCCCTGTAGGCATTGATTTCAAAAGGGAATTTCAAAAGGGCTTTAGGTAGTGTCATTTTTGGTAAACTGTTTTTTAACTTTCAGATTTTCTTTTTTTTTTTGAAACTTCAGGTATTTTTCCATGATTGTAGTAATTTTATGGCTCCCTTTACTTTTAGTAGGAAGAAATAAAGCATTGTGACCTTGCCAACAATGTTAGTCATAGACCTTTCAGGAATAACTTTTTTTGTTTGTTTCTCGTTCTTTTTCCTCATCTTCCTCTATTATACAACCACTGGTCATTTATGTAGGTTATTGTAATTATTCTTTGATTCTTACCTCTTCTTTGAGGGTCATATGGGCCATTTCTAAAAAGCTATCTGTCTTTACAAAAAGACAAAGAAATAAATGGAAGCACAGCAGACATGCATACGCTGCAAATGTGACCAAACAACATCACAGAGGTGAAGGAAATGCATGGTTATAACAAATGGCTATTTAAAAATTAAAAGTAAAAAGGAGACCAACAATCAGATATAAGTCTGGGAGGAGGGCAATGTCTAAAACAGCATGACATGGGGAGAACAAAACAAAAACAAAACAAAACAAAACGAGTTGGGAATTATATTCGAAGCAGACAAAGCTGGTTTCTGAGTTGAGCTCAATGGCCCATATTAGCCAACATACGTAATTCTTCTTTGTGAATATTCAAGTATATATGTCTAATGCATTAGTAAACATAAAGCAAGTTAGTTAACCCCTGGAGCTGTCTGAAATCACCGCTGAGTAAAGTCAATCAAGAAGCCAACAATACCAGAAAAATCAGTTCTTAACACTGATACCCATTCCCAAGGAGCATTCACTGAAATGCTGAATTCTTAAAATATGTTGCCTGATAGGAATGGTTGATTAGAATTGCTGGATAATGTTAATACTATCAGTAATTAAAATTCAGACATGGCATGAACATAACTTTAGAAAGAAGTTGCTCAGGACAGCAAAATCAAAGGAGTGTTTAGACAGTGATGTGTGAGAGTCTCATAAACTGGCTCCAAGAAAGCCAATACTTCACATGTGTTCCCAGCTCCATATCATGTCAGTACCTTGAAATCCTCCATAGTGGAAGTATTTACACCATGAAAATCAGCTAACACTGTAAGTCATGGTCTTTTCCCCAGAGAGCCAGTTGTTAACCATTTGCCAGCACACCATTGCCTTTGGATAATTTTATATTTATTATAAACTCTAGCCTTAAAGTACTCAGTGAGAATCCAAGCAAACTAGTTTCAAATTTCCCTTATTCTCCAATATCCTATTATGAGACAGATTCAAAGTGTACTTTATTATGTAATAGAACAAGGAAAAGCAAGTTTTTATTTTACTCTCACTTATTCCTTCTCTAGTGTTCTTCACTATATATATATATATATATATATATATATATATATATATATATATATCTGAGTTTTTGACCTATGTTATTTTCCTTCTCTCTAAATAACTTCTTTTAACAATTTTTGCAAGGCAGGTCTACTGACAACAAATTCCCTCAATTTTTGTTTGTCTAAGAAATCTTTATTCTTCCTTCAGTTTTGAAAGATAATTTTATAGGGTACAGAATTCTGGGTGTTTTTTTTTCTTCTTTTCCTCTCAACACCCGAAATATCACTCCACTGTTTTCTTGTCTCCATAATTTCTGAGGAGAAATCATATATAATTCCTATCTTTGCTCCTCTTTGCTCCTCTCAATATAAGGATTTTTTCCCCTTTACAAAAAATTGTTTTCTTTCTCTTTAATTCTCTGTAGTTTGAATATAATATGCCTAGGTGTAGCATGCCAGTTTTTTTTTTGTTTTAATCATTTTATTTTGTTTTATTTTTGTGTTTATTCTACTTGGTGTTTTCTGAGCTTCCTGGATCTGTGGTTTTATGTCTGACATTAATCATTTTGGAGAAATTCGTAGTCATAATTGCTTCAAATATTGCTTTTGTGCCTTTGTATCCTTCTTTCCCTTTGGTATTCCCATTATGCATATGTCACATCTCTTGTAATTATCCCACAATTCTTGGACAATCTGTTCTGTTTTTATCATTTTTCTTTTTGTATTTCAGTTTTGGAAGTTCATATTATCATATGCTCAAGCTTAGAGATTCTTTCTTCAGCTCTAGTAAGCCTATTGAGGAGTCCATCCAAGTATTCTTTATTTCTGTTGCAGTGTTTTTAATCTCTAGCATTTCTTTTTGATTCTTTCTTTGAGTTTCCATCTCTCTGCTTACCTTACCTATCTGTTTTTCATGTTTTTTCCTTTATATATTAGAGCCCTTGGCATGTTAATTAGAGTTGTTTTAAATTATCAATCTGATAATTCCAGCATCCTTCCAATATCTGTCTCTGGCTTTGATCCTTGTTCAGTCTCTTCAAACTGTATTTTTTTTGTCTTGTAGTATAACTCATAATTTTTTCTTGATACCCAATTTGATGTACTGAGTGAAAGGAACTCTGGTAAATAAGTTTTTAGTAATGTGGCTATAAGGCATCGGGGAGAGACAGCATTCCACAGACCAACGATTAGGCCTTAGTCATTTGGTTAACTTGTGCCCTGATTGTGAGTTTTACCTGTGCTTTTCTGTTTCCCCTCTTCTCCTTCCTTAGCTGGGACAGGATATCTAGTGGAGGCTATCATTTGGTGTTTTTCTCTCCCCTGTCAGGTTAGGGACTGAGAAAAACCCAACAGGATAGGCTCTGGTTAAATAGTTTCTCCTGAGGCCACGTTTGTTAAGAATAACAGAATACTCTGGCTTCTTTCAAAATGGCTTTCTTTCCCCTCCCCTCGCAGGAAGCCCAAGAGGATTTTTCTCTATTTACTATAGGAAGCTGGTTGAACTTCTGAAGGTTAATCTTACAATATTGTGGGGGCCCCCTTATGACTGAGTCCCCCTGGAGTTTTTAACTCTCAGATTTGTCCACAATGGGCAGCCAGCAACTCATCAATCACAGTTCAGGTTTTCCTTACCCTGTTTTTGGTCCTTGAGGAGGAACCAGGGATTCTGAGGGTGGGTTTCTGATCCAGGAAGTTGTAACTCTCTGTATCTGCCTGTCTCTCCAATTTGTGGGCAGAAGTTTGCCCTGTGACCTCACTTCTCTGACAGGTCGAAGAAGAGTTGTTGATTCTTTTCTTTTGTTTAGGTTTTTATCTGTTGTTAAGATGAATTGTTGACCTCTAAGCTCTTTATACCCTGAACCAGAAACTCTAAGTCCAGACTTTTTTTTTCCCAAGTGATACATGCTGAATGTGAAGCAACACTTCACCAATATGTGTATTTTGAATATTTCAAGCAAGTTTATATGTTGGATTATTTTCAGATACAAGTAATAAATGCCAATAATAGAATTTCTGAGACAATATTATAGCAGCTAGGAAACATATAGGAGTATTCTCTTATGAATATTTAAGAAATAACACTTGTATGTTAAAACAGTAAATGTCTTTGGTCATAAAGGATATTTTTAGCACATTTAGGCAATTCAAAGATATTGGGACTTAAATTAATGCTTATACATTAGAAAGCTTTTGAAAAAAAAGAACTCTTGCATTACATCTCAAAACACTAATCTGATTCACATATAAATATTTGCCGTATCTTTGAGGCCTAATTGGTCCCTCCAGCTTACCATGTCCAAAATAGGAAATCTTGATTTCCATGAACTTTCCATGCTAAATCTCACTAAAGAATACCATCCTGTACCTCATCTTGCAAGCCAAAAACCTGAAGTCATTCCTGACTCCCCACCCCATTCTCCAATTTCTGCATTTCACACACCCGTTCAATCAAGTATTGTTTGTTCTGTCAACAAAATATATCTCTACTTCTCTACATGCCTACAGATACCCCCTTCCTCCAAGCACCCTAATTCTCTCTCCTGAACCACTGCAATTGCCTTCTAACTAGTCTCCCTGCTTCTCTGCAAGTTTCTTCTAAATCCGTTCCCCAGAAAGCAACCAGAGTGGCTAAAAATAAAAGTTAGACTTAGTTTTATGCTTATAACTGATAATGACTTTCCTTTATACTTGGAATAAAATGGAAATCTCTTAACATGGCCAGCAATATCCTTCGTTTGAAACCATAATTTTCGCCAGTTTTCCTCTTGTTCACATTGACCTTTATTTTAAAGTAGTAGGCCAAGCTCATATGTGCCTCTGCACATAGACTTTTCTGTCTGGAATGCACTATTCCTGTCTTGGATGAACTGGCTCCGGCTCATCTTAGGTCCTGACTCAAATGTTGCCGCACCACAAAGCTCTTTCCTGACACCTTTATCTAGCCCTATTCAGTAATGATAGCTTTGGTTTACCTAACTTTACTCACATCTTTCTGGTCTATTTTTTCCCCCCACTTTTTATTATCTGAACTTGCCTGATATATTTATTTTAACACATATTGAGTGTTGTCTCACTCCACTGGAATATAAGCTTCTTGAGAACAAGACTTGCAGGTCTCATCTTTTTTTTTTTAATCACCAGCACCTAGAACAGTATTTAATATATTGTTCAATAGGTATTCAATAAATATATTCAGTGATACACAACTGTGAAATGAATAAACAAATAGCACAGACAAATGAATCTTGAAATGGAAATAGTATAGATGTTTATATTCAAGGTGAATTTTCACACAATAAAGTTTTCACCTGTCAGAGAGCATGGAAGTGAATTGATGGAAAAAACTCCAAAGACAAGATATGAACAAAAACTTTCATTGGACAAGCAGTGTATACATAACTCCCAGTACTGCTAGCTTAAAAGAAAAAATTATTATTAGTTTCAGTTGTATAAAAACAATATAATAATTGGACATTTATACCCCTCACAAAGTAATTAACCCCGTCCCCAGCTTTCTATCCCTCTGACGTCGTGTATAACTGTTACTATACCATTGACTATATTCCCTATGCTGTACTTTCCATCTTGTGAATATATTTAACATTCAATATTATTCTACATCAGCTCTTCAGGTGTATAGTGCAGTGGTCAGGCATCCACACAATCTGTGCAGTGATTTCCCCCATAAGTCCAGTACCCATCTAGCACCCTCCATAATCTAAACAACAGTTGATTATATTTCCCAAACTGTATTTCACATCCCTGTGACTATACTGTGACTACCAATTCGTACTTTCTAATCTTTCATCTTCTCTCCCATCCCCGAACCGCCCTCCCATCCAGCAGCCATCAGTTAGCATTATTGGTTTTATAAGAAAATAAATCTCACTTATAGGAATAAACTAAAAACTTAAATGAGAGTGACAGGTAAAATAAAAGAAGTAATAGATTTCCATTTTCCTCAGTATGATTATCTTCAATGTTCAAACCAACAAATAAGCATGTACAAAAAAGACTATGGTATTTGACTATCAATTCTTAAATTACAAATAAGTGTTTGTTTTCCTCTAAATATTATGTTCTTTATTTCAGTACAGTGGGGTGGTTTAGAAAAGGTTGAGTCAGTCTGTTTCCTTCAGATGCTAATTCTGTTACTTAGTAGCTGTGCAAATTACTTAACCTCTCCAAGTCTCACTCTCCTCATATGTACAATAAGAACAATACTAACACCTAATTCACAGAAAATCTGTGCATATTAATGAGTATATATATATAGAACTTAGAAAACAATAAGGACCTTATAGGTGTTCTTTTTTGTTTAATTCATTGGTTACATCTCCTTCTCTTTGGGCAGTAAGATTCTTGATATTCCATGACACCTATTGGCACCTACTTATAAATAATCTCTATTAGATATAGTAAGCCAGGAAGGAAAAAACAAAAAAACCCATAATTCTAATGATGCAATAGAGGTGGCTGTGTTCCAAATAACTTTCTATGGAATTTGAGGGTCAATGTGCTGAGGCAAGCTGTTGATGGGCAGATCAACTATTATTTCCTCATCTTTCTGGAAGTGCTAATTGTGGGCTTCATAGCTATGCGCCTATTTTAATGAATAAAAGGGAATGAAAAGGTCATCATTTTTCTTATATGATGGTCTTGGAACATTTCTTTCTGAAAACGTTAGGATCTTAAACACATTGAAGAAGACTCTAAGAAGCTGATCTTACTAATCAGGCAGACCTGCCATCATCACCCAGAACCCTGGGTGCCATGACTAACCTTGGTCCTCAGGAAAGCAAGGCTAAGGACTGCTGGATGTTACACAGCTGTCCTCCAACCTCTGGAATGGACACTCTGCTTCAGGATCAGCACAAAGATATGACTGCTTCCCTAAAGGATACATATTGAAGAGAAAGAGAGATGCTCAAACTGAGGCAATCCCAAATTTTTTCCTCAAATACTGTATAGAAAAACAAGGAGTTCTCCCATGGTTATCTGAAAAAGTAATAGGGGAGAAAATCTGTGCGCTATTAGACAATCTGAATTATAGATTTGTGGGGTAAACCAGTCTGAATTTTTATATTTCTACTTTTCTCTCTACTATCCCCTACTTTCTACTATTTTAAAAAACAAACAAAACATGTACCATCTTATTTATCATTGAAATATGGAAATGATGCAACTTAGTCCAATCTGGAAGATCACTCCTGGAGAAATTTTTGTAATCTGCAATCTTAAACTTTAAAAAAACTTCCTTCCATATACTGTTTGGTCTAGTGTATTCCTTTTTTGATATAAACGTTTAGACTGGTTTATTTTCATTAATAATAACCTTGGTGCCTTCTATTTAAATAAAAAAAGTGAATTTCTAATATATTTTAGTTATTGTGCTAAGAAATATAGTGAATGTGAACTTGAATAAAACAGTTCCAAACATTCAGAAACTCACAAACTCATGAAACTGTTGAAGGTCTCAGTAAGTCTTTTAAACTGCTGAACACCATATAAATAAAGTTAGAGCCTTGAGTTGCAGTAAAATAAAGAATACACAAAAGCTTTGTTTCTAGCATAGTAGGAAATAGGTTGAATAGGAAAGAAAACTGAGAAAGATAAAATAGAAAGAAAAGAAATTGGAACTAAAGAGCATGGGACAGAGAAAAGGGCTGACATGGTACAGGGATATGTGTTGACTCTTCATTGTATTTCTTTTTAAAACAAAAAAAGAGCACCATCATTTTTAACTGAACTGTGGAAAGAAGGAAAATAACCCACTTTTAAGTATCTGTTTGTCAAAAGAAGGAAAAGCAAGTTTATTATGATTATATTGTATAATTGCTATCCATTCATTCATCATTCATTCATGTAACACATATTTATTGGACTTCTATTATAGGCTAATTTCTCAGAGTAAAATCACGGAAAAGAATGAGGTGATGGTTTTTAGCCTAATGAAGCTGATAGTCAGTTGGAGGAACCAGACAAGAAACCCAAAAAGACTAAAATGTAGCTCTACATAGGCCTCGGGAAAAGTTAAGTTAGCTTTCTAAGTGCCCTGGACGGCATTCAGTGGGAAATAGTCCAATTTATATTTAAAAAATATTAACCTGTTCGTCATGTGGAGGATGGATATTTGGGGGTGGGTGGGGAGTGGTAGTAATGAATGTTTTGTAACCCACATTTTACAGATTTGGAAGGAAAGAAAAGTTCAGGAAAAAGAATGATTCAAGGTCAAGACTTCCTCACAGTAGAACCACATGGCATCCAGTAGCTAAGGCTCCATCATTTGCCTTATTTTTATCAGGGAGCAGATGTTGGGTCTCCATCAGTAAAACTTCACTGATAGCAACAATAACGTTAATGAGTAATTTTATTTCATGCAAACTCTGCCTATGAGCTAGAGAAAGCTGAATACAAGTTCTATCGGTGTTCTAAGCTCTTAAAATTGGAATTGAAAGAAGATTCCAAAAAATTGGTGCACAGAGAAGCTAACTTACCAAGGATGCACAGATACTAACTAGTAAAGCTTAGATTTCAATCTCTGTTCTCTCAATATAGAGCTCGCATTAACCAAGATTAGAGAAGGGAGACTGCTTTGCAATATTTAGCATGTTGATCTAAAGGCTTTTAACAGAAAATGGCAAAAGGAATAACAATTTGACAACTAAAGAAAATTCACTTCCTCCTGAAAAAATCTGTTTGTCTGCTTAATAGTGCTGTTTTATTTCTATGACTCTTTACATATTCATTTATTTGAATACATTAGATAATATATTATTTATTGTGTATAACTCATACATTACATAAATATACTGAACTTAGTTTTGATTTATATATCATCATATTTTATTCTTACAAATATCCTATATGGTATGCATGGAAATTACTTTTATGTCCATTTTACTCTTAAGATGCAGTCTTATTGATCTAGGTGATGTATCAAAGGACATAATTAAATATCTACTTCTCAGAGATGCTATCTAAACCCCACTTTCAGTAATACCCACCAGTCATTCCTTCTTTTATCATCTGCACAGCATGTATTGTCATCTGAAACTGTCTTGACTTTAACAATTTGTTTTTCTCATTAAAAGTGAAAGCCAAAGAGATGGGGGACTTAGATGTGGTGTTCCCTAGGACCTCAAACTTGCTTGACACACAGTGGGTTCAGAGTAAATATTTGGTGAAGAAATGCTGTTTTAGGGTCCGCCAATTGACGTGTTGGTTAAGAGTTGGCTTGGGACGCCAGCTTTGAGCATCAGGGCCCCAGTTCGGATCCCACATGAGGGTCAGTGACACTGCCTTCTACAGCTAAGATGGTGAACAACAGCTCCACCTGGAGCTGGGCTGCTGAAAGTCACTGGTGACCGGGTAGGTTGCAGTGGGTCTGCAGAGGGCTGCCATGAGCTACCATGAGCAGCCAGCAGCCGGCGTGAGGCGGCCAGCAGCCAGCGTGAGCTGCCAAGAGCTGCTGTCAGAGGCTACCCAATGGCCGGCGAGTGACTGCCTCACCCGGTAAGAGCGCAATGATAATACCAACATGGGCCAGTGAAGCAACGTCCTCCACAACTAGACTGAAGAACAAAAGGACAGCAACTTGTCTGTTCCTCTTCCCCTGTTCCCCAACGCTGTTCTCCTCCCCCAATTCCCCGATAAAATCTTTAAAAAAAAAAAAATTTTAAAAGAAATACTGCTATAAACCATGCAACACTGATCACCAATGGCAAACCCAAACTAGAATGGAAATCTTCAGAATCATGTTTGATGCTCACCCTGTCACACTGTGCCATCATCTCAGGCCGTAGTCATTGGAGATCACGCATGGGTGCCAATAAGTGTTGTTATGAATTTCAAAAGCTATTTTCATATAGATAAAGTTTAATTTCAAATTGATCACAGTTGCACATCTTGGCAACGGAAGTTTGTTGGTTTTTTCCTTTGTTTTTCTGGATTGTATTTCACATGAGAGAGATGAGGTCAGTCAACACAGCCAACTTGAGACTGATCAAAGCATACAGTATTTCATAAAACAACTCACACTTAACCTCTGCCAATGAATAAGTAAAGGAAAATTCATGAATTCTTAAAATATTGTCCCTTGATATAGATATCAGCCTCTTTCTGGTTTCACCATTAATTCACATGGGTACCTTTATCACAGGCAGCTTTAAGCAACTGCTTTTCCCATTGAATTTTGTGTGTGGCGGGGGTGTATGGGTGGGAGAGAGGGAGCAGAGAGGGGTGGGAAAAGGTAAGTTTAAAATGGCATACTCCTTATTAATCCTGTAACTAGGTTGAGTAATGCTCAGAAAATAAATTTCATTTCAGTGTTTCCAAAGTAAGCTTTTAAAAGTAAATTCCTTGAACATTTACTTTGGACCTGAAAGTTGTGCTGCGTCTAACAATGGATACTTGCAATCAGTTTCTTTAGCACAAAAGGATGTTTAGAAGAATAAAATTGAGGTAAGCACCTCCCATTTAGTATGTGCTCTCCATTTTCTGTGTCTGAATTCTGTGACAGCTGCTCCAAAGGCACTGGTGAAAATAGACTTAAGTACAGCTCTGCCTGGCTGTACACATGAGTGCGTCTCAAAGGACACATTCACTCCCGTTGCCAATGACGCATGCGGCTCACAAACAAAGATTGGAGACCCCCTCTCACACACCAAGAGGCACCAGGTCGTTGTGCACAGTGCACAACGCAGAGTTTTAAAAATGCGTTTTTCCCTACTCGCTTTGATGCTTGCATAGTCACATTTTACAGAGAAAAGAAAATAGGACACCTTTTGTTGGAGGAATAAGCAGCCTGAATAAATGATGATGCAGGTATTTGGAAGGGAAAGTCATTATTCCTGTATTGAATTGCATTTCCTTCTTGGAATTAAAACAAACAATAAACAAATACTAAAACACTTCAAGTCATGTATATGAAGATCTACAAAGGAAAGCTTTTTCCAAAGATAAGAGTTTTTTCCTCTGTCTAAAAGCACTGAGTAAATCAAATATTTTCTTCAAATGTGGTAAGAGTCTTTTTGTTGGGGACTGATATTTTGTCTTTTTTTTTTTTTTTTTTTGAGGGCAGTGTCACTGGCCCTCATATGTGGGACCTGAATCGGGGCCGCTGGCTTCCCAAGCCATGATATTTTGTTTTCTGCAGTTAATAGCAATGCTAGGGAAAGCGCTTCTTTCTTCCCTGCTACAGTTGAGTGTGTAGTTACCATGTGCCAGGGACTAGGACTAGTATTTTCTCAGCATCATACCCTTTATTTCTCACAGTAACCCCAAAAGGCAGGTCCAGATTTCACTCCCATTTTATGAATGAAGAAACAGAGTCTTCAGAAGATTAGAGAACCATGCAGGGTGCCCAGCTAGAATGTAGGGCAGTCAGAGCTTGAACCAGACTCCTGAGGCCTAACCAAATTGCCTTACGAGAATGACCATGAAGTAGGCCTTTGTTATTTCCAACCTTGGCTCCAACTCTTTCATCATAACTTGTCATTCATTCTGCTTCTAGAATTAACAAGTGCACACTTAATAATTCACTGACTATCTTACAATCCTCAATGTCTCCAAAGTAATTTTCAGTGTCTGCCAGGTCTGAAATGACCTGAACCTCCTGGTCAACCTTTCTTGATGATCACTGACACTTAAGCACCCTTAGTACTAGCTATGACTACCATTTTTCAGTGAAGCACAGATAACTTTGCTCTTTGGCCCATGCTACTCACACTCCACTTAACATGCCTTTCATCCTGTGTTCCTGACAGAATTCCATTCATCCAGCCCAGCTCTGCTTTGCTACTTCCTTTCCTAACCCCCACATGGAATTGATTGTTCTCTGCATAGCCAATCCAAAGCAGGCTTTACCTACAGCTATTGTAAACATAACGCATTGGATTATAAGCTTTCAGTAATGTAAACATCCATTAGCTGTAAAGTAAATGCTTCAAGTACAGAAAACTCTTATTCTGGTCCCTCTTTCATTTTTCATATTGACATCTAGAAAGTGACTAATAAATGTCTATTGATTATAGACATAGAAATAGCATCCATTTAAATATATAATTATAAAGAAAAATTATTTTTGGTACATTCTCACTTCAGTTAGTATTGTTAAGCATTCCTTCCTTATCTGGCAATAATTCAATTTGGTTAGGGGGGAACAATTCATCTATCAAATCAGGAAACATTTTCTAATTTCCTCTTGAGCAATACTTTAAAAGGGGATGGTCTGGACAAAAGATACAATTGAAAAACAGAGGGAAACCATATAAATCGAGAAGATAAAATAAAAATTTTTCAGTTAAAATTAAATTATTTCTAGAGTTAAGTAGGAAAATATAGTCAAGTGCAGTTACATGTGATATTCTTTAATCAACAAGGAAATTAAGGTTGCTGAAGAGTATACTGATCCAGATACCTATACATTCATTTTCTTTCTAAGCTCCTTACAATTATGAAATGCTAACAGTAGCACAATCATATACTTAAAGACAGAAAGCACTGTCTGTTTACAGATTTGTTCAAAGGATACGCTTTACATTGGTATACACTGTTCACTTTCATGGAGAAATGGAGCAAATTGCATGTGAAACCCAAAATATTCATGCTCATTATCACCTTTTAAAACTGTGTATATTTTTATGTTCACTTATGGGCCTGTTTCTCTCTCACTCTGTTTATTTTGTTGCTGCTTTTAAGTTAGGACTAGTCCTTTGAAAAATGTGTGTTGTTGTTTTTCCTCTGGATGTTCTCTGCGATGAGTTGAACACATAATTTTTCATGGTCTGCCATCACTGACAGGCTGGCCTCAAGGCACAGGGTTCTGTGTAGCACATCATGGTTTATTGATGAGCAGTGGGAGCTGAAGCAGAGTAGTAGAAGCTGGCACACCAGTTACAGATCCTTGTTTAGAAACCAACTGGGCATTCAGTAATGAGACCATGTGGTTTTGTTTGCAAGACTCAGCTCAGGCCAGAGATCTGTCTAAGGATGAGTTGGAAGGAAAAAAAAAAATCAAACAACTGTACAGTTTAAGAAGCTTGTGCCATCATCAGCTTAAACCTAGCATAATTTCCTTATCACACTTTTAGAGTTATTTTTAAAAATGTTTAGGATTGAACTAAGAATACAGCAGGTTCTTGACCAAGAATTATATGTATATAATAAGAGAAATGTGAATCTATTTTTGCCAAGATAATTTGTTTTAAAAAGCAGTTCTACTTATTTGAAGAAGTAATATATGCATATGGTAATTTCTAAAAAAATCAAACATTATGAGTAAATAATGTGGGTAACCACAGATATAATGACTGTTGCAACGCCTTTCAGAATATTCCAGGTTCATTTACTTTTTAAAGCCCTTAAATGGACATTTTCTAAATGTCACTTGTTTTTCTCTTTACCAATACGTTATGGATACTGCTCCATAACAGCCCACATAAACTTACTTCATTTATGTTCTTAATAGTGCATTCTGCTATAGCACAATTTATTTAACTGATCCTTGTTTCCAGTTAACAGAGAATGCTGGAATGAACAGGTTGTACAAAAGTACTTAGGCAAATATGTGGAGTATACTTGTACTTTAATTCCCCAAAAAGTAAAGACTAAATCAAGGAGTATATGTCATTTACCAAGATTTACAAAAGCATATTATCCCAATAATCTTGACAACACGACTAAAATTTTAGCCATTTTGTAGTTGAAAAATGGTATCTCATCTATGTTGTACTTTTGTTGATTATAAGTAAAACTCAGCACTTTTTCATGTTTTTCTATGAGCTGCCTGATCATGCAGTTTGCAAAACATTCCACTGAAATTTTGTTTTTTTTATTCATATATATAAATATGTTAGTGACAAAATACATCATATATTGTTATAATTTTTATGTATAGTAGTATGTAACATGTATATTACTATTTTCTGTACTATATACTACTATTTTTTAAAATTTATCTTCTGCATTTTCTTAATGCTATTTTTCGTAGCTATTTTTTTGCTTGTATTATAACACATCTTAGTAATTCCCTTTAATACTTCTGAAATACAATTTCTACTCCAAGATATTCACCATTCTTTTATATTTCTTCTAGACATTTCACTGTTTTCATTGTTATTGTTTAAGTTTTTGGTCCACTTGAAATGTGTTTTGTAATAAGGAGTGCAGTAAGGGCCAGCTTTATTTTTTTCAAGACATTAAACACCTTGTTCCAACACTAATGTATAATTTATCTTTTTCTCATGTTTCAAATGTCATTACTTTATTTATTACATTATTCTATTTATTTATGAGCCAACTGCACTTTATGCTTATACTGTGTTAAATATGTGGTTTTGCTGCCAATATTTATTTACAAATACCAATTTCTTCTCTACTACCACGTGAGGCTGTCTTGGTTGTAAAGATTGTACAGAAGATAATATCCACAGTATAAAAAAAGAATTTATCCATCCATGTATTCAAAAGTTGTTATTAAATATAAGTTATGTTCCATTCGCTTCTTTGGAATGAAGATACAACATCATTAAAGTTAAAAAAGAAGAAATAGGGCTGGCCAAGCGGCGCATTGGTTAATAGCTGGCTTGGGACGCCAGCCTCCCTGGTTCGGATCCCACATATGAGGGCCGGTGAAGCTGCCCTCTACAGCTAACAACAGCTCCACCTGGAGCTGGGCAGTGCTGCAGTGGGCTGCCATAGGCTACAGTGTGTGGCCGGCAGCCAGCGTGAGCGGCTGGCAGCTGGTTTGAGCTGCCAATAGCCTTGGTGAGCGACCATCCAGAGGCCGGCGACTGATCTGCCTCATCTGGGAAGTGCGCAATGATGATACCAACATAGGCCAGTGAAGCAACATCTTCCACAACTAGACTGAAGAACAAAAAGACAGCAACTTTTCTGTTCCCTTTCCCTGATTCCGCAATGCTGTTCCCCTCCCCCAATTCTCCAATGAAATGTTTAGGAAAAAAAAAAAAAGAAACATTTGGGGAAGAAATGACCCCCACATCATTCACTAAAACTCATGTAATTGTGAAAGACAAAGTAGAGTGTTGGTGTACTTGATTTATTATCATGCAGTTTATTGTCTAAGATCTAACACATCACAGCTATATAGTCATAGTAAGCCATTTATCCTCAATGAACTCTAAATTACTGTTTAATAGAAAAAAATGTTCTCAGTCCAGATGATGGGGGTGTTGCCAGGATCGTATGGAGTAATGTGAATTTAATTTCCAAAAGGAAAATTACCACTGGAATATTTCAAATGTTCCTAGAATCACTCTAAATTATGTGGCCTACCGAACAAAGTTTCCAGCATCAGTAGGTGTTTTATATGAGAATCTTCATTTAGCCATTACTATCCAAATTTATTTGTGCTCTAGAGGAATTTAGACATCAAGGGCCACTTGTAATTTTGCCATTATCTAAAATAGTATAGGTGTCTACCGGATATGCTAATTCAATTGTAAGTGTTTAAATTCAGATCTAACATTTGAAGGGAGCTACCATTTAGTGACTAGGGTCGAAAGGGTAGAGTTGTATAAATGATCAGATCTATTAACTTTATAAGATTAACTACTGCACTAATTGCTAACTTGCAAATCAGTATCCCTTACATTCAATCCATGCCAAGGCCTTCAGTGGACTTCAGAAAATTCCTCCTAAGCTGATAGTTTATACTATCCATGTCTTCTGTTTACTATAATGATTCTCATATTTGAGCCCAGGAATGGGCACCTCATTCGGCTATGACCATCAGCTTTGCATTTCCTGGCCATGGCGAATGGTGACATATGAGTATGTCACCAATCAAAGCCAATGAAGCATAGTGAGGCTTTTACTGACTTTTCTGGAAAAGAAACTATTTCTTGTTGCAGTTGAATCCAAGCAGATGGAAGGGGATAGAGCTACCCTGGTGACTCTATATACAATGTCTGAGAAAAAAATACATGACACAGAAGGATGTCAAGAGATCAGGAGTTACGTATTCCTGAACACATTTTATAGTCCAGACTCTATTTTTTTTTTTTTTGAGGGCAGTGTCACTGGCCCTCACATGTGGGACCCAAACTGGGGTTGCTGGCTTCCCAAGCCAGCACTTAACCACCGCGCCACTCTGCCAGCCCTAGTCCAGACTCTAATCAGATGCGATGCAAAATGTTTCTTTTTTAGCTTAGATCAGTTAAAGGTTATTTTTATTTACAGAATTCTATGAAGAATTTAAGGTTACTTAGCAATATGGTACATTAAACCAGAATAATAGGTTACTCAATATGAGTATCTTGTATTAACATTCACAATATTATTCTGTGTATTTTTCTTTTGAAAATGTATACACACACACACACACACAGAGGTTGTAGCACAAATGTCAAACAGACATTAGTTTTTTCCTATAAGGTCTCTTAATCAAGGTATATGTAATTTATCAATACCAATTTTAATTATTATGGGAGGCTTTAAAAATCCTATTTTTAGGGCCGGCCGAGTGGCGCGGTGGTTAAGTGCTGGCTTGGGAAGCCAGCGGCCCCGGTTCGGTCCCACATACGAGGGCCAGTGACACTGCCCTCAAAAAAAAAAAAAAAAATCCTATTTTTAAATAAACATTTTCAATTTGTTTTCCAAAGATTTTCATTGCAAGGCAAGGATTATTAGCTCATAAATATCTCATTTGCATATGCGAGTGTCTTCATATAAAACAGGTCAGAAGCTCAGTGTTAATTAAGGGACTATTGTAGATTCTGTAAACGTTTCAGAAACATTGTCAGGAGTAGCTTATAAAAGGAACTGCTGACTGACTCTAAGTGTCAAGGTGAGATATAAACTTGTGAAATTTAAAGTTGACACCCTAGTACCGTGTTAATTTTTACATGATTGACTGGTTTATTATGTCATGCAAATGTGTGCCCACATAAAATATTGTCACTTTCAGAAATCTCATGTGATCATACTCTGATCACAGTGTGGATCAACAGGATGATCAGTGAGAAATATTAATAGAATGGTCACATTAACACATACTTCAAACAGAAGGAAAATTAAGAAAACTTGATAATACCAAACTTTCTAAGCAGTTTCATGCTTGTAATCAATAGCTGTTCACTTAGCATAAGTATCTCTCTCAACCTTTGTCTCTCGGTCACACACACACACACACACACACACACACACACACACACACACACACCCCTCTACTAGGTAACAACTAATGTGACTCTAAGCCATTATTAATGGGTATATCAAAGGAGTTAAATGAAAATATCCACATATTTATTTTGCTCATGAGATATTTTCCAAGTTCAATAGTTATGCTTTGATAAGTATGCTTTACTTTTAACCTCATTAGATTAACAAAAAGTCAAAGTAACTCTTGGTAATCAAAACAGGAAAGTGGCATGAAACCATAATAAGGGCAGGCCAGCTGAGGAGCCTGCTACAAAACAATGCCATGTATAATTGCTCCTTAATTATGCAAATTTAACAAATGGCAGAAAGATGGTTATGTTTCTTGACCAAGGCTGCCTGCCAAGTCAACAAGCTGGCATAGATGCAGAAAGGAGCCCATTCTATGATCCTAACTGCTGCATCTCCTTCCACATTGCCAAAATATTTTTGTGAAAGGAAGAAATCTGTTGATTTGCTAAAACAAGTTAAATTTCTGTTTTTGGTCTGAGTAAGTATCCCCAACAGCACTATTAACAAAGTTTTCTTTTTTTTTTCTTCCATTTTTTTTATTAGTTTCAGGTGTACAACACAATGCAATAGTTATACTCTTTACCCCCCAAAGTGACAACCCCCTGCCCCTAGTTGGCCACCCCACTCCCCCCCATATCATACATATCTATTACAATTCCTTTGATTCCCTTCCACAGTATACTCCACATCCCGTGACTATCGATATATTCAGTTACAGTTGGCATACAATATTATACATCATCAGCTTCAGGTGTACAGTGCAATGATCAAGCCTCTACTCCTTCCAAAATTTTTACATTATTATATTCCCTGAACTGTGTTTCATATCCCTTTGGCAATATTGTAGTTGTCTATTTATGCTGTCTAATCACTTCCCCTTCCTCCTTATCCCCACTCCCCTCCCAACTAGCAACCCTCAGTTTTTCCTCTATATCTATGAGTCTGTTTACTTTGATCGTTCATTCAGTTTTTCAGATTCCACATATAAGTGAGATCATATGGTACTTGTCTTTCTCCGACTGACTTATTTCACTTAACATAATAGTCTCTTCACAACATTATCAATTACATTCCCAGAACTGCCCCCATATCCCTGCAGCAACATTGTAGTCACCCACCTATGCTGTCCAAAACCTTCCCCCTCTCCTTGTTCCCCACTCCCTCCCAGCCAGCAACCATCAGTTTTTCCTTTATATCTGCTTGATATGACTTCAATCTTCTTAAATTTACTAAGACTTTTTTTGTGGCCTAACAAGGTCTATTTTGGAAAATGTCACATGTGTACTTGAGAAGAATGTATATTCTGTTTTTTCAGGGTGAAATGCTCTAACAATATCAACGAAGTCCAGCTGGTCTGAAGTGTCATTTAAGGCCCCTTTTTCTGTATTGATTTTCTGTCTAAAGGGTCTGACCATTGGTGACAATGGGGTGTTGAAGTCCCCTACTATGATAGTGTTACTGTTGATTTCTGTCTTTATGTCTGTCAAAATCTGTTATATGTAATTAGGAGTTCCTATGTTGGGTGCATAGATGTTTATTAGGGTTATAGTGCCCTTCTTTGTCTTTTATTTTAGTCATTTTAAAGTCTCTTTTGTCCAAAATAAGTATTGGTACTCCAGCTTTTTTTTTTTTTCTCATTTCCATTTGCCTGAAATATCTTATTCTATCTGTAAACAGCATATACATGTGTCCTATTTTCTTATCCACTCAGCCACTCTCTGTCTTTTGATTGGAGCATTTAGCCCATTCACATTTAAAATGCATATGTATTGCCATTTTGTTATTTGTATTCCTGGTCTTCTTGGGTTAGCTTGTTTACCCCGTTCTTTTGTTTAAAAAAGCCCTTTTAACATTTCTTGCAATGCCGGTAATGAATTCCTTAAGCTTATTCTTTTCTGAGAAGCTCTTTATTTCTCCTTCAATTTTAAGTGATAGCCGTGCTGGGTAGAGCAATCTTGGTTGTAGGCCTTTATTTTGTGTCCCTTTGAATATCTCCTGCCACTCCCTTCTGGCCTGCAGAGTTTCTGTAGACAAGTCAGCTGTTAGTCTAAGAGGAGTTCCATTGTATGTAACCTGCTGTCTTTCTCTTGCTGCCTCTAGGATTCTGTCTCTGTCTTTAACCTTTGCCATTTTAACTATGATGTGTCTTGGTGTGGACCTGTTTGGGTTCAGCTTGTTTGGAACCCTCTGCACTTCCTGGGCATGTATGTTGATTTCCTTCACCAGGGTAGGGAAGTTTTCAGTCATTATTTTTTCAAATACGTTCTTGACCCCTTGCTTCTTCTCTTCTCCTACTGGTATTCCTATGAGGCGAAGGTGGTTATGCTTCACCTTGTCCCATAGGGCTCTTAAACTATTTTCATTGTTTCTTATTCTTTGGTCTTTTTGCTGTGCCATCTGGGTGATTTCTGCTATTTTATCTTCCAAATCACTGATCTGCTCCTCTGCTTCATCTACTCTACTGGTGATTCCTTTGAGTGTGTTCTTCATTTCAGTTATTGTATTCTTTAGTTCTAACTGGTAGTTTTTTATGATTTCTCTATCCTTCCTTATGTCCTCACTAAGTTTGTTAAACATTCTTATCGTCAGTGTTCTAAACTGTGTCTCTGAAAGTTTGGATCCCTCTGTTTCATTTAGTTCCATTTCTAGAGGTTTCTTCTGATCTTTTACTTGTGACATGTTCCTTTGTTTCCCCATTCTGGCTGTTGCTCTGGGATTGCTTTGATGTATTAGATAGATCACCAGGAGAGCCCTGGCTGGATCACGCAGGCACACAGCTCACGGCCCAACACTCCCAGGAAAATTCCCAGTCTCAGCCTGTCCCAATCAGCCGCTCCCAGATCAGGCTGAGCAGCCCGACAACCAATCACCAGCCTGGCAACTCTGCAAGCACAGTGCGGAGTGGTGACCCGAGGCGGCTTGCGCACTCCCGAGTCTCAGTGAGCAGCCCGTTAGAGCTGGAGGGCACCCGCCCAGCGTTTCCCTGGCAATGCAGTATAAGCCGGGTGGAGGGTGGGGATCCAAGGCTGCATGCGCACACGCACGCACACACGCACTTCTGCTCCAGTTCCACCAGACCAATGAGGTTCTGGACCTGATCCTCTGTGGGAGGGCCCAACCCTGACAAAATGGCGTCCTCTTTACTCCACTCGCATGCAGGCTCCACACCAGGGGAACAATAGTCCAAAAACCTCCAGCCTTTGCACCAAAGGTGCTCAGTTCAGTCCGTCCCCGCAGGTTCCTGGGTCCGGCTCACACAGTCACTCCCTCCACCAGCAACCAGGTAAATGCTCACCGGTGAGCAAGCCCGGGCGCCAGCCCCACTGATTTTCTAGCCGCTCTTAGCCTCACCCAGCTGAGCAAAGAGAATCCTCACTAATTTACTGCCAGCTATCTTGGAACTCCTCTTCCCGGCAAAGGAACTCTGGACTGGTGAGCTTGGTGTGCGGCCGGAGGGTCTCTCCCCCAAACAGAGAAGCCTCCCCACAGCTGGGACCTCCCTCATAGGGTTCGCCATCTCTCGTCTCTGCCCGTCCTACCAGACCCAACACGGCCTCCTCTTAAAGTTCTTCATTTAGTGGTTCGGTTCATCCAGTGTTCCGGGGACCTCCAGGGTTGAATGCTGCATAATTTGCTTGTAATTTTGGTGTGATCCTGGGAGGCAGTTAGCACAGCATCTGTCTATTCCGCCATTTTACCAGAAGTCCTTAACGAAGTTTTCTTAAAACATCATTAAATTTTTTTGAATCAAAGGTTTAAAGACACCAAAAGAAACCCAACCAATAATTAGCATATATTAGATATGCTAGTTAAGAGTAACTTTGTTGGATACGTCTTTGTAAAATTAATCTCTACATATAACAGGTTTTGCAAGAAAAAAATCATTGGAAAAGTAAATACGAGTTGTCTTCTAAGATATTGGTTAAAGAAATAAGCTGCACAAGAAATTAATCATTGCTTTGTTTCATTTTAACACCATGATTTCATTATACATCTTAAAAATCTTAAAATACTGTTTGTAAATAATATGTACCTTACAATTCAGGTATCCATGTACTTGTATTGGGACTGCATAAGCTAGAGCTAGTCTCTAGAACCATCACTCTCTCTTGGCCTCTGATATATTGGGTTGTCAGAAAAGTCATGACACATTTTTACAACGAAAAACAGAAAAGTATGTCATGAAAAGTATGTCACAACCCAGTACAATGGCCTGACATCCTACATGGCTCCCAGACCTTCTGCTCCTAGTTAGCACCCACAGGCACGTGCTACTTACTCTCTGAGATAACGAGAAATAACCATGTGTAATCCAAGAGTCCCAGAATTCCGAAATGGTACATTTGTCCTCTGGTGAACCACATTTAGACATGTTTTCCAGTACATTCATTATGGAGAAGACTTCAGTAGAGAAAAAATAAATTTGAATAATTTCTTTCTTTCCTTCCTTTAAATGTATTTATTTTACTATTGTTGGATGAGAGAGAGAAGTGGCATGTCAGCATCATGTCAGTGAAATTTACCTCTCAATGTATTCCAGTTTGTAACAGGGACTAGAGTCTCTTCCTGCTTCCTAGGCAGGAATTAGAAAGGAGTTCCCTGATCATTTGCCAGCTTGGGACTCCACATGTGGTCCTGGTAAAAATCAATTTCAATCAGTCAGGGAAAGTTCCTGAACAGCTTAGAATAAATAACATACAAAAAGTGGCCAAGAATTGAAGAATAGGAGAAAAGAAGAATAAAGGACAGGAATATGTGGTAGGAGTTATTTAGAATTAGACTGAAAGTTAAATTAAGATAGACATTTTAGTAGGGGACGTGGGTTGAGTGATGTCCTTCACTGATATTTTTGCCTTAATCTTTATATGTTCATATAACATTTTCTACTTGAAATAGCATTATCACAGGTGAAATGAAATATTTACCTATTTAAATATATATGTGTGCCTTTCTTTTATAGGGGTGCTATTATGTATCAAATATTGATTAGTTTATCTGTCTGTCTGTCTATCTACCTACCTACCTACCTACCCTAAGTCCCAGGGTTAACAGTAATAACATGTTAGGGTTTTATAAATTTCTGCAGTGAAATACTTTATGCATTCACAATGAAATTAGCCCAGAATAGTTTTAGTATCACTGAAATGCTGTCTTACTAAAATATCTATTCATATTTTGCTTATTTTAATGAAATCAGATATATATTCTTAGCAGTAAGCATAACATTCTGAAAAAAAACAACAAGCAAAGAGAAAGCTGGACACTGCAGGCCCTGTATATTATGAATCACTGGGGAAAAAATGAATATGACCCTGATTTTTGGAACAAATATATAAACAGTATGTTTCAATTGATGATTTCAAGCTCTTTTCTATCAGTTATCGTGTTTTCAGGGACTCATATTTTGAGACAGTTTCCTTCAGTTTTGAAACAATGACTCCTATACAGAAAAGTGAAGTGCTCACTTCGTGTAGTTCAGGCAGATGAGCAAAAGCCAATATAAAACTATTCTTTTTGCATCTCCCGATTCTAAATATTCAAGGAATATTGAACGCACAATTTTCAGAAGTTCACATTTTACAAATGGCATTAGCCTGGTAATGGCTTTATTGATTATACTGTAGAAGTAAATCACCAAAAGCCAGCTCTGGAATTCAAATAATTCTTACAAGACACTCCATGGTGTTGTATAATAGATCTTGGTGAAATCTCCAATGGTACCATTTGGCTATACCATAACTGATATTTTGCATTGTCCAAGGGTGAGGAAAATAAAACAAAGAACCAATAAGTCATCAACACTACATAGTATAAAATTATTAAAGAAGTGGCTGTTCATCTAAATGTAGTGAAAATCCTTTAACAAATTCAAGGAAACAGTCTCTGCATAGTCTCTAATATCTGCAAAAAATATCAAGCAGCAAAAATTCATAGTACTAATACATGGTTTCAAAAGTAGACAGCAGGGCCTGCCGAGTGGCGTGGTGGTTAAGCGCTAGCTTAGGAAGCTAGTGGCCCTGGTTTGGATCCCACATATGAGGGCCAGTGACACTGCCCTCAAAAAAACCAAGCCAAAGCAAAACAAAGTATACAGCAGTCTCTTCAGAAGGAAAACCATCAGGCTGATGCTTATTTGATAGACATTTAGAGAAGGGGTGCATAATAGAATCTGACATCAGGTGACCAATCTCGTGATCATATGATCAATACAAAATCAAATCGCCACCATCTCTGTAATGTAACCAGGAAACAATGACCTCTCTGCTCCTCAACCACCACTGTCATCCTGGTCCTGACCATTGTCACCTGCTGGCATTATTGCATTAGCTTCAACTGCTTTTCCCATTTACATGTGTGCTCCCTTATAGTCCTCTTTCAAAACAACATTGGTGATGATTCCATTAAAATGTAAGTCAGATCATTCTTCTGTTCTGCTCAGAAGTGGTCAGCAAAGTTCATCCTTTACTTCAGAATTCAAGACATATTTCTTACAGGGGCTTACAAACGGGAATTCACAAGCTCACCTCTAATAACCTGTCTGATCTCTTTCTCTCCCCCTTTCCCCTTGAGCTTTCTGCAAATGCCTAGTTGTTTACTTGTTGTTTCTCAAAACCCCTGCAACTTCCCTCTGCTAGAGCACTCTTTCCCCAGAGAGCCTCGTGGCTTACTTTTTTGAATCCTTCAAGTTTTTGCTCAACTCTTCACAAATCTGACACTCAATTTAAAACTGCAATGCAGCCATGTCTCTTACCCTGATCAGATTTCGTTTCCATGGCACTTATCACATTCGATGCTGCTTTGAAAGTTATTTTGTATATGCTTTGTTTACTTCATGTCACACCCTCTCCATATTGCTAGCATGTAAGCTCTGTAAAAACAGGATTTCTTGACTTTTTTTTTTTTTTAATTAATGCTTCTCTAGCACCTAGAATAGTTCCTGGCACATAAGAAGATGCTTAATAAATATTTGCCACCATAACACCATAACAACATCAAAGCTCAGTAGTTTTATTATAGTGTGTTTTGACGAGAAAACCTTACTCTTCTGGAGTGTTTGTTGCAGTAATGCTTTTTGTACATGTAGCTATAAGGTGTATTTGTGGCATTATCAATAGTCATTTGAAGCACCTCAATGCTATCTATTTATTTATGAAGCACTTTGGAAACTTACTGACTTCTTTCTGAATTTGATGGATTCATTTATTTGAGGTCATTTGAAATTATAAGTGAATATTGAATATCCTCCCAGAGAATTTACCATTCCTCCTCATAGGAGATGGCCCACCAAACCTCAGGGGAAGGAGCTGATTCAAATGACTCAGAATCTGTGTCAACATGTCCTTCCTGCTTTCCAATAATAGGAAGTTATATGTCCCCTAAGGTTTCACACAACTTCCAAAACCTGAAAGAATATCATTCCCCTTGGATCAATCAAGTGCAAAAATTTAAATAGTACCCATAAGAAATTATCTGCTGAATTTGGGTACATGTAATTGAACAATGTGCATCAAACCAGTTACATGTATCATATAATCCACTGTGATAGTTCTTTTGTTGAGCCATCTTGGCCAAGCTACCGTCCCATTATTCAACCAAACACAAATCTAGGAGTTGCCGTGAAGATGTTTTACAGATGTGATTAAAGTCCAGTTCAGTTTAGTGAAGAGAGAATATCCTGAATGAATAATGCAAATGAGCCTGATTCAGTCAGTGAAGAGCCTTAAAAACATAGCTGGGGCTTCCAGAAGGGAAGAGGAAATTCTGCCCGAGGATGGCAGCTTTGGTCCATGCAGAAGGCTTCCAGCCTCAATCCTGACGGCCTGTCCTACAGATTCCGGCTTGCCTGACCAGCCCCGACACTCCTGCAGACCAATTTCTTGCAGTAAATCTCTTAATGTGTATGTTCCACTGGTAATGCTTTCATTGAACCCTGAATGATACAGCTTCTGATGTCTAAAGGTAATATAGAGCTTGGGGAAAATCATAAGGGCACAACAAGTTACACACTTAATCCAGAGTCTGCAAACAATCCACTTTTGTTAGAAGTAAGTAAAAATTGGACAGTCTTTATAAACTTGCCCTTGAGTAAATTCTTGACAGTGGATTGTTATGGCATTATGGAGGCTGATCATTCATTCTTCATCAAGTGCTTCATTTGGAATTTTTATCCTCCTAGCATTATCTCCTGCGTTTATGATTTTAGTCCTAGTAAATTATATATATATATATATATATATATATATATATATATATATAATTTTTTTTCATATATATATAATAAAAATTCATGAAATCTCCCATTAGATGGTAAGTTGTATGATGGAAGGTAGATTTTTAATGTGTGGATGTGCATGTCTGTGTCTGTGCATGTGTATGTGCACAAATTACATGTTTTTACTCTTTAACCTCTTTCTCCTGTTTCTAAGCATCTATTGTGGCTTAAGCTTTTCCGCCTGCCCCTTAGGATAAAGTAGTATGTCATTAAGTGCACTTTGAATATCCTCATTCTTTTGAATTATGATTTATTATTAATAAAACAAGTTTCCAGCAAAAAAGAACCAAACGAAAAAACTTATGTTTGGAGGCTATCCTTTTTTCTCTATCCATCACAAGTCCTGTGTGTGGATGTGTGTGTGCAAGTGCACACACATATGTGTATGTATGTGTGATAACATGTTGTAAAGAACAGAAATTACTTTTAAAAACAAAAAAAGAGATGGAAACCTGGGGAGAAAATGTTTGTTCATTAATGTACCTTTAGTGCCTAAATCAATAAATAATAATATTTGTGGAATCATTCACACTCTTTGCAAAAAGGAATCTTCCAGGGACATCTTCAGTCTCTAAATTAACGCTGGCATTCATTCTGCCTGAAATGACGTGCACATATCTACATGTCTCCAGTGTTAAGGACAAAGGCTGTCAAAATTCTGGATACTCCGTTTCTAATAATTTTCTAACCATGGCTTCCAACAGAAGCAACCAGGCTAAATCATGTCATTTTCCACTGATCAAGGTATTGCTGACTTTGCAGATTATAACATAGAATAAACATGTTTTAGGTACTAAAATCGACAGTACAAAGCCATTTCCTGATCCATCCAGAGCACCTATACTCATGCTTGTGATTTTTTTGAAGTTAAAATTTTTGCTTTTGTTTGCTTATTCTCAGCTACTTCTGGTTGCTCTTGCCAATACGCTTTCAGACAATGTAAGGTGGCAATTTATTCCTTAGCAAGAACAACATATTGAATTTAACCTACTGTTTACTCTATTCAACTGCTTGTTATACATCTACACACTGTATCTTTGTCAAGAAATTAATGACATTGTTCTATTCTTCTAAATTTCTGCGACATATCTTTACAACATCTGTTACGACAGTTCTCATTTTGGGAAGACCCTCTTCACATCAATATGAGACTATACAGTAGCCTTCCAATAGGGCAGTCTGCCTCTCATCTGTCCTGACTAATAATTTCCCTTGACATCACCACTTTATTATTTTTCTCTTAAAAAAAAATACGAAAGGAAAAACAAAAACAAAACTTCCATCATCTCACATCTTTGTTCCAGATCTCACAATGACCCCTCATTTTTTACTAATACAATCTTAAAATTCAGCTCTGACACTCAAGTCCTTTTAAAAACATGAGCTCTGAAGTCAGAATGCCTATGTTTGATTTTTGGTTTTGCTGGTTATTAGCCGTATGACTCAGTCAAGTTACTTAAATATATTGTACAGCAACTTTCTCATCTATAAATGAAGATGGGAATAGTATCTATTTCAGGGGTGGGTAAGGAGATTCAATGAGTTAATACATGGGAAGAATATAGAATGGTGCCTGTCAAATGATAATTGCTGAATGAATTTTAGCTACCATCATCATCATCATCAGTATTATAATGATTACTTGTAACTTATATCACATGTTGGTCATGAACCTACTATTTTGGAAAACGTGTACTTTAATAGAGACAGACAATTTGCACCTAGCAACTTAGAGAAATTGGACTTAGCAGCATCCCTCTGTAGCTTTGCTGGTATAGCCATACTAGCTCACGTGTGATCTGATGAACCGAATGTCCAGAGAAGAGCCCACAGAGACAGTGTACCTCACCAGAGGAAACATTTAGCTTTACTCATCACCCCACTAAAAGGAATATTTTGATGTGGAGTCATTTTGTTTCATATAATATGATAAATATGGTTTCTTCTAGAAAGACTGTTTCTATTCTCAGAAACCCTGAAGGGAGTTTAAAGGAAAAAGAGGAGGGAGGGAGGAAGGGAGGAAGGAAGGAGAGAAAGAGGGAGGGAGGGAGGGAAGGAGGGAGAGAAAGAGGAAGGGAGAGGGAGAGAGAGGGAGGGAGAGAGAGAGAGAGAGAGAGAGAGAGAGAGAGAGAGAGAGAGAGAGAGAGATTGAGAGAGAGACTGTAAATCTAAAACTAAAGGAACT
The DNA here is from genome assembly GCA_033961575.1 of Aselliscus stoliczkanus. Taxonomy (NCBI): domain Eukaryota; kingdom Metazoa; phylum Chordata; class Mammalia; order Chiroptera; family Hipposideridae; genus Aselliscus; species Aselliscus stoliczkanus. The sequence goes on along the minus strand of CM066729.1, from coordinate 97,559,441 downwards.
CCTTTGCTTTCTGAATATGGTCTCCATCCCAGAAGAGTAAAGTGCATACCCATTTTATCTCTCTTCCATTAATCCTCAAGACCACTGCTCTGCAGTTCATTTTACTGTCTCCAAAACTCCTAGGTTAATTTCTGCCACTACTATTTATTTGTGTTGCTCTTGCTTTGTTGAAATCTTTCTTTCTCTAATGTTTGAAGATCATGTTCAATTTTTATGTGTCCCAAACACGTTGACATCTCTAGCCACTATCAAACTCTGTTCAACAGCATTTTTTATTTATTGAGTTAGCCAATATTGACCCAATGCCCCCTATGTTTCAGGCACTGTACTAGGAGCTGAGGATATGGTGTGGATAGGATAACAAGCATTTTGGTCCTCAAGGAAGATTACATTAACAAAAAAGTATTGTCATTATTTATACAAATAATTAATTACAGGTGTTTTGAAAGTATGCTAAGAGAACACTAAAAAGGGTGTTATGGAAAGCCTTATTGGGGTAGTGATATTTAAAGCTGAGACTTAAAGAATAAAGATGATATAATTAAGCAAAGAGCTAGGGATAAAGGGGAAAGAGGACATTGGTGGTACTGAAACAATGATGTGGGTAAGGCAGTAAGTGTTGAAGATCATAAAAAGACAAGAATGGAGCTACGGAAGAAATGTAAGAAGACCTGTGTAGCTGCAGCCCAGGTAACCAGCAGGATGGGAATGGGTACGGGACTGTTAAGCATTTGTATCAACTAAAGAATACTTATTATTGCCACACATTTGGACTCAAGATCATGCTGTATCATAAATAAATATCCATTTTTTATATTACTATATTATATTTATTTTGTATTTCTTCATACAGAGATTCCATATAAGATTCTAAAGAGGAAGTACAGGGATTTGGTCATTTATTTCTCTTGTTTGCCCTACAGACACTTTTAGACAATAAGTGCTCATTGAGATTACTGTAGACGGTTTCATTTTAATCCTATTCAGCCTTACTTTGTTTTTGTTTGCAGAAATGGACACACACACACACACACACACACACACACACAGAGGTTTTTAACATTACATGAATAAAAATCTTTTTAAATGAAATCCAGATAACAGAATAATATCTCAGACTACTTGATTTTAATCAATGCAAGTGATAGCCTTCTTCCATGTCTAAAAATTCTAAGTGATTGAAACTGGGAATAAAATCCTCCAATGTGGGTATTATAATCGGATCCCTTAGGGTAGGTACATTTTGTAAATACAAATATATCCACATAAAAATGATTTAGCTCTGGCATTACCATTTAAGGATTAGGACGAATGTTAGGAAGGAGGGGTCAGAAATCCATAACCTCAATGCAATTTGCTACTTCAATTCAAAGTTCACAAGTTTTACAAGTCTTAATGTGAAAAGCTTTGCTTAATAAGCAAAGAAAGTGTCCTAGATTTATTGAGTATACAAAAATAAGGATAGAGCCTACAAATCTCTGAAGCTAAAGTTTAGGATAACATTTAAACATTTGAACATTAATATTTTTCATAGTTTTAACTTATATAAAGGTAAAAAAAAAAAGACTTAAAAATCCTAAAATTTAAGTGTTCAGTGAGAGTGTGAGGGAGCGAAAGTGTGTGATCTGTGACAATACAGGAAACAATACGTATAATTGCTGACACTTAGCTCTCTGCATATTCAGGAGTACAGCTCAATTGTAAAATATTCTCAGTAGATTAGAGTCCAGGGCCACTGTGCCAATCAAGAGTAAGGGAGCAAATGGAACCTTCAAGCTTTCATCCTAGGGCCTCATTTACCTACTAATTACTGATGAAACACTATAGGCCTCCATCAGTTAATACACCACTCATTTCTGTTAACACATGAATGCTGTCAGAGGCCATGGGGTGCTATTTAGGTAGCTATTTATCAGCAAATTTAAATGTGTTTCCAGTTCAGTTAACAGTCAAAGGTTACTCTTCTTAAAATAATCCTAGTAAAAACACCAACATCATATAATCTTCCAATATTGCCCATTATTTAGGTAGCTAAGAATTGTATTTGTTAATAGTTCGCATTTTTAGCAGGAAAAGATCTGAAATATTCAGGTAGCTTTGTCCCTAAGTTAAAAATTAATATTCTCTTTGTACAGCAACCTAAATTCAATTTCATCTCCATGTCTAAACTAAGGCAATGCAAAGTTTTGTGGATTTGCTGCAAATTTATTTAGGGGGGAAAAAAATTTACCTCATGTATTTTTTTGGACACTAGTTATTATTACCAGTGAATTTAATGAGTTATCTTTTTTCTCTAAGAAATTTGAAGACACATTTAACAAGCCTTCTAGTAAAGTCAAAGAAACCTAAAAGATAAATAAGTTAGGATGTAAATAGATGTGACTCTTCATCAACTTGATTTTCATGCTGGGCACTTGTATCAGTCTGAAATAATATATTTTTTATACTTGTGTTCATTTATTTCTAACAAAGAAATTTACTTTATATATAACTTTCCTTCATTTAGAAAGATGTTATATAGTTTATATCATACAGTTGTGTGTTGGATCCTTTTGTCCTAGTTCACATTTTCCAGGATTTTATGAGGTAGTTAACAAAATCCATTATTTAACACACCCATTACAAATTAAATTATATAAATTTATAATTAAATGTTAAGGAAAAAGCTGATTGATTTAAAAACTCACGCTTCCTAATTATTTTACTACATTTTTACTACAATCATGACCTTAATGTTACCGACATGTATTTGATCTGTGTGGTAGAAATGCTACATAATAGTGTGCTACTGAGCATCTCATGTCAACTTGACATTCTGTGATAGTACATCACTAATTTGAAACTGGACATAGTGCAAGTGTTAAAGCCATGGAAATTGGGGGAAAAAAATACACATCAGGGCTTCACTTATTGTTTTGTTGATTTACCTAGACTTAAGAAAATGATGAAAAAAATATTAACAATGAGGCTTAAACCTAAAAATGTTTCATGTCAATAGTCATATTTTGAATAACACACACAGAAAGAGAAAATGTTTTTGCATTATTCAAAAACTATTGGCGGGGAGGGAAAATGGCCGCTGTGAGGAGGGCTCCCTGAGTTCTCCCTTGGAAAGCGCAGCAATTTGGGCAGCTCTAACTCATCAAAGGAAATCTCTACTCATCACACAGAACAGCTAAGAGACTCTCACGTCCATTGCTTGAAGGTGGGCAGACCTGTCAAGTGAGGGAAGCCAGAGGTGAGACTCATGGAGGTACACAGCAGCTGCTGAGATACGGGGCTGCAGGAGACAGATCAGAGAGTGTTCCCGAGGCTCACGCCCTGGCCTCATGGTCCCATGGAGCGGAGCATGCAGCGGGAGTGTGCTGGTTTGCGAATCTAAGGCAGAAGACTCTGCAGGCTAATGGGGGAAGAGAGAGAAGAGACCTGCCTGCAGAGGCATGGTCTGTACCCACATCTGCAGAGACGGGGACCCCAGGAGGCAGATCAGAGAATGCTTCTGCGCCAGGAGCATAGCTGGAGCACCTGAGGCAGAAGCATCACCTCAAAACAGCTGCGGGACATTTTTTGTTAGTTGGTTTTTCTCTTTCCTTTTTTTCTTGTACTCAGATAGAAAGCAAAAAACAATTGCATAGATAAGAATCAAACTCCACCCTCCCTCAGAAACCCTGGTGCCCCCATGCCAGAGTCTTATGCTGACCTCTGAATGGAGGAATAGTGTCAGATTACAGAGATACTCCTACTCCCAGGGGATTGAGAATCTCTGCTGGAGAAGAGGCTCCAGAATGTGGGCCTACCTACCCCACCCCCACCTCTCCTGCTTGGCTTGGGAGGCAGGGCAACTTCAGCTGCTGAGTCACTGGCAGGACCCCTGGCAGGTGGCTTTTAGCAACACAGAAATCTCACACCCCCCATAGCCTCCAGCAGAAAGAGTGCCCTAAGACTCACATCACATCGAGTCTTCTGGCTGCGCAGTTCTGGCTGTGCCTCTGGGCTGGCAAGAGCAGAAATGGCATTGATTTTGTAAAAACTACCAGTCTTACCTCATAACCCCATTCATCTAGAGCTGCATCGCCAGGGTCACTCTAGGTGACAGGTGGCAGGCTCTGCCCCCACAAGACACAGAGGGGCTTTTGTACAGCAGAGGACAACCTGGAGAGAGCTTGGTGGAGTTTAGCCAAGACTGGCACTGTTTTTTTTGGGGGGGGCATTTTTTTTTTCTTTTTGTTTGTTTGGCTTTTTTGGGGATTTGGGGGATTTTTTTGTTTGCTTGTTTTGGGTGTTTTTGTTTTTTCTATTTCATTATTATCATATATATATATATATATCCATATATATGAGTGTGTAGATGTACATAGATATATATATTCTTTCTTTCTTTCTTTCTTTCTTTCTTTCTTTCTTTCTTTCTTTCTTTCTTTCTTTTCTTTCTTTCTTTCTTTCTTTCTTTCTTTCTTTCTTTCTTTCTTTCTTTCTTTCTTTCTTTCTTTCTTTCTTTCTTTCTTTCTTCTCTCCCCTCTCTCTCTCCCTTCTTTTCTTCTTTCTTTTCAAAGCTCTACTTTTCCTCCTTCTTTCCATTTTTCTGCAACTTTTTTTGTTTGTTTTTGTTTGTTTTTTCATTTTTGTATGTTTTATACTTCTGTGTATGTTTAGTGTCTGTTGTTGATTGTTTTTACATGTAAGAGTATCTGGTTTCTTTTGGTGGCCATTGTGGTCATGCTTGTTGATCTGTTTTGCTCTAAAATCGCTCTGCAATAGGGCCCAGCCAAAAAGACTCAAGAATCATCATACCCAGAGGCCAACTTTAAACCAAACCAGAGCATTACCAGGTTTTACCTACAAGAGTCACACCCAAAAGGAAATTGCTACAGGCACAAGAGCCCATGGGGTCAAGCTTCATCAGAGGGGTCAACCCTCACAGAGCAGCTCATTAATTGAGGACACAGCTAATCCTCACAGCTAGTTAACCTGAGAGTCAATCCCACCTACTGACAAGCCAAAAGCAATCAAAGCACAACTTCAACAGGAGAAGACACTCAACACAATGAACACCTCTGATATACATGCACAGGAGAATAGGGAGACTGAGTAAGTCAAATATAAAGGACACATACCACATAAGTTCACCCAGAAAAGTCTGAGAGACCTAAGCGATTACCTAATACATCGAAGCAAGCACAAAGAGTGAGCCAGAATGGGGAAACAAAGAAACACATCCCAAATAAAAGAACAGAAGAAATCTCCTGAATCAGTGGAACTAGAGGAAATAGAGGCAACCAACCTATTGGAGACAGAGTTCAGAACACCGATGATTAGAATGTTCAGGGAAATTAGTGAGGATATAAGGAAGGACAGAGAAATCATGAAAAACAACCAGCAAGAATTAAAGAATGCAATTACTGAAATACATAACAAACTAGAAGGAATTACCAGCAGATTGGATGAGCAGAGGATTGAATCAGTGACTTAGAAGTTAAGATAGCAGAGATCATCCAAGCAGAACAACAAAAAGAAAAAAGAATAAAAAACATTGAAAATAGTTTGAGAGCTGGCTGATAACATCAAGCACAACAACAAGCCCATCATAGGAATTCCAGAAGGAGAAGAGAGGGAGCAAACGATAGAGAACATATTTGAAGTAATAATGACTGAAAACTTCCCTAACCTGGCAAAGGACATTGAAATACAAGCCCAGAAGTGCAGAGAGTTCCAACCAAGATGAACCCAAACAGGCCCACACCAGAACACATAATAGTGAAAATGTCAAGGATTAAATACAAAGACAGAATCCTAAAAGCAGCAAGTGAAAGGCATCAAGTTACTTACATAGGCACCCCCATAAGAATTTCGGCTGACTTTTCCATAGAAACTCTGCAGGCCAGAAGAGAGTGGCAGGAGGTTTTCAAAATGATGAAAAACAAATGCTTACAACCTAGATTGCTTTATCCAGCAAGGTTATCATTTAATATTAAAGGAGAGATAAAGAGCTTCCCAGAAAAGAATAAGCTAAAGGAATTCATTACCACCAAACCAGCATTGCAGGAAATGTTAAAAGGGCTTCTCTAAGCAGAAGAAAGAAAAAAACAACCTAACTAATGAAGACCAGAAACACAAATAACTAAATGGCAATAACTACACACCTATCAATAATCACGTTAAATGTAAATGGATTAAATGCTCCAATCAAAAGACATAGGGTGGGGCCAGCCTGGGACACCAGTGGCCCAGGTTCGGATCCCACATATGAGGGCCAGTGACACTGCCCTCTACAGTGAAGATGATGAACAACAGCTACAACTGGAGCTGGGCTGCTGTGAGTCCCGGGGACTGCATAGCTGCAGCTTCTGCTGCAGTGGGCTGCCATAGGCTACAGTGAGTGGCCGGCAGCCAGAGTGAGCAGCTGGCAGCTGGTGTGAGCTCCCAAGAGCCGCTGTGAGTGGCCGTCCAGAGGCCGGCTACCGATCTGCCTCACCCGAGAGGAACGCAATGATGGTGCCAACGTGGTCCAGTGGGGTGGTGTCCTCCACAGCTGGACTGAAGAATGAAGGGACAGCAACTTGTCTGTTCCCCTTCCCCGGTTCCCCAGCATTAATCCTCTCCCCCAATTCCCCAATAAAATTTAAAAAAAAAGACATAGGGTGGCTGAATGGATAAGAAAGCAAGACCCTTGCATATGCTGTATACAAGAGACTCACCTCAGATCAAAAGACACATAGAGACTGAAAGTAAAGGGATGGGTAAATTATTTCATGCAAATGCAACTGAGAAAAACAGCTGAAGTGGCAATAGTTAGATCAGATAAAATAGACTTTAACTTGAAGACTATAATAAAGAACAAAGAAGTGCACTTCATAATAATAAAGGAATCGATCCAACAAGAGGACATAACCCTAGTAAACATTTATGCACCTAACATATGAGCTCTTAAATATATAAAACAGATATTGACAGACATAAAGACTGAGATCAACAGTAACAGTGTCATAGTAGGGGACTTCAACACCTCGTTGTCACCAATGGACAGATCCTCCAGACAGAAAATCAACACAGAAAGAGTGACCTTAAATGACACATTAGACCAGCTGGATTTAACTGATATATTCACAGCATTTCATCCCAAAACTACAGAATATACATTCTTCTCAAGTGCACATGGAACGTTCTCCAAGATAGACCACATGTTAGGCCACAAAACAAGTCTCAATAAATTTAAGAAAATTGAAATCATATCAAGTATCTTCTCTGACCACAGTGCTATGAAATTAAAAATCAACTACAAGAAAAAAACTGGGAAACACAAAAATACATGGAGGTCGAATAACATATTACTAAATAGTGAGTGGGTCAAAAATGAGATCAAGGAAGAAATCAAAAGATACCTCGAAACAAATGAAAATGAAAGCACCACAACCCCGAATCTTTGGGATGCAGCAAAAGCAGTCCTAAGAGGGTAGTTCATAGCAGTGCAGGCCTACCTGAAGAAGCAAGAAAAATCTGAAATCAACAGGTTATCATTACACCTCAGGGAACTGGAAAAATAACAGCAAAATAAGCCCAAAGATGTACAAAGAAGGAGATAATAAAGACCAGAGTGGAAATAAATGAAATATAGACCAGAAAAGCAATACAAAAGATCAATAAAACCAAGAGCTGGTGTTTTGAGAAGATAAACAAAATTGACATACTTCTAGCTAGACTCAACAACAAAAAAAGAGGACTCAAATTAGTAAAATCAGGAATGTAAAAAGGGAAGTGACAACAAACACCGCAGAAATACAAAAGATTTTAAGAAATTACTATGAGCAACTATATGCAACAAATTTGGCAATCTGGAAGAAATTGATAATTTTCTAGAAGCATACACCTTTCAAAGCTAATTCAATAAGAAACAGAAAATTTGAATAGACCGATTACCACCAATGAAATAGAATCAGTAATCAACAAGCTACCAACAAACAGAAGCCCTGGACCAGATGGCTTCACAAGTGAATTTTACCAGACATTCAAAAAAGAATTATCACCTATTCTACACAAACTATTTCAAAAAATCCAGAAGGAGGGAAGGCTCCCAAACTCTTTCTATGAGGCCACTATCTCCCTGATTCCAAAACCAGACAAGGACAGCACAAAAAAGGAAAACTACAAGCCAATATCCCTGATGAACATAGATGCAAAAATCTTCAACAAAATATTAGCAAACAGAATTCAGCAATATATTTTTAAAAATCACACATCATGATCAAGTAGGGTTCACCCCTAGTACACAAGGTTGATTCAATATTTGCAAATCAGTTAATGTGATACACCATCAACAAATTGAAAAATAAAAATCACATGGTCATATCAATAGATGCAGAAAAAGCATTTGACAAACTCCAGCAGCCATTTATGATAAAAACTCTTAGCAAAGTGGGAATAGAGGGATCATGCATCAACATAATAAGGACTATATATGATAAATACACAACTAACATCATACTCAGTGGGGAAAAGCTAAAACCATTCCCCTTAAGATCAGGAACAAGACATGACTGTCCACTTTCTTCACTTTTATTCAACATAGTTCTGGAAGTTCTAGCCACAGCAATCAGAAAAGAAAAAGATATAAAAGGCATCCAAATAGGTATGGGGGAAGTAAAATTGTCATTATATGCATATGACATGATACTATGCATAGAGAACCCCAAAGACTCCACCAAAAACTATTGGAATTGATAAATGAATTCAGCAAAGTAGCAGGATACAAAATCAATATTCAGAAATTGGTGCATTTGTGTACACCAATAACAAACTTTCAGAAGGAAAAATTAAGAAAACAGTCCCATTTACAATTGCTTCAAGAACTATAAAATAATTAGAAATAAATTTAACCAAAGAAATAAAAGACCTGTACTCAGAAAATTATAAGATACTAAAGAGAGAAATTATGGAAGATACAAATAAATGGAAACACTTACCATGCTCATGGATAGGAAGAATTAATATAGTTAAAATGTCCATACTGCCTAAAGCAATATATAGATTCAATGCAATTCCTATCAAACTACCAAGGGCATTTGTTTACAGAAATAGAAAATATAATACTAAAATTTATATGGAACCATAAAAGACCCCGAATAGCCATGGAAATCCTGAGAAATAAGAACAAAGTAGGGGGAATCATGCTACCCGACTTCAAATCATATTACAAGGCTACAGTAATCAAAACAGTATGGTATTGACATAGAAACAGACACATAGATCAATGGAACAGAATAGAGAGCCCAGAAATAAATCCATTCATGTACGGTCAAGAATAAAAACAAGAACAAAAGTTATTAAAGCCTGCTAAGTTTCTTACAGCCACTGTGAAAAACATGACCCAATGAATTACTAATTCATAATGTTTATTAGATAAAAGCATATTGATCACTTATGAGAAACTATTTTTGATTCTACATGTATTTGTAGTGGCTTGGATCAAATCCTGATCATTGAATGGTAATGACTACTAAAATACCCAAGCAAATAAACAAAAGAAACAATCCTCTTCTATTTCTAAAAGTAAAACATCTTTATTATTTTAACTAAATCACCTTATTCTATTAAGTCAAATGCCCCAATACTCTGTATTTAATGGCCCCTTCAGAAGACAGCATCTCTGGAAAAGTGCTCTTTCTGGACCCTCATCCCCCCACAATCCCTCTGTAGGGACCTGGAACGTTCAACAGGGCAGAGCTGATTACAAAGTTCTCTGATGGTGGGGTCATCACACTGTCCTATTTGTTAATTTGGAGCAATCCCATACTTAACCTATAGTTGCAGTAAAAGAGAGGTACAAAACTGCATAGCTCCTCATTATAAATGTGCATTCCATTATTTTATATTTTAATCCTAAACTATATTTGTTTCAAGTTTCTTTCCTATTCCATCTACCCCGTGAATTGTGGTACTCTTTACATTTTCAGTGCTCACCATTTCTAGGATATGCCATACACTTAAGTGTATTTTCTTTTTGCTTTTGACACTTCCTCTTTCAGTCTAAAATACCTTTCTATCCAAATAATGAAAACTTCTCTCAAGTTTATCTGGGCCACATTAGTCACAAACATAAGATACTGCTTAAAATTCTTGATTATTATAATTTGTGTTGAAATGTTCAGAAAAAAAATATCCTACAGTTAACACAATAGAGATTGTGTTTATGACTTTCTTCTAGCCAACCACAGATATTCTTCTAAGATGTATTCTTTATATCTAACTATGAGACAAGAATCATTTTCAGCCACAATGATTAATGAAGTTAATCACTAACTTAATAAACATTATTAGCATATGATTCTTATTCCTTTTGTATTTGCTTCTCAAAACTAAGGATGAAATGTTACAATACTAAACATGTGCCATGTGAATTGCATCGCTCCATTTAAAAGATGAAAATCATGGTTTTAGAAACTAATAAACAAAGGGGTGTCTGGCACTGTTCTGGCTGTCTTCCTTTCCCTTCTTACCCTTTCACACTCAACCCCTTGAAGTGTAGGCTAATCCATCGGCTACCTTGCGGTCATTCCAGTTTATATCAAAAGAACAGCAAAAAAGATGAAACAGAGCCAGATCTCTAAGCCCAAGAGACCTCCAGCTGCCTAAAGTCTTCCAGGCTATGTGTTGTCAAGGAAATTCCGGAAGTTTGAGGGTGTGTTCAAATAATACACTTTAGGAAAGCTCATGTATCCTTTGCCTTAATGTTGTTCAACGCATATTTATATTACTCCTTATGTCCAAAGATAAAGCTACAGAAGATGTCTGATTTCTGTTTAAGGTCATCACCTAAAAGAATAGCTACGTATTTTGCTAAACTTTCTAAATAATATTAAGAAATAACTAAAGTTTGACAACAAAACCATCCACATTAATGATTTCCTCCAATTATTTATTTAAAACATTTTTAGGATTAAGCATATTTTAACCAGTATTTTCTTCCTCCATATTCAGAATGGTACAATATCTGTTTTAGGATTCACCTATAATTTAAATTTCATTTCCATTAATACAATTTAAAATATTGTCATTAGTAAATGTAAATCTCAAATTCTGTTGAACATATTAGTTAAGTATCTCTGGGCTTCACACAATTAGGCCAAAATAACTTATATTCTTGGAGAAAATACATGTTTTATTATATTATTATGGGGTAGAATTTGGAAAAGTTCAAATTAGACACTTTATAGAATATAATTTTTTGCAAAAAAATAGCTAGTTGTATAATATTTCAGTTTTTCTGCAAAATTTTCTTTCTGTATTGTTATGCTAATCACATCTAGCATCACTGGACCAAAAGGGAACCTCAGCTTCTACTTTCAATTCATCAGAATAATAAACATAGGTCTCAATGGCATTAAATATACAAGGCTGTATCCACTAAATTTTATACTTTTCAAAGGTGAGATATACACTTAACCCTGCCTGAAATTTTTAGGCCTACCATTATTTTATTATTATTATTATTATTGTTATTTTTTTTTTTTAGCTGAGCCATCCTGCCACCTGTTTGCAGCTGAACGGCAGCTCAGCTCGGGCTGGGCATCGAACTGCTGTTGCTCAGAGCTCGGCTCGCACTCCTGAGCAAGCTCTTAACCAACTGAGCCACTCAGCTGGCCCTTAGGCCTACCATAATTGATCTTTATTAATTGCTCCCATTTTGGAGCCCAAATTCTTAGTGCTTTACTGACAAGTGTATTGCCTCAATGGAACACTCTTCCAGGGCAGATCACTCTCCATTCCAATAACCTTGTCCTCTCTACAAGGTCAAGGGGCTGGGGTACACAGGATGGGCAGACCTTCCACTCCAACCTTTTCCCTGCTACCCTCCATTTCTGTCACCCAAGGGTTTCCATTCCATACCTCCCCCACCTTAGAAGGCCACAGATAATGATTTTATCACATTGACTAAAGGACAACATTACAGAGCTATCTTATCTTACATTCAAAAGAAATATGAGGGACTTCAGGAAGTAAGAATGTCTTTGATAACTGAAGCTATTTCTTTCACATAAATTGAACATGGCTTTTTTTTTTTTTTAATTTTTTTTTTTATTGGGGAATTGGTGGAGGGGAACAGCGTTGGGGAATCGGAGAAGGGGAACAGACAAGTTGCCGTCTTCTTGTTCTTCAGTTTAGTTGCGGAGGATGTTGCTTCACTGTTGGTATGGTCATTGCGCTCTTCCCGAATGAGGCAGATCGGTCGCTGGCCTCTGGATGTCGCTCATCGCGGCTATTGGCAGCTCACGCTTGGCTGCCAGCCGCTCATGCTGGCTGCAGGCCACTCACTGTAGCCCATGGCAGCCCACTGCAGCAGGGGCTGCAGCCCACACCATCACCGGGGCTCGCACAGCCCAGCTCCAGGTGGAGCTGTTGTTAGCTGTAGAGGGCAGTGTCACTGGCCCTTATGTGGGATCCGAACCGGGGCCGCTGGCATCCCAAAACCAGCGCTTAACCAATGCGCCACTCGGCCGGCCCTGAACATGGCTTTTTGAGAGCACTCCCCAGCTTATCCAGGGACTTGGTTCTCATCCTTGCCCCTCTTGTTTTCTAAAAAGTATTGCTGGCTTCCACTGCCTGAAGTTCTTTCTGAACTACTCTTTCATAATCTTCACAATGTGATGTGTATTCTTTAAGATTATATTTAAATGTGATGATTCTATTTTATTTTAGTTCTGATATTACTTGTAATTTAAGAAATAATTCTGGCACAAATTAGTAGTCACAACATTGTCAAGGGATATGAAGTACAGTTTGAGAAATATAATCAACAATGTAAAGATTATGTAAGGTGCCAGATGGGTACTGGACTAATCAAGGAGATCACTTCATAGACTGTGTTAGATGACCGACCACTGCGCTATACACCTGAAGCTGGAGTTGAAAAAGATTGAATGTCAACTATAATTATATATATATATATATATATATATATATATATATAGAGAGAGAGAGAGAGAGAGAGAGAGAGAGTTACGGGATGTGGGTACAGCTTAGGGAATAGAGTCAATGGAATTGTAACAGCTATGTACGATGTCAGAGGGGTAGTAGATTGGTGGAGGGGGGTTATCACTTTGTGAGGGATATAAATGTCTAACTATTATTACATTGTTTTTTACACCTAATCTAATCAAAATAAAATAATAAAATAAAATAAAATAAATGATATCTCTGATATTTTTTCAGAAATAAGATTTTTTTTGAAAGATTGTTAAGTAAAATACTTCTGTCTTATTGTATACAATGTCATATAACTAATTAGAAGCTCTATTTTCCCTGTAAGAGTAAAGGATGTTTTAGAGTAGAAAATAAATTATTACTAAAAATTAGAAAGAAAGTATCAATTTTTACCTCAATTTTTCGCAGTTTGAATTTGGCTACCCCTCCATCTGTACATCTATTTTTTTAAAGACAAACATTGGCTGGTAAAAGATGTGTACTCAGTAAAACTAGGCACGTTCTATTCATTCCTTTTTTAAGAGTTCCAATTTATCTATTTAAAATATGAAAACCTAATAACTGAAACTAATTTTAAAGAGAGTAATAGTTTCAGAGAAACTGAAGTAGGTTTGGAAAACAGCAGTAAGTGAAGAAATTATTGGTGGTTCAAGGATTTATTCTGAAGAAGCGTTGTCAAGAAATTAATTGTGTATGTTTCTACAAATTCCCTCAATGTGCATAAACATCCACATAATGAAATAGGAATTAGTGCCCGGGGCTCTTTTTTTTCATTTGATTAACATGCCCATTTTAAGAAAAAAAAAACACACAAAACAAAAACTGGTGAAAGATATGGCTTTTGAATGAAAAAGAGGGAGAGAGAACCCCATAGTGTCACAGATGGCTGTCAGAATAAAGTGAAGCATGAGTCTGTTGAGGGAATCAAACACGAGTGTGAAATCTGAACAGAAAGGCATGGAGCAGAAGGCACCGTTTCAAAAGGCATTTGGCACCAAGTGGCATTGTGAGGGTTAATTTACTGCCAGGAGCTGCTGGGCCTTTTCATTTTCCACAGACACACAATAGACAGATCCCCAAAGTGCCCATCATAATCACAGATGCTGGGGGATTAATGCTAAGATGAAAGCTTCATGAATATTAAAAATTTGAAAACTGCTAATGATGTAGCAGTTTGAAATAACATTCAATCTCACAATCTAAGAGTATGGCACGCAGGCCACAGTACGACACTGTCTTTTAAAAACTGATTAAAACCTACTCAATTTGTAGCAGAAAGAGGCTTATGCATATTAGGACCTGAATTGGCTGCCAAACTTTACAAATTGCACAGACTAATTACCATAATTAAGCCTTGGATTGAAGAAGAAAATTTCATTTATCTTAGGGTGATTCAGTGGAACTTCAACAAAGAAAGCACTGACATCACATGGACCATTCCCTTAAATGATGTTTCAAAGCCCACTAAAAACAAACAAACAAACAAACAAGCAAACAAACAAAAGAGGCCTCATCCTCTTAGAAACAAGAATAGTAACCACTCAGGGTAAAACGAAGTTGAAGGAAAGAATTGTTTCATATTATAAAAACTACTTTAGGTGAATTTAAAGTTTATACGTGAGAAGCTCTAATTTTTTTAAAATGTGAAATTCCTTAGTTAAAAAAAAATCTGAGTTACAAAATACATATGTATAGAACTGATAGATTTTCTTCATTAGAATTTTATTTTTAGTGAGATATAATTGACATATAACAGCAATTTCAGGTGTACAGCATGATTTGATATATGTATATTTTGTTAAATGATCACAATGTCTGGTTAATATCCATTACCACAAGTAGTTACAGTATTTTTCCTCTCCTCTGATGACTTGTTTTTTATTTTTTACAAACATTCTATTCAATATGTATATATTTAAAGATTTTGGGGGGGAATGGGGGGAGGGGAACAGTGTTGGGGAGTTGGGGAAGGGGACCAGCCAAGTTGTTCTTCAATCTTCGTGTGGAAGGTGCCAGTCACCATCTGGCTTCCCAGTGGCAGCTCGTGGCCTCTAAGCTCAAGGTGCTGTGTTCAATCTTAGTTGCGGGTGGGCATAGCCACCCTCTCTTAGTTGTGGGTGGGCGTAGTCACCATCCCATGCAGGAGTTGAACCAACAGCCTTGTTGTTAAGAGCACACGCTCTATCCTCTGAGCCATCCAGGCGGCAGCTTAGTTCAAGGTGCTGAGTTCAGTCTTTGTTGCAGGCAGGCGTAGCCCACCATTGAACAGGCAATCTTGTTGTTACACCAGCTGAGCAATCCTGCCACCTGTTGGCAGCTCCGTGACAGCTCAGCTCGGGTCCAGCATTACTGACCCATGTGGGAATTGAACCAGTGGCCCTATTGCTCAGAGCTCGCACTCTAAAGCAACTTTTAACTAACTGGGCCACTCTGCCGGCCCCGGATGACAACTTTTAAGCTGGACTCCCTTTGCAAGTTTCAAATAGACAATACAGCATTTTAAACTATATTCCCTATGCTGTACATTACAACCCAGGATTTAATTATTTTATAACTGAAGGTTTGTACCTTTTCACCCCTTCACCTATAGAATTGAGTAAAAATTTGAGTTCATTCTAATTTGCTGCATTTGTTTAACAAATTGTTCTGTATGACAGAATTTAGTTAGTTTAGTTTCTGATAAGGACAAAAATGCAACTTTCTAAATATCTCTCCAGTATTATAGATATCAGTGTTAAGAGAAGTAAATCAAGTTAGATCATATTACAATTTGTGTATTTTCTTTAGCTTTCTTAAATCATTTGTAAAAAAAGACATGTCAGCAGGTATAATAGTCATTTCCATGTGTTGCCTAGCCTAAATTCAGTTAGTTTATCAGTGAATCAGAGAACTTCCTCAAGAACCATAATCATGACAGTTGAAATTATCTCTATGGGAGTAAAATTGCTATTTTTATGAATATTTTTTGAAGCTCATTTCCAACACTGAACAAAGTATTCAAAAGTTACATCTTTTTATGGAAGACACTATGAACAAAGCGATTTTTAATCAGTGTTGAACATTTAGTTTATATTTTGGAATGAATTGATCTTCAATTAGAGTCAAGTATTTGAGCTTTTAGTTTAAAACAGTTGCCTGTAGAGCTTGCAAAACCTGCCGCATTATAATTTTACTGGTTTACACCTGGAAGTGCTTTTTGGTGTGTTTTATCCTATATTTCCGCGATTTTTAAAAATTCTGGTAAGCAAATTTTTAACTTGCCTCCTTTTATCCAACTAGTGTCCTTTAATTTTAATTTTTCTACTGCTCCAGTATTGCCTCCCATTAATCATTGTTAAGAATGATTTAGGACACAAATATGATCATGCTGTTTAACTTTTCTCCCTCAATGACTGGCTTTCGAAATGAAGCCTAAATTCCTTAGCACAGCATCCAAGGCCATTATAACTGTCCGTGTTTACCTCTCAGTCTTCATTTCTTGTTAACCTCCCTTCCTTCCTCTCTTCCCACCTCTCTCTCTCTGTCTTCCTCCCTCCCTCCCTCCCTCCCTGCCTCCCTCCCTCCTTCCCTCCCTCCCTATAAGTGTTTTTGAATATTGAAATAGCCACTGAGGATAAATACCCAACAAAAGAAATATGGCTTCGTACTTGACGAAGATTACAATTTTAGTGTATGAGAAATAAATTTAAAAGAATCTCTCTTTTTATCCTCTGTCCATCGCTACCACATGGGTGTGCACACACATACAGGTTTCCACTTTCTGACTGCAGAGAGGTGGTACAGTGTAGTTACTGGCTGAGAGCATAGATTCAGGATCTTTGTTCAAATCCTGGCTCCATCAATTAGTAACAGTGTGAACTGGGCCAAGTTTCCCGCCATACCTCTACACCATATTTCAAAGGGTTGTTGTGAAGATTAAATACAGAAATACAGTCTGGCACGCAATGGTTGTAGCTATTAATATTATTAGTGCAGTCAGCATAACAAAGGAAGGGAGTTATGATGGCCAGGGACTGATGAAAGCTCCAACCCAGTCTGAGGAGTGAGCAGAGAATTTTCTGAGGAAGGAGGTACTGAGCTGATTTCTGACCAATGCACAGGTGAGGGGGTGCCGTGAACTGAAGTGCTTTCCATTGAGAAGGAATTTTCCAGTGGAGATCCTGAGAGGTCCTGCAGCCTACTTGTCTGCTGGCATGAGAGAAAGGGAGGGAGGCTGCAGCACAAAGGAATGTGTGTTAGGCGAGGCAGCCACTTTGATTTATATTGTGGAGGTGCCATGTTTTTGATTATTTCTAAATTTCCTAGACTTTGGTATCCCCCAGCCCTCTGTCTGTAACAGTCTTTTCCAATGTCCCTCTACTTGTTCTGAATAGATAGGTAGCATTCCTGCAGGAGGCCTCTTCCAGATCCGACTCGCCTAGCACGCCTTCTCCCCAGCGCTGGGTCAGGTTCTTCTCCTTGTGCAAACCCACATCCCAGCCCTCATCACTCTGAATTCTACCCATGTGTTACTGGATGGGGGGGTGACCTTATCACAGGGCTTCTGCCTCATTGACCTTTGGATTAATACCGTTCTGACTCTGAGTGGGTCGTGTATACAATATGTACCCAGGTGTACAGGTTTGTCAAGTGAGTAAATGAGCTAAAATATACCATCTCAGAGTACACCCTAAATGTCAGCACCACAGAGCCTAAATAGCAAATTGAGGTTAAATGCCCAAAAATTGGGAGGGGGAAAGGGAGAGTTCCAGTTACTTATTCTGTGAAATCAAGGATTTCCTGGTGTATAGTGTTAATGCTCATTATGAACATTTATACTAACTCTTTTGTTTTTAAATGCAAGACATAGTTGGAAAACCCATTATGGCCTTTTTCTAAAATAAGGGGTAATACATATGAGGGCCAGTGACACTGCCCTCAAAAAAACAAAAACAAAACAGAACAAAATAATAAAATAAGGGGTAATTTAGGATAAATATAAGAAACCTACATCAGATTTAAATTTTATCTCTACAAACACTCATCGTACTCAGAAAAACAGTATAGAATTAAGTAAACATTTAGAATGAGTTATATTTATTTATTTTTTAACAGAACAAGCCTTTTACTTGTTTTTATTACTCAAAACCACTTCATTTTTTTAAATTTAGCTTTCTGACTCTGTGCATGTGCCTTCACTTTCACAATGATTTTCTGCTCCTCCATGAGGAAAGCATGCTTGTTCCTGTCACGGCCACATTTTGCACACATGGACCCACCACAGGCCCTGCTGACATGGTTTTTACATTTTAGACAACCTCATTAGAACTTAGTCTCACAGCACCAGCTCCGTGAAGTCAGCCTGGGCACACGCCACACACAGTTTTCGGTGCTTTCCCAACCTCCTTGGTATAAAGGTAAATGATTCTATTAGCAGGGGTTGGGGACACATAACTGTGTTAGAGGCTGTATGGTAGGACAACCGCCAATTGTAGGTCAAATGCTGGCCTATTCTGTATGCCTGTAGACACCATTCCTGAGAGAACATATTTATTTTTTAAAGATACTTTCATTGTAGATAAAAGTTAATTACACATTTCATTACTATATGCTAAGGTATAGTAATTTTTTGTTTGTTTTTGTCTTCATTTTATCTTTCCATCTAGCCTTAAAATTACTAAGTCCCAGTTGCTGTTCATTGCCAGTATCACATGACTCTAAAAGCAGACGCAGCAATGAATTTAGTAACCAGAAATGGAGGGGTAACTGTTCAGTTTCTACATCACTGCCGTTTCTTCTAATTTCTTCCCATCCTTTATTCTGTTTAGGGCCAATGCCTGTTGATGTCTAGAGACTCACAGCTGATCATTGCTCACTGGCTGACTGGCTGATAAGGCCCAAAGATCAGAAATGCCCTTTCCCCTCCAGCATTTGTCTTGTGAGCCTAAATGCAGAGGGTTGTGGCAAAAACCTATCTTGTCAGTTATCCTACCCTATAAATCCCAATGGCACATTTACAGTCTCCTAAACAGTGCTTCACAGCACTGGAAAAAGTTTGGTCTAAAGACACATTATTACATAGATCCACTTTTCCTAGTACTGGGGCATAGGGTTGTGTGTGTGTGTGTGTGGGGGGGGGTGTGCATACGCGTGTGTACACGCATTGGTGAGCAAGGGGGTAGGAGATATGGCTGAAAACATAAGTTATGATCAGGGGGCAAAATACTAAAGGAGATAAAAGGAGAAGCAGCCATTCTCCAATGGGCTAAGTGAAAAAAAACTTCAAGTCCTAAAAGAAAAATGTTGAAGTGACTATTTTTCCCCTTCTACCAAGATGGGACATAACTAGCACCAATGCAGATACAAAGGAGAGAAGTTAATTTGTTATCTGCACTGGCCACAAGGCTTGGTGAACTCGGAGTGACAAGGGTTGGACTATGAAGACAATGGAACTGAAGCTTAGGGTCCCTTATGTGCACAGACCCCCACCAAGGTCAGGCAAGGATGTTAGCAATACCATCACATGATTATATGCTTCGTACAGTTGCCAATATGTGACTTTTAAAAAACTTTGATCCTTTAAGTCACATTTTATTTTATTATTATTTCCTTTTCGTAAGTAAAGTGCCACAATGTTTTTAAGCTTCATGTCCAACAAAAATTAGATCCACCATGAAAATGGACGAGCTAGAATATTTTAGATTCAGGGGAGTCCAGTGTTTCCTCTGAAACAAATTAAGGAGGAAAGCTTGGCAGGAGATGTAGGACCTGCAGGTAGAGAAGCTGTAGGTCGAAGGGAAACTTATGTGTACGGAGAGAGACCATCAGAAGTGGCTCAGTGGACTCAAGGGTCTGTCCAGGTTTCTAGCAGCTTCTTCAGGAATGGCAAATGTGACTGGCTAGGAATGCAGAGTGGGACAAAAAAAATTCTGGTAAGAGTCCATATGTGTGGGGAAATCAGACATGGATGAGCTTCCTTATTAAGAAACTTTCTCTAGCGGTGGTGGGCAGTGGTGGAAGGAAAAAAAAAAGGACCTGAACTGTTGTGTGGTTGTCGGGGACTGTTGGGTTAACATGTGGGAGAATGGGAAGGGACTTGCTTAAGAGAATGCAGTTGGTTAATGACAGAGCCAGTGTTGGGTCTCGTTTCACTCCCTGAGCAGTCCAGGCACTGGAAGGGACACTTAGTTAAATTGATGGTGGAGGTTACCTGTGGGTATGAGATTACTCCAGTTTTTCGAGATTCAACGTTAGAAAAATTCCTGAATTTCTGTTGCCTAGAAAGCAAAAACAACAAAAATCCCCCTGAGGGACAAAGCCATAATTTAAGAACAGCAAGGAAGGGTGAGTTTGGCTTATTTTCCCTCTCTGCTTTCCCTCCCTGGTTTTAAGTTTCACTATTTCTAAACAGGATGGTCGTTGTTTTATTATTATTATTATTATTATTATTATTATTATTATTATTTAACCTAAGGTTAGTAAGAGCGTTTCCTTTCCTAAGAAAAAAAAGAAAAGAAAAAAAAAACCTGTTTGAATAATCTCCAGGTACCTATATTGTATAAATAATGGACATGTACCTTTGTCAAGAATTAAGAAAACTGATCTTTCGTAAACTAAGCCCATGTCTTTCAAATTGTATTGCAATTTATTTTACTATCTTTTTATTAATATGGAGGGTTGTTAGCTATCACACTTACATTAATTCAGCTCAGAAAACTCACATTTATTCCCACCAGTAAAAGATCTTTAGAGCATCAGTGATGTGTGATATTTGCTGAAGGCTTTTGAAAAATCTCATTAGGCTTTAGGTCCTGAGAACTGCAATGCTGAACCATACGCCTTAAAATTTTCAGTGGTGTTATTGCAATAATAATAATAATAAAAGTATGGTCTTTCTTCTTCAGTTGTCAAAGAAAAGTTCATTCTACCAGGATTGAGAGAGAGGGAAGGAGGGAGGGAGAAAAAGAGAGAGAGAGAGAGAGAGAGAGAGAGAGAGAGAGAGAGAGAGAGAGAGAGAGAGAGAGAGAGAGAGAGAGAGAGAGAGAAATATCATTTTTTTGTGTCTGTACAACAGGGGAAATATTGAATTACATTATTTTGGGAGGAAAAAAGTAGAGAATCCAGTATCATTTAATTTCTTATGTAACATTGTGCTGTAAAACTACCATTTCCTTTATATGCTCAAATAAGTAAGAATATCCTCATAGTTTAAAGAGAACAAGGGCCATAACTTCAGTTACTTGATAATAAGACTAGGGAGAAAAGCCAGGAACCAACTTTCGGTATTTTTGTATCACAAAGTCTGCTCCATGGATACTTGAAAAGACTTGAAGCTGATATAAATGAAACAGGGAAATAGCTCCCACAATGGAGAAACTCCAGCAAATTGAAACTTTTTGTTACACTGATGGCAGGGGAAATCATGATTTTGTAGGGGGTTTGTTTATGTATCTCTGTTTCAAGGGGATTCTATAATATTTTGAAGTACAATGTAACATATAATTTCTAAGAGGATAGCATAGAATTATGAGAGAAACCTTCAAATTATATAGACATCTAACCATTATGCTGTAAAGTTGAAAATAATATAAACAAAATGGAATGTCGACTCTAATTGAAAATACATAAATAAATAAATAAATAAATAAATAAACTTTTCAGAAAAAAAAACTGCATACTGTAGAAAGCAGCTCAGTCAGATTTATAAGCAAAATAATAACTGGGGGTAACTCAAGTTGGTGGTGCAACACATTTTCTAATGTGTCTATGGTGCAAGTGCATTATTTGTTCAATACTTTGAAAGGTTTTAAAAATATGAATATTTTGGGCTGGCCGAGTGGCATGTTGGTTAAGAGCTGGCTTGTGACGCCAGCTCGGAGCAGCAGGGCCCCGGTTCGCATCCCACAAATGAGGGCCAGTGACACTGCCTCTGCAGCTAAGATGGTGAACAACAGCTCCACCTGGAGCTGGGGTGCTGTGTGTCCCTAGGACGGCGTAGCTGCAGCCCCTGCGGCAGAGGGCTGCCATAGGCTACAGTAAGTGGCAGCAGCCAGCGTGAGCGGCCGGCAGCCGGTGTGAGCTGCCAAGAGCTGCTGTGAGCAGCCGTCCAGAGGCCGGTGACCGATCTGCCTCACCCAGGAAGAGCGCAATGACGATACCAACATGGGCCAGTGAAGCAACTTCCCCCAACTAGGCTGAAGAACAGAAGGACAGCAACTTGTCTGTTCCTGTTCCCCTTCCTCGATTCCCCAATGCTGTCCCCCGCCCCGATTCCCCAATTAAAAAAATGTAAACAATATATATATATGAATATTTTCACCACACAAACCTGAAATTTTGTCACATAAATCTGAAGCTCACCAACATAATCCTAAAAACAAGTTGCATGCTGATTTAATAGTTATATATATGTATTTTTTTGTTCTTATAGTAAACATTAACAGGATTCCTTTTTGTTGTTATCGTTGTTCTTGCTGCTTTTTGCTTTTCATGCATTGCATGGTAAAATATTCCCCCAAATTTACTAGTCAGTCTTCGTCTGCTTTGCTCCTGACTAGGATATAATCAGATTTGTAGGAAAAACACATCAGAACCTAAGGCAGTTCCTACAGAGTTTGACTTGATGGAATATTTAAACATCTGTTGTCAATAAATACAAGCATTTTTGGTGCTCCAGCCAATGCAAACTTGTTATTCAATTATTATTAATGTGACAGTTAATGCTTTGGTATGCTTCAAGTTAAATAAAATGCATTGTTCAAATTCTGTAAACTTTTGTTTCCTCCAGAATTTGGCTGTTTAATATTTGCTGCTCTTACCCCATCACCAGCAATGTGAAGGGGAAAAATAAGGGTATTGGCAGGATGCAGGGAACAGAATAAACATAACACTTTTAAATACCCCACATGAGAAAGGATTAGGTTGCATGTTACTGAAAGGATAGTCTATAGATTGTTAGTGCTCTGCTATTCACTCACATTAGTTCCCTCAATGGGGCCTCTTTTCTAAAGGCAATAATCCCATCATCAGAAACCTGAAATGTGGGTCTTTCTGGGCTCTGGAAAGAGGGCTCTGCTCTCACTTAAGAGCATGTGTAGGTTTCAGTGCTGCAGGCACCAATGTGCTGCCATGTGAACTGTGACAGTGCATTTGGATAATTTCATAGAGTGTTGTCACACAACCTACAGACAGTTGCTTGTGCTTTAGGGACAAAAGAAGGCATTGCTCAGAGAGATTACATCTGGGTGAAAAGGCTCTTATTTTCTTGGCTAACATGCATAGTGCAGTGGGGTCTGGCCAAGACTTATGTAGGTGAGTCAGCTGGGGTCTTGCCTCCAACATGACCCAGTCTGAGTCAGGGCTGAATTAATGGGAAAGAGGTTTGGGGCTAAAGCTGTTGTTTTAAGAAAAACCTTCTTTCTCATCTTGTATACATTCCCAGGCAGACTCAGAGCCCGGAAAGGACCCCTGAAAGATGGAAGGCAATGCTAGAGTCCTTAGATTCTCAATTTTTCTTGTAGGGGTGTTTTTCTACCACCTTCTTCCATGTAGGGCTTCCGGGCTCCGCAAGTCAGATGCATTATCAATACAATCCACAACATTTCCCAATGTACCTAGAGCAAAAGCCAGGGTCCCTTTTCCCATAGATTTTAGAGCCAGCCAGACTCCCACTTTACCATATTCTGACTGTGTATGTTTGAGTAGGCTACTCAACTTCACCAAAAGTTTCCTTCTTGGTAGAATGTGGTTAATGATGACTTCTGTTTCCTAGTGTTGTTGCGGGAATCACAATACCTGCCAGAGAAGTACTCCAAAGAGTACTAAGTAGACAATTCCATTTGTAAAAAGAACTTCTAATTTGAGTTAGACAGCACTCTGAGAAGGGAAAGGCCTTTGGGGCTCCATGTTTTTCTCATCCCTCCAGATGCCTTGGAGCTTTGTACCAATGACAATAATTTATTTTTTCTAGGATCATCTACCTTCATAAGGAGATGATTGTAGAGGCTGTGTACTAAGGCAGTGAATGATGGAATATGAGGCAGTAGTCACCAGAGAGATGGGACAAAAAGTTTTATTTTACTCTTTTACTAACAAGTGTCTCCCTGTTGCATTAATAAGTAGAGATGACATTTAAATTATTAGATGACTCTTGCAACATTTAATCTCGAATCACATGTCTTAATCAGAATCTTCAGTCATTGTTCTGAAATTTTTGTTTTACATATGTCCTAGAAAATAATGGCGTAAAACAGCTGAGGAAAGTAGAAACAGCCACATGGAATTGCTGTCTTCAGAGTACTTGTTTAAATACTGTTCTATCAATGATAACAATGACAGAAAGTCAATATAAGCCCATGAAATGTGAGCAAATTTGAAACTGATTTGTTGCCATAGTGCAGTATCAAGTTCTATTTAAAACCCCATGGTATTTTTGGTTTGTTGTTTTGGAGAAGCCAAACGCTAAATATTTCACCTTGTGACATGAAGAGAGTTGGCTTTCGTTTTCTCATATGGGACCTCTCAAAATGAATTTCAGTTTATGGAATCCTTAAGACATATACATGTATATATGTGTATGTATATCATAATAAGACATATAATCTTATGACTTACGTCTTACTATGAATATGAAATAGAATTCAAACATTATATATGAGCATTTTATATTTAGGTATATATATTATATAAATATTTTATATAAAATGTACATAAAATATTTAAATTCTAGCCACCATATCTAAAAATTTCACCTGAGTCCCAAATTTTACTAAACATTACTTAGAATAAAGAATATATTTAAAATAGAGAGTCTTGGAAGATTAGAGCAGAAAAGAAATATTAGAATTTAATTGCCTCAACCCCTTTATTTTAAAGCTGAGAGCCAAAGGTCAAAGAGGGTGAGTGACCTATGTTCAAGGTGACCCAGATATTTAATGAGAGTGCTGTACTATGACCCTGCACCCTTAGCCCTATACTATGTCCTAACACAAATCTTGGGCTGCAGAATGCCACCCAAGAAAATTTATTTGCTATATTCATATGTGGGCATATGTACTTTTCCTTACACATTTGATGTTTAACTGTTCACTCCTGGATGCATATTGTTCGTCTCTCTCTCTCTCATTTATGCTGTGCTTTCAACCAAGCCTGTTCTTCACATCCTAACCAAACATGTCAACCTTTTCTGTTGTACCTACTATTTAGGTCACAAGCCTCTCATGGTAGCCCCCACTTCCCCCCGCCCCCACAGCCTTATGTGCTGTTCACACGTTCTGCAGGCTGCCTTATATATAGTATGATTGAACTATCCCACCATTCTTTTAAGTGAAGTGTGGACAGCTGATGTACGTTTAATGCAATGTGAATGGAGAATTTTAGAGTATGTGATTCGTCACCTCCATTCTCACTTTGCAATAGTCATAGATATATGTTGAGATGAGGTCTCCCTCATCCTGGGTTTCTGAGTGGAAACAATGAGCAGAGCCCCTTTCTCACTCCAAGTAGGACAAGTGTGAAATAAATGACCCTAGGTTGCCTCTTATTAGGCCATATCATTGCATGATAGTAAATTAGTAATAAAAGGTAATAAATAGAGAGAACTTTCTCTGACAAATATATAACAGAGAGAGTAAAAGAGAACTATGATTTTTCTGGGAAAGCTTTATGGAAGAGGTGGATTACACCCAGGCTCCAATATGTGTGTAAAACGGGCAACGTACAATAGCATAAAGGCAATCTGATGTGAGTCGAGGGATGGAGATTCTTCTCAACATCCTGCACCTTGAGAATGATGAATTCCCTTCAGTTTAGAAGGTTTCCAAAGGTGTCCAGTAATTCTTCACAAGCACTCATAGGAAACGAAGTAATGCTGTGTCCCAGAGAGATGAGAAGAATATGCGATATGTGGAAGAACTTTCTGATCATGGGAGATATCCCCAAATGGAACTGGTTCTTTCATTCCAGATGACCATCTGGAAGAGATACTGAAGAAGACTTTCTAGGCAGTCTCTAAATTTCCTTCAAATGCCAAGATCCTGCCATCTTCTCTGTCTACCCTACATCAGTCTAGGTTTTCTCTGGAGATGTATGGATCACATTTCTATGATATGAGCATTTCTTAAATACTATTTGGTAATGAGAATCACCCACTAAAGCATGATCATCTCTAATTGAATATTTTTTCTCAATCTATTACTATAAAATTTTAAACCTGATGCTGAGAATAATTTTTGTCCAATGCTGAATAATTCAGCCACTTGAAGAGGAGCCATTGACATGCAAGTGTTGGCAGAACTCATTCCAACACAAGTTCCAAAAGCAATCCAGAAAACAGATGGTCCTGGGATTAGTGAACTCTGCCAAGATTTCTGGGACACAGTTGAATCTGAATAGCACATAATCTGATCTGTAAAATAAAAATGTGTTTTCAGGCTCAGCTATAGGCAAATTCCTTAAAAAATAATTAAAACTCACTCTGGTATATTAGCAGAAACAAAACCTTCATTTATTTTAAGCTATTCTCATGCTCAATATTGAACTCAATTCAGTTTGCATTACTTAAATGATGGAGTAAAAGGAAAATTGAGAAGGCATAACCCTAGTTCTAATAATTCCTGTGTGATCTCGGGTGAGTCACTGATCTCTGAGCCACAAGGTCCACCGAATGTAACCATTCTATGAGAGTGTTAAATCTTTGATAAAAGAAAAAAATTATTTTCTTATTTTAATACTGAGTTCAGAATGCTTACAGATTACAATGAAAACCAGTTAGTCCTGAATTGCTAATGTTTTTAACAGGTGTGATGGATAAAGGGTAATAAAATGTGAGTATAAACAAGTGTTAAGAAACTATGTTTAGCTTCTTAGAGACATTTTTACTGTTTTTTATAATTATATTTGCAATAATTTTGCATGTAAATGTATTTAAGTATATGTCTAAATTCTTAATGTAGACAAAAGTCTGTAGCTTCTTCAATTTACTGCATAAATGCAAAAATGGGCATCAGGTTTAATTAAATATTTTGGGGGGCATGGGGCCCATTTTTCCCTTTGTTACTACCATAGTAACATATTATCATCATGGCAAACTAAGATACCACAGAAAATACCAGTATTTTATCAGCATCTTTGTAAGTATTTACCTGGAATGTTTAAGATACATGTGTACACTGTGCACATATGTGCCCTCTTCTGTATTGGGGTACATATTTTGCATACACACACATACTCCCACACCATTTTTCTCCTCATTAAAATGAAAATTTTCTTTTCATTCATTTTAAAACTTGCATTTTCCTTTGATATGCTCTTTTATTGAACCAACAAATTGCATAGAAGCTGAACTTATCATTTGCTGTTTTCAAGTCATATGTTCTATGAGAGCAGAGATCTCATCTATTTTGCTCTCCATTGTATCCTCTTAAACTCCACAGAGCCCATAGTTGTTTACTCTATAAATATTTGCTGAATAAGCACATGAAAGTAAGAAGTTGAAAAATGCACTTGTAACTCAGACATTTGTTAAAATTAGGAATACAATTTTACAGATTTTTTTAAGGCCACTTAATAAATGTCTCATTTGAGCTTTGATTGATAAGATTCACATAAATGTATTAAATGCATAAAAGAATTAAAACTAGAGACCAACTCACATGCCAGTCTAGGATGACAAATTTCCTCAAATAAAAAAAAGTAAATATAAAAAAAAATTGATATAATTAGAAAGAAAGAATGAGAAAATTAGCACTAAGATCATGTTATTTGTGTTTACACTACTGCTCCTAAGAAAAGGTGATAATTTGTGTGTGCCTATGTACGTATGTGTACACATCTGTGTTTCTGCATGGCTGTCAAGCCCAAATGTTAAAAAGCATCTTCAATTTAAGGAATATGTATCGATGTTTCCAAAAGAAAAGTAAGTAGTTAGGCCAATATATATATATTTTTTTTGTATTTTCAGTGTAAAAATATTATATCATGAAATGCTTTAAAAATAAAGTGGCAGTTTGATGTATTAGGAGTTCACCATATTGCTTTCAGAGAAGGATAAGAAATATAATATGGTGCATTTATAACCTATTGGAACGTGAAGTCTGAGTTTTTAGCTCAATTTGAGATCTTAGTTTAAGATAAATAATTTTAAAGAAACATAAACACAGCAATTGTGTTTTTTTTCCAGAATGGCAAATGCATGATATCAAAATTGGTGCAATGAACAAGTACCTGAAAATATTAAGGGAATATATGTTCAGGGGCTACACTAAAGGGATTTACAATGGCACTTTCACAGCTTAATTATAATGAAGAAAAAAATTAGGACTACATATTTCTCTATGAGATTTCTCCAATTTATAAATAAATTGTGTTATAGAATTTATGTATCCATTGATTGTTTCACTTAAAATGCATTTTCCATGAAGGGATGTTTTAAATAATGACTGTTTTTAAAAAGAGCCCAAAGGACTTTTAATGTATCCTAAAACAATACCACTAATAATATTTTAACTACAATTAACCCTCATTTATACATTATTCAGGAATACATTCTGAATTCCATGGGGAATTCTAAAAAGGCCTACTTTCAGGCAATAGAATTGAGGATGTTCTAATGCAACGCTGCCCAGTAGAACGTTCTATCCTGATGGAAATATTCTGTAAGACTCACATATACCTGGCTATTGAGCACTTAGAATGAGGCTCACATAAAGAAAACCTGAATTATTAATTTTATATAATAGCCACATGTGACTAGTGGCTACTTTTATTGGACAGCACATCTCTAACTCATGCTACTAAGGGTTTGTTACAAACTGCACATTGGAAAGTAGGCTAGAGGGGTAGAAGAAACTCATTTTTCACCATGATGATAGGAAGCGTAGTGTGGCTATTAGTCCTCTTACGAACTCACTGTCTACAAACAAATGAGCATCATCACACAACTTTCCTTTTCTGTGTTCCATTTTCTTTTTCCCAACACTGGAGAAAATCTGCTGTACCTTCAAGATCCAACTCAAAAGTTTCCTTTGTAATGTTTCACTTGACTCAATTACTGTGTTCTTTGCATATATAAAAGTTAAAAGCTATCTCATAGGGCCAGCTGAGTGATGCGTTGGTTAAGAGTTGGCTTGGGACGCCATCTCTGAGCAGCAGGTCCCCAGTTCGGATCCCACATGAGGGCCAGTGACGCTGCGCCCTCTACAGCTAAGATGGCGAACAACAGCTCCACCTGGAGCTAGGTTGCTGTGAGTCTCTGGCATCTTATTTGACTCTTTAATATTACCATCATTTCTAGTATAATGAGAAATTAACAACTATCTAAATGAATCAATAAATGAATAAATGAAAGTACCACACTTAGGTACTTCCCTTAAGGAGTTTATAATAGAGATAGACATAGATATAAATATTTTCCCCTATTCCTTCTGTGATCTGTCCACAGATATTTTTTGTTAAATGTTGGTTGGTTCTTCTTTTTGAGTATAAGGAGCTCTCTGAGTAAATTATCTTATTTTAACTAGACGGTCTGAAAATTTACTACTATTTTCTTTAAAACATTGTTTGCCTTACCATGCTTGCATTCTTTCTAGTCTTATATTATTAATTGTTCTGAATTTTAATATAATTTATTGAATTGATCTTTGCATGGGACATAGCATCAGACTGAATAAATGTTAACTAGTGGGGAAGTGAGAGGACAAGAAGACATACTACTTCAATATCAGATACACTATGACCTTAGGGTTAGCAAATACACAAGGCTGGGTTCTTCAGGGAGAAATGTGATTATCCATTACAAGATGGTTTACAAGCTTCTAATGTTCTTTGTATTATTTAGATTATATTTCACTTATGAGAACAGGCTTGCAGTAGGTAACTAACTATGTGAAGTCCACATTAAGGATTCATATAATAAAACATTAACATAAAATATAAATTATTAATATGCCACACATATTGTGTGAGTGAATTCTGAGCATAAGGATATGTATTTACTAATTTCCCTTGGAAATTAATGTGAAAAAGAACAACCAGCTCTAACCTTGCTTCACATAGGCCCAGCTCCTGGGAGGAATTTGATTAATGGCAGCAGTTATGAAAGGTATTATGCTTTGATTAATGTACTTTAATTTTCCTAAAAAAAAAATCATAAGGGATCTTTATTGCACATTCAACAATAAAATGATTATATTCTCCGAAATGTCTCATTCTTCTAGTCTTGGTGAAAAAATTTCTGTAATTATAACTTGGGAGACTAATTTATATTTGAGTAAGCTTCGCTAGTTGATAACTGCATTATTTTTAAAAAGGTTTCAATAATATTATATTTTATTTCTCAGAATGACTCTTTTATTAAAGGGAATCAAATAACAGTTCAATATCTACAGCAGAAGAACATGTAATTATTTACTATTTGCCATCTTTCCCTATCTTAATGTGAGCAGGTTGGTATTACACTCTTTCTGGATTTGGTTTGACTTGAAAACTTACTTGTCCAAAAGTTAAGCTTAGGAACATGTCCTCATGGTTGGCCAAAATAAATTTTCTCAATTTCATCAGTAACCTTTACCCTACTATATGGCTTTGGATTGCATTTCCCTTCTGATCAACCAATTCAAAAAAGTGTTCTGTTGCTCACTAATTACACTCATTAATTTATTTAACAGATATTAATTAAGTCCATACAATGTGACTGAAACAATAAGTGTTGGTGTATAGTGGTTCCTGTTCTCATTGACATTACATTCTGGAGGAAGTGTAATAATTAACAGGAGAAAAAGAATGATGGGAATAATTCTGATTGAGGAGGGGTTTATTACAGAAGCCTACCCTAGGAAAATGATGTATCAGCTGAGATACAAAGGCAGTATGATTCATTCATAGGAAATATCTGTGGAGGGGCAGGGTGATGTGTGTTTGGTGGCAAGGATGAAAGAACAGCAGAGGGGACGGCATGTGAAAAGTCGTATTGGTGAAATGGATGTTCTCCTGTTGGAGGAACTCACAGAAACCAAGGGATCGGATGTAATGAATGACAAGAGGAGTTAGAAGACGGATCTATCAGAACATCTGAGATCATGCAGGCTGTGGAAAGAATGTGATTTTTGACTTAAAAGTAATAGAATGTTACTTAACAGTTTTAAGCCAAGCTGTCCATATATACGTTGTGATGACCATTTTATGAGTGGAGGATGAGTTAAATGTAGGTGAGAGTTCACTTAGAGTTCAGAATATTACCATAGTACAGTTGAGACAATGTTGTCCTGGACTAGAGTGGTGGTAGTAGAGATGAAAAATAAATAGATGGATTCAAGATACATATGGTTGTATGTGAGGAGACAGAAGGTTTAAGAATGATTACCAGTGTTTTAGTTTATACATGGTGGTGGTTAGAAATGCGATTTACAGAAATTAAAAAGACTAGCAGTTGCAGGTTTCTGGAAGTTATTTTAGAGCTGAACAGCTATAACAAGACTTCGGTACACGCTAGGTTCAAGATTTCTGTGAAACAAAATAGATCCCTGAAGTAGCAGCTGCATATGGCAGAGTGAGGCTTAGGAGAGGGTCTGGTTGGATACAAAAAGTTGTCTTCAAATGTGAACGATGATAATAATGAGGATGATATATATGATGTGATGATGATCACAAACACAGAGCACACTTTCTTCTAATCATTATCTGAAGTAATTTACATATATTATCTCATTTAATGCTCAAAGTAATTTTATGAATGAGTTACTAGTATCCTCATTTTAAAGGTGGAGAATCTGAGGCTGAAAATCACCAGCTAGTAAGTGCAGAGCAAGAGTTAAAATCTTGGCGTTCTGGATATAGGTTTCATGGTCTATCTACTACACTCTGCTGTTTAAACAAACAAAAGGCTATCTACATTCACCCTGCCCATTATATCAAGGATACCGCTGTGGTTTTCCATCAGAAAAAGGTTAGGTGTTCAGAAAATGATAAAAAGTAGAAATCATTCCTTACCCTTTTCTGATTTTAGGATATGAGTTTAATCTCCA
The DNA here is from genome assembly GCA_033961575.1 of Aselliscus stoliczkanus. NCBI lineage: Eukaryota > Metazoa > Chordata > Mammalia > Chiroptera > Hipposideridae > Aselliscus > Aselliscus stoliczkanus. The sequence continues at coordinate 97,527,468 of CM066729.1, read as the reverse complement.
TACTCACACTCACATGTGATGATAATCAATGTGGACTTGATTCCAATAAAGTGCAGAGTGAATTCCACACTACAGTTTGCTAGAGAGAGAGGAGCATCTGACCATGAGATTGAAAAGTTAACCAGGCGCATTTCAGCTTGCCTGGACTCCTGACCTGTGGAAACTGTGAGATAATAAATACATGTTGTTTCAAGAAGCTAAATTTGTGGTAACTTGATGCACAGCAATAGGAAATGAATATATTCTATGCCTATTTACATATTATATCTGCATATGTTGGCACATGAAAGATTGTGGTGAGTCTGGGGTCAAGGTAATTACAGTATAATTGTGACAAGAAGTATTAGGAAAAATTGTTCAAGCTTCTTCTTGAACATTTTCCCTGTAATTTGGAATTATTCAACATGTAGCCTTGTCTTTCAGGAAAGGAGGCAGCAGTTTCAGAGGGTGAATCCAACTTGGCCTGAATCCATTATGGTGGCCTCATTGCCCCGGCAGTAATTAGTTTACATATGGGTATGGGGTGACATTCCTAACAGTGAGGCTTAAGGAGAAATTGTGAAACGTTCCCCTCACCTTTAAAAAGTCCAACATAGGAGGAAACATTTATTTTTATTCCTCTAGGTTACCTGGCTGTGGTGGCTGCAATTACACCATCTATCTGGGGTTAGTAAATAGAGTCAGCATAAGAAAACAATCCAAAAGGTTGAAGATGAAAGAATAAAAAAATTGCAAATATGAAACTATGACCTGGAAGATGTCATTGAACCATTAATTAAAATAACATGAAGTAACCCTATCATAAGACCTTTTGTTGTTTGAGTTAATAAATAATAAATTAAGCAAAAAAAAAAAAAGAAAAAGAAAGAAAAAGAAATGTGAGCCAGAGACATCAAAAAAAAAAAAAAAAAACCGGGAGAATGTAGATTCTTACAAGCCAAGAGCCAAGGGAAAGAAAGCTTCAAAAGAGAAGAAGGAATCAACTGTGCCCATTGCTGCTAAGATGTCTAGAGGGGTTTATCAGGAAATACAAATATCTCATAAATAGATACTAATTTGAAGGTAAGAATGTAGGGATAGCTACAAACAGTTAAAATCTTATTCTAATCCCAGCCCTGAAACTTCCTAGATGGGCCAGATCTACTAATCTCTCTAGATTTCAGATTCTTAGTTCACAAAATAAATGTGGACAAAATATTGTCTTTGGGGCCTTCCATCCCCCAAATGCTGTTTTATTATTTATGGTTTATCAATATTTTACAATATTGTAAATTTTTTTTTCTTCTGGTGACAAGGCCTATTTCGGAACAAACATATTGTGACTCGCATTCACAAAATGACTTGCAACGGACAACACACTCCCAGGGTGGTAAGTCAGTTTATGCTTAAATACCATGCAAACTTTTTTTTTTTTTATTAGTGGTAGAAGCTACGTGAAGATTAGATCACAATAGACTACTTTCAAATTTCTGCATGGATCATTACTTTTCTTACCCTACTATATAGTCTCCACTGTCAACAGAAAAAATATTTACACACAAGGGAGCTTAGAAGATTCTCAAATGTCTGGCTCTCCCTCTTCCAAAGTTGTCCAATTTGGCAAGTTCCTCATGTACTTGTATGTTTGACATTGGCATGTGTGTAGACATGTAAGTGCTGTGTTTGTTGAACAATGTGCACTTATCTACAATTCCAAATGACATTCACACTTAACTCTATCCTTCTGTCTTCATGAATATGCACTTACTCTTTTATTAATATACTGAAATGATGAAAACAAAAGATCATTTTATTCTTTACAGGTATGTGGGGGATTGGTTGCCATCTGAGTAAATATGGACAAATTATGTGAGCCAATAAAATTGTAAGGGTACCATTTTTCTTCTATGAGGACAATTGTTTTGCCTTAACAATAAGTGGGTTCAATACTGTGAGTTAGGAGAAATAAGTGAGTGTGATATCAACAGTTAGGAAGGTTCTGACTCAGAGGGCAATGCTATGCTATGCAAGAAGACTAGCTGGATACAAAGGAAAAAGTAGCCATTGGGGTCTCTGTTAATACACCCAAAACACTTTTGTTAATTTTACTTACAGATATAGAAGTCTCAGTGTAGTGATTATGAATCAGATGGATTTAGGTTTAACTCCCTGGATCTACCATAGATTCGTCAAGTGATACTTGGCAGATCATTTGGCTTCTTAAAATATCTGTACTGCTATCATTAAAATGGGAATGATAGTAATACCTACCTCACGAGACTATTGAGAGAATTAAACTAAATATTGCACATAAAATTTTAAATATAATTCTAGGCACAAAGTAAGTAGTCAGTTATGCATAGCTGTTTTCATTATTGTTTTACTATTATTACTCTTAAACTTATCTCGACATTGCAGAGTGATGTGAGGAATGAGCAACTAGAACGTGTGACATTAATCAAATATATTATATATTACAGATTAGAACTAGATATGAAGTTATGTCAAGAGCAGGGAAACAGTGGTTGACATCTTGCCACACTGTTTCATTTGTATAAGATTTTGATATGATGTATAAGTGCTATATTATTTGCAATAAGAATTCCACTCATCTTTAAATTTTATTTTATGTCTGAAGTGACATGATTTTTCAGAAATTTTTATTTTAAGGTTTTTTATGTGGATATGACTTAGATGTGGTAAGATATTAAATATAAAACATTGGACTATTGAGTAATATCTTCTTACTTCCCATGATCCTGTTTTTGTCACAGGCAAATAGAAAAATTACTTTGAGCTCAAAATATTTTTTGGGGGGGCCGGCCGAGTGGCGCATTGGTTAAGCGCTGGTTTTGGGATGCCAGTGGCCCCAGTTCGGATCCCACATGAGGGCCAGTGACACTGCCCTCTATAGCTAACAACAGCTCCACCTGGAGCTGGGCTGTGCGAGCCCCAGTGATGGTGTGGGCTGCAGCCCCTGCTGCAGTGGGCTGCCATAGGCTACAGTGAGTGGCCCGCAGCCAGCGTGAGCGGCTGGCAGCCAGTGTGAGCTGCCAATAGCCACGGTGAGCGACATCCAGAGGCCAGCGACGGATCTGCCTCATCCGGGAAGAGCGCAATGATGATACCAACAGTGAAGCAACATCCTCCGCAACTAAACTGAAGAACAAAAAGACAGCAACTTGTCTGTTCCCCTTCCCCGATTCCCCAACGCTGTTCCCCTCCACCAATTCCCCAATAAAATCTTTAAAAAAAAAAAAAAAAATATTTTTTTTTTTACTTTTTGAAAGTTATATAAAAATGGTATTTGATGAATTTGTTTCTGTATTATGAAAAATAAAGGCATGTAAATAAAAAAACTTTTTCATAAGCAATATCCTGAAATCAAAGACATTCTATAACATTTCCTCTATGCATTGACAATAAAATGTAAATAGTAATTCAGTTTAGACGATTGCTTGTACTTCCTATGATCAATAATCACTTGAGTGATTGATTCTATGGCATTAAAATTTGTTCCTTTGTTTTTCAGAAAACACAAAGGCCTATTCAGAAAAGCTATACAGCAATTTAGATGCTAATGTAGCTTTTATAATAAATTCAGGTTATTTTTCATTACAGTTTATTAATTTATGTCTTTCCTATTTATTGTGAACTCTAAATATCAGAGAGAGGAATGTTATTAATCACCTTTTAATTTCTCAAATGTAATCAAGTAATTAATTAACTTGCACATTCATATAGTTATTCATTAAATTAAAGCCTATTGAGCACCTACTTCATACCAGAAATTGAATAAAGCATACTGGACTGAGGAAATTAAAGACAAAAAGTCAAGCCTCTATCTGCAGGAATTTTTCATATATATACAAACATACATATGTATGTGTACAGTATGTATGTACCTGCTACATTTGCATTACACATGCATACAAATCTACATATGTATGCAAACAACAATGTTAACCAGACTATAATAAGGATAAGCAGTGGGATAAGAATACACTGTGGAAAAGATGACTAAACCTTTTCAGCAGAAAGGGGGACGTTTTCTCAGAAAATGTGGCATCTAGGTAGTTAGTGCTAGAAGGATGAGGAAGATTTTATACAGTTGAAGAAAAGGGACTCAAAGGATGGGGTGAGAGAAAGGCCATTCCTGGAAGATAAATCCAACACACACAAACTAAAAAGCATAGAAACAAAGGAGTGAGTGGTTGGGAATAAAGAATTTTAACTGTGTAGACGTCATTTAGAATTCTTTCTCAGGCTTGCTAGTGACTTAAAGTGATTACAACAGTTATCTAATTTTTAGTTACATGGATTGTTAGAATCAAATGGGGTAGGAAGGAAATCTAAGATGGACAACACAAATGAATAAGGATCAGCTTAACAGGAAAAGGGTTTGAGATTTGCTACTAATAAACAACTTGCTTTTAAACTTGTCTCTCTGTAGTTTTCAATGTACCACCTCTGGGACATAGACAGGACCCGTGATAATTTACTAGGGTCTTCAGGCTAACTCTTCTTGTGTTAAGAATATTGAATAGAGCTGGCTGAGTGGCTCAGTTGATTAAGAGTTAGCTTAAGTGAGCGAGATATGAGCAACAGAATCACTGGTTTGATTCCCACATGGGCCAGTGATGCTGCGCCTGAGCTGAGCTGCCAACAGGTGGCAGGATGGCTTAGCTGGTAAGAGCACATGCTTCTAACAACAAGATTGACTGTTTGATATTGAGCTACTCCCGCCCGAATCTAAGATTGAACTCAACACCTTGAGCTGGGCTGCCACCCAGATGGCTCAGTGGATAGAGCATGCACTCTTAACAACAAGGCTGCTGGTTCAACTCCCACATGGGATGGTGGCTATGCCCACCCACAACTAAGACTGAACATAGCACCTTGAGCTTAGAGGCCAAGAGCTGCAGATGGGAAGCCAGACGGCGACTGGCACCCTCCACAATGAAGATTGAGAACTACAACTTAGCAGGTCCCCCTCCCAAATTCTCCAACACTGTCCCCTCCCCAAATAATAAAAAATAATATTGAATATACAAATGTGTGAAATCCAGGTCTAGGAAATATTTCAGTCTATTTCAATGCTTCAGATAGGGCTGTTCTCCTTCTGAGTTTGAAATAATTAGATTATACCATGATATATATATTTTATTTTATTTATTTATTTTTTAAATTGGGGAACAGTGTGTTTTTCCAGGAGTCATCAGCTCTAAGTCAAGTAGTTGTCTCAATCCAGTTGTGTAGGGCGTGGGGATTGAATCGGCAACCTTGGTATTGTAAGCACTGCGCTCTAAGCAACTGAGCTAACTGGCCGACACCCATGATGTTTTTTAAAAAAATGTACTTACTTAGGTATCTTTGGTATAAATATATATCATATATATCCTATATATACATATGTGATATATATATATATATATATATATATATATATATATATATCACTTAGATTGTGCTGCTTTTCCATATTTCCACATAATAAACTAGTGAACATATGCTTATCTTTCTCATAGAGATGCATGATAATAAAGAAGGATGGGAATGAATGACTGAAGTATTCACTGAGTGGCTTGTAAGAAATTCAGGCACAAGGGCCGGCTGAGTGGCGCATTGGTTAAGAGCTGGTTTTGGGATGCCAGCGGCCCTGGTTCAGATCTCACATATGAGGGCCAGTGACACTGCCCTCTAGAGCTAACAACAGCTCCACCTGGAGCTGGGCTGTGCGAGCCCCGGTGATAGTGTGGGCTGCAGCCCCTGCTACAGTGGGCTGCCATAGGCTACAGTGAGTGGTCGGCAGCCAGTGCGAGCTGCCAAGAGCTGCTGTGAGCAGCCATTCAGAAGCCAGCGACCGATCTGCCTCACCCAGGAAGAACACAATGACGATACCAACATGGGCCAGTGAAGCAACGTCCTCCGCAACTAGACTGAAAAACAAAAAGACAGCAACTTTTCTGTTCCCCTTCCCCGATTACCCAATGCTGTGCCTCTCCCCCAATTCCCCAATAAATCTTTAAAAAAAAAAAAAAAAAAGAAATTCAGGCACAAATTCAAGTTGTTTTCAGTTATTCTCGCTGATTAGATTTGAAGCACTGACATATTTAAACATCCCCAAATGTTAAAAATTTATACTTTATCATTTTAAAATCTTGTTAATGAACAGAAAACACAAGACAGGACTAAGGACGGAAATGGTGGAAGTAGTCACTCAAAACTAGTTGTAATGTGATGTCTGGGCAATTTGACTCCTACTCCTTAATAATGCTGTGCTGGCTTAAAGTGTCATTTTACAAATTGTCTCTCATGCAAATGAATGTACTTCTTCACTTGCTTCATTGTGTTCATCTTGACTTATCTCTCCCTGAGTGGTTCAATCTTCCATGTGTATTTGCATCAAGGATGTGTACCTTTAAAATCTGATTAGCATGTTTTGTTTATATTCTTTCTTCCTAGATGCCAAAGTAGTTAAAACAACATTCCTATGAGACATATATTTTTAGGATGTGACTCTAATTTAATGACACATTTATCTTTGTGGCATGAGGATTCAGTTGCAGTGCTTCATTGCTACAATCACTATAACATTTTAGTTAAAACTTACCAACTTGTTTTGCTTACATAAATTGTTGCGACAAAAGAAAAGAGAGAGCTTGTCTTTTTCTTTTCGTGTGTAAAATGAAGGTGACTGATGCAACGTTTTCTATGCTTCCTTCAACTATAAGAACTTTTTTTTTTTTTTTTGAGGGCAGTGTCACTGGCCCTAATATGTGGGACCTGAACTGGGGCCGCTGGCTTCCCAAACCAGCACTTAACCACCACGCCACTCGGCAGGCCCAAGAACTTTTGATTAAATTGAAGCAGTTATTCTATGCCAATATGAAAGTCATTGAGAAAAATCTATTTATAATATTCCTCTTGACTGGAAGAACATGAACTATAAGATTGTGGGGATAGGACAAAATGGAAGTATAGAGTGAACACAAATATCAAAGGAGAGAGATTACAAAAATACAGAAACTGTCAGTGTGGTAACTGTAGGAAGACAAAAAGCAGAGCCATTTGTATGAAGGAAAGCAGAAAAATAATCATGTAAAGGGTCAAAGCAGGTGAAGTAAAGGAGCGAGAAGTACTGTAATGAGTGGAAACAGAAAAGAATTAGTCATCATTTTAATCCAATGCAGTTTTGTGGTTAGTGATACTTTTGTCTTGAGAAAGATGAGGAAGGGTCAATTCAACTTATAGGACATGGGTCTGAGTTTCAGGACTGTCCATGACATCTCTTATAATGTAAAAATGTGTTTATGAAAAAGAGTGTTTGTTTTTGTTAGCTATTGATGAAAAACAAACAATGACATTAGACAACTCTAGAGATTAAAAAAAAAATTATATGCTTCTTGGTACCTTAATTTTGCTAACTCTTATCAATCTAGATGGACTACTAGACCATTGGGGTAAAAAGGATAAAAGAAGGACAATTAAATGTTATATATTTTAATAGGAAAACACAGTCTGGACAATGTCACAAAGATGTGCCAATTAAGTTGGAATTTTAGGGTAGGAGTGAGCAAAGAATTTTCTAGAAAGAAGAACATGAGCAAGAGCACAACTGGCAATGCTTGGCCAGGGAATTGCAAGTAATAGAATACAGCATGAAAAGCCCATTCACCACTAGGTAACCAAACAGCTATGTTCATCATAATCTCAGGCATGGAAAACAAAGGGGGAAACGTATTTTAAACGGATCATTTCAGAAAGTTTCAAAAAAATCTCTGGTATTTAAAGATACACCCTTAGCTTTAAGGAAAGTGATAATGCTCTGCATTCGATGCAGTACTTTTACATACTCTTTTGGTTAAATTATGCCTTTGCTACATAAAACAGATCCTATACTAAAGGTTCCAGAGAGATGAAGTTTTCTTGTAAATGTAAACAAATTCTGAGCAAAGTCTGGGTCCCCTAGGAAATATTTTGCATTGAATATGTGTCCAAGTCCTGCATTATCTGTATGGCCACAGAGGACATATGTATGATAGGCCCGTTTAACATCAGGAAAAGCATTTGATAGACTGCATTATGTCACCATATCTGTGTGGTATGTAGTCTGTGATAGCTACAGCGAATTTAAATGGGGGAAAGTGGATGTCATCATTTTGTCTGGAAGAGTACCTCGCAAGAGTACATAGAGAACATGATAAAAATTTTAATTGCTTGCTTATTAAAAGGTAGTCTGTTTTTAGAAAATCCTTAACATTTAAAAAATTGTCTTGGTAACATACATATTAATCACATATTATTATAGCATTAATATTAATGCTAATATCACAATAACATTATACTCATTAATAATAAAACAATCTAATATTTTAAAAGGTTACTCTATTACATTATGTAAAAGGTTTGGCATTCCATGCAAATATGAAAGTAATTGAGAAAAACCTATTTATACCATTACACTTGACTGGAGGAACATTAACTATAAAAGCAATGTATGGACTAACAGAAATCTTTGTTTTTTTACCCTCAATTTTAAAATATTAATGAGGAAAAGATTACACTCCACAAAAGGCATATTATCTACTATTTTAATGGAATGGCCAACATGTACGATAAAAAAGACAATTATCAGTAATAAATCTGTCCTCTGTTGTAACACCTATAAAGCAGAGAACTAGCTACATATATATTTGAGGAATTCCTTTGCATTGTTTCTTTTTCATTATCTTCACAATTAAACAAACATAGATCCTATGTATCCCACCATTATTAGTTATCTTTCTTTTTTAGGGCAGTGTCACTGGCCCTCATATGTGGGACCCGAACCGTGGCCGCTGGCTTCCCAAGCCAGCGCTTAACCACCGTGCCACTCGGCGGGCCCGTCTTCTTAATTTTTTTTTTAAAGAAATTTGTTTTCTTGTTTGTTTGTTTGTTTTTTAAGATTTTATCGGGGAATTGGGGAAGGGGAAAAGCCAAGTTGTCCTTCAATCTTAGTTATGGAGGGTGCAGCTAGCTCAGCTCCAAGTCCAGCCACCATCTGGCCGCCCCTTGGCAGCTTGCGGCCACACAGCTCAAAGTGCCATGTTCAATCTTAGTTGTGGGTGGGCATAACCACCATCCCATGTGGGAGTTGAACTAGCAACCTTGTTGTTAGGAGCAGGTGCCCTCACCAGCTGAGCCATCCTGCCACCTGATGGCAGCTCAGCAGCAGCTCAGCTCCGGCGCAGCTCACTGGCCCATGTGGGAATCAAACTGGTGACCCTGTTGCTCAGAGTTCGAGCTCTTAACCAACTGAGCCACTCAGCCAGCCTCCATTATTAGTTATCTTAAGCACTAAAACAATCTCTTAAGTGTTTGCTCTGTCTCGTTTATCTCCAGGAAGATCAGACAGCAAAGGTGTAAACACCAGGCATAGGAAAGAGCTTGGCGGACTCAGAAACAGAAGCAAAGATGCACTGGATGTGGGAATAAGTGAATGAATAATAGAATGACCAAAGTCTAGTGTGATGGTGTATGTTCTGGAAACCCAAGGAAACCCCAAAATTTAAAAATATCACGACATTTATTTCAAATTGAATATAAAAGTCATATAATATTTGAGCAACCCCCAATCAAACTTGGCTGTCACTTCTGCAATTAAGTTAGATTCCCAGTATTACCAATTACCTATTTGATGCTCAATTCTGTAGATGTTTTCATTCTTATCTATTTTATTTTCATGGAAGTAATTGATTTTGCTGATCTCTCCTTCCTTGAAAAATTCTCTCTCCATGATTCTGTCAATGGCATTATGCATTTCTCCCATCTTCTCTGGCTAGTGTTGATGTTCCCCTTTCTTGGCTCATCTTGTAAATGTTGATGCTCTTCAGTGTTCTCACCTAAGCTTTCCTCTCTCACTCCACAAAGTCCTTGAACAATCCCATGGTTTTAATTACTCTCAATGTGTTGCCCTTAAGATTAAACCCAGACCAACCTCTTGAAATCTAGATAGATGTATCCAATTTTCTCATGGACAGTTCCACATGAATAATATAGAAGGCATCAAAAGTTAAACATATCCAAAACTGAACACATAAAGATTCCCTCAATCAACTTGGTTTTCTACTGTCTTTTAGACCACTGATTCCTTTCTTTGTGCACCATCCCCCAATCCAGTAAATTATGAATTCCTGTCTGTTACCTACAAAATCTATCCTTTAGTTATGCTATCTCCATTCTCAATATCCTACTTCGGGACATTATCATCATAGTCTTGTGTTATGGACAGAAGGTTTGTGCCCCCACCCCCTATACATAAACTGAAACCCTAAACCCAATGTGATGGTATTGAGAGGGGGGGCCTTTGGGAAGTGATTAGATTTAGATGAAGTCACGAGGATGAAGCTCCCATGATGGTATTAGTTCTCATGTAGAATGAGGGAGAGATATCAGAACATTTTCTCTCTCTCTTCCATGTGAGGACACATCAGGAACGTGTATGTCATTTGCAAGCCAGGAAGTGTGACCTCACTCAAACTCTAATCATGCTGGCACTCACACCTTAGACTTCCCAGCCTCCAGAACTGTGAGAAATACAGTATGTAGTTTAAGCCACCCAGTTGATGGTATTTTGTTATAGCAGCCCAAGCAGACTATCCTGGATTGTTGTATAAACCATCTAACTGCTTTTTGTTTGAAGACAAGATGATATTGAAAAGCACTGTTTAAAACTTCAATGGATGGTACAAAATGGATTAAACTTGAGGATGTTATGCTCAGGGACATAAGCCAAATTGTATATGATTTCACTTATATGAGACAACTAGAGTTGTTGAACTCATAGCAACAGAAAGTAGAATGGTGGTTGCCAGGAGCTGGGGGGAGGAGGGAGTGGGGAATTATTGTTCAATGGATATAGTTTCTGTTTTGCAAGATGAAGAGTTCTGGAGATGGATAGTGGTGATGGCTTTTCAACAATGTGAATGTACTTAATACAAATGAACTGTGTAATTCCAAAAATGGTTAATGTGCTAAATTTTATATTATATTAATTTTATGTTCAATTTCTTATCTTAACACACACACACACACAAAAGACCTCAATGGGTTTCCATTATCCTTATGAGAAAATTGCAGTTCTTTCAAATGGCCCTGGTCTTATCACTGGCCACTGTCACCTTTGCATTTTACAGTTCTGTCAAGAAAGTCAATATGAGGGTAAAAGGGATCAAATATATGGTGATGGAAGGAGAACTGACTCTGGGTGGTGAACACACAGTGTGATATATAGATGATGTATTACAGAATTGTATACCTGAAACCTATGTAACTTTATTAACTACTGTCACCCCAATAAACTTTAATTAAAAAAAAAAGAAAAGAAAGGAGAGGCAATATGGCTGTAGGGTTTAATACAAATAAAACAATAGCAAACAGTTATAGTGCTTATGTATACCACATATTCTTTTAAGCATTACCAAATTATTAAACTCATTTAATCCTCATGACTAGTCTATTGAAGATGCTATTACAAATGTTATTTACTAATGGGGAAACTAAGGCACAGAAAGGCTGAGAAACTTGTCCATGGCCACACAGTGAGACTGTCACCTAGGTAGTATTTCCACATGTGTGCTCTGAACCACTTCCTGGCTTTGGAGTCAATGAGACCAAGTTTTCACTGCCAGATCATCTCTTTACTATTGCAGATGATAACATTGGAAAACTTACTAATAACTCTATTCCCCATTTTCCTCAACTGAAATATTAGTTTAATAAACTTTTCAGAGGGCTGTTGTGAGGAGAAATTGAGATAATGTCCTTTAAGTACAAATAATAGTATTTAGCACCTAATACATATTCATAAATACAAGGTATTGTTATTATTGCTACGATGGTAACATCATTATTTCTTTCAGTTCCCTGGTTGAGTAGGCTATATAACATCTATGGAATTTTACAAATTCTGTTCACAGTGCCAGTAATATTTCATCCTTCAGTTTCCCTTCTTTTGGGTGGCTTTTACTTGTCCTCAGGTCTCAGTTTAGATATCACTTATTTCTTCCATGAACCCACACACGATTCCTCATGTCTGGGGTACTCTTAAGTTAATAGAATCCTGTATTATTCACATTTACTCTCCTTTACAGTAAATACCTGTTCTGTTTTGTTTTTAACCTGAGTTCCCAATAACTAAAAAGGTTTTTAAATAGGATTTCATTGTTGGTATCTTTAGCTTTTGAACAGTGGTTGAAATATAGTAGGTTTGGTAAGTACTTATTTGTGGGATAAATTTGGAATGTGGAATAAATGAATGACCCACCTTAGAGACTACCTTTATACATCCCTGCATTTTACAAATGTGACCTAAAAACAATCTCATGGAATCTAATAGAATCTAAAATGGATCTGGAATGAAAACAAAATCATAGAGAAGGTTAACAATGAATTAAAAAAGCCACTCTTTGATCTTTGTATTATCACTTTCACAAGGCATCAGAGGAGCATGGACAAGCGGCCTCTAAACCATCAGGGAAATTATGTCAATCTAAATGAAAAATCAAAACGAATAGATACCAGCATCAAAAAGTCACTATTTCAAAAAAAGAAGGAGAAATACTTTCAAAGGGTTGTTATACTTCCCCCAAACAGATATTACTGTGGTCCATATTATTTAGTATAATATCTTTGGTGTTTTCTTCTAGGCTCACTGATTAAACTCAATTTGAAATTTGCAGTAGAATAGTTAAAAAGAACATTTTAAATGTCATAATTTATTTTTCAGTTCCTTGAGCCTTCATTAATTTTGGTTTTCAAAACACTGTTCTTTATTCACAAGCTATAAAATTTCCTTTAAGATGTGTTTAATGGTAGCATCAAATGAGTTCACCATTTAATAGGATTAGCCATTCTCCTAGCTCAAAGGACTTCCTTCCACCCTCTCATCCAGTTGCCTGGCCTTGTGCTGTTCTCATTTCTACTCTCTATTGTCTCAGTTCCTCAGTGAAAAAAAATACACCTACCTCCTAGAGGTGTTGCAAGGATTAATAAATTGTAAAGCACACTGAAAAATTTGGATAAAATATACCCTGACAGATTGAAGTATTGCCATGACCACAAGTATCATTTCCAGATGCTGCAGCTCCAAGGACAAGAGAGCAGGTCTGGAAATCTCATACAAGCCTCCCACATGGAGGGTTATTGCCAGGCCAAAGAGTTACATTTTTATATTTAAATATCAGTGGTTTTATATCAAAGCCATCTTGCTGAGAGAGATTTTGTCTGAACACATAAAGTGCCTGAATTGGCACAACAAAAGGCAACGGCCCTGAATCATTAAGACTTTCTAACCACAAGCAACACTATTCCCAGGAAAGAGTTTATCTCTATTAGAAATCAAAGAGAACTTCCCTTTCCGTTTAAACAGATAACTCAAAATTATAAATGACCGGCTTCAGTAGACTGACTCTTTATGTAGTCAAGTGGGTCACAGATTCCTTGAAATTTGAGAAGCTTCCCTGAAAGGGATATTGAAGTGGGGTTAGTGGTCCCAAGTGAATCTTAGCAGGAGCTATGTCTGGAAATCTCCATTTAGATGTGAGCAGGCTTATTGTTTCAAGGAATTCAAATTAACTCAAATATAGAAATGTATATGGTAAATGATTTGAATATCAGCGAAAATGGTGAATCTCAAAATATGTGGTTCCCTTATATTTGCACCTCAGTGTATGCGACAGTTCAAATTTTTGTTGTTTTGGGTCATTTTGGACAAGTGCAGAGAGTTGGGTCAATCACACTTCATAGTTGCTAGCGCAATACATTGTGGGTAGTGAGAAGCCAATCTTTTATTGGATTATTTATTTTCTTCCTATCCTATCCTATCCTATCCTATCCTATCCTATCCCATCCCATCCCATCCCATCCCATCCCATCCCATCCCATCCCATCCCATCCCATCCCATCCCATCCCATCCCATCCCATCCCATCCCATCCCATCCCATCCCATCCCATCTATCTATCTATCTATCTATCTATCTATCTATCTATCTATCTATCTATCTATCTCCATTTCCCAGTCCTCTTTGTCATATCCTTGCCTTCATTTAGGCAGTCATTCTAAATGTGCTTGATAGGTATCCTTTTATTTTAACGTTTTCTTACAAAATTTGCTATTATGTGCATATATTTTAATGAACAGAAACGATATTTGCTACTGATGTTTTTCTTATTCTTTTTAACTCAGCATTATGTTTTAAAGATCTATTCCTATTTCTGTATGAGTATCTAGTATGTTGCCTCCAACTCTTGGGTTGTTTTCTACAGTGGGAAGCCTCCTCCATCCTTCACTCATCTCTCCCCCCAGTGATAGGAATGCAGATTAACGCTAACTCCTTGCTAGCACAAATGATAACATGAAGAATATTCCTCTTTGTGTTCTGTCAGAACCTGTATGAGGATTTCTCCAGGACATGTTTTGTGGTGGGTTGGGAGATATAGTAGTTATGTGAATTTAATTGGATTAAAACTGCCACAGATTACTTTTCAAAGGGATGACTGCAGTATTCCACACTCTATGCAGGACGTTTCCTGTTTCCTGCTGCTCCTTCCAACACTTGGCATTATCCAGCTTTCCACATTTTGCTAATCTCATGGGTGTAAAGTGATATGTTGTTGTTGTATTAATTAGCTTGTCTCTAATTCCTAATGGGTTTGAGTATATTTCATGTTTGTTAGTCTTCTGGGTTTCCTACACTGCAATTTGCTTTTTTATAACTTTGCCCATATTTTTCTTGTGGTTGCTGCCCTTTTTTTTCTCTTTTTAGAATCTGAGAAATTACTTTTATAATCTAGTTATAAATCCCTTGTGCATTTTTGACTTTCTAAGTGCGTCTTTTCACAGTCTTTCATCTGTTTCTTAACTTTTCCCATGGGATCCCTCCTTGAACAGAATTTTTAGGCTATAATAATTGCTTTCAAACAGCATATAGAGGGCCAGCCGAGTGGCTCAGTTGGTTGGTTAAGAGCTCACTCAAGGGTGTGAGCTGAGCTCTGAGCAACAGCAGTTCAATGCCTAGCCCAAGCTGAGCTGCTGCTGAACTGCCAACAGGTGGCAGGAAGGCTGAGCTAGAAACAAAACAAAACAAAACAAACAGCATATAGAATCATTAGCTAAAAGAATATATGGGCTGATGTTTGCACATGACTTTTCTCTGGGATGTACATTCAAGAGCGAATACACTGTGTTTCCCCGAAAGTAAGATCTAGCCAGAGAATAAGCCGTAGCATGATTCCTCCAGGAAAATGAGGGCACGCACCCCTCACATGAGGGTTTTATGGCCTGTTTCAGGGAGAAGGGTACCTTTTCCACAAACTCCTTCAACTTAAAATATTCAGTATGCCAAGGTGCTATATTGGCACCTAAAATCATGCTATAGCTTCTTTCCCAGCTAGGTCTTACTTTCAGGGAAACAACATTGTTTGAAGAATTAAGAGAAAGTATGTCAGCTTGACAATAAGCCTAAAGATGGCTGACACAATGATTTTTGCCTTTTTTGGTAATAAAATCCTAAAAGTTACTGCCAAATTATGTTGCTTCTCACTGCATAGAACATTTAATTAAAATGGCAAATAACTTAACTAAATACAAATATATTTATCTTTATAGCATTCATCTAAAATTAGAGAATATGAAATAATTTCTTTATAAATTAAATATTTTCAGTAATTAATGAAAAACAAAAATACTTTCTGAAATATTTTCAGTATAAATTCCCTTATTTACATATTCAAAATGAAGGAAAATAGTAAACTCACACCTATACACAATCAGTATAAGCCAATAAGAAATGCCATTTTGAACAATATTGAATGTCAATTATAATTAAATATAAGATGTAAAGTACAGCATAGGGAATATAGTCAATGGCATTGGAATAGCTATGTACAGTATCAAGTGGGTAGTAGGCTTGGTGGGGTTATCACTTTGTTAGGGGTGTAAATGTCTAATCATTATGTAGTTTTATAAACCTAAAACTAGTAAATAAAATTTCAGGTTGATTGCACATAAAGAAAGAAATGCCATTTGCAGTTTTAAACTTAGAGAACTTGTGAAAATTAATGTTTTACCTCACAAAAAATTGTACATGAATACATTAGTTTTAATGCTACTCTGTTTTATCCATTAAAAAACTTTTAGGGAACGAAACTCCATAGGAAAAAAATTCTGATAAGAATGTAGAGTAATATTTTCATGAGGAAATATATAATTCTGATTATTTTTTTAAAGGTTTTTATTGGGGAATTGGGGGGAGGGGAACAGCGTTGGGGAATCAGGGAAGGGGAACAGACAAGTTGCTTTCTTTTTGTTCTTCAATCTAGTTGCGTAGGACATTGCTTCACTGGCCCATGTTGGTATCATCATTGCGCTCTTCCCCGATGAGGCAGATCGGCCGCCGGCCTCTGGATGGTCGCTCACAGCAGCTCTTGGCAGCTCACACCGGCTGCCAGCCGCTCATGCTGGCTGCTGGCTACTCACTGTAGCCTGTGACAGCCCACTGCAGTAGGGGCTGCAGCCTACACTGTCACCGGGGCTCACAGCCCAGCTCCAGGTGGAGGTGTTGTTAGCTGTAGAGGGCAGCACTGGCCCTCATATGTGGGATCTGAATGGGGTCGCTGGCGTCCCAAGCCAGCTCTTAACCAATGCGCTATTTGGCCTGCCCTAATTCTGATTTTAATATCCAGTAAGCTAAAAGTCTGAATTTCTATAGATCCACAGATTCAACAGGTAAATATGCTATTAATCTGTTGCCATAAAGGAAGGTGGGATTTTGAATCTACTTAATGAAAGGGCTTTATTTTTCAATTAAATTTATTGGGGTAACATTGGTTAATAATATTATGTAATTTTCAGGAGTACAATATTATAATTCGACATCTGTGTACTCTACTGTATGCGTCTACCCTAGGTCTAGTTTCCTTCTCTTACCATGTATTTGACCCCTTTTATCCACTGAAAGAACTTTCAATTAAAATTGGTCTCTTCAAGCTACATGATAATAGATAAATCTAGATCATAGAAAAGTAGGCACTTCCTTCACCAATAGCTTCTGGCCATCACAGGCCATTACCATCTTATCATTTTGTGAAGCATGCATAAACATGGTCCTGAAAAAACTGTCTTCAGTTCATATGCTTTTCAAATTCTCCCTCAAAGTCCTGTTCCTTAATTTATATATCATTGTGACAACAATATGTTTTCAGTTTCTTAAATTCCCCTATTTTATGTCTCCCCACAATCCAGCATAATATAAAGTAGCTTTTCCCCCTTAATATATTCCAGATTATTATATCCCCATGGCCATAGACTCTGTAATCTGTGTTGGAGAGAAATAGTGGGAAGCATATTATTTGAAAATAAAAGAACCAATGTCCTTATTAGTCACTGAAATCAGGTTTTTATCTCATTCCTATATATTTTTTTTGTTTCTAGGCTGACATTACTTCCTTTCACTTTTGCCTAATTACTCCATTCAGTAAATAAGTAAATTTGATCACTTCCTCTGTCCCCTATATTCTGTGTATTGTGGGTAAAGCTATGAAATATTTTACTAAGTAGTTCTATTACACTAAGTAATTAAATCCAACATAAAACTAGTCTTATTCTGAGTTTCTGTTCACCCTATACCCTTCAGGTTATCGTTTTATTTTATTTTATATTTCATTTTTTTAAAAAGATTTTTATTGGGGAATTGGGGGAGGGGAACAGCATTGGGGAATCGGGGAAGGGGAACAGAAAAGTTGCTGTCCTTTTGTTCTTCAGTCTAGTTGTGGAGGAGGTCACTTCACAGGCCCATGTTGGTATTATCATTGTGCTTTTCCCAGGTGAGGCAGTTGCTTGCTGGCCATTGCACAGCCTCTCAAGGCGGCTCACGGCAGCTCATGAAAGCACACATCAGCTGCCAGCCAGCCCCACCACAGCCTATGCTGTAGCTGGCGACTCACAAAAGCCCAGCTCCAGATCGATCTGTTGTTCACCATCTTAGCTGTAGAGGGCTCAGGGTCACTGGCCCACATGTGGGATCTGAACTGGGACCCTGCTGCTCAGAGCTGGAGTCCCAAGCCAACTCCTAATCAATGCATCACTTGGACGGCTCCAGGTTATCATTTTAGAAATGTCACATGGAAAGATGATATATGAGGTGGGATCAAACAATAGGGCAAATATTTAAATTAAAAAATTATTACAGTAAAAGACACATTACCATTAATTCCCCTCAAAATACTCCCCCTTACTTCAAAAACACTTATTCAATCATTTTTGCCACTTTCAGAAGCAGTTCTGGAAGTCCTCTTTCATGAGTGTCTTTAGTTGCTCTGTCGTGGCTGTCTCTATGTTCTGAATCGATTCAAAACCTTTTCCTTTCATGGTCATTTTGACTTTGGGGAAGAGCTAGAAGTTGCATGGTGCCAGATCCAGTGACTAAGGTGGATGAGGACACACTGTAATGTAACTTGACAGAAAATGCCGTATACCTGAAGCAATGTGTGACATGGAGCATTGTCATGATGGAGGATGATTTACGGCACACTTTAACACGCACCTCTCAATCATAGCTCACATCTGACTGACTGCAGAAAACAAGGTGAAACCTGTAACACACTGTTATTAAAGTTCAATACCATCACCTCCCATATTGAAGATCCCAGCCTTTCCATTCGATGGCACTCTGCAGCAGCATTCACCGTATTTGTTGATCACAACTAACAGCCTCCATGTCACACATGTGTTCTGGTACAGCAATTTCTGTCAAATAAAAACATTCGGTGTGTCCTCATCCACCTTAGTCACTGGATCTGGCACCGTGTGACTTCTGGCTCTTCCCCAAGGTCAAAATGACCATGAAAAGTAAACATTTTGAATCAATCCAGGATATCGAGGCAGTCACAACAACACAACTAAAGACACTCATGAAAGAGGACTTCCAGTACTGCTTCAGAAAGTGGTAAGAATGATGGGATAAATGTGTTTGATGTGATGGGGGAGCATTTTGAGGGGAATTAATGGCAATGTGTCTTCCACTGTAATAACTGTTTTTTAAATTTAAACATTCACTGTAGTTTTGAGCTTGCCTAGTGTAAGACTCTACTGTGCCAATCCCGACACATCCTCTGTCACTTAGAGTTCTTGTTAAAAATTAAAACATCATTAAAAAAATATTTATTTAGTCTCTGTAAATCACATTTTGATCCAATGAAAAAGTTGGACTCAATTTTGAAATATGAAGACATCAGTTTATGAACACCTGTATATTTACATCAATAACTGGTTGGCCTCCACATATGACACTGGTATCTTGTTAAGATATAATTGCTAGAGGTTATTAATTATGCTGACGTTAGAGATGAGCAAAACAAAAACACACAGAACATGCTTATTTTACCCAACTTTTTTCACAATAATGGGCAGAAAGTTTTCTAATGCAGATCTATTTACAAAAGCTCTTTATTTTTCTCCATGTAAATGCTATTTGTGCACACAGGAACGCTTGACTAATTTTCCTAGGGGAAGTCAGGATGATTGCAGAGAAATATCTTAGTTTTCATCTCTCCTTTGAAAAGACCAAAAGGAGGTAGCCAAAAAGGAGAGCTCAGAGAGAATGAGAATGTTAAAGGACATGGAGAGTTTAGGAAATGGTGAAAGGTTAAACGTGAGTAAGGGTCTGGAGAGAAGGGGAATGATATAGACCTGAATTGCAAGTTATAGTCAGATTAATTGATTTGAATATCAAGCTAAGGAATCTGAACTTAATCCAATAATCAACAAGAAGAAGCAGAAGGCAAAGAAGGATAACATTAAATTTGTTATTATTGCACAATATCATATAACCATGGTGAGGATGAGTTGGAGAAGAGTTAGAAGCAGATCATCAAATAAGATGTTGCAAAGGTTAGGATCAAAGATCCTGGTCTGGATTATAGTTTAGCAGTAGGGCTGAAAAGCATGGTCAGAATTCAAAGCCATTTTCTTGGTAGGAGCAACTGTTAATAATTTATAATCATAGAATCATCAAATTTTCAAGACAGAAAGCAAGTTAGAGATCATCAAGCCCAACTTCCTCATTACAGAAATGAGAATACCATAATCCTTTAGAGGATTAGTGATTTGCTTAGGGAATTGTGGAGGTAAGACTCCAAGCCAGCAAATTTCACTTACAAACTGTAAAACTGACTCTGGGTGGTGAACACACAATGTGATATATAGGTGATGTATTACAGAATTGTACACTTGAAACCTATGTAATTTTATTAACCATTGTCACCCCAGTACATTTTAATAGAAAACAAAACAAAACTGTAAAACCTTGGATTGCATAATTAACTTTTCCATGTGTCCATTTCACCACTAATATAGCATGGAGATAATATCTGCCTTTGTAGATGCATGAGAAATGCCTAAATTGAGCCTCACTATGATGGGCTAAATAAATATAATCTTTGCTAAATGATTACACCTTTAGGCTATACTTGTAATAGGCCATAATCCTTTTCTTTCTTTCTTTCTTTCTTTCTTTCTTTCTTTCTTTCTTTCTTTCTTTCTTTCTTTCTTTCTTTCTTTCTTTCTTTCTTTCTTTCTTTCTAGATATAGCTCTAAATTTGCTTGAACAACTACTTCTTTGCACCCTGGGCATGTATTTGGCAGCACATGGCCCATTCAAGAGTGGAAATTATAAATTACATCCAAGAGAAATCAGCAATCCCCTGCACATAGTGATTAACTCACAGTTGAGTACAAGACCCATTTTAGACCAAGTGAAATCTATAAGACTCTATTCTGGGACACTAGTTGCTGTTATCAGGAAGTGGGTGTAAGAATGGTGTGTAGCTGCCATCTTCCCAACATGAAATGAGAGCTCTTTATGAAAGTGGACAGAAAGAAATTGTGTCCTTGTGACAAACCTGAGGCCAATTTAGAGCTCTACCTTAAGCCAGACATAGGGATGATTTCCCAAGTATGTGAACTAATACATTAAATATTGAATTATGCTAATTTAGATTGTGTTTTCTCTTACTTGCAACTGAAATGAGCATATAAAACAGTGTCAAGAGGAAACATATTCTAACATTTAACTTCCACTAAGAAATAGTTAAAATAACTTTGATTCTCTAGGGAAAAAAATGACAATGGAGATAAATTACCAGGATCTCTGTGAGAAAAAGCAGTCCTTCCAGGAGGGTTGAATAAATAAATTAGATTTGAGGTAATAATTTAATTTAACTATGCTACAAAAGTGTTTTAGAGATAATTCCATTAGCTGAATATTAAAGAATGCTTGATTCATAAAGTATGTTACAATCTGGAGCCACAAAAAAAACAGGCAGTTATATTTGTCAAAATGACCCTCATACATGAGTTTAATTTACAAAAAACATATAAAGGTTTCAAGTACATTTATGTAAACTGCATTTGCCTGGTGATATTCAATTACATTGAACCGAGTCACTTTAACTTTACACTATTGCATTACATTTAAATCTCATTTAAAGGAAATGAACCATAAGAAAAAATTTAAATTTACTGTAAGTATAGAATCATGAGAAAGGGGTTGGGAGGTGAGAGAAACTTAGTAAACAGCTAATTTAATTCGAATAAGCTGTCTTTTGTATACCACTTGAAAAGAAAACAAAAATTCCATTTTCCAAAATCATTAGTAAAAGAGCTTTTAGAATCTCATAAAACAGTGCTTATTACTTGTCAGCCTCTTTTGAAAGAGGCCAGTCATGGTCAGCTGATCTATAAATTTTTCCAAGGCAACCTGTACCAGAAAGGAGAGTCTTATGGTCCTAAATTATCCTAACATCATCAATCCTCAGCTACTTTCCGGTCCTATTTGATTGGACTGGAGCAAGGTGCTTCGCCTAAATTGAATAGTTCAGATTCTGTCTTACAAAAATTTGGAATTTCAGTAATCAGAGGCCGAGTTCCTCAGATGATAGCGAATGAATGATTTTTAGGTTGAATAGAGTGCAGTCTAGTGTTAGGCACACGGAAAGCCAATGCCACCTCCTTATTTTTTTGATAAATTGCATTTACTTGAGTTGGTTGAATATTTTGTTCTTTTTGCAACAACGAAATACCTAAGCCTTTCAAGAGAATTCACATAACTTGTTTTACATGGAAATTCATATAAATTGAATTAGTGACATTTAAAATTGAAAAAAAAAATTGACTTCAGTTCATATCTTATTTTTTTAGTTTGTAAATAATTACAAATCATACATAATTTGATGTTTTTATGGTATGTTAGGGCTTGAACATAGGTAAATCATCCATTATCCCCTTAACTATTCAAGGCAAATAGTTAGCAAGAGCCATAAGTAAAAGAAATTCTCCAACAAAAAATATAATATATTTGTAAAAAATTAAACTACCTTACCGTCACAATAACTGATATTAAGTAATCTAATTTCTCCATGCACAAGTCAAGTAATCTTTTTAGAATTAGAACATGGTTATTCACGATACCTGGAAGAATTTTTCCAGCCCCTGAAAACTGCCTGTGCGATCTCAGCCTTCTCTCTAGGATATATAACTTTGAATTGTAGGCATAGTTAAAGACTGGATTACCCATCCTCCCCACTCTTAAGTTTTATTTTGATTTCTTGTCTCACTTGACACTAATCACCAGCCAGATTGCACTTTTGTACTTCCTTCCATCCTTTTCTTTCTAGAAAAATTTTTTTACTTAATGCTTACTATGCCACAGTGTCTATACTGGTGAAAAACTTGTGGGTACTGCCAGCAAGAGCTTTTTGGCAGAGTCATATAAACCATTAGGTATATTAAATAAGTTGGATAAGCTTGGAAAAAAAATTGAGTGGCTCATAGAGTATAAGAAGCTTCCTTTTTATTTCTTTTAGCTGAGCCATCTTGACTGTTGGCTGCTCAGCAGCAGCTCAGCTCAGGCTGGGAATTGAACCAGTGACCCTGTTGCTCAGGACTCGCACTCTTGAGTGAGCTCTTAACCAACTGAGCCACTTGGCCAGCCTCAAAAGCTTTCTTGTAGAAGGAGGCAAGTGCTTAGTTAGACTTAAAAGACGAAGAGGGAGAGAGGGATATCAGAGAGATGCATCTATACAAGGGCCCAGAAGCAAAAGGGAACACATTAAGCAAGATTTTGCAATAAAGTTAATAGGTGTGTGTGTGTGTGTGTGTGTGTGTGTGTGCGCGCGCGCGCGCGTGCGCGCGCGCTCTAGGAGTGGCTCGGTGTTGGTTATGGAGGAGGTGAGAGATGAGATTTGAGCTCCAAACCAGAGGCAGCTCAGAAATGACTTGGCAAATCTTGCTAAGGACTTTCCACCATACATAGAAGGCAAAGGAGACATCACTAAAGTGTGTCCAGCAAGGGAGTCAAAATAAAGTCATTTCACTCTCTGGTTATGTGGGGAGAGATGGGCTTCAAATTGACCCATTTTTAAAAATATTATTATTATTTTAAGGTACCCTATACTTATAGGTCTTGAAGACTTGCTCAGTAACATAATTGAAGAAGTACAATTTCCACAGACACAAGCTCATCGGAGCAACCATCTTTACATAGGAGAAAAGGAAGACTCAGAGGTTTGATGATATAGAGCAGACAACCCACCACGTTAGCATGAGAGATAGGAGTGAAATTATAACTTTTTAATCCTAGATGAGAACTAATAAGCTAAAAAATTTTGTTTAAGACTTGGTATCTAAAAAAACAAAAAATCAACAATTTTTATTCTCTCAAATTACTATATTAGATGGTATTTGCAGTATAATTGGAAAGGAATCATATTTGTATATGTACCATTGATTTGTAAACATAACATACAAGTATAAGAAGATATAGAGAGCAGGTCTAAATCAAACATCTTGATTTTATTTCATTTGTGGTCACTGTGGTTTCACATAAAAGATTTTAAGGGTGTTATTTCTGGAATTAAGTTTTACTTTCTAATCTATAAGATAAGAATATAATATCAATGCAGAAAACAATATACCAGCTCTATTTAACTGGAGAATCTTTATATGAAAGAAAATTTGAATATTATGGTTAATAGCAGAACATTATAGGAAAAAGCTATTCTGTTAAGCGAGGTTGCACTTAATACTAAAAAATTCATAACTAAAGAGTATTGTTGCTTTGCTTTGTGGTTTTCGTTGTTTTTCTGAAAAATATGAGAATGTCAAACAAGATATATAAGTCAAGAGATACTGGAAGGACATAGAGTTAATTTGTGTGGCTATTATCTTTCAAAGTTCTAGAATCAACTTTCAGGCCTGAATACATTGGTTGCCTCTGTAGTCTACTGGGTAGAATACAATTGTATAATATTCTTTATAATATAATAAAATTTAATTTTGTCCTGCAAAGAAATAATTTAAAACATATGTTATATACAGGGAAGCACTGATCAAAACTTTTTTTTGAGAGATGTGAGAGATGAGCTCTGAATATGACTCAGCTCTTACAGTACATGGAAAGGTGTCTACAAGCCTGAACAGCAGAGTGGGTAACTTGAGAACATTTATCTGGGATTCTATTAAGAAGGAAAACATTGCTTTTTTTGTAGACACAATCTGGGCATCAGCAGCTCTCTAAAGGATGAATGCCTGTGGGGCAGAGGTGCCAGGTGAGGAAATGAGATGGGAAGACATTTTTAAAAATAACTTTCCCAAAGGCATTTGAAGTTGCTTCAGATAGCTCCCAAGCTATTAGGTTTGGCCTGGGTCAGTATCAGTTGCTTCCCTTTTTTGCTTAACTGATCAAAAGCACGAAATACTTAGCCTTAACTACATCCCATTCATGCTTTTCCACTTATGCCACAGTATGAATTTGTGTATGTTATGTAAGCAAATATCTGACAATACAGTCTAGTAAGAAGCAATTTGGAGAATGCCTTTCTGCAAATCTGAAGTTTGTTGATCCTAGAACTTTGAAAAACAATAGCCACACAAATTAACGATACATCTTCCTAGTACCTCTGAACTTATATAACTCACTTACTGTTTTTTGTGAATCACGAAATATTTAAACTGTCAAATATGAAAAGTATCCCCAAATTGGGTTGAGAGCATAATGGTGTTTGCAGGTGCAGAGGATTTCAGTAATAACCTGTGTATATCAAAATATGCAGAAAAACAAAAATGTAGTAATATCTATAGGTACTAATAAATTGATAAGAGCTGAACGTCATGAGTTTTAATGAATATTATACATGAGGTTTCTAATTAAATTTGAATTACACACAAAAATAATACTGAAAATATTCTACCTTTGAAAAAAAGTCATTATTGAAGAAGACATTGTCCATAGGCATATAAAGTCCTTCACGGAGGAATCAGGGTGATGTGTTTATTCCTCATAGAGCTCAAGGAGACATTTGTCTCTACCTGGTAAAGATGTTGATGAAACTCACCATGTTTACTTTTATAATTAGACTACTCCTCGCTTAACCTCATGCTCAGTAGCCACAACTACTGTAGCCTACATTTTGGTCCTCATAACTGGGTTTCACCACATCCTCCTTTAAGTACCTTAACTCTATTTCAGAGTTCCTGGTGTGTGTGTGTGTGTGTGTGTGTGTGTGTGTGTGTGTGTGTGTGTGTGTACACGTTTAATGTTCTTGTTAATCTGAACTTTTCATTATGAATCTTTTCATTCCCTTTTTTTTTTCCCCCCTATAAGAGGGCATAGCTCTAAGTGGCCCATGCGGGGATCAATCCTACAATCCTGACATTCAGAGCACATGCTCTAACTAACTGAGCCACTGTCTCGCCTTGTTGTGAATCTTTTCAAATTCACTTGGGAAGTAAGTGGGACATTAAAAAAAAAATTCTAAACAAATAGAAGTTTCACCATACATTTCACGGCATTTCAAAGACCAGCCTCAAGTGTGATTCAGCACATCTACAAATTTTTGAAATATTGCACATGTGTTATAAAGCTCAGTGTTAAAAAAAAAAAAAAAAAAGCAGGCTGGAAAACTAATACAACTACCAACATGTTTTTCTGAAGTAAAACTAAACTGAAAAGGCCAAGTTTAAACATGTTTATTAAATTCAACTTTATCTAATAAATCTAAGCCTATCTCAAAATTGACAACCAGCCCATAATATGTGTGCCAAGTTAAGACATAACTTTGAACCCAGTGTTATGTTACAAAATAAAGTTTTAAACTTGTAACACATAAAAACACAAATATAAAATTTGGCTGGTTTCCTAGCTCCACCCCTGTATAACTGAACTAGAGCTAGTTAACTCACCTTAAACCTGCCTTCCTGGTTATTATTTTTATTTTATATTTTATTATATATATGTTGAAAACATTTATAAAAATGTATATGTATACATGCTTATATTATATTATATTATTATATTATATTATATCTTCATCAATCGTACAACTTTCTTTTTATAGTCTCTAAGGCACTTTTTTCCTTTCAACTTCTCCAACAAATAACAGTAAGAGCTACTACTTATGCAGGGCTTATTATGTGCTAGAACCTGTGCTAAACATTTTCCTTGCTTTTTCACATGCCATACTTTCAGCAACACTAAAAAACTGTGAGGTTAATGTTTTATTAAATTCCCTGTATGGGTGAATAACCTGAAGTTTGGAATGGTTCTTAATTTCCCTAAGACCATACAGCTACTATGTGTGAGAATACCCATTCAAATCCAGGCCTTTCTGACAAGCCCATTCTGGGTGTAGTTCTTAACATAGAATTTGGTACTTTTCTTACTTGAGGTCTGGCTATCAATGCCATTCCCCAACTCTTGTTAAATTCAAATAAATAAATAAATAAATAAATAAATAAATTCCTTAAAGATGTATGTTAAAGCTAAAAATCAACATCAAACGAAGTTATATCATGACAGGTCAGTGAATAATTCATGAATTATATTATTTGAACTTATAATTGTATCCAAGTTGTAAAATGTAAATATTTAGCACATCTATTTTTAGGCTACCCTTTCAAGAGGTTGAGTGTCAAATGCATAGTCAATTGTCAGAATTAGGAATTTCCTCCTCTACCGTTTTATCCCTAATGACCCATTTTGCTGTTCATGTTTAATTTTGTATGCTGTCTCCAACCAAAGGTAGACATTATATAAGTAAATCCTAAATAAGTCAAATGATACGAATTTAGGTAAGTCAGTTGGCTGCAAAGATCTCACATGGCATGGAAGAAAGCATTACATTTTTCTGATGCCTTGAGAAAAACAAGGGAATTCATTTATTTGTGAGAAATCGGGCTCTGTCTCTCCATCTTTCTTGATGGCAGTTTCTTTAACTACCACCATCTTACCATTCTTCCACTTCAAAGCCTCTCCCGGGGCATGGAATATTTGTAAACATTTTTTTTTTTTTTTTGGTCCAGTAAAAGCTTAATAAGAGGAGCCAAAATAACAATATAGCAATCCTCCATTTATCACAGGTTAACAGGGGTCAATTTGAGTTTCTGGGTGTGTTCCAGTTAAGGCCAAGGTAAATAGTCACTGCCTTGGTAAGGGGTTCATGTACTTTAATTCACCGACATGCACACAATAACAATAATAAAGGAAATTGATAAAGAGAAGGCAAGTAAGTGTAGGAGTAAAAATTCCCAATTTGGGAAAATCCTCCTGTTTTTCATTCTCAAGAGCCAAATGTTAGGTCTGGCCCTCCTTCACAGTGTGATTTCAATCACGTCACTGAACCACCTTATAGTAATCTGGACAATGGGGAAAATGAAATTACTGACCCTATAAAATTGTAGGAGGAATTCAAAGTAGGCAAAAGCCTATAAAGTATTTAGTACAATGCCTGACATGGGAACTGCTCATTAAATATTAGCTTTGGGAAAACGAAAAAAATCGTAGGAGGTGATTCAAATATGCGAGGAGGCACTAAGGTCCAATCCTAGTGCTTTTATTTTTGGCTATAGTTTCTGTTAATAATTGCTATGTAACTATTGTTGCCATTTTATAGTGTAATGCTTACTTTGAGATTAATAGTCTCTTGCTTCACACAATCTCCCTGAACCCCTGCCTCCACCATAAAAGGCTTTGGGTTATGAATGCTGCATCAGTTTGCTGTTACTCCAACACTGCAATCTTCAAACTTCTATGCCTCAAATCCCACGTCTTAGAAAATGATGATGGTATCTGTAAAAAGCTTTGTCCAATACACACTCCCTGTCCTAAAACTCATGTGATACATGTGTATCTTCCTTCTTGCAGGTCTGGGCAGGTGATAATTTGTAGGTGGATCACTGGACGGTAATGAATCAGGGCAAAGCCACAGAATCCTGGGGCAATCCATGACTCTACTTGGCACAGGAGGTCTCAGCTCTGCTGGTTATGTGCACTTCTGCCAAAATAGCCATGTCTCCATGTTAAATCAATTCCCTTTCATTATGTGTAGAAATAGATCACATGCAAACAACTTTCTTTTTGTTGATGCTCCTGTTCCACATCTGGGGGAATATGGATCCTCCATCTCTAACAGCCTGCCCCCACTGTACTGCTCATTTTCTGAGGACACGCCCCACATGAACTCAGACATCATAACATAATTGGGGGAAGTCGTTTGTCATATATCTTCCCTCTCTGCCTCCTCCCACCCCAACAAGCAATTTATATGTAAATACTCAGAGCTAAGGCAGGCACAACTTGACTAAATTAAATGACAGTCAGTCCCTGAGGATCAGCATACCTTCTCCAGGACACTAAGGAATATGGTCTTTTTCCTCACCCGCTTGACAGGACAAAGGGCTGTTTGCATAATAGAAATCTAGTCTCAGTCCACCCATTTACGTACATAAAAATTAAAGTTTGATTGGAGAGCATGTGGGCAAGTTCACTGTATTCACAGAAGACTTTCCTTTTTTTTTCCTGTTTGGGCAACACTTATCAAAATATATTCCCCCTTGGACATCTCCATTTGCATTCACTCCATCACTGAAACATCATAAATAGCAGACATTACGGATTCTTATGTCTTTACTTATGTCATATATCTACATACAATAACACTACATTAAACAAATACAATCTTGATGCTTTTTAAGATGAAAAGAACTATTTTGATGTTAGAGGAAAAACAAAACACATACAAATGTTTCACTAGAAATTCAGGGAAAAATATTTTGTGGCAGCACACACCTTTGAAAATAGTCATTTTAATTTTTGACGGTTTTCTCTTTGCTTCCACCTCATCAGGCAGAGAACATCATAAATCCTCTCTTAGGTGTATGTTGATTTTATGATTTTTTATTAATAAGTATTATTTTTGATACATATGAAGACAGATTTTCATCAAATAGATTTTTAGAGTAAGCCTGTATTTAGAAATCTTAGATAACATATTCTAGAAAGCTAGATCAAGCTTTCTGAAGGAGGATCACTGATAGAAATGAACTTTGGAGCTGAAAAGCTACTAGAAATATAGTATTTTATAATTAGAAGACTAATTACAAAATGGAAAGGATTCATATCTCTTTGAGGGCAATTTAGGTCACAAATATGCTTCAAGGCCAGGAAGAGGGGTTCCATAATTCAAGTTTTTAAAAACTTCTGCTTCTATGCTTAATATGCTCTTATATATAATATATGCATACATGATTGATTCTTGAATTTCCAGAAGAAAAATTTAGGTGATTTTCTATATGTTTTGTTTAAAGAAGGATGTTGAAAATCTAAAGTAAAATTAAGCACATTCCCTTACTGCAGGCGTACTGATTCTAATGGTGGGGGATGTTACATAGAACGTATTGGACCAAGGAATCTTGCTTTTTCCCCTGTGGAGTATCTCCAAAGACTAACATTTTATAGAATCTGTTATTAAAGCAACATTATAAGTTGGAATTTTTCATTCATTCTACTGAGTGATAACACTGCTATTGGGGCT
Source organism: Aselliscus stoliczkanus (assembly GCA_033961575.1). Taxonomy (NCBI): domain Eukaryota; kingdom Metazoa; phylum Chordata; class Mammalia; order Chiroptera; family Hipposideridae; genus Aselliscus; species Aselliscus stoliczkanus. The sequence continues at coordinate 97,497,581 of CM066729.1, read as the reverse complement.
GCCAGTTAGCTCAGGTGGTTAGAACGCAGTGCTCATAACACCAAGGTTGCCGGATCGATCCCCACATGGGCCACCAAGCTGTGCCCTCCACAACTAGATTGAAGACAACTACTTGACTTGGAGCTGATGGGTCCTGGAAAAACACACTGTTCCCCAATAAAATTTCTTTAAAAATAAAACACTGCTACTGAGGCTCTCTTCTGAAGACATACCTGAACTTAAAATCAGTATTCATCCCTTTAATATTAAGAGTTGGAAATAAGAAAATAAGAATTTAAAAGCAACTCCCTATTATATTCAGCTGGCATGAGGTGGAAAATATGGGGGCATTTTAAGCAACCCCATTTTCCTTTCTGAAAGAGGACCACTGATAGAAATGACCGTTGGTGTTGATAAAGCTACTGGAAATATAATTTCAAAGGGCACTGTATCTGCTAGTTTCACCCTGTGCTTTTTGAAAAATTATTACAATCATCAATGCTAACTACATTATCCAGTAATCATCACAAATTTTAGCTAATAAATTATTAATATAGTATAGACCATTAGTCAGTAGAGAATGCTTTATCCAATCTTCTCATTCTCTTCATTACCACTCCAAATAGTCTGATTAACTGTCAGTTACATACATAATTCTTGTTACAGTTTGTTTATTGCTTTTCAGCAAGCCAGTAATCCTAGTGGATGAAAATATTCTTCATTTGTTACAGTGACACGTGCTATAAAGTGGAAATATGAACAGCTGCAAGATCCCCTAGGCTCATATAAGATAACATATATATATTTTTCAAGATTCCACCTGATTTTTAAACTGCTTATTTAACTAAAATTAACTACAGCGTTAGAATTTGGTTTCAGATATACTTTTGCTATAAGAGGACCACAATTTCAGAAAAAAAAAAAAAATCAACACGAGCTTTGATGGTCATATCTCAAATTTGATATTTTTACAAATTCCTTCTAAGGAATTTATCCTCTAATACATTCTTAGATTAGCCTTTTCTAATCCATGGCTCTTCAAGAGTTCTTAATTATTCTGTTTAGTTCAACACAGACACTATTTTTATCACCTTCCTCTGGGTGGGCATCTTGGGTGTAGATTACATTGGTTTGCCCTTAGAATATTTCTGAATTTCTACATTCTTGCTTGAGCCATGGATCATCACTAGAAGTAGTCACATGGATAAAATAGAAGTATATAATGTCCATATGCCCATTTAAAAAGAGAGGGTTTTGGGTTTTTTTTTTTAAGATTTTATTAGGGAATTAGGGGAAGGGAACAGAGAAGTTGTGGTCCTTTTTTGTTCTTCAGTCTAGTTGCGGAGAACATTGCTTCACTGGCCCATGTTGGTATTGTCATTGCGCTCTTCTTGTGTGAGGCAGTCGCTCGCTGGCCTCTGGACAGTCGCTCACAGCGGCTCTTGGCAGCTCACGCTGGCTGCCAGCCGCTCACGCTGGCTGCCGGCCACTCACTGTAGCCTATGGCAGCCCACTGCAGCAGAGGCTGCAGCCTACACCATAACCAGCCATCTTAGCTATACAGGCAACCAGGTGGAGCTGTTGTTCACCACCTTAACTGTAGAGGGCAGTGTCACTGGCTCTCATATGTGCGATCTGAACTGGGGGGAGGGGGGGCCCTCTGCTCAGAGCTGGCATCCTAAGCCTGCTCCTAACCAACTCGCCTCTGGGCTGACCCAAAGAGAGGGTTTCTTTTAGGGAATGGCAGGGGATCTTATTTTCATTTGTGCTGAGAAACTTAGAATTTAAAATAAACTTTTATTATTTTAGGTTGTTTGTAGTTAAGTATTTAAAGAAAAATGATCCCGCATAAATATATTATTAAACAATCAAGTTTGATGGGATTCCAAATAAAGTCAATTTCAAATAATGACAAGTGACATATGGTTCTATTAGTAGCAAGGGATGCTCTCACAGTGATAAAAAAATTATTTAAAATTTGATCTAGGGCCCGCCGAGTAGCGCGGTGGTTAAGCGCTGGCTTGGGAAGCCAGAAGCCCCGGTTCGGTCCCACATGTGAGGGCCAGTGACACTGCCCTCAGAAATAAAAAATAAAATAAAAATAAAAATTTGATCTAGAAAAATTCTTATTATACCTCAATATTTCCAAAAAGTGGATATGAAAAAGTAGTAAGAAATCTTTGTAATTGTAAAGATTATACAAATAAAAGAAAATAGTAAATGCAGAAAAAAATGCTCATTAGATACTGAAACCTTCTTATATAGACAATTTACCTTCTGTGAAACTTTCCCAAATGAATATAAACTGGCATTCTGTACTACGCATATGGTCCCCAAATATGTTTATCTGTTCTGCATGGTGAGTGATACAATCCAGTATTTAGAAATTGAGAAATTTTATATATAAGTCTTATTTACTGCTGTCCTTTGAGAAATCTTAAGTTCTGTCAATAGTGAGCTAGAATTCCCATATGGGGAGAATTGGCTTGGGGTAGCAAGTGCTCTCTCAACCATCCCCACAACTTTCAATTTTTTTATATCCAGGCCATGTCATGCATGTACAGTACCTGCCTGGACCCGGTAGGCACTGCTGTTTGAAACTCTCACTGTAATAAAAAACATTCTATAATAATAATAATAATAAAAATTCTTTTGGATAGAATCCAAATCCCATCACTTTTATACTGAATCATATTTTATTTGCTAAGAGGGGTATGATAAATTTATAGTACATGATTAAATAGCCATGTTCTAACATGCTTGCAAATAAATTATTCACAAGAATATTCCAGAATATCAGTAAAAAAATTAACTATGCTATATTAGTAAGTGTTATAGTTAAAGCGTTGTGTAAATAATAATAAATCTTTTATTTTCAGAATGTAACAGGTAAGGGTACTCCCTTCACCCCAAAGTGATATTTTGATTTTGTTAAAAGAAAATTGTTATTTATCAGTACAAATTTATACAGACTCCTATTTATTTCTGTCACTGAAAAGGCCCAAATCCATTTTATTTGATGCTATAGTTCTCAGGAACAAGCAATATTATTCATTTTTAAACCAAGAAGTATCTAATTGCATAGGATATTTTAAATAGAAAAATGTCAAAGTTTCCAAAGTAAAGATTAACTAACCTATAATCTATGGTTTTTCTGAGAATGTTTTTTGAACGAAGTTTGGTTATTTGCTTCCCCCAAGCCATTTATTTTTCCTTAGTCTCTCTGTTTTTATAGTTGGTTTATTGGTGGTTTCCACGATTGATCTCTGTGCAGCTGAACAGGTAGGCTGGGACTCAGGTCAGGAATGGTTATTAAGTAACTTGTATCAGAGCCTAATTGTGGCTTAATAGAAAACCCCTTGAAATCAAGTGACCTGAGGGTCCTTCCTACTGCCAGCATTGGGTAGCTGTGTAATCTTGAGCAAGTTGCTTAACATCTCTGGACCTTTGTTTCCTAATTCAAAATCCAAGATAGCTCCATTAGATAATCTTCTAAAGAGCAATGGTTTCTTTGCTCTTTAACGTCTGATCATTAACTCAGTTCTAAATTTTAGAACTGAGTTAAGAATTTTTTACATTATATAGAAAATAACTAAGACCCAAAAGCTTTGGTTTTTGTTTATTGGGACTTCAAAAGCACTTAATAAATTAAAAACCTGCACCAAAGAAATAAATAAGATACTATATATTATATTATCAACAAAAATATTCAGTTAAATTATTAAATAGTTTGTAGTTAATCTAGGCATTACATTTTGCTTAAAGTAGTCTTTTAAACATATTTCAAAGTAGTCTTTTAAACATATTTAAACATATTTCAAAACTTATTTAAAAATGACTGGGAATTTCAGAAGTAAGGGACAAATCAATATCTGCTCTTATTTTTCAGTTGCTAATTTTTAGGGAGGAAAAAAGGTGCTAAGGTTTTACATGTGTGATGAGTATACAAACTTACATAAAGATCAAATAAAGTTGATGGCATCATAGACATTCATAGAAAAAAAAGCCAAGTGAAATCTAACATAATTATTATATTATAGTTCCATAACAAAAACTAAATGAAAGCATGAAAAACTAAATGAAAAACTAAATGAAAGGACTCATTAATGGGCATGTTAACTTGTACCATGTAACTGTGACTGTAGCTATCTCTTATCCCATTGTGTATGCTAACAGGATTAGCTAGTATTAGTCCCCCATCCACAAGAAGTGTGATATGCAGTGTGACCTGCAAATCTCCCCTGGGATTCAAAGGGGCTAAGTTGAGCCATGCATGATTTCAAAGCAATTCTCAGCACAATTATCTGCTTGACCTGCAAGATGAACAAGCATATCATTTAATTAATTGCCAAGCTCTTGTGAACAGTGCTGTTCATTTTTCTAGTAATCGAATGATGATATGCCTTTGCTGATTCTTATGGGAATCACCAGAATTGCACATTAACTGGTCTGATGGTCCTTTCCACATTGCCATCAAACACTACTCTCAATCCTGACATGAATTATTCTTCTATAGCAGTCCCATAAAAGCATCCCAAAGACAGCATTAACAGCAGCTATTTCCTTACAGGAGTGATAAAATATTTTTTGATCACCTAAAGTCATAATATAAAAACATTTCCTTCTCCATTTATTTATGGGGGTACAAATGAAAGCCATATCTTTAGAATTGTAGAAGTATTTAGCAATTTAAAGGCTAGTCATATCTATGCTGTGGTGAAGACTAATCCAGAAAGGACAGCGTTGATTAAACAAATATATTCATTTATTCAGCTAAAATGTAGTGAAGAGTTTCAATTTCATGTGGGCGTGTAGTGAGATGAGGGAAGGGAATGTATGCATTATCTGAGAAAATAGAACTTAAATCTTACATTGAAACTACTCTGATGTAAAAATTCTATTACTGTATATATTTATTCTACATCCTCCATTAGAAATTTATTTTATGAAGAAATAGACGAAGGAGTAATAGCCAGCCAGAACAAGAAGAAAATCATATCCTCAAAATATTTGGCTGTAGAATTTGTTTATTCCTCTCCTCTCTCTCTCTCCCTCTATCTCATTTTCTTAGTGTTTATATTTCTGTTTGCCAGCTTGAATGCCTGTTGTGTTTTCAACAATGAGATCAGCTTTTAAAGTATAATAAATAATCAAAACTTCAACGAGATAAACAGTTGAAATATTCATTTCTATTTCCAATTTATTGTGATTCAATTTATCATTTCCTGATACAGCATAAAAAGAAGTCAGTGACATAGTGTGTGGGATCAGTCTTTAAGCCCATGGTAACAAGATAAATTTCTAATTGCAATGGTGTCTCTGTGTGCATGTATATATATATATTTTAATTAATTTATTTTTTTTCTCTAAGAAGTTCACTGATGAGGGCCCAGCTTTGTGTCATGGAGTCAGATTAGGCTCTGATATATCTTTAAAGAAAAATGAGAATGTATCTTTTACTACATAAATAATAAAAATTAGATTTCCCTTTGCTTCCTTGTGTGAATTTTTTTTCAGATAAAACTAGGTAATCGACAATTATTTTCAAATGGTTGCCTCAGATTCTGTACACTGAGATCAGGATTTCTTATCTCAGTATTATTGATATTTTGTTCTGGATAATTATTTGTTGCATTATCTGTGCATAGAGACTGTTTTAGCATCATTCTTGACCTCTACCCACTAGATGCCAGTAGCAACTACCTCCCTAGTTACAACAACCAAAAAATGCCTCCAGACATTACCAAACATTCCTTGGGGAGGTGGGGGCAAAATCAACCCCATGGAGAGCATCTTCAGATTAATACTCTGAAATGAGAAACTTTGGCCAGCTCCCCCCATTCCCAACACACACCCAAACACACAATTATGGAAGGAAGGGCATGTTTTCTCATCCAGGGAGGGCAAATGGTAATGTGCTCCAGACAAGGAAGAGATAATCAGGGGAAAAAAAATAAGGTAATACATAGCTCTGAGTATATTATATACATCATCATTTTAAATCATTCCCAGAATGTGGATACCCATGGGATAGAGAAAAAGGGGGAACCTGGGTCAGTAATTGAAGAAAATACACTTTTATAGAAAATTATATGATATTTTTGACACTGATGAGAAGCAGACCCAGTTCTTTTTTCAAGTTTTAACTCAGAATGAGTCCATCCAAAGGGGACACACTGTCACATTTAATGCGTCTGTTTAACATACTCACATAGCTTGCTTAACGATTCTAAATTAGTCAATTATCTTTCTTAAATTACCATCGTTTTATGGGTCTTAGTTCAAAGCTTAGTGTCTGGGTAAATTCCTGTAACTTTTAAAAGATATAATTAAACTCAAAAATGGCTTTTTCAATTCCAAATAATAGCAACTAATTTGCCACCATACCATTTTACATCTAATGCAATAGATAGAAGTCTGAGTAAAGGGAAAGACAAAATACATTTTTGCTGTTTAATGATTTTTTGATTGGGCTGGCCGAGTGGCTCAGTTGGTTAAGAGTTGACTTCGAGTGCATGCTCTGAGCAGCAGGGCCACCGGTTTGATTCCCACATGGGCCAGTGAATGCTGCACCCTAGCTGAGCTGTGGCTGAGCTGCCAACAGGTGGCAGGATGGCTCAGCTAGTGTAACAAGATTGCCTGTTCAATGGTGGGCTACGCCCACCTTCAACTAAAGACTGAACTGTGCACCTTGAGCTGAGCTGCTGCCTGGATTGCTCAGTGGATAGGGCATGTGCTCTTAACAACAAGGCTGTTGGGTGGACTCCTGCATAGGATGGTGGCTACACCCACCTGCAACTAAGATTGAACACAGCACCTTGAGCTTAGAGGCCACAAGCTGCCAACGGGAAGCCCGATGGCGACTGGCACCCTCCACAACGAAGATTGAAGAACAACAACTTGGCTGGTCCCCTCCCCCAATTCCCCAACACTGTTCCCCTCTCCCAATTCCCTAATAAAATCTTTAAAGAATAATAATAATAATAATTTTTGAAGCAACTTTTTCCAAGCTAAAATGAAATATTATAAAGACTCATTAAAACTGCAAATAAACATTAACAGATCTTACAATTATTCTAATTATGTAATTTTAATGATTTACTTTTATGGTAATAAGATGGTATCTCTAAGAGATGAGGACACAGGATAGACAATGTCCTCAGGTATATACATTAATACTGTCCAAGTGTATAGAATTTTATCCACTAACTCCTGTTCTGCGTGATTAAAAACATTTTGTTTATACAATGGAAGCTGGCTATCATTGTGGGCACTCAATAGTGTGGGAAAGAGTTCTTAAATTCAGAGTTGGAGTTTACACTGGGTATACTGTGCCTTGCCTTCCTCACAAATTCTTTTTTTTTCCCTTCGCTATATTCATCCTTTTCCTGTGATATCTGCTTCTCTTCTTGTCTCTTCTTTCCGATCATAACCATCACGTTATTTTATAGTGGTTTTTGCTTTTCACCTGTTTCCCAGGGAAAATCACAGACATGCTGCATGTGTGATATAAATAAAAAGAACACAGTTTCTCTCATCAGATATGTGAATTGGCCAATTATTTAACTTCCTGGAGTCTCAGTTTTTTTTCATGTTTATAGTGAAGTTACCTCATATGATTAGCATATTTTTTGTCCAACAGTAGACTCCCCATAAAGAGTAAATATTTTTCTTCTCTAGGCTGAAAATTCAAGAGCATTGTCCCCGTTTGAGAGAAGTGTTTTATAGTACGCACAAAATAAAATATTGAGGAAATCTAATATAACATAAAATGGCTTTTATTATAAATTTAGGGTTAAGTATAATTTACTGTGGCTTTTAATTCTCTCCTTTGGATTGCCATGTCTCTCAAAATGATTGCATCTATTGATTGTAAAAGATCTTTAAAAAAAAAAAAAAGAGACCATGAGGACCTATTGCCATTTGTTTATTATCAATATAAATCCCTAGGTTTTCTAAAAATTTGTTGGGCTTTAAGCTTTATGTTTATAAACAAAATATGATTATATTCCATATTTGAATGGAATATAGACATTAAAAATACTTTATATGCCTGGTGAATATTTTAAAATATTCAACATAAATTATTTCATTTAAAAATGCAAAGTGTTTTTAGAACAGATAGGGTTTTCTAAGCTTTGGAAGCTGTTGCTGTTAGCTAGATTTTCCTTCTGGTACTCAGTATGTCATAGATATTATCGATCACCACACTATTCTAGGAATTAGTGAGTGACCAAATCATTCAGAGACATGTTGTACAAATGATCTGTTTCATACCTGCCTTCTGACTTTCCTGCTCAATTTTGCTCAAAAGCCAAGTTTCTTTAAACTTTAAATTCAATTCCCTTGGATAGCACATGCTCAGAAACCATGAAGCACAGGACACAAAATTAGCAGTAAATGCCAGAGGATCAGAGATCATTTATCAGAATCAGGGAAAAATATATTTCTACAACATCTGAATTGTACGAAAAATCTAAGTTTCCCTCCGTTTTTCTTTTTTTTTTTTTTAACTTTTCCTTTAACCTCACAGTCATTGTTGATGAGCAGCAATATCTATCTTATTCCAATAAAAGCCAGAAGGAAATTGTCCTGCTGCATTCTCAGTGTCTCCATATGCAAATATAAAGAATCTGATCTAGGGCCGGCTGAGTGGCCCAGTGGTTAAGCACTGGCTTGGGAGGCCAGCGGCCCCGGTTTGGGTCCCATATATGAGGGCCAGTGACACTGCCGTCAAAAAAAAAAAAAAAAGAAAAGAAAAGAATCTGATTTATCTCCTGATACTTGAGACCCAAAGGCAGCAATAGGATCATCCTGGGACCAATTCCCTCTCCTGAATGACTTCAGTGAATAGGAATATGCATGAACATCAGAGGGCCAAATGACTGATGACATGGGACTCATCCATATTTATCTCCCCAGGATTGGACAGATATCCTATTGATTCATACAAGTCATTACACAACATGTTAACAATCCAGTACCAACCAGTTCAAAAGGAAATTTGAAATTAGTGATGGATCTTCTTGCAGGTCTGTGCCTGGGGCACAAGATGGGTAGTCAAACATTACTCTATTTTGACATCATTACACTCTCCTCTCATTGAATGTCAATCAGTCTTACACAGAGGACTCCAAAAGATGGGAAATACAGAGCTGTCTAGTTAAAGGGATATTTTAAAGATTGTAAGCCTTTCAAATAGTCAGTATATTCTTGATAGAAAATCGTTTCTAGGAAAATTTTATATATATTCACACACATACATATGTGCGCACACATACACAAAAACTCACAACACACGAGTAAAATAATGTTAATACATTTACTACTTAGAAGAGAGACTTTTAATTTAAAATGTTCCAAAAATGTACTTGTTTTATTCTAGGACAAATGTATATATGTATCTTACATGTATATGATTATATGTATAAAAGAAGAGTTTTACTAAGGTCATTTTACAAAGAAAACAAGCAAAACAAAAGAAGGATAAAAATAAAATCCAGATGAAAAATATCAATTTAAAAATCTGGATTAGTCACTGGGATAATCAGTTTTGAAATTCTCACTCAGTACACATAGAAAAAAAAATGTCTTGACAATTTGTTTACGACAAAAACAAGAAAGTTTGAAAACGCCAAAATGTGTCTTACATTCAGTCAGTGGAAATCTTAACCACTTTCCAAGAGCAATGTTGAGAAGCGTATCAGAGTGAAACAGAGCTTTGTGTTCTTCAACCATTCTCATGCTTTCAAGGTTTCTGTAGCTTGATTTTTGCCGTTGCAAAGATCAGCAGTTAATCTAAGCCCAGGCCTTGACATGCCTGGAGGCGCTCAGCTGCAAAGTCCACCTCATGCAGGGTAACAGCCTTATGCTTTATTTGGTTTTGGAAATTAAACCAAAAAGAGACTATGCAGGGGGCAATTTGATAGGGGATTGAGTTCTCAAGTGACATTAAAATCATCCTGTAATCTGGAGGTGACTCTGACATAAAGAGCCCACTTTAAAACGCTCATAGCGTAAGTTATTCATCCACATGTGTGCTGTACTCTGAAACCCTGGAGGGGCCCATATTTATTTCAACAATGTAGTCATTGATCCAAATATTTTTGTAATTTCTTTTCTGAAATTGTCCTTAGACCCCATTGCATTTCTATGTCTATTCATTCATGGATATACTAACTCATCCATTTGGCAATTATTTATTGAACTCGGCTATGTTCCAGGTATGGTTCTAGCTGCTGGTGATGGCTGAGAATCAAATCAAAGGACAGAATGTCTGCCATTTAGAAATTGACATCTTAGTACGAGAAGAAAGAGGCAAAAATAAATAAGTAAATCACAGGGCATGCCAGAGGACAGAATGTGCTAAAGATCAAATAAAGCTGGGAAGGGGGACATGGAGGCCTTAGATGTGAAGAACACCTTTCTGCAAAAGTTCCACAGCCAGAGTGTCATTTGAGCAAAGATGTAAGGGTGGTGAGGAAGTGAGCCATGTAGATATTTTAGGAAAGAATATTCCAGACAGAAGGAACAACATGTGCAAAACTGCCTTTTATGGCATTTTTGAGGTACACTTGAATGTGGAAATAGAAACAAATTTAGCAATTCTCTTTGGGTAATAAATTGTCCCTGTAAGTGAAATCATTATGTTGTATACCTGAAACTTATACAGTGCTGTATGTCAATTATATCTGGATAGAACTGGAAAAATATTTCTCCAAACAGGCACATATAATCATACATACATACACAACATACACATATAACATATAAAAGAGTTTTGTGATATGGAAGTTGCTAATTGCTGGGCTCTAGTTTTTCTTCAGTGCCTAGAAGCTCTCCTTTACACCAATCCTATGATTCTCTCCACTTTCAATTCCTTTTGCTGCATGTATAGAACCAATACACATGAGTTAGAAAATTCTAACTCACTCTCAACTTCTTGGAGTTTCCTCTCCACCTTCTTGCCTTAACTGAAACTTGACTCACCTCTGGAGATACCACTATGCAGGGGGCAGTCTCAAGCACTTTCTATTTATTTCCTAGTTCTCTAGATATATCATGGCTATGGGTTAATTCTTCAACTTTCCAAATCATGACTTCCTTGCTCTCTTGTTAAAAGCAAAACAAAACAAATCTGTTTCTAATTAACCACACTTTCGTCCTCTTATTTCCTGCCATCTCTAGCCTCTCTATTACTACCCTTTATTAAAATCTTGGGCAGTGGCTCCCAAACTTCCATGAATCACCAATTAACCATCCTCACCTTCAGGGTGTTTTCAGTATCTAAGTACTCTGAGCTTTCAGGTCTTTAATCACCTCATTGCTGGAGAATTTCTCCTGTTTCACTTCTCGAACATGCTAATTGTCACATGAAGGTATTTAATATCACCGGAGATTGCTCCATATCTAAAAATCACAGATTGAAGCACTGCTTTCTCTTCTTTCAATTTGCTTGTGAAACAACTGATATTTTGTCCTCATCAAAGCCTCCACTGCCTGCTTCACCTCATTCAAACCAGCATTTCTATCCTTTATTGACTTTTCTTAATATTTAGCATAACAGCAAAAGAAACCATCAACAAAACAAAGAAGCAACGAACCAAATGGGAGAAGATATTTGCAAACAACACATCCAATAAGGGACTAATATCGAAAATATATAAAGAACTTGTACAACTTAATGACAAAAAACAAACCAATTAAAAAATGGTCAGAGGACCTGAACAGACGTTTCTTCCAAGAAAACATACAAACAGCCAACAGATATATGAAAAAATGCTCAACAGCACTAGGTATTAGGGGAATGCAAATCAAAACCACAGTGAGATACCACCTCACACCTGTTAGTATTAACAAGTGTTGGAGAGGTTGTGGAGAAAAAGGAACCCTCATATACTGGTGGTGGGAATGTAAATTGGCAAAGCCACTATGGAAAACAGGTTTCTCTAAAAATTAACAATAGGATTACCATAGAACCCAGCAATCCCTCTTCTGGGTATCTACCCAAAAAGTCTGAAAACAGTTATCTGTAAAGATATATGTAACCCTATGTTCACTGTAGCATTATTCATGGTGGCCAAGACATGGAAACAACCAAAGTTCCTTCGATAGATGACTAGATAAAAAAGATGTGGTAAATATATACAATGGAATATTCCTCTGCTATAAGAAAAGTTGAAATACTGCCATTTGTGGAAGATGGATGGACCCTGACATTATCATGCTAAAGGAAATAAGTTAGATAGAAAAAGTAAAAAAAAAAAAAAAAATATGACTTCACTCATATGTGGGATATAAAACTGAAAGCAACAAAGGAACAAGACAAACAAATAAAGAAACAAAAACTCATAGATGCAGACAACAGTTTAGTGGTTATCAGAGGGTAAGGGAGCAGGGGGATGGTAGAAGAGGGTTAAGGGGATCAAATACAGAGGGTGCCAAAAAATGTTTACACATTTTAAAAAAGGAAAAACTATTAAAATTGTAATATTCAATATATACCCATAACAAAAGGTAAATACAAATCATGTTTGACTTCTGCAGTTTCAAGAGGTACTCAAAGTGGTTACCATCACTGTCCAGATACTTCTGATTATGGCGAACTACTCCCTGAGCAATATTGACCAAATTGCCCACTTGTATACATTTTTTTTGACACCTTTGGTGATGGAAGGATAACTGATCTGGGTGGTGAACATACATTGTGATATATAGATGATTTAATAGGGAGTTGTACACTTGAAACCTATTATATGTAATTTTACTAACTATTGTCACCCCAATAAATTTAATTTAAAAAAGTAAAAAAAACCCAGACCAAATGTATTAAACTTAAAAGGCAGAATGACAATTATAATTAATAAATATAAAAATTTTAAATATTATAAAAAGAGAATCACGTTAACTGTAAATGGATTAAATATTTCAATAAAAAAATATAGGGTAACTAAATGGATAAGAAAACAAGACCCATAGTATGCTGTCTACAAGAGACCCATCTCAGATGGAAAGACACACATAGACTTAAAGTAAAGGGATAATGAAAGATACTTCATGTGAATGGAAACAAACTAACTAAAATCTGGCATAGCAATACTTATCAGACAAAATAGACTTTAAAATTAAGACTATAATAAGAGACAAAGAAGGACAGTACATGATGATAAAGTGATCAATCCAACCAGGGGGTATAACCCTAATAAACATCTATGTATCCAACACAGGTGCACCTAAGTATATAAAGCAAATATTGACCAACATAAAGAGAGAGATTGACAGTAATACAATCATAGCAGGGGACTTTAATACCTCATTGATGCCAATGGACAGATCTTCCATACAGAAAATCAACAAAGAAAGAGGAGCCTTAAATGATACACTAGACAATATGAAATTAATAGATATTTTTAGAGGATTTCACCCCCAAATAGCAGAATATACAGTATTTCAAGTGACCATGAAACATTTTCTAAGATAGACTCCATGTTAGGCCTCACAACAAGTCTCAATAAATTTAAGAAGATTGAAATCATATCAAGCATCTTCTCTGATCACAATGGTATAAAACTAGTAATCAATTGAAAAATGAAAAACAAAAAAAACCCTAAAAAACACACAAATATAGGGAAGCTAAATTATATGCTACTAAACAATAAATGAGATCAAGGAAGAAATCAAAATCTACACTGAGACAATGAAAATGAAAACACAATGACCCCAAACACAAGAAACACAGCAAATGCGGTTCTAAGAGGGAAATTCACAGCAATGCAGGCCTACTTGAAGAAACATGAAAAATCTCAACAGTCTAACTTTATACCTAAGGGAACTGGAAAAAGAATAGAAAACAAAGCCCAAAGTGAGTAAAAAGAAGGAAATAAAGACCAGAGAAGAAATAAAAAAGTAGAGACAAAAAATAATACAAAAGATCAATTAAACCAAGAGTGAGTTTTTGAAAAGAGAAACAAAATTGATTAGCTTTTAACCAGACTCAACAAGAACAGAAGAGAGAGGGACCCACTGAGTGCCTCATTTGGTTAAGAGTTGGCTTGGGAGAGCGAGCTTGGAGCAGCAGGGCCCCAGTTTGGATCCCACATGAGGGCCAGTGATGCTGCGCCCTCTACAGCCAGGATGGTGAACAACAGCTCCACCTGGAGCTGGGTTGCCATGAGTCTCTGGCAGTGGCGTAGGCTGCAGTGGGGCTGCAGTGGGCTGTTGTAAGCTACCGTGAGTGCCAGCAGCCAATGTGAGCGGCCAGCAGCCAACATGGGCTGCCGCGAGCCACTGTGAGCCGCTGTCCAATGACCGGGAAGCAACTGCCTCACCCAGGAATAGTGCAATGATCATAATACCAACATGGGCCAGTGAAGCGATGTCCTACACAACTAGACTGAAGAACAAAAGGACAACAACTTGTCTGTTCCCCTTTCCCGATTCCCCAATGCTGTTCCCTTCCCCCCAATAAAATCTTTAAAAAAGAAAAAGAAAAAAAGAACAGAAGAGAGAGGATCCAAATACATAAAATCAGAAATCAAAGAGGAGAAATAAAAACGGATATCACAGAAATATAAAAAATTTTAAGAAAATACTACAAGCAATTATATGCCGACAATTTGAATAATCTGCAAGAAATGGATAAATTCATAGAAGCATACAATCTTCCCAGCCTGTATCAAGAAGAAACAGAAAATCTGAACTGACCAATTACTAATAATAAAATTGAATCAGAAATCAACAAGCTCCAAACAAACTAAAGTCCTGGACCAGATGGATTCATAGGGAAATTTTACCAAACATTCAAAGAAGAATTAACACCTATTCTTCTCAAACTATTCCAAAAACTTCAACAGGAGGGAAGGCTCCCAAGCTCATTCTATGAGGCCACAATTACCCTCATTCTAAAACCAGACAAAGATATGTATATTTGCCAGTGTCCCTGATGAACATAGATGGCAAAATCCTCAAAGATTACTAGCAAACCAAATTCAGCAATACATTAAAAAGATCAAGTGAGATTTATTCCAGAATGCAAAGTTGGTTCAACATACTCAAAACAATTAAGGTGATATATCACATTACAAAAATGAAAAATAATAATTATATAATCATATCAATAGATACAGAAAAATTATTTGACAAAATTCAGCATCATTTATAAATGATAAAAACTCTCAGCAAAATGGAAATAGAGAGAACATAGCTCAACATAATGAAGACCATATATGACACACCGACAGCTGATATCATATTCAATGGGGTAAAAAGAAAAGCATTCTCCTTAAGATCGGGAACAATCCAAGGATGTCCACTTTCACTACTTTTATGCAACATAGTATTGGAAGTGCTAACCAAAACAATCAGACAAGAAAAAGAAATAAAAGGCATCCAAATTGGGAAGGAAGAAGTACAACTGCAATTATTTGCAGATGACAGGGTACTATACAGAGAGAACCCCAAAGATTTTGCCAAAAAATGCTTAGAACTGATAAATAAATTCGGAAAAGTAGCAGGATACACAGTTGATATTCAGAAATTGGCTGCGTCTTTATACACCAGTAATGAACTATCAGGAAGAGAAATTAGGGAAACGATCCCATTTACAATTGCATCGAAAAAAAAAAATCCAAGAATAAATTTAACTGAGGAAGTAAAAGACCTGTACTTGGAAAATTATAAGACACTGAAGAGAGAAACTGGAAAAGATACAAATAAATGGAAAATAAATCATGCTTATGGAGAGGAAGAATTAATATAGTTAAAATGTCAATACTACTCAAAGCAATCTATAGATTCATTGCAAGCGCTATCAAAACACCAATGGTATTTTTCACAGAACTAGAACAAGTAATCCTAAAATGTATATGGAACCATAAAAGATCCTGAATAGCTACAGAAATCTTGAGATAAAGGAACCAAGTTGGGGGTACCACACTACCTGATATCAAACTATACTACAAGGCCATAATAATCAAAACAGCATGATGTTGGCATGAAAACAGACACATAGATCAATGGAATAAACTAGAGAGCCTAGAAATGAACCCATGCCTGTATGGTCATTTACTCTATGACAATGAAAGAAGAATGTATAATAGGGTCAAGACAGTCTATTCAATAAATGGTGCTGGGAAAACTGGATAGATACATGCAAAAAAATGAAACTAGACCACCTTCTTACTCAATATACAAGAATAAACTCAAAATAGATTAAAGACTTAATGTAGGGCCCAAATCATAAAACTATAAAACTCTTAGACGAAAAGATAGGCAGTAAACTCTCTGGCATTACCCTTAGTAATATTTTTTTCTGATATATCCCCTTGGGTAAGGAAAAAAAGAAAAAAAAAAGGGGGGACTACATCAAACTAAACTGCTTTTGCACAGCAAAAGAAATGACCAACAAAATAAAATGACATTCTACTGAATGGGATAAGATATTTGTCAATGAAACATCTGATAAGGGTTTAATATAAAAAAATTTATAAAGAACTCATATAGCGCAAAACCAAAAAAAACCAAAACAACATAACAACAACAACAAAAATAAACCCCAAACATTAAAATAAAAAATGGACAAAGGACCTTAGTAGACATTTCTCCAAAGAGACCAATAGACATAGGAAAAGATGGTCAACATCACTAAGCATCAGAGAAATGCAAATTAAAACCACAATGAGACATCGCCTCACACGGGTCAGAATGACCATTATCAATAAATCAACAAACAACAAGTGTTGGTGATGATGTGGAGAAAATGGAAACCTCATGTAATGTTGGTGGGCTTGCAAACTGTTGCAGTCACTATGGAAAACAGTTTGGAAGTTCCTCAAAAAATTAAAAACACAGCTACCTTATTTCCTAGCAATTCCACTTCTGGGTGTTTATCCTAAGAAATCCAAAACAGTAATTCAAGTAGACATATGCACCCCTATGTTTACTGCAGTGCTATTTACAATAGTAAAGATATAGAAACAACCTATTGGGTTGTCGGAAAAGTCATGACATAGTTTTTTCTATGTTTTCCGTTGCAAAAATGTGTCATGACTTTTCTGACAACACAATAAGTGCCCATCAATAAATGATTGGATAAAGAGATCTGGTACATATATGCAATGGAATATTACTGTGCAATAAAAAAGATGAAATCTTACCATTTTCAACAACGTGGATGGACCTAGAAGGTATTATGGTAAGTGAAATAAGTCAGACTGAAAAAGACAAATACCTTATGATCTTACTTATGTGCAGAATCTAAAAAACAAACTAAATAGACAAAAAAAAAAAACCCAACTCATAGATACAGAGAACAGACTTATAGTTACCAGATGAAAGTGGGTGAGAAAGGTGAAGAGATTAAGAAGTACAAATTGATAGTTACAAAATAGTCACCAGGATGTAAAATACAGTATGGGGAATATAGTCAATAATATTGTAATCACTGCACTGTATACCTGAAGCGGAGGTTGTATACCAACTGTAATTGAATATATATAGATAGTCACGGGATGTGGATTATACTGTGGAAGGGAGTCAGAGGAAGAGTAATAGATATATATGATATGGGGGGAGAGTGGGGTGGCGAATTGGGGGTGGAAGGTTGTCACTTTGAGGGGTAAAATGTATAACTATTGCACTGTGTCGTACACCTGAAACTAATAAAAAATAAATAAATAAATAAAATAATAATAATAATAATATTGTAAAAACTATATGTAGTGTCAGGTGGGTATTATATTTATCAGGGAAATCACTTCATAAATTATATAAATGTCTAACTACTATGCTGTACACCTGAAACTATTATAAAATAATATTGAATATCAACTGTAATTGAAAAAAATAGTCACAGGGATATAAAGTACTGCATATGGAATATAGTCAATAATATTGCAATAATTATGTACAGTGTAATAAACTGTACAGGGCAATAAACTTATTACTTTATCACATATGTATAGCATATATTTCTAATCACTATGTTGTTTTGTACACTTGAAACTAATGTAATATTGTATGTCAATGGTAATTGAAAAATAAATTGTTAAAAGTTAGAAAAAGAACTGAAAAAAATAAAACACTATTCTTTGACTAATTTTTCTCACTATCATTTTCCTAGGACCTCTCACTCAAACCTGGAATCTACACTCATAATTCCATAGTAAAAGTTTTGGATAAAGTCATCAGCATCAGGATGATTCCAAAATTAAAAGTCATTTTTCAACACTTACCTTCTTTCTATCTTGGTAGCCTTTGACTATGGTGAATAGTTCTTAATTCCTTCAGTCCTTTCTAGTTTGTTGTGACACACCCTTTCTGGTTTTACTCCTACATGACTGCTGTTTTACTCCTAGTTCCTTGGCAATCTAACCATCATCCTCAGCCAAGCAAAGATTCAAGGCTATGTCATGGTCTCTTTTTTCTTTACTCTCTCTAGTCTTCCTAGGCAACTTTTCCACCTTCCATATGTCTACTATCACCTATATTCAGGTGATGTCCAGAATCGTTTTTCCATCTCAAACCTCCTTGTTGAGTTTCAGATTTGTATGTAAAATCCAGTATTGCTCTCTAAATATCTAACAAGAAACTATATCCCAGCCAAACTTCTGACATTCTCTCCCGTA
Organism: Aselliscus stoliczkanus; assembly: GCA_033961575.1. Classification (NCBI taxonomy): domain Eukaryota; kingdom Metazoa; phylum Chordata; class Mammalia; order Chiroptera; family Hipposideridae; genus Aselliscus; species Aselliscus stoliczkanus. The sequence continues at coordinate 97,478,979 of CM066729.1, read as the reverse complement.
ACCTGGTAGTCTGCCTTCTTTGTCTAGCTTAGTGAATGACATCACTGAATCAGATATGCAAAGTTGGAGTTTAGGACTCATCCTTGGTCTTGCCCTACAGCTCACCTCCCATGTTAAATTCATCACAGAATCTTGTCAATCTAAGGCCATAAATTACCCTCAAATTCATCCACTTCTCTCTATCTCCACTGCCAGCAGTTTTGTTTAAGCTACCATTATCTTAATTAACTAGTTGATCTTGCAAGGTGATTTCTATATATTCAATATGGGTAATATCAAAGAAACAAGCAAATCAATATAAACTTATAGGTTGGTAGGTTTAATTAACTAATTAATTAATTAGTCAGTTCATTCTATATATTGTGTCATTTTTGCCATAGTGGCTTGAGAGATATAGGAGCTTTCTTCTCCTGAGTTTGACACTTAGCTTTAGTGGAAAGCTGGTAATGTGTGCAATAATTATTCTACTTTCTTAAAATATATCTAGATTTCCTTGAAAGATAAGAATAAGTCTAGTTTCAACTATCTTAATTACCTCCTTAGCTACCATTATATTAATTAACTATTTGATCTTGCAAGGTAATCTTAGCATGTCTAGTAAAATTTTCATTGGGCTTCCCTTCATGTTAAAGTTTTCCTTCAGATCTGTTTCCTTTACCACCAGCATTTCAATTACCACTTGTTTTGTAAGTAAGACCACAGTCTCACTGTATTACTAAAAATGTCGATGTTATGAAAACACAGACATGCAGTGGAAATGTTCTGATTAAAGGAGAATAAGGATACATCAAAACTGAATGCGATACCTGATACTAGACTGGATCTGGTAATGTTGGTAAAAAAAATACTATGGAGGAATTATTGGATCAGCTGAAAAAACTGAACTATGGATTAAAGGAAAGTTGTATGTATGTTAATGTTACTGAAGTTGAGAACTCACTTGTGATTATGTAAGAATAATCTTATTCTTAGGAAATACAAGTTGAGTTGTTGTAAGAAAAGAAAAAAAATTAGGGTAAAATGTTAATAGATGGATAAGGTTATGGCTGTTCTTTGGGATATACTTACGCTTTGTACTATTCTTAAACTATTCTATACTTTTTAAAAAGTTAAAAAGTCCTCAGCCCCTAGGTGATTATATTAACTGTGCATCAGAGAAAGAAAACAAAAAGAAAAGCAAAAACAGCACTCCCCTCCCCTGCCAACAACAACAACAAAACCCAAAACCTATAACCCAAAACCCAAAACCAAATCAAATCAAAACAAAACAAAACAACACAACAGGCTCTATCACTTTCTAGCTGTGTGACTTTATTGTGCTTCAGTTTCCTCAACTATGAAATGAGCCCCCATTCATGGAGTTGTTTTGCAGATTAAATACATTGACAGATGTAATGTGCTTAGAATAGATCTTCATACATCATAAACATACACATAGGATTTCATTGTTAGTACTATTATTGATAATTACTATACTTTAATACCTTAAAGGAAATAAGCATAATAATGCATATCAAAATTCTTTCTTGATATTACTCCATCTGTATGGGATTCCTTTAAATTTGACATTGCAGATCAATTTCAAAGAAAGTGTGTTACTGATGTTGTTTTAAATGAGGGTCTTTGTTTTGCAGACAGAAATCATGATTGATGGTACAAGACTGGTTTATTGAACCTTAAAATTTTGAAATAGTTTGCTATAGAATTTTGTAATAAACTTCACTGCTACTGAAACGATAGGGAGAAAAAACAATGCTATTAATTCATAGACACTCTGTCCATCCCTAGGTGCTCAGATATGCAAATGGGTGTGTATGAAAAGTGGGGGGAGAGGAAAAGGAGGAGGAGGGAGGGAAGGAAGACAAGGAGAAGAAAAAGAAGTAGGAAAATAAGAAGAAAAATAAGAGCAGAGATTGGGAGAGTGTAGACAAGAGAAATAGCTCAAATCTGCTGCCACTTTTTGCATATAGTTATAGTTATTTCTATATTCTGAAAGGTCATTCAGGGTTCCCCAAATGCAGGAAAAGATTAAGGGCCTTTGCAAATAGTGTGAAACATCAATACCCTCTGACAGTTTTGTGATTAATGTAAATGTGAAGTATCCTGCACCTTGTGATAAGGACAATAAACAAGATGAGAAGCTATTTGAGGGTATATTTGGAACAAGATGAGATCTTACTTGATATACTTAAAATTTAGTGCAAGGGATCAGTAATATTTCCAGTTGTCACTGTGGTTTCTTTCTTTCTTTTTTAAAAACCTGTTTATGTGGAAAGGCTAATGCTTTCATTCTCACAAGTGGCTACAAATATTTCTCCAAATTAGGAGAGGGCTAAGGTTCATGCATAGAAATGGACTGTATTCTATGGTCATGTAATTTATATAGTTTACTTATACATACAACTCAGGATAAATATGGAGAGATTCTCTAACTTCCAAATTTTTTAGAGCAAATATCCTTTCAAAAATAAGTTTTGTGAAATAGCAAATGATAAAACTTGCAAGGCATTGAGCATTTATAGCAGAGATTACACTATTTATCAATGATACCAACTAATTTCATTTTCAGGAACAAAAACAGGTAATGCTAGTATTTATTTAGTGATATATCCTAGTAAACCCCAAAACCAATGCAATCTTAAAGTCTGTTAAATTAGTTTACTATCAATAAGGATAGTATACTTAGCATCATATATGTATATTTTCCAGTAACATTATTTAAAAATGAAGATAGCCAGATAGACACAAAAATTCATACTTAATTAAATAAAATATATATTCCTTGTGTAAAAATTGAAACTTATATTTAACTTTTTCTAAACACAGGTCTTGATTTATTGAAATATAGGGAATTTAAGTGTATAAATTAAATAATTCCAAAAGCATTATTTTATTTTAATAATGTTTGACACATAATATTAAGTACTTTTGTTTTTGTCAGTGAATAGTAATTCTTTGGCTAAAAATCCTAAATAAATTAGACCAGTTGACTAAAATGAAGGAAAAGTATTACTCATAGTCATATGCATCAAGAAAGGCTAAAATTGTGTCAATTTCAGAAAAAAGTTACATAGGTTTCACAAGTGCCTTCAAAAATTAGGATGCTGGTTTATATTTACATTAAACTAAATAGCTTGGTGCTTGTCTTTAAAAGATATTTTCCAATATTCTAAAAAATAAGATAAACATAAAAGTAAATTTTAGGCTCCGTTAATTCAGAATAAATCTTAGAATATATATTTATTCAAAATATCCGATGTCCTTAACTCTCTAGTCATACTTTTCTGTATGAAAGATCTTTATGGAAAATAACTGAGAACTTTTTAATTTCAAAAAGTATATGTTTGACAGCAGGGACTCTTTCTTTCATTTTACCTAATGCTAAAATGTCATCAACAATTGAGAGTATTCTAATCAGTTATTCCTGGCCTTCTGGCAACTAACCTTAATGTGACTATCCACCATCACTTCTAGTCTGTCACAGAGAAAATCCGAAATTTAGTGAAATAACATGTCCATGAAATAACATGACTACCCTCTGATCTTTCACACCTTCAACGTCCCCATGAGTCTGCACGTCATTTTTGGCCTATCCAAATTCATCCATGACCTTTAATAACCTGGTAAAGCCCAAGCCCTTTATGAAGCATTTTCTAGGGTGTTCAACCTCTATCTTTCTTTCATTGAATTCTTCTAGTATATACCATATTGTAACACAAAAATTATGGGTTTAATTTTACTTTTTTTTTTTTTTTTTTTTGAGGGCAGTGTCACTGGCCCTCATATGTGGGACCCGAATCGGGACTGCTAGCTTCCCAACCCAGCACTTAACCACCTCGCCACTCGGCCAGCCCTAATTTTACATTTTTTTAAAGAATGTTTTAAACTTGTCCTGTCTTCCATTTCTGGTCTTATATTTTGTCTCTGATAGATTATTGCAGTGGGAGTTCCCGTTTTATCATGCTTCCCTTCTTTCACAACCTTGCATAGTTCCTTCCCACATAGACTCCGGGGTTGGCTCTGTGACTTGCTTTGGCCAATGTAATAATAGCAAATGTTTATAAGTAGAGACTGGAAAAATCCTTACACTTTGGGTCTTGCCTTCCACTTTACTCTTGGAGTCCTGCTCTCATTATGAGAATAAGCGTCAATGAGCCAGCTCAAGGATAAGCCGACAAAAGGAGAAAGGTTTCTGCCTTTCCATCCATCCCAGACCTACTAGTCAAGGCCTCAAGAACTAGCTAGCCTCTGCTGACCCCAGTCTAATTGAAGTCACTTGAGTGACTTCAGGGGCGATCAACTGAACCACTCCCAGTCCATGAATACTGCGCAGCCAAAATTTCCACCCTGCAGAATCATGAGCCAAATAAAAGGCAGTAGTTTCAAGTCTCTACTGCTGAGCCATTAGCTATACAGCAATAGATACCTGATATATTGTTCCAACTAAAGATAAACTCCAATGGGGCAGAAACTATGTCTTTTTTTTTTTTTTTTCACTTTTCAATGAAAGGCAACCGGAGAACAAAAGAAACTCTGAGTCATTAGTTATGTGGTATGCCCTTCCTGCCACAGATTAAAGAGTTGATAAAAAAGAAAGTTAAGATGATCTTCTAGATTTTAAAACACACAAACACACACACACACACACACACACAGTTTAGACAATTTCCTAGTAAATAGTACAAAAATATAAAGTAGAAATATAAAAGATAACATAAAAGATGCAGTGAGTCAATCCAAGAGATCTAATCATTGACTAATAAGATTCTCTTAGAGAGAAGAGCGAAAACTCAGGAGAACAAATCAACAAATGTTTAGAGTAGAGCTAACACTAGTCTTTGAATAGATGGAAAGGGCCAATCAAGTGCATGACAGGATTAAAAAAAAAAACACAACCAAACTCCAAACCTATTCTAGAAAACTGGGTTCTCCTCCGAGTCTTTCCCTCATAGACTCCAAGCTGTCGCGCAGCTGCTAAGTGGCATGAAAGCTGAGGCCGGACCTCTTGCATGGTGCCTCTGGCCAGCCGGGCACCCCAGTTGAGAGCTGTACCCAGGCCAGCACCAGCAACTCAGCCGCCAGCAGCAGCTCCAGCATCTGCTGTTGGCTCACCTGCTCTAGCACCCTGGCAGCCAGGTCTGATGCCCTAGATGGCAACCACTGCAGCTGGTGTGGCTGTGGGGTCTGCTGTTGCCCACACAGTAGGCCACGCCATCACTGGGGGCATTGGTGGAGGAAGTAATGCTGAGCCCGCAAGACCGGACATCACTCACCAGGAGCCTCAGGGAACCCAGCCAGCACACCAGCAGCAGCAGCAGCAGTTTGGCCCATGCCACTGTGAGATGAAACAATTTTTGGAGTGTGCCCAGAACCAGGGTGACCTTAAGCTTTGCGAGGGTTTCAGCGAGGTGCTGAAAGAGTGCAGATATGCAAATGGTTAGCCTAATAAAGATGTTCAGATTGAAGACTGGAAACTCATCTCTCATGACCAAGTTAATTTTGTATAAAAATACAATTGATAGTGAAAGTATAAAGTACGAAACTACCAGTTAAATCTCTCCTCTAGCATTAATAGCTTCCTTGCTGAAGAATTGCAATGGACAGGGTATTTGCAGCTGTACGCAAGTTCATTGAGATGGAATTGAGTTTGGGACTGAGCAAATTTTTGTGTGGCCTCTTTACACCAGCTTTTTTGATGTTATTGTTTGTGAATGGATTAGAATAAAGTGATTTTCTTCCAAAAGAAAAGAAAAAGGAAACTACAAAACATTCTAAAAGCATTCACATAGGAAGAAAAAAAGCCCATCTACAAAAACAAAGTAAAAAGATAATTCAACTTTCCATCGGCAAACTTAATGCCTGAAAGTAATGGAGCAATATCTTCAAAGTTACAAGGGAAAATAATTTTAAGCCTAGAATTCAAGATATAGCCAAAGCGCTAATCATGTGATGGAAATTGTAAGTCAAATGAGAACTCAGAAAGTTTACTTCCCACTGACGCTTTGGTAAAAAGTTATTTGAGGGTACAATACAGAAAAATAAGGGAATAAACTGAGAACAGGAAGCCATGAGTGGAACATAAGAGGGGCACATTTGGAATGATAACTCCAAAGATGGCTTAGATGGCATAGGAACAATCAGTTATATTTACCAAGAAGAGTAAAGGCCTCAGATGATAAGCCTCTGACAGAGAGAGAGAGAGAGAGAGAGAGAGAGAGAGAGAGAGAGAGAGAGAGAGAGAGAGAGAGAGAGAGAGAAAGAAAGAAAGAAAGAAAGAAAGAAAGAAAGAAAGAAAGAAAGAAAGAAAGAAAGAAAGAAAGAAAGAAAGAAAGAAAGAAAAGGCAGAAACCTAAAATTTTAAATGCACATGAGGACCGGCCGAGTGGTGTGTTGATTAAGAATTGGCTTGGGACACCACCTCTGAGGAGCAGGGCCCCGGTTTGGATCCCACATGAGGGCCAGTGACACTGCCCTCTACAGTTAAGATGGTAACCAACAGTTTGACCTGGAGCTGGGCGGCTGTGAGTCGCCGGCAACGGCATAGGCACCAGTGGGGCTGGCCAACAGCTGTCGTGCACCTTCGTGAGCTGCCATGAGTGCCTGTCCAATGGCGGGTAGCGACTGCCTCACCCAGGAAGAGCGCAATGATAATACCAACATGGGCCAGTGAAGCAACGTCCTCCACAATTAGACTGAAGAACAAAAGGACAGCAAATTGTCTGTTCCCCTTCTCCGATACCCCAATACTGTTCTCCTCCCCCAATTCCCCAATAAAAAAAATCTTAAAATAATAATAATAATAAATACAAAATAAAATGTACATGAAAGGCATGGCTGAAATAATAACGCATATAAAGCCCTCAGAAGGGGACGTGATTTCTGTCTGTTGGTGAAAATGTAAAAATGACATAATGTGAACCATACATGAGGAAATGTAATCCCATCACAATAGACTCTGTTCTAAACAATATTTACAAATAATAACACTATAACTCTACTTAATGGTTTTTAACTTTTAAATACAATCTATAGATAAGCATAAACAACAACTACAGTGAAAGTAAATCTGGCCCAGAAGTTGAGAGGTAGACCTGAATGAGCATCAAAATGTAATTGTTGGTATCAAAGGCAGAGAACCCAAGTTCTTGGCTCTGTCTCTTCCACAAAAACCTCCCTTCTTTCAGGAATGCTATATCCATTGAACCTAATCCAGGTGTAATGATCCTAGAAACATGCAAGGTCACAGGGAATCAAGTTCTCCTACCTGTAGCCTTCTCACATTTTTTAAGAAGAAACCCAATTAAAGCAAATTAGAACAAAGTGCAAATCCTCATTCTCACCCATCTTTGAATCTTGATTGGACTTTAGGGGCAGACCAACCTCAAAGAAATACATATAGTGCTGTAATTATATTGAGAATAAAAGAAAAGTTAAATAAAAAATCAGAAGACTTGAGTAAAAACATATTTGTCTTTTTGAATAATATTTCAAATTGATAAAATTTGTCGCCCAAACACATTATTTAGAATTGAGATGCTAATCATCATGAAAGATTGAAAGAAATAAGAGGAAATAGCAGTGATTGCATTTGGATAAAGATATTGGGATTGGAGAGGAATAGTGCAGGCTTTTTCATAATAAGTTGTTTTGTAATTGTAGAGGAGTTCTGGTGTATTTTGTAGACTCCCTCTTAAGAGTATACAGTGGAAAAATGAACACACATTTTAAGAAAGGAGAAACTTAAAGTTCTAATACTCAATATATACCAATAAGATGAATACAAGTCATGTTTGACTTCTGCAATTACAAGAGGTTCTCAAAGTGGTTACCATCAGTGTCCCGGCACTTCTGATTACAGTGAACTACTGCTTGAGCAATGCTGACAAAATTGTCTACTTGTATACATTTTTTTGGTACCTCCACTATACCCCAGCTACTGGAAGTGTTGGCAGGAAAAGCTGTCAGTTGACTTCCTCAAGATGTGAACTTGACTGAAAAGAGACACTGTATCCAAGGTCTCCCCACGTTTTCTGGAGATACGCTGCATCAAATGAATTGTCAGTACAGACTCCTTCACCTGAATTTGGAAAAATCTCAAGGCTTTCTGGACTTAGAGTTGCCTATAGGATCATCTGTGGCCTCTGCTTCAACTACATCACAGTTCAGCTTCTCCTCTTTCCAGTCCTGTTTCCTTTTCTCACCAATCCCCCCAACTTTCTAATTTTTGTTCTTGAGGGCACTTCCTAGATTTCCTCTTGCACAGAGATCTCCAACTCAGAATCCAGTTTCCAGGAACCAATATTAAAATTTTAAAATTAATTCTATTTTTGTGTTAAAAAAAATATAAAAAATTGGGGCAGCCGGGTGGCTCAGTTGGTTAGAGCACATGCTCTTAGCAACAAGGTTGCCGGTTGGACTCCAGCATGGGATGGTGGGCTGCGCCCTCCACAACTAGGCTGAAAATGGCGACAGGACTTGGAGCTTAGCTGCACCCTCCACAACTGAGATTGAAGGACAACAACTTGACTTGGAGCTGATGGGTCCTGGGAAAAACACAATGCTCCCCAATAAAGTTTTATAGTATTATAAGGGCTAAATTAAATCATACATATAGTACACTATATAGAAGAAAGGTGTAGTACTGATAAAAAATAGTGATAATAATATGGTATATCCCATGATATACTATTGTGGACATTTATTTATGAGTTACAAATATCACAAATAGGTTTGGTCAACTGAGTCAAGTATCATGTTAAGTATAAAAGAAAATGTAAGCAGTTCCTATAACAAATGAGAATTAAGAATAAAATAAGGTAAACTGACAGAAACTATTTTAATAGTTTAATAATTGCCAAGTTAATTTTCCTTATTTAAGGAAAAATGATACTTAGTTCAAACAATAATGTAACACATGAGGCAATATTAATATATACGTTCACCTTTCCTTCATTCCCTGACCAGTCTCCTAGAGTCTTAAACCTTCCTAATTTCCTAATTTAGACAAATAGGTCTTTTGATGTATTTTTACTGCCACTACCCTAGTCTAAAACCTTATGCATTTGAGCCTGGACTTTTTTTGATAGTTTCTTAACTTTTCTACCCAATATATTCTTACAAATATATAGAGGGGGACTGACAATTTTATAAAATTTAAATCATTTATTTTTAAAAAGTAGATCATTATTTCTTTGGTTTATTGTCTATAATAACCTAGGTCTGCTCACTTCCATTTTATTCATAATTGCTATTTCCAATATTGCTGATTCATCTCTAACCTCCAGTATGCCACTCCATGACTTCTGTTTATCTTGCAGCTGAGGACAGAGCCTTCCATTCACAGATGGCAGCCCATCAGTTCCTGACTTCAAGCCTACAGGCATGGTTTGAGATCCTCCAACCCATCCTTTTGTCTTTCTGCCTCTTATACTAGAAAAATTATCCTCCTCACTGACTCCCCTTTCCCAAGGCTGTGCTCTGGGCCTCTGCTTCTTAGCTTCTTTGGTCACTTGATTATCCACACTCTCTTTAATATATTCCATTTCTCCTTCAATACTGAACACTTTTTGAACACACTCAACACATTTCCATCTTTAACAAATAAACAAATAAACATAAAATAAACCACACAGGTTATCTCCACTTGCCCCCTCTGCTTACCCTCTTCACTTCCTTATCTCCCTTTACATGGCAATCTGGGTGCAGGATCAACATTTTCATGGTACAATGTTTGCCAGTCCCCCGTGGCTTCCTAATGCTGAATTCCAAATGGACATGGATGCTTTCCAGTTTACATTTCTCCTGGATATACTCCTAACTGTCAGTGACTTTGACTGACATATACAAATTAAGATATTCCAAGAACATTTTTTTTTTAACTGCCAAAAAGGTAAAATCCACTTGCACAGGGACTGTTTGAATGAGTACTTAATTTTACTTTTCGCCTACTAGATATTATTTAGTGAATTTACTCTTTAGAGTTACAATTTGAATGAGCATTATGCCCTCTGAATAATGCATCACCGGATTTATGCTATTTGCAAAGATGTATCTAAAAGAGAAAGAGAGTATACGGCTCTGTGGCATGCATAGGCTCAATCTTTTTTTTAAAGATTTTATTGGGGAATTGGGGGAAGGGAAAAGTGTGGGGGAATTGGGGAAGGGGAACAGACAAGTTACTGTCCTTTTGTTCTTCAGTGTAGTTGTGGAGGATGCCGCTTTACTGGCCCATGTTGATATTGTGATCATTGTGCTCTTCCTGGTTGAGGCAGTAACTCACTGGCCATTGGACAGCAGCTCACTGCGGCTCACGGCTGCTCTTGCTAGCTGCCAGCAACTCACGGTAGCTCATGGCAGCCCAGTGCAGCAGGAGCTGCAGCCTATGCCATTGCCTGTGACTTACAGCAGCCCAGTTCCAGGTTGAGCTGTTATTCACCATCTTAGCTGTAGAGAATGCAGCATCACTGGCCCTCATGTGGGATCCCAACTGGGGCCCTGCTGCTCAGAGCTTGCGTCCCAAGCCACCTCTTAACCATGTGCCACTTGGCCGGCCCCCAATCTTTTTTTTTTTTTTTGTCTTGAATAATAACAAGGAGAGAATAGAACAATGTACTTTTAAAAATATTTGAAATTAGATAAGGGCAGTGAAGAGTACAGATTTAATTTACTGGCTGACATTGCAAGTTAAATGAAAATATAGGAGGAAAGAATATTGGATAGATATTAAACTTTTACTATAGTAGCAGTGACATTCCATAGTTTAAACTTGATTATTAAAAATATCATGAGTTTGAGCATACTCAAAGAATAATAGAAAAGAAAAAGAGGTTATAAAGCATCCTAATTTACTAATACTTAAATTGCTCTCAACAGGAAGAAAAATAGGACAAATTAAATACATGGATTTTATAAAGCTCTATGTTATTTTGGTAATAATGTTCTTAAAACTGTACTCAAAATTCAGAAACATCCTGGAGGAAACAGTAGCCATTGAGAATCAGAAGACCCAGGGGCAAAGAGAGTATTGTGCTCGATGAGAATGACTTTTGGTTTCAACTGCAGAAATTGCTGAAAACTCTAGTCAATTTCTCCAATAATCATTCTATCTGAATCACAGACTTCACTTTTATCAAATACTCTTTGCCAAATAATGCAGAAAAATCAACTACTCTTGAGCAGCCTGTTGCTGCATTGAAGTATACAAGAAATAAAAGTAAAAAATCATACTGAGAAAAATTTTATCAACCCAAGTGCTTGGATCCCCCAAATTCCAGGAATAGCAGCACCATGATCAAATTTACTTGATTAAGACAAAAGTAGCCCACTCGGAAGCTGATATTGTAAAGACACTGCCATGTGTTGTCAAACAGAGAACGTTATCAAGAGTTTGTCCCAAGAATGTAGTATGGCAGTCTGCCAAGTTCGACCTACATGCATCATGCCATTAGGCCTTGGCACAATACTCTTTCCCACTCCTCTTGCTTTTTTATCTTGCTCGGGCTTCCTTACTGCTTCAGGAAATAAAATTTGGTCTATGTCTGAAAACATTAACATCAAGTAAAGAAACAAATTACACAGCCATGTAAACATTCATTCAGTAAGTAATTTTTCAATTATCTAATTGAAAAAAAAATTTAATAGTATCTGTTTTAAAAATGGAATGGAGCAAATAATTTCAGTAGTATCTCATTAAAAACTTAGCAATTCTGAACTTAGCAATTTCTGTATAATGCACTTAAGCATTAATAAAAACATTAGATTGTAGACGTACAATATAAAGGGTACTGAAAATATCACCTGTACTCCACCCTGCCTCCAAAGTCCTGGATTTTTGAATGACAAGTCTGTATATTTAAACTATCTGGAAATGTAATACCCTTCATGTAATTACCAAGGTGATGTCTCTAGAGTCATGTTTTCACACGTTCTCCAGTCTAGCTCTCTAATCTCCCCTAAGGTAAAGTGGCCAACCCTTTGATAGAGGTTCAATAGTCTGATCAAGGAAATTACTTACTGTGTTTAAATTTCACTCTCCTAATTTATAAAGAGTGAATAATAGTAGTTTGTATTTGAGCATTAAATAAAGTAATAAATATGAAGACTTCAGTCAACTGATTGACATCAAGTGCTCAATAGAAGTGAGCAACTATGATGCCACAGTGATGGTCAAGAAAAACTCTCGAGATTACTCTTGACTCCTCCCTTTTTCAAGTCCTGATTGGATAATTGGTCTCTAAGTCTCAATGATTTTAACTTCTTACTCTCCCAAAGCAATTCCCTCTTTCTCTGCCCAATGTCTCTGCTTTGCTTTAGGTTCCATTGTCTGCCCCATGAACTATCTCAATTGTCTCCTTGTCTCTAGTTGCAAGTTCTCTGCTTCAAGTCTAGTTTCCATTTTGTAGTTTAGTTCTTCCTATAGACTGTTTACTTATGTAGGAATCAGCTCATATCACTTCTGTTAAGGATAAACCGCAAAAGCACTAACACAGCACCAAAGCCTAAAATCAAGCTCCTGTCTAGCCTCATGTCTTGCTAATCTCTTTTCTGTATAAACCAATAGCATTGACTTATGATCAAATCTCAGTTAAGAAAGACTGTGTTAAGGGCCGGCTGAGTGGCGCAGTGGTTAAGCGCTGAGTTGGGAAGCCAGTGGCCCCGGTTCGGGTCCCACATATGAGGGCCAGTGACACTGCCCTCAAAAAAGAAAAAAAAAAAGACTTTGTTAAACATTTAAACCTGTTTGGCCTTTCAGTGTACTCATGCTAAATTTTTGGTTTTTTCTTGATCTTATTATTATTATTTGATAACTGGGGAAGAGAACTATAAAGCCAAGGTTTTTACTGTAAATATTCATGCCAAAGAATGTCTTTGCTTCTGAAAAATATTTGAATTGCTACCACATGTATGGACATAATTTTTTTTAATTTAAAAATATAGAAACTTAATTTTTACCTTTAACCAAAATAGATAAGGATTGTACAAAAATAATCAATTTATCTGCCACATGAGAGAAGCATTCTCATTAATTTATAAGGACACTTCACTTTTGACTAAAATTGCTTTCTTCTAAGCTTAATCTTCCAACAGACTTTTCCTGAGTGACTTCATTTTTTTCCAAACAAAAATTGAAATAAAAACAACCTCTAAAGACCGTATCTGTCATCATTATACATTTTTTTTTTTAAAGATTTTATTGGGGGAATTGTGGAAGGAGAACAGACAAGTTGCTGTCTTTTTGTTCTTCAGTCTAGTTGCGGAGGACGTTGCTTCACTGGCCCATGTTGGTATCATCATTGCGCTTTTCCCGGATGAGGCAGATCGGTCGCCGGCCTCTGGGTGTCGCTCACCGTGGCTATTGGCAGCTCATGCTGGTTGCCGGCCACTCACTGTAGCCTATGGCAGCCCACTGCAGCAGGGGCTGCAGCCTACACCGTAGCCAGGACTTGCACAGCACAGCTCCAGATGGAGCTGTTGTTAGTTGTAGAGGGCAGTGTCACTGGCCCTCATATGTGGGATCCCAACCGGGGCTGCTGGCGTCCCAAGCCAGCTCCCAATCAATGCGCCACTCGGCCAGCCCTCATTATACATTTTCAAACGATTATGCCACAAACTTTCTAGACAGCTCCATAAATGGAATGTCAAGAATCTTTTTTTTTTTTTTTTTTTGAGGGCAGTGTCACTGGCCCTCATATGTGGGACCCGAACCGGGGCCACTGGCTTCCCAAGCCAGCGCTTAACCACTGCGCCACTCGGCGGGCCCTCAAGAATCTTTTGATCACTAGAAATTCCAAGAAAGAGGTTGGTTCTTTCCAAGGGGATACAATCTTTGGAATATCTATGTTCCTGTATGTGAGTTTTGGCTTCTCCTTTGTCCAATTATTCACTCATACATTCAACACCTTATTAATCAAGAGAATGCAATCATTAATTATTTTTAGCACTTATATTCCAAAGGGAAACACGTTTTCCTTTAATTTTTGTTATCTGTAAAGCTGGTGTAATAATAGTAATCCTTCTCAAAAAGATGTGGTACAATTGAATAAGTTAATATTTTAATATGCTTAAAACTGTCCCTGGCACATAATCAATTCTCATAAACTGTTAGTTATTATTGGTATTAGTTCATAATCAACAATAGAATTTTGATATATGTTTAGCCTATAATATTGGATTGTTGAACTAACCTTAGTCAGACAGGAATAACCAATAGTTATGTAGGATATGATTCATATGCATTTACTCTGAACATTTAGCCTGATGGTGCTAAAGGTTCCATTGGAGGCAATTTGAAAGGCAAGAATTAGAATAATGATGCAAATTCCACGTAAAATTCCTCTTGATTTAAACTCTTGTATCAGAGACTGCTAGTTGTCTCCTAACATCCTCATTCTTTTGGTAATAAGTCCTATGAATTTTAGCTTTTTTTGTTTTCTTTTCACAAAAGGCCCATTTTGTAGACTCCCTTGCAGCTAGGTGTAAGATGAAAACACAATTGGGCATTGGAATATGAAATAAAATGGTGTTCAAACTCTGTATGGTAGCCTGAAAGGGAGGCTCTCCCTCTCCTTTCTTACTCTTTATGTGACTGGAATACGAACATGTTAGCAGGAGTTGAAATAGCCATTTTGGAACAAAATATGAAAGTTTTGAGTTGAGAATAGCAAAGGAAAAAGATGTCTCATGAAATTAGACCTGTATTATTTATACTCAGATTGTTATATGAAAAAAAACACAATTTCTCATTTATTTAAGACATTAATATATCAGATCTTTGCTATAATAACTATGTATTTTCCACTTAAAAATCCAGTATTTGAAGATCTGGCTCATCTACCTATAATATCTTCATCCTATTTATATAAACATGATAGGGTACCATTTTTATGTTTTAAATGATATCTATTAATGTTTATTCAATTATTCTTCATTTTATTTAGATACTTAGCTTTAAGAATTTGTTTCCTTCTTGAGTATAATATCAATTTAGCCTTGATGAGAAGAAATATTCTTATGACTATCAATCTCAAATATTAAAATGTAAACTAATGATAGATACAATTTTAAAAATCAATTATAGTACATATAATTTTAAAAACAACTTAAAAATCAGACTTTCAGGTATTTCAAAACTTAAGGATACTTTTATTGTTATCTTCCCTATATGGGAAGCACTGAGTGTATGTAAATGACAGCTCCAAAAGGGCCTGAAATTTCATGAGTGGTAGAGTGTTGGCTTGATTATTAAGAAATTCATAACATTTCCTTCTAGAATTCAAACAATACACACTTTATTAGGCACATGTTATGAGACAAATAGTGAGAACACAGGATGAATGGATAGTATGTGTTTTTTCCTCTGGAGAAAGAGGGGCTGAAGAAACTAACCACCACAGGTGGAATTTTTCATAGGTAGGAAGGCAGGTGCTAATGACGCACACACAAAATAATGCAGTGGCACCATGCAGAAAAACCAATTCTTTGAATCGCAACAAAATCACAAATTGCATTGCTTATCACATTTACCATATATAGGTTTTCCTTTCATCTACTCTTTAATTTTTACTGATTATCTAAAGTAGGCTGACAAGCAGAAGTCTTTCCTATCAAAAGAAAAAAAAATGTTCATTTAGTCCAGTGCTCTCATAATATTGCTAATTTATGTACCGGGTATCTACGATGTCACAGGAAAATAACTATTTCTATTGGTTCTACCAAAACCCCCATGAAGCACCGGTTACCATTATTGACATTTTATGGATAAGAAGTATCCAAGTAAAGATTTTAAACACATGTGTATCAGATTCCAATGTCCATGCTCTTTCTATGATGTAATCTCCCACTTTGGTTTGTTTCCTTACTATATCACTGATCATATTGTATAACAAAAACTTATTTAGGTTGACTGTTCCCCTTCTCCCTCGAATGGTTAGCGCCTCAATGCCTGGAGCCATATATTATTTACATAGGCACTCAATAATTTTTATGCAATGAAAGAATAAATAAAAGATGTGTGACAAAGAAAATTTCACTCAGGCAGTCCTTGAAAAGAAAGGATGCCTTTACAAATATAATCCATCTTTAAACCATGTACTTAAAGATACATGCCCCCAGTATGATCTTTTAAATATTGTCTTTAGAAAATACTTTTAGTACACACAAGCTCTTATGCAAATGTTTCCATTTCTCAGAGGATCCAGTCAAAAAGGCAGAGTAGGAAAACACTGTGATTACCTCCTCTCATGAGCAAATCAAAATTACAACTAAACTGCAGAATAGCCATCATTGAGAATCACCTGATTTAGCTGAACCAAAGCCCTACAACTAAGGACATAGAGAGAAGCCACCTGGAGAATGGTAGGAGGGGCAGACACTGAATAGGCTGGTCCCACACCTGCATGTGACTGTTAAAAATCAGGAGGGATCTCTAGGCTGCAGATGTCCCCCGGAGGAGTGAGGGGTCCTAGCTCCACACTAGGCTCCCCAGTCTGGGGTTCCAGTGCCTGGGAGAGAAATCCCTAAAATTTCTGACTGTGAAAACTAGAGGAGATTGTGGCTAAGTGAGATGGAAGGTGGCTGCAGTTCCAGGCATTCCTCTTAAAGGGCATGTGCATGAACTTACTTGCTGATGGATTCACTCACTCTGAGCTGCAGCACTGGGGTAGCAGCTTGAAAGGAGCAAGGGACTTATAGGGAGGAACTGAATTGTCTGGCTTTAAGGTGAGAGCTGGAGGAACAGCTTTCTCCCAAACAGATAGAGGAGCTGGCAGAAGCCACTGTTTCTTTCTTGAGCCCTTCCTCCTTGCAGCATGCAGGTGCAGGTGGACACCATTTCTGAGTCTCCATCAACCTGGCTGACACAGCTCATTTACCTGGATTCCCTGAGACTCTGCCCCAACCAACTCATGGGCCTACCCAAGCCACTTCCACTGGCTTTTCCATGTAAACAGCTTATTGGCTCATACTGCAGACTTTCTTAAAATCTCTCAAAGGTTTACAAAACCCAAAAAAGCAGCATTTGGCTTCGTCATGTCTTGTACCTCTGGTTAAACAGCCCCAAGCCAAAAACTAGTGACAGCGAGCCTTGGCTTGTAGCTTGGCCTCATGAGGCACCTCTAAGTCCAGTGCAGATGGCAATCAACTGCATGATTTTGTGGCTCATGCCAGGTGTCACCTGGCAATGAAGAGGATGTGACTGAACTTGGCCTGTGGTGGGGCCCCTCCCAGGAGGCCCAAGAGCTGGTATGCCTGGTTTCCAGTTTCAGACACAGCCTGAGAATCATCCAGCTACCTCCAAGGATGACATACCCAAGGGCAAACTGGCAGGCATAAAATCCCTGCTAAATAAATCCTGCTCTGTAGGGGCAGCCCCTTCAAGACAGCTTCTCCACTTTAGTCACAGGCAGTCCTCACAACCAATCAGCCCAAGGATCAATTGTGCTCACTGATGTGCAAACAGCAACCAAGGCTCAATTACAGCATGAGGGAACACACAGCTCACACAAGAAAAACTTCTGGAGTATCCAGCTCAGGTGACCAGGAAGACTGTGCCATTGGGCCCCACAATACACCTACTACATAGGCCACTTTACAAGACCAGGAGACATAGCAGCCCTACCTAATAAATGAAACAAACATGAAGAGGCAGATAAAAGTGGTATTCAAAGAAATATGTCCCAAATAAAAGAACAGAACAAAGCTCCAGAAAAATAACTCAGCAAAAAGGGAGACAAGCAATCTACCAGGTGCAGAGTTCCAAACACTGGTTATAAGGATGCTCAATGATCTCAGGAAGAACTTCAACAAAGATATAGGAAACATAAAAATGGAGATGTAAAACATTAAAAATAACCAGTCAGAAATAAAAAAATACAATAACAGAAATGAAGAATACATTAGAGGATATCAACAGTAGATTAGATGAAACAGAGGACAGAATCAGCAATTTAGAAAATAAGGTAGCAGAAAACACGCAGTCAGAACAGCAAAAAGAAAAAAAGAATCCAACAAAAATGGGGATAATTTAAGGGGCCTCTGGGACAACATCAAGTGTACCAACAATCACGTCATAAGGGTACCAGAAAAAGATACAGAACAAGGAATTGAAAACCTGTTTGAAGATATAATGATTGAACTCTTCCCTAACCTGATAAAGGAAATATATATAAAAGCCCTGGAAGCTCAGAGAGTTCTAAACAAGATGAATCCAAAAGGCCCCCACCAAGACACACCATAATTAAAACGCAAAGGTTAAAGACAAAGAAAGAATCTTAAAAGCAGCAAGAGAAAAGCAGTTAGTTACCTACAAGGGAGCTCCCATAAGAGTGTCAGTTATTTCTCAATAGGAACTTTGCAGGCCAGAAGGTATTGGCAGAAAATATTCAAAATGATGAAAAAGCATGGGTCTACAAACAATATTGTTTTTACCAGCAAAGCTATCATTTAGTATCATAGGACAGATAAACAGCTTCCCAGACAAGAAAAAAGTTAAAAGACTTCATCAACACCAATCCAGTATGGCAAAAAATGTTAGAGGGACTTACTTCTATAAGAAGAAGAAGAAGGGGAAAAAATAAGATAAAAAATATGAATAATAAAATGGCAATAACTGTATATCTATCAACAATTACTTTAAACGTAAATGGATTAAATGCTCCAATCAAAAGATAGGGTAGCAGAATGTATAAGAAAACAAGACCCTTATATATGCTGCCTACAAGAGACTCACTTCAGGTTGAAAGACACACAGAAACTGAAAGTAAAGAGATGCAAAAAGTTATTTAATCAAAATGGAAACAAACAAAAAAAGCTGTGTTAGCAATACTTATACCAGACAAAAATAGACTTTAAAACGAAGGCTATAACAAGTGACAGAGAAGGACGCAGTCATCCCACTTTTGGGTATTTACTTGAAGAAACCCAAAATACTACTTTGAAGGAACACATGGATCCATATGTTCATTGCAGCATTGTTTACAATGGTCAAGATGTGGAGGCAGCTTGGGTGTCCATCAATGGATGAATGGATAAAGTGATGATGGTACATATGAAATGGAATATTGCTTGGTTATCAAAGGGAATGTGTTCTCGCCATCTGCAGTGACATGGATGGACCTGGAGGGTGTTGTGCTGAGTGGAGTGTAAGATGGAGAAAGACAGGTGCAATGTGACTTCACTTACGTGTGGAATCTCAAGAAGAAAATTAACAAACAAACAAAACAAAAAACAAAACACACAGATACAGAGAACATTTTGGATGTAGGTGGAAAGGGGAAGAGATTAAGAAGCACACATTGCTTATTATAAAGCAGTCATGGGTACATAGCATGTAGCATAAAGAATATTTTCAATAATATTGTAATAACTATGTATGGTGTCAGATGGGTACTAGATTAGTCAGGGGGATCAATTCTTAAACTATACAAATGGCTAACCTCTATGCTGTACTCCTGAAATTAATGTAAAATAATACTGAATCTCAATCATAATTGAAAAATTAAAAAAGGGGGAAAATTTGAAGGGGGATAAGAGGTTCAAATTTCCAGGTGTAAAGCAAATAAGTCATGGGAATGTAATGTACAACATAGGGAATACAGTCAATAATATTGTGGTAACATAGTCCAATGTCAGATGGTTGCTGGATTTATCATGATGATCATTTTTTTAGGTATATAAATGTTGAATAACTATGGTGTACACCTGAAATTAATATAATATTGTATGGTAGCTATATTTTAATACAACTCTTAAAAAATTAAAAATAAATAAAAATATCATAGCTGATAAGTGCCAGAAAAAAAAAATTCTCCATTTCTTCCTAAATTTATCTTGTTTTGCTGTTGTGAAATGGTTGCCAATTTTTTTTTTCATTTTTATTTACATTTATTGGCTATCATTGGTAATATATATGTTTCAAGTATATAACTTTATAGTACATGAACTATATTCCATTGTGTGCTCACCCTCATTCTGTCACCATATATTTGATCCTTTTGCCAAATAAAACATTTTCTGTGATGACATCATCTAGCTATACCCATGGGCCCTACACCTGTGGTCAAAACAGATAGGAGATGGGCATGTTTAGATCAAACAATGGAAAGAATTTAGTATCTATGCTCTGATTCTACATATAAAGCTAAGCAGTTTAAGCCTGGCCTTAGAAATTATTCCCTTACTGTATTTCTGTATTTGAATAAAACATTTTATATATATATATATATATATATATATATATATATATATATACACACACACACATCTCTCTACATATATTACAAAAGTGTTCAAGATAATGGGTTGTTTTCAGTTTTTTTCTTTGATTATGTCATGTTTCTTTTCCACCCTTATTCTTCTTTTAAGATACAAGGGAATTCTGAAAGTAGAATGTTGACTGTTGTAACAATTTAGTTGCAAGAAATCATAACTGGCATCAAAGAATATCAAGACACTTGCAATCAAGTGAATTTCAAATTAACTATCATGAGTCATTAAAATGTCTGAATTTTGGTCACCACCTAAATGTTTAAAATGCAGTAAAGTACACCATCTAGTCATAACATACATATTTTTTCAACCAATTGAGGTTGCTTCCTAAAGATCTATTAAAGATTGCTTCCAAAAGAGCATACATTCTGTTATTCTTTAGTAAGAAATTGGTTTTAAATTCATTCATCTGGAGAGAATAAAATTTTTCTTTTCATTATCTCCAGATACTCTTTAGTACTGAATTTCGAATAAAATATTTTCACATGGAAAGCAACTGGGAGACATGTACATAGTCTTTTGAATTTATACGTCATATAGGATTTGTAATGGATCCTTTAAAATCACAGTAGGGTTATGTGAATATGGCTAAAAACTGCACAGACATTTGCATCCTTCCTTGTGTTAATTTATATAGTCATCCACCTGAGTGTTGGAAACCTGTAGCTAACCTGGAATCTGATTTGATTAGGCAACCAGCTGCCTAGTTTTGAGGACTTTCCAGATATAGGGCTGGGGGACATGGGGGAGTCTGAACCTGGAGGAAGATATTACACAGAAAAATGAAATTTAAAAAATTAGGTCATGACTGCAGCAAAGAAAAAACTGCAAAGAGGAAAAGGCAAAGGTACAGTGTGGAAGTTAAAATGAAACAAAGAAAGAGTAATTGGGACAACTGCCAGTTTCATCCACTGGAGACCTTGGGGGAAATGCTTTATCATGGCTAATGACAAGTAACCTACAGAGAGTCAAAACTAAATGTGAAAGGTTTATCCTACATTGACTGAAACAATAATGAAAAGAATCTTACATTTTATCACTGAGCAATATGTTCCCTAAGGAACACAGACTGAATCACAGAACTTTCATTTCACTGGGGATCACATCTCAAATATGTTTTTCCCTTGAGTGGGGTTTGGCTGAGTCTCTGACTACTTTGGTCCCTAGATAAGTGCAGCCCAGTGATGGGTTGGGAATAAAATGTTTAATTAAACTGTCTCTCTGGTATCAGATATTTAAAGCATGTACACTGTATTCTTATAAAACTGAGGAATAAAGTTGCTGACACTAATTTGATTGTATTGATGGAGTATTTTATTTTGGATGGCCTACAAGGTTAAACTTGTAAAGAACACCCTGTGTGTAACAATGTAACTAAAATGTAACCTATTATGTGCCATTCTATCTTCTATGATTCTACGCATACTATTGAGTCATGACCCATGTTTGCAACAGATGGCATTAGTTCATTTTTGGAAGTACAAGAGTCATTCCTATCTATCTTATTCCTATGTCATTTGACAGCTGACAGTTCTAGCTACATTCTAAAAAAAAAAAATTGAGCGATTTAGTTGAGTTCTGGAGATTTTTACATCAAGTTGAAGATAGAAGATCAAACTGCATTTTTGCCAGATTTTACTGTTTTACTTCAATAAAAGGAAGAACGCGCATCAAGCTTTTGAAAAGTTGCATAAAGTTTATGGTGATAATGCTCTACAAGAATGTCACTGCCAACCATGGTTCACAAAATTCTGTACTGGTGATTTTGATCTCAATGACACTCCTTGGTCAGGGAAGCCCACTGAGGTTGATGTCGACAAAATAAAGGCACTGATCGATTCAAACCCATGTTACACAACACGAGAGATTGCAGAAGCATTGAACATCCATCATTCAAGTGTTCATGACCACCTGAAGAAGCTGGGATATGTAAGCAAGCTCAACATTTGGGTTCCCCATGAACTCAAAGAAGTTCATTTGATGGCACGTATAAACATCTGCATATGCTTGTTAAATGCAAGGAAAACGATCCTTTTTTGAAGCGACTGATAACTGGTGATGAGAAATGGATTGTTTACAATAATGTGGTGCACAAGCACTCTTGGTCCCGGTGTGATAATTTGCCTCAAACGACATCAAATGCAGACATTCATCAGAGGAAGGTTATGCTCTCAGTGTGGTGAGATTTTAAAGGTGTTATGTTTTTCCCGCTCCTACCAAGGAACCAAACACTCAATTTGAATGTGTACTGTCGGCAATTGGACAGTTTGTTTTTGTTTTTTTTTTTTGTTTTTTTTGAGGGCAGTGTCACTGGCCCTCATATGTGGGACCCGAACCGGGGCCGCTGGCGTCCCAAGCCAGTGCTTAACCACCGCGCCACTCGGCCGGCCCGGCAATTGGACAGTTTGAATGAATCCATCATTCAGAAATATCCAGAGCTTGTAAACTGTAAAGGAGTTGTGTTCCATCGCGACAACGTGAGACCACACACAAGTTTAATCACCCATTAAAAATTATTGGAGCTTGGATGGGATGTGTTACCACACCCACCATACTCATCTGACCTTGTACTATTAGACTTCCACTTGTTTCTTTCTCTTCAAAACTCCTTGCATGGTATAACTCCCAATTCAGATGAGGCTGTAAATTGGCATCTTATTCAGTTTTTCACAAATAAAGACAGGACCTTCTATGAAGGAGTAATTATGAAGCTTATTGAAAGATGGCAACAAGTTATGGAACAAAACTGGCAATATATCATTGATTGATGTTTGGAAAACACGCAAAATATGTGATGATTTTTTCGGCAACAAAATAAGTCATTTAGTTTGCAGAACAACTCTATTCGGTAGGTAATAATCTTATCCCCAATTTAAAGGTGAGAAAACGGAGGCAAAGTGACATTCTCCAGGTCATTAGTTGTGTAACTGGTAACTGAATTCCAACAGTCTTTTTCCTGTGTCCAAATAATAACACACATCAGCTTTGCTATTGCAATCATTTGTTTTTATGGTGATGAATGTTGAGGAGACTCTTACCATTCCTAATGCACTATTTGACTGGAAAGCCTGCTTAAAAGTATTTTTCTATGAATGACTTTTCCATTGTTTTATTCATACGACAGCTCAATATCCATTCCTTTCCTCATGATGGTCTGTGCTGTGCAGCTGGGGAGTCACCCTGCTTTTGCCCCACGCTTGGCCTCACCCCTAATTATCTGTGTGACTCCAGCGGCTGCTGAGGTCATTTCTTCATGATAAAATGGGGATAATCACCATATACCACATATAACTAGAACCAAGGGAGTTCTAGTAAAAATTAAGCCAGTTAATTCCTATAAAGCACTTGCAGAAGTCTTTGCATAAAGTAAGCACTGAATCAATGCCAGTGATTACAATTGTTACTGTCATTAGGCCGTCCTCTTAGCATCTCATTTTCCTTTCCTCTAATACTCTGCAGACCTTACATGTCCTATTATTGCATAAAATTTTAAAGGAAAACAATAAGGCTCATTTTGTTTTTACAAGAACCAGGACAGATTCAATGGGGGAAAACTATAAACACAGATAGAACATCTGAAATACTGGAATATAACTGTGGCATCTTTTTTCTCTATCTAAACAGCAGTTAAATTGTTCCAAGGTGCACAAACCACAAAATATTCAACCTTTAAAACACAAAAAAACAATTTTATACTGTCCTGACAGTGAAAGCCCATACCAGAGTCATCAATAGCAGCTTATTAACTTCATCTTTTTCAGATGACTTGAAAGGTTTAAATAACAGAAGAAAGGAAAAGTCAGTTTATTTGGAACAGTGAAATTTAAGGCTTGGCAGCCATGGGCCTTACAAAGGTATCTAGGGAAGTACATTTACTGAAAGAACTCTGTTGAAGAACACAAAATAAACATTTTTAAAGGCAGCAAGAGAAGGGAAAGCAATAACAGAATCTCCCCAACTTTCTTTGCTATTTCGAGCTTTGCTGACAACAGAAGCTTTTCAGCTGCTGGTTATAAATAGCTGAAAATCTTATTTTAAGCTTCAGTCCACAGCAAGAAAAATTATTCAATATTCTCTGCAGCCATGCTACCGGCACCCTGGAACTTCTGTGAGCTGCAAGACATACTCCTCAAGTAATAGATGACGGCGTAGAATCAATGAGAAAATAATTTGTACACCAAATACAAGTGGACACAGTAATGAGGCAGGACTTTTTTTTTTTAAACTGGAAAGCCCCAGACACAGAATAAATAAGCTTCTTGGCAGTGGAGACTGGGACAGACATGAGTACATGTGGATTTGGGAATGTGCTTCCCTGCCGGAAATCATTCAATTATCAAAATTCTTTCCCCCGGAGACTTACAAACAGAAATCTTGGCCTGTGCTCAAATATTAAACATTAATGATGTTCTCCTGATGTTTAAAGAGGAGAGGAAAAGCTGTGGTCTACTCTAGTTGTTAAAGAAGCAGTTGCAAGGAAACTTTTGATAGATTTTTTGGGGAAAAAATAAATGATATTGCCATCAGCTTCCAGCTTTATTTTTCTAGTAACAAACATTTCTAGCCACTCTTATTTCTACTTTGAGATAAGTGATCCCTTGCTTACTTTTACAATGGCTTAATAGATTTATTCATTCGTTTAACAAATATTTATTGGATACCCACTGTGTGCCAGACATTGTGAAAAAAATCTGGGCTGCAAAAGTAAAGATGACAGAATTTATGCCTAAGAGAGATAAGATCCTAGAGGGAAAGACAGAACAAGGGGAGTAAAACAGAAAGATAATTGCAATTTTCAGTAAGGAACATAGAAAAATCAAACAAAAGGCTGACAGAAAGGATAACAGACTAATGCTTATGTAGAGTACACATGTGGTTTGGATTTTATGGTAAGTCTGATAGGAAATCATTGAAAGGTTTTAAAGAGAGAAATATTGTGATCCAATATATAAAGATGTGTAGTAGAAGTGAAAGCAGGAAGACCAGTTAAGCGTTTGTTGCAATGATTTAGGCAAAAACATGAGTTGGCTTGTTTAAGGAGATGACAGTGTAGTGAGATAAAACCTCAAGCTTAAGCAATAGTTTGGAAAGTCAAGAGAACTTGCTTTTGAGGAGTTGTTGTGGGGGGTGATGGAAACGCAAGAATCTTAGATGATTCCTAGATTTTTATCTGGCATAACTGAATCTATAGTATTTTATTTTGTGTTTAGGACTTCAAACCTTATGCATTTTATAACTGAAAGATATGTAGTATTTTGTTTTGTTTACTGAAGGGTTGTAAGATTTTAAGTTGCTGGGGGAGCAAGTTTGGGAGACAGGGGAACAAAAAAGGGTTCATTTAGACATATTTCATCTTAGACTATTATGAGTAGTGGAGAGAGTAAATATGTTTATGTGTATATCAAATACTATTAGGAATCTACCCATTACTCCATCTTCTTTTCTTTCTATCAAAACTTGTTTTATTGTGGTTGTAATGTATTCAACTTAAAAAATATGTACACCCTACCTAAAACAAACTACTGTTACTACTGTTAGAGTATATTCATTTATATATTTATTTCTGTATGTATTTGTTTTTTTAACAACAAAATTCAGAAACATGGCAATTGAATTATGAAGGTTAAGAACCGGGTAAGAACATTTTATGTTAAAATTACATGTGACCCCAAAATTCAGAATTACTTAAGAAAATCTCAAGGTAATTATCAAGAAACAGAGAGAACAAACATTTTGTGGGATGGTGACTATACTGTGTTATGTGTATACTTGGATGAACAATGGATATTAGGATTTTGTAGCATATTGGACAATGCGTATTTCACTAGTGGATGGCCACATCTTTGAAATCATTAGGCATTAAATACGACTTTGTGTGTACTAGGTTAAACAGCATCCCTCCACAGTTCATGCTCACCCAAGACCTGTGAATATGTTCTTATATTTGGATATAGGTTCTTGCTTATGGAACCAAGATAAGATTAGGTCACACTGAGTTAGGGTAGATGCCCTTAAGACTGGTGTTCCAATAAGAAGGAGGGGATTTGGGCACACACAAAACTTGCAGGGGAGAAGTCTATGTGTATATGAAGGCAGAGATTAGATTTATGCTAACCAAGAATTTGCCAGCAACCCCCAGAAGCTAGAAAGGCAAGGAAGGATTCTTCCCTAAAGCCTAGAGCCTGCTGACATCTTGACTTTGAACTTTTTGTCTTCAGAACTATGACAGAGAAAAAAAAATCTGTTGTTTTTAAGTTACTCAGTTTGTCGTAATTTGTTATGGCGACTTTAGGAAAATAATTCAGCTTGTAACAATAATTTAAAAAAGCAGCCAGCATTTATTCAATAATCATTATGTATCAAGTATTGTGTTAAGTGAAAGTTTGAAAGAAAAATTTCATATCAAGATTATGTGCAATTCTATTCATGTAATTAATACAGCCAAAAATGGCTCTTATTTAATTTTTTTTTTTTTATAACCAGTTTATAAATCACAGAATAAACCCTGCCAAGAAATACATAGTCACACATACACAAGAATCCCATTAATCCACTACTTTTCACATTTGCTCCCCAGGGAGATAGTTACATTAAATGATATTCCTGTTCTATCAAACCTATTGGACTATGAAACTGGCGAACAACATTCAGCTAACCTGACAAGTGTGACCTAACTTATGTCAGAACACTGGAAATTAAGCATATACTGCATGCTTTCTAAACTAAAAAATACAGTCACACTTGTTTATACACTGCAGAAATATGTATAACATTTGTTACTATCTATAAGGCACCAAAATAGCCATTAAATGCAATATAAATAGGTAATTAGTGTGCAGACCAAAGAGAAATTGGTTCACCAAATTCTCTCTAAATATTTTAATAATCCACATTAGTTCAGAGTACACAGCCAGACAGAGTCAGAGAGATGTTTGTATGGTAACACGGTCCCTAACAGACTCCAGATGTGTCATTAGAAGACCCCGAGGAAAGCTCTCAATAGTTTGAGCATTAAGAGGGACTTGATGCTAAGGTAAACATCCTCTGGAATGAATAAAAGGCTGTTCTTTGCACTCACAAGAACGTATTTTAGTTCTTATAATACTAAAAATGTGTTCCAATTCATCAGCTAACATTTTAGAAATAATGGCGTTGAAGATGTGGGAAGGAGCTGCTGGGCCTAGGTTACTTGCTGCATGTCTGGCTACTTTGGGTTTGATGACAGTATCATGGATATGTCTTTCGTTTCCTCCCTTATATTAAAGGGCTTCAGTGCTCACAGAAACTTAGAACAAGGCAAAACAAAAACAACATTGAAAGGTGATAGGCACAGGGCAAACAACAGGCAAAATTGAGCTGGTCTTGGGCCTAGATCTTCATAAAATATAAAATTTCACAAGGGCTATAACTCTGAACAAAGAGAGAAAAAGGAAAGAGTATAACTTAGACTCTAAGACTTAGAGTTTCCTGCCCTCTTGCATAACTGTGAGCATTATGACTACAACTGGGTAACTCTCATGTGTAAGCCATATGGATTTTTTCCCCAAGTGATTAAAGCAGAGTGTGACTGTATAATAATTCCAGTTCTTCCACTTGTCTCATTATGTGGTTTGGGTTGCAATGTTGTTTAACTGCCCTGCAATTCAATTTCCTAGTGTGCCCTAGAAGGAATACTTATCCTCCTGGCAATAAATCTCTGAGTGACTTC
The DNA here is from genome assembly GCA_033961575.1 of Aselliscus stoliczkanus. Taxonomy (NCBI): domain Eukaryota; kingdom Metazoa; phylum Chordata; class Mammalia; order Chiroptera; family Hipposideridae; genus Aselliscus; species Aselliscus stoliczkanus. The sequence goes on along the minus strand of CM066729.1, from coordinate 97,451,009 downwards.
TTCTTGTTTTATTTATTAATTTTCTAAATACTTTTCTAGACTCTAAAATACCATCTGTACCTGGGAAATCATTCCAATACATGCTCACAATAGCAATATCTGAAATTAATGTGGAATGGATTATTGCTGAAAAAGCTGACCCTTTAATCATACCTTTATTCACAGGTATGAGATCAATAACATTATCCCTGATATGAGCAATATTATTAGTTTTTCATGTATACACTGACTATCAGCCCACGTTAGCCCTAACAACTACTTTATATAATACAAACTTACAAGTCTGTTTCTCTGGCTTTTGATTTAGTTATTTAGGCTTTTCAGAGTATCTGTTACATATAGGTCTGTTTTTACTTCCTCCAAACCTAACTAACATCTTTTCCCTTCTCAAAAAGGAAACACACACACACAAACACACTTACACACACACAATCAGACGAGCATTGTTACTCTATCACAAAAGGATGGCTGAAACAAGACAGGAACTAACAGAGATGATATCTGGTCCAGTAAACTTGGGGAATCAGGAGAACCAAGTATTATTCTGACATAAACTATAGTATCATGTTATGAAAATAGTAATGAACTTGGAGAAAGAAAGCCTAATATGGAATATCAGCTCGAGGCTCTTGTCAAGATGGCAGATAGGTAAACACTGTGCTTATCTTCTCTCAAAATTACAACTAAACTACAAAACAGCCATCAATGGGAATTACCTCATTGGGTAAGTGATTAAGAAGGACAAATTTGTTGTTACACAGTAGTTATGAGGATTTAGGGTAAAGCATAAAGAATATATTATAGTCAATAATATTGTAATAACTATGTATGGTGTCAGATGAGTACTAGATCTATTGGTGTGATAGATGGAAGACGGGTTGGGACAGGTAAAAATGATGAGGGCTTAAAAATACAAATTGGTAGTTACAAAATAGTCATGGGAGTGTAAAGTAAAGCATAGGGAATATAGTCAATAATATGGTAATAATTATGTATAGTGCCAGATGGGTACTAGACTAGTCAGGGGGATCACTGTGTAAATTATATAAATGACTAACCACTATGGTGTACACCTGAAATTAATATAATATAAAATAATATTGAAAGTCAATAGTAATTGAAAATTTTAAATGGGGAAAAGATAAAAGGGGAATAACAGGTTCAAAGTTTCAGGAATAAAACAAATAAGTCTTTGGGCTGTAATATACAGCATATGGAATATAGTAAATGATATTGGGATAGCGTGGAATGGTATAGATGGTTGCTGGACTTATCATGGTGATCACTTCTATAGCATAGGGAATATAATCAATAATATGGTAATAACTCTGCATAGTGCCAGGTGGATATTGTTGAATAACTGTGATGTACACCTGAAACTAACATGGTATTGTATGTTAGCTATATTTGAATAAAAATCTTAAAAGAAAAAAATCACCAGTTCTCCCATTAACTATATAAACTTGGAAAGTCTCCCTCACTATGGGACCTTCTCTCATCAGATGTAAGCATTTCCAATTAATAAGTTATATTCATATAAGCCAAGAATATAGTACATTTTGTCCATGGTGTTCTCCAGTGCTCAGAACCATACGTAGGATATTCTAGTAACTTCATAAATGTTTGTGGAATCAGAGAATGAGTGAATAAACTTCATTTTCTTCATCTGCAAATGCACATTATAATATTTATACACAGGGGTTGTAAAAATATTCAAATGACAAATGCAAAAACATCTAAAACAATAACTGGCGCATAGTAAATATATAGAATTTCATATATTCTTTTAAATAAAAAATTGAAAAAATAAAATAAAAACTTCACACTTGTTGGGCAATGCTATCATCTATCTTACATACAAAAATAAGGAAATCAAGCTAATTGAATTTTTGTGTCCATCACCCACATAAAGACATGATAGAAAAAAACAAGTTTCTCCTCTTTCACTACCCTCCTTTTCATATCCCAAAATACAGTTTAGCTTTAAGACAAAGTGGTACTGTTCTTATAGTTGAATTTACTGCTGAGCTAAGTAATTTTCTAAATCAACATGTAATGGCAACATTAGGCAATCTATTTGCATTATCAATAAACTAGTATCTACAGAGGGTGCCAAAAAATGTATACACATTTTAAGAAAGGGAAAAACTGTATTAAAACTGTAATACTCTATATATACCGATAACAAAAGATGAATACAAGTCATATATATACATTTTTTTGGCATCCCCGATATATAAGCAAAAAATAATTGTACATTTTAATCATTAGTGTGTTTTCCAACTTAGCTGGTAAAAGCACATGAGTATTCTTTTTTTTTTTTTTTTGCACATGAGTATTCTGTAAGTACAGAAACATGAACACACACACACACACACACACTTCTTTGTAGTGGTAGTATATGAAGGAAGGTTTTAGTAGTCAGGATTTAGATTCAGACATGGCATAATGTGAACTATTAATCATTTCCTCCCACCTCCCCCAACACCACACCCTCAACTGACAGCAGGAAGGAGCAGGTTAAGAGAATTACTTCCCCATAAGTGAGGTAGCATCTGCCTCCAAGCTGGGTTAGGATGAAGCCTGGACCATCCTTCGCCTCAGCAAAATGTGGTCATGTGGCATGTAACAGAGGCACACAATTTAGCCTGAGGGCTCTTTCAGGATTTGCAGTACATAATTTGATGGAAATTGTAATAAAGCAAGCACACCAATAATTTGCATTGAGTAAAGACTTTTGAGTACAAAATTCTTACACACAATTTCCATTCCAATGTTTTTTTTTCCTTTTAACTTAATGAATCATAATGGTAACAAACATTTAAGAACAGGGGTTCTTCCATCCACACCTTTAAATAATGACTTTCTGGATTTCCTTTTGGAACTTTGTGTAAAAGCAAAACAATACTTTAATTAGGAAGAATCCCCTTTTCCTTATAGCCTGTAGACACATGGTAAATATGCTCATTACCAACCTCACATTTTTAAGCAGTTTCAGTAGACAAGTCTTGAATATAATGAATTAAAACAGCTTCACCATCTTAATCCAGTTGATTAAAATCAATGGAAACTAGTTACAGATTGGAATTAACAAAGTTTGTACATTTTGTGATTGAAAGGAATAGATCCTCAATCAATGAGGATGAGGAAAACTAAAAATGTCAATAACAGTTTATTGACATGAGATAGAACTTTTATTAATAAGACAGCTGGATCAGTAAAAACTGAGAAAATACTAATAGAACTTTGCACAAACTAAATTTGTGTACTCATCTAAAATTTCTGTCAAGATGTTCGACAAACTAATAGACTTCAATTTGTTAAATGCCTTACAATTTAAAAAGTACTTTAACATCTCATTTCTGTGACTTCATTTTTATGACAAACCTCTGAGGAAGGTAAGGTAGATGTCAATATCTTGGTTTTTAAAACAGGAAATAGACATGTGCCATTTTACATAAGTGCTCCAGATTATTCTGATGCAGGAGCTCGATGTACATTTCACTATGTGGGAAGCTTCTAAACATAATTAGAATCTATCTTAGTCACTTCTAAATCTCTATATTCTAACTAGAAGCTGGGTACTTGATATTCTGTAGTTTTGGTTGAATCATTGTACCACAACACAGTGTTATTTTGTAGGCAAAATGGTGTTTTTTTTCATATAAAGACATATTCTAAGGCCTATCACATATAATGATTGTCACATTTTAGAAAATAACTTTGAGGTTATACACCATTTGTAATGTTCCTTAAACCCTGGGGGAGTGGGAGGGGTCAAATAATCTATTAATAAACAAATGCCAAAATTGAGGTGAAGTAAAACTGAGTTTATTTAAGCAAATTTTTAGATTGTCAGTCTGAGAATTTTGGCAACTGGTGAAGGAGGGTGTAAGCTTGATTTCTGGACTCATGACTGATTTCTATTAAATCTAGTATATGACGGAGACAGAAGGAATTTATCATTCTTTCAGGGGAAAAAAAAATCCTTAAAGGCCTTCTCACTTCCTAAAAATATCAAGTAGGAGACAAAAGGACAAATTAAAGTTGACTCTCTGGAGCAGGCATGGAGTACATGAGCAGATATTGAAATAATCACATAAACTGGAACGGCCTCTCTCTTAGTTAGCCTGATAATTGGGCTGCAATGAGTCCCTAGTTTGTACCACTCCATCATGAAAGTCCCTCTATCTTCTGTTCCAATTTTGGTTCATCTGGCATTTACTGCAGCTCACAGTTTACACAAGTTGTTCACATTCCCTTTGCTCATTTGATCCTATAATCACTTAAAGTAAGCTGGAAATGGAACACTGTCTTCATTTTATAAAAAGTGACAAGAGGCTCAGGACCTTGATTTCCCCAAGGTCGTCTGGCAAGGCAGTGGCTGAACAGATATCAGAACAGTGGTTTTCTCTGATCTTGCTACACCATGACCCACTTGAATGTTCCTTTTCACCCAGAGATGATAACCAGGGTATTCTCCTAAACCACAAATGATGATTAGAATAAGAAAAGAACTAGGGCAGGAAAGCAGCCACTCTGGATTCAGGCTTGTGTAGGCTAAAACTTCCAATGTGAATTAAAATTTTGTTCAGCAAAAGAGACATAACTGAAACCCCAGACAGACGCTAGATGATTTTTCAGTCTTTGTGTTGTGTCTCACTCCAACTAAGTTGTGTCTTTTTCTCCCTTGAAACGTGCTAGCCATCTTTAAATATTTAGCTACAACAACTTCAATCACATGCTAAATTAAATGGAAAATTCTGGAATTTGTTATTCTCTCTCACTGCATATCTAACGTCACACCATCGCTATACTTATACCTATAGTTTGACTTCCTTTTGTATTTTATCTTTGTTGTTGTTTTAACCACTTAATGTTTTATTTGCATGTCATCAATTAAATATTTTCTTCTCAGAAATATATTGTATACGTGTGGAATATGGATTAATTCATAAACACACAAGAAATGCGTGTTTACATTTTAAAATAAGACAAAATATAGAAATATGAGAGTGATATGTATAAGTTTACCTTGTAGTTCCTCCATTTAAAGGGTTGAAAATATAATGTATTTCTTATTCTGTGTTCTCCTTCAGCCCATTTTAACCTGCTTTTGGTATATTGGACACGTCTCAGTTTGTTTTTGAATACCAAAGATCACACTAACATTTGTGTTTAGTGTTGTCCATTCCAATATTAATATTTTGTTTATTGTGTCACAGCTACACCAAGGGAGAAATAAAGCTTCAGAGTGAGTTCCTCCTGAAAGTCAACGCTACCTTGGCCTGAAATACATGTTGGAATTCAATTATTCAATGCTTTAGGCTATTGTTTAATCTCTTAAATATTCTATTTCCACTGGGAGACACCAAATGCAGATGACCAAAAAGTTTGTCATTTCAAATTGTTTGACCCCAAACTCACACATTTCTTCAAAGACTGTATGTATTAAGAATGATACGATAACATTGGGCAACCCACTGTAGGTAGAGACTGCTGAGAACATTACGCTATCACTTAAAAATTCATTTAAAAAGTGGTAATCACCATGGGACAAATTTGCTATAACATTTATGCCATTACATGCCATTTTAAAGATTTAATGTTTTTCTATATAGAGATGATTTTCTTTCTGTCTTTTTTTTTTTTTTAAGATGTTATTGGGGAATTGGGGGAGGGGAACAGACAAGTCACTGTCCTTTTGTTCTTCAGTCTAGTTGTGAAGAACGTCGCTTCACTGGCTCATGTTGGTATTATCATTGCGCTCTTCCCAGGTGAGGCTGGATGGCCACTCACGGTAGCTCATGGCAGCCCACTGCAGTAGGGGCTGAAGCCTACATCATGGCCGACAACTCATGGCAGCCCAGCTCCAAGTTGAGCTGTTGTTCACCATCCCAGCTGTAGAGGGCACAGCGTCACTGGCCCTCATGCGGAATCCGAACCGAGGCCCTTCTGCTCAGAACTGGCTTCCCAAGCCAATTTCTAACTAACGCGCCACTTGACCGGCCCTAGAGACGCTTTTCTTGAATCGTAGTGAAAAAAAGTGTATAGTTAAAAGATTGTGAACTACAGTTAAAAACCTGTGAACTTTGGATCTTTGCCCTAAACTTTCATATTCAAAGCACAATTTGTTTTGTGTACTAACTCTGTATACCAACCTTCACTCTGTGCACTTACCTTTACTTACTAATGTGGCTTGATAATCTGCTATACCTGAGTCTCTGATAAAGATAATAAAATAAGAGAAAGTTCTCAAGACGATGTTATCCATTGTTAAATTCATTTTGTAAATCTTACTTCATCAGCAGGTGTTTTTTTTTGTTTTTGTTTTTTGTATTTTAAGCCTCTGAGGCCAAATATAAATATAACTGCACCCTCCCTGATTCACCAGTTTATCAAGCTTTAAAAGGATATTTTAAAAAATGGCTCAGTTGGTTAAGAGCTCGCTCAAGAGTGTGAGCTGAGCTCTGAGCAATGGCAGTTCAATGCCAGCCTGAGCTGAGTTGCTGTTGAGCTGCCAACAGGTAGCAGGATGGCTCAGCTAAAAAAAAAAAAAGGGATCAAAAATATAAAATAAGAAAGAATGAACAGAAAACTTGACATACAATAATGTACTCTACTTACAATTAGATATCTATATTTATATCTATATCATCTATATCTAAATCTATATCATATCTATATCTATCTAGGTTCGTACAATTTTATTGAAAAAGTAAGGCGATTTATCTGAAATCTAATTTAAAACTATCCTAGTTATACAGCCAAATAATCTTTAGAAATTATGTATATAACCACTCTGGCTTCTTTATCATAAATATGCCCTTTCAAATATGTTCAGGAAAATTCCAGTTAGTATTTTGTGGCAGAACTCAGAATCATTCTATTAGATATGTAAGAATCTAGGTGTTCCTTATTTTTAAATATATATTAAATATGAATATATGCACTATATGTCATTTATTACTGTATGTATGTATGTATACACAAAGGGTGCCAAAAAATGTATACACATTTTAAGACAGGAAAAATCTATTCAAATTGTAATACTCAATATCTATTGATAACAAAAGATGAATGCAAGTCACGTTTGACTTCTGCAATTACAAGAGGTGCTCAAAGTGGTTACCATCAGCATCCAGACACTTCTGATTATGGTGAACTATTGCTTGAGCAACGTTGACCACTTGTGTACATTTTTTTTGGCACAAAAAAGTCCAGTATACATTGTCTAGGACCCTAAGAATTTATGGAAAATGAATTTTATAATAACTTTGAGTGAAGCAACCTTAGAATTCAAATGTTATTTATAGAAATACATAATCTGTGATTTATAAAGGATCTTCTTGTAAGTTTTAACTGAGTTTGGAATAATCCTTATGTAAGGACATTTAGTTATTATGGTGTCATTTTTCTTCTTGTCTTTACAAAGAGTTTTTCAGAAAGTGTTACAATGTTGAATCGGAGAACAGAGATATTTCAATGGAATAAGTTTGTTACCTAATTAGGATTGCCTTCTGCTCTACTGTGAATAGTATTAGTAAAAAGTTAGACATAACTTTAAATTCTGACAGTATCAATCACAATTTCACTTACTAAAGCATACTGGATTACCTGGGACCCAAATTATGATATCTGATCTCAACAATAATTAAAAATTTCAATAAAATAATTGAACTAAAATAGACTCACACTTTTTTTTCTTTTTAATTGGGGAACAGTGTATTTCTCCAGGACTCATCAATTCCAAGTCAAGGACTAAGTAGCTGTCTTCAATCTAGTTGTGGAAGGTGCAGCCCCATGGCCCATGGAAACTGAACTGGCAATTTTGGTGTTATGAGCCTGCACTCTAACCACCTGAGCTAACCGGCAGCCCCTATACTCACAATTTTTATGTACACTCTACTAAATTAAAAATTTAGTAGATTGAATTCTAGATTTAATTTAATATCAGTTTTCTTTTATAAAAAACAAGAGAAACAACAGAAAACAAGATATATTCACAGTATTTGTAAATCCTATCCCCAGAAATTACCTTTTTTATTAGTTTTAACCATTATATTCAAATGATATTAATAAAGGAGAGGTGTTTTTTCTTAAATTTACTTCTCTATAGAGAAGACTCTCATAAATTCTGAACCAAATTATTAGCCTTACTGTGGATTTTAAGGATTATTTCACTTTCAAGGAATATAGTATGCCTTGTATATGTCACTTTGCTAGTTTAGCTACATTTAAAACTAAAAGAAATATAAATGTAAATCTCTCTTTGTAGATTCTATTTTCATATCATGTAGAACAGCTGCAGAAATATTCTATTTTGCTTTTATTTTCAGGATTAAACAGTAAAATAAAAACTAAATAATATCAGATACTGTAAACATAAGTTGTATATATTCAGTATAATGATTTTAAAAAAATCGATTTTAAAAATTGGAAGAAAAAATGTTTTTCTTCCATCATGCATTTTTATGGCCATTTTCTTGGGAGCTGGTATTAAATCTACTCTTTCGCAATTGTTTTCACACTCCTCCCCACCCCGCAATGTATTATCTGGCTGTCTGACCTAATTTGCTTGTATGATTGGTCAGACTGATGGCATTAAAATTCTTTAATTTACTTTCATAAGATATTTATAAAGACACAGGGGATATTGTATTCGATCTGAAAGGGAATTCAATGTAAATCAATTGGGGCACTACATAATTTCATCACTATGTAATTGAATGAAGAAGAAATGCTCTATTACCTAGTTTGAAAATAGGTATCAACTGCTAATTTCTAGAGTTGTTTTACATTTTAATCGACCTAATGAGATTAGTGCTACGGTTTACTCAAGATTAGAAAAGAGCTTTCTGGACAAATGTGAAACTTGTATTTTCTCTGAAGTACTCATGTGAGGCAAAGTTGATTAAGGATCTTCCCTGATTGTGTGTCTATGTAGCTCTAAACAGATTGTTTCCTTGGCTTAAAGGCCAGGTCATCTCTGATATGGGAGAGAACAAAACCACTAAAACAAAGTAAAACAAAACAGAAACACAAATTCCCCGATGGATAGAATTCCTTAGGTAACCCATTGAACCTTTATCAAGTACTATGAACTTTGAATTATTTCCTCTAAGGGCTATCTCGTGTCTTGAGTGATTACTCAAATACTTTTGCTTTAGAAAATAAAAAAGTTGGAGACTTTATTTCAGCTCCACGTTCTCATTGACCCTTTCCATGTCAAACTAAGTAAAATGCCGGGGGGAAAAAAAAACTGAGAAGAAAGGTGTTTTGGTCGATAATTTTAATATCCCCAACATTGGTGCTAGAATATTAATTTGTGTCCTTGAGGTTTTGAAATGCACAGTCACTTTTCTGTCCTACGTTTGATACGGAATATGAATTTAAGATAAACTTTTGCTGTTTTAAACTCTTGCTGTTTTAAGACTTTTGAGGTTATTTGTTACTTCTTCATAACTCAGGTATCCTTGCTGAAAAAGTCGTTTTCTAGGCAAGGGATGAAGGAAGAGGCAACTTGGATTGGATTAGAAGAAATTGAATTAAAATATAACACAGGGTTTCTATAATGGCTGCACCAATCTGCAGTCCCACCAACAGTGCGCTAGGGTTCCCTTCTCTCCACAACCTCACCAGCACTTGTTGTTTTTTGATTTATTGATGATAGCCATTCTGACTAGAGTGAGGTGGTATCTCATTGTGGTTTTTATTTGCATTTCTCTAATGATTAGTGAGGTGGAACATTTTTTCATATACCTGTTGGCCATCTGTATGTCCTCTTTAGAGAAATGCCTCCTCATATCCTCTACCCATTTTTTAATTGGGTTGTGTTTTTTTTTGGTGTTGAGTTGAGTGTTTTATAAATTTTGGATATTAACCCCTTATCAGATATATCATTGGCAAATATCTTCTTCCATTCAGTAGGTTGACTTTTTGTTTTATGGATGATTTCCTTTGCCGTGAAAAAACTTTTAAGTTTGATGTAATCCCATAGGTTCATTTTTTAAAAGAAAATTCCCTTGCCTGAGGGGATATATCAGTAAAAACATAAAAAAACTGGAAATGGAACTACTGTATGACCAGCAGTTCCACTCTTGGGTATCTACCCAGAGGAATCCAAGATGCCAATTTGAAAAAATATATGCACCCCTAATTTATTGCAGTGCTATTTACAATAGCCAAGACTTGGAAACAACTGAAATGCCCATTGGTAGACGACTGGATTAAGACACTGTGGTACATTTATACAATGGAGTATTACTCCGCTGTAAAGAAGAATGAAATTCGTATCATTTGCAACGATGTGGATGGACCTAGAGACTATTATGTTAAGTGAAATAAGTCAGTCTGAGAAAGACAAATACCACATGATCTCGCTTATATGTGGAATCTGCAAAAACTAAATGAATGAGCAAAGTAAACAGAAATAGTCTTATAGATATAGAGGATAAACTGATAGTTGCTAGTTGGCAGGGGAGAGGGGATGAGGGAGAAGGGAAAGGGATTAGACAAAATAAATAGGTAACTACAATATTGCCACAGGGATATGAAAGACAGTTCGGGGAATATAATTAATAATGTTGTAAATATTTTGTGGGGTGTTAGATGGTCACATGTCTTGTAGGGAGTCCACTTCATGGATGGAGTAGAGGCTTGATCATTGCACTGTACACCTGAAGCTGGTGTTGCATAATATTGTATGCCAACTGTAATTGAATATATAGATAGTCACGAGATGTGGAGTATACTGTGGAAGGGAGTCAAAGGAATTGTAACAGATGTGTATGATATGGGGGAGGAGAGGGGTGGCAAATTGGGGGAGAGGGGTTGTCACTTTGAGGAGTAAAAAGTATAGCTATTGCACTGCGTTGTACACCTGAAACTAATTTTAAAAATGTTTATTTCACAATAAAAGAATAAAAAAATTTGCGCACACACACACACACACACACAAAAAAGATAACACAGGGTAAGAAAACATTCTGCACTTAAGAGTCTTCCTGAGAGGTTTGAGATGTGGGAATACATATTGTTAGATGAAATTAGCCATCCTTGATGTCCAAACTTGAACCACTGGTGATAGAAAAGATTATCAGGTTATATAGCTTTGGTGACCAGTTTTAATTAAAATCCAAGATTTCAAATAGGTACTCAACATTGTCAAACAATCTTATTTCATTTTTCCTAAATGACTGCTTTCACACACTTGAACATCATCTATTTCATATCTTTTCTTTCTTTAACTTTTCTATAGCCACTTTCAATCTGCAGCTTAGAACACTTTCTAACTTTTTAAGAAAATGGAAGCCATTAGTTAGAGAATACCTTCATTTTCTTGCAACTAAACCCACTAACCTATGTACTCCACTTTCTTCATCTTTCTTCCTGTTACAACAAAACAAAGATGCCCCCTGATAACAAAGACCAAGAACCCCTTTATACATGCACCAGATCCCATTCTTATTTTCTCAATGACTTTGCTCTTCTGGTATTTTACCGTCTCTCCTATCATCAGTTGTCCTGTTTTGCATCACTCTTATTGATTATCTTTTTACTTTTCATTTTTCATTCCCTCCCAAAACACTACAAATAATGTACTATCTTTCTCTAATAGCTAATTGTTGAGGGCCGTGTAGCCCAATATTGAGGGGCATGCAGGCTGACTTTAGTGGGCTTGGTGAATCTGAAAGTACTGTTAATTAGACATGTATTCCTCAATTTTGTATTCCCTTGAAGACTGTGATTTATTACAAAGTGTATGTTTTGTTAAGGTTTGTGATAAGTCTTGAGAGAACTTTAGGTACAATTAAAACAAAATTAATCAGTTAAATTTAAATATCAAAAGTGAGATTCTCTTTAGTATTCAGACCCAGGATTACAGATTATGTAGAAACTGAGTCTGGGTCATAAAGAGATTATCATAGATGGGATTATCCTTAAACATAGAAAAGGTCACAGTGTGCCCTAAGGAGAACAATTATAGGGACTAAAGGTCTTAAGAGAAAAATACATCAAGACTATGTGGAACTTAAACTTGTAATTGGATAATGGTCAAAAGTCCCTATAAAAAGGACATGTTATTGCAATAAAGTGTGACACTTTTTTCTCTTTAACTCCCCCGGTGTCTCCACTGTCTCCCTTCTTTATTTTCCTCCCACGCACTCACTCTCTCATTTTCTGCCTTTACTGTAACAAAAATTTTCTGTCTTTGGTATTGCTGACGCCGTGTCCACCTTCTTGAACCCTGGTCAGCGGGGACTGGTCCCCCGCAGCTAATGGCAAATATCCAATTGTATCACCATCCAGTCAGTTGCTACAGCCAAAAACCTGTTGGTCCTCTTTACTTACTCCACTTCTCTGACTCCTTATATCCTATTCTTTTCAAGTTATTGCATATAAAACTCAAGCACTTCTCACCATCCTCACACCATCTTTTGCCCAGACAATAACTACAAACACTTAATTTGTCTCTAAATTTCCACACATGCCTTATTAGCAATAATGACTTTAAATTCAACAATGACAAACATAAGAAAATGTTACTTCACGCTTTGTACCATGACCTTATTTGAATATGCCGGACCTATTCACCTTGCTTTTTCAGCCCATTAGATTCTGACCATCCTACACTAATGGAGACACTTTAAGATGACTCTTCTCACCATAGTTTCTTTACACATATACCACTTTTTTTTTTTTTTTGAGGGCAGTGTCACTGGCCCTTATATGTGGGACTGAACTGGGGCCGCTGGCTTCCCAAACCAGCGCTTAACCACCGCGCCACTCGGCCAGCCCTAACATATACCACTTTTTAAGTGAAATAGCATTCCCTGACTTCTTAAATGGCTTGCCTTTCTCAACTTAAATGTAAGGTTGATCAAGAACCCTTTTCTTGGGCTGGCCGAATGGCTCAGTTGGTTAAGAGCTCGTTCAAGAGTGCAAGCTGAGCTCTGCACTACAGCTGTTCGAGGCCAGCCCGAGCTGAGTTGCCGTTGAGCTGCCAACAGGTGGCAAGATGGCTCAGCTAAAAAAAAAACAAACCCTTTTTTCGAGCCGGTCGAGTAGCGCGGGGGTTAAGCGCTGGCTTCGGAAGCCAGTGGCCCCGGTTCGGGTCCCACTTATGAGGGGCAGTGACACTGAAAAAAAAAAAAGAAAGAACGCTTTTTTCCCCAGTTTAAGTCAATCTCCTTATTACCAAATATCAGAGGTAGGCAAACTTTTGAGACAGAAGAGCCGCCAGGGGTCGGCAAACTGTAGCTCGCGATCTGTGGCTCTGAAGTAAAATTGAAAATGAAAATAAAACTATCATAGTTTCATTTATAAAATTTTTAAAGGATATTATTCACATAATGGTGATTATGTAAAAATATATTTATGGCTCTCGAATAGTTTTTAAATTGTTGTGAGGGACAGGATTGGCTCTTCCAGGAGTTGTTGGCAAACTTTTGAGAAGTAAAGTACCCAGAGAGCCACCTGTGGCTCGCAAGCTGCAGCTTGCCAACCCCTGCATACATTATTTAATTTTCTTCGTCACAATTGATCTCTGTCTCATGTTCTTCTCTCTCCACTCAACTATCTATATATTATTTTGTAATTATCTTTCCCCTCACTACACTTTGAGGTTCTTAAAAGACAGGAACAGTGCTTTTTAATTTAGTATTCTAACCCGTACCTACTGTGACACCTGGAATATAGGTACTTACTAAAGGGGTGTTGAAACAATTGCCCCTAAAAAATATATTCCTCAACCCAGGAATAGGATACTGGACTTAAATCTGAAAGCCTCGTTATAGACCTCCTGTTGTTGATGATGGGACTGGTAATCTTTAAATGCAATAGGTCAGGTTAAAATTTTCTATGAACCTTTTGAGTTTTCATATTGAAGGTATTGAATAACATTAGTACTTGCTGATAAGTAGGGCCGGAACAACTAGGGATTAACGTTTGTTACTGCGTCACAACTCAATCTCTAGCTGTTAGTAGTAACTTCAGTTATATTATAAAATAACACAAACAGGATTTACTTTATGTCTCTTCTAGGAACTTTTATTTTTATATCATTTTGATTAAATTGATTTGAAAAAGCAAGTTTCTGGGTTATGCTGGCGGCAGAGTACAGAAGAAAGCATCTTATAATCAAAATATAAGAATCAAATGCTGGTGCTTCTACTTTTTAACCATGAGGCTTGTGCAAGCTATTTCTTATGGGAAACAACATCCAAAATCATATCGAGACAAAATTACTTTATAGAATTGTTGAGATGATCAAATCAAATAATTGTTTCTATTATCACTTTCATCATGATAGAGATGGGTATCTATTTCTGGTGGTGGAAGGATGATGAGGGTTTAATTCCCAAACTGGAAAAGTCGATTTTTATTGAGGTATCTAGGTCAGAGCTTAACAAATTGTAGTCCTTATTTACGTATAATTTCCATCCTCTTTCATGCTCTTTCAATTTAACAAATTTCAATTTCATACTCTTTCAATTTAACAAATTGCTTTTGGGAATCTACCCTATACCAAGTACCAAGTAAAGCACAATTACACAGCGTAAATGAACTGGACAAATGCCTACCCTACTGGAGTTTAACATCTAGAGGGGAAAGAGATATTAAATGTATAAAATCACATAAAACAATTATTTATAAATGGCTTAATGTATGAAGGAAAATAATAAGGTATTATAAGTGATAAATAGGGGACATTTACACTGAGAAAGGGAAGATCTTTCAGTTGGCTGTTATTTAGTGATATTAATAAATATATAATAAAATAATAATATTATCATTCAGTCAAATGTGTTATTGAAGTAGGGAGACCAATATATAATTGCTGTCTATAATGCAGATATTACTATACAGAATAAGTCTTATCTTTTACAATAATCATGTAATATATATGCATTTTTTCATTTTGTTATATTATTTAAATATTTTGAGGTCATTTGTTCTGTATAATTTCAATGTATTAATAAAAGTTTAATGACACAATCATACTGAATATTAATGTGAAATATACTTTTATGAATGAAGAAACAAAATTTGCAACAACAGTAATCCATGACTAAAGAGCAAAGCATCAAAAAAAAAAAAAATCAGGTTAAAAACCGAGTAATAAATATTAGTGATGACTACATAAAACTTTACTCTTTCTACCCAACGGTTAGGGTTGGTTTGTGAAAGTTAATTCCATTATAAATCAATGCATCCTTCGATAAGCTATTATATGCATGTGTATATAAATAAATTTTCTTTTGTTTCTTTTCTTGGAAGCTTCCCACACACATCTGTTTCTTCCTACAGATATTCTTTAAGATGATGAATTATTTAAGTTGCATGTCAATCAGAATAAAACCCAATGAGAGGTCACATATATGTAATTTCTGGCTGTAATAATTTTGGTTAATGTTTTAGTTAGATGATATTTGTGTAAAGACTGAAAGAGCAGCAAAATGGAAAGGAATGTATGATCAAAATCTAGTTGGTAATATGAAAATTATGAACACTCCAAGTTTTAAGCCTCCAGCATGTGAGAACCAACCTACAGAAGATGGAAAGTATCCTTTATAGTCACTGAACACTGACGTGTGGATCCACTTTCTTCTCTATGGGTGGTGATTGTTATATCTGTTTTAAGAATCCTAAATATTTCATGGTGTGTAAGAGCACAGATGATCCATTTAAGCATGGACTTCACATTGTAGCCTGAGGATCATTTTTTTATTAATGATATTGGATACTAACAGAAATCTTAAAACACACTGTTATCTGATATAAAATGAATTGATGCCCAAACACTGAAAAGGCTGGTTTGGTTGGTATCCAATGACAATGCATGGTTACAGCTTCATGAAGTTATAACCAACTGGTTTCATAGCTTTCTGTTTGAAAATCCATTTTATTCTAATCAAAGTGTATATAAACTTCGCAATGGTTTGGTTCAGCATATCAACTTTTAAAAATCCTTTCTAAACGCTGAAACAATGAATAACTACGCTTATTTAGAAATTTGTTCTCCCATATTGCATAGATAAAAAATTGCTTCTAAAATATTTTGAAGGTTCTCCTGTTATTCTCCCTTTCACTTGTGCCTTTTGCTTCCTTACTTAGGTCTTCTTGGTTTTGGTAGACAAATATGTGAACTTTATATAATCAAACAGCACTATGTGACATGGCATCCATGATTCATATGTGTCTATTTAAATCTGAAATTTTGAAAATAAGATTTAAAAATCAGTTTCTCAGCTGCACAGCCATATTTCAAGTGTTTGAAAGCTACAATAAAATATTTCCATCCCTGTAAAAGTTTTAGAGGACTCCGTGGTTCTAAAAGGCTAAATGCAAAACAGAAAAAAGTACATAATAAAAATATATTCTTTACTGCTTACAGTCCTAGGTCCAGCTTGAGTGACTCTCAATCCTTAATAGTGTTCTGATCTAATTTTGCATTCTTCATTCTCAGCATTGAGCCCATTCTAGAACTCCAAAAGTAGCTTCTGAAAATAAAGTGATCTACTGATAGATCCAGCCAAGATGATTCTCCTGGTTTACAGAGGTTTTCAATATGTTCCAAGCCTTGTGACACTTTTGTGCCTTACTCAGTGCCCAATGGATTGTGAAGGTTGTGAAACAGTAGGGAGTGACTAAAGTGATCTAGGCTAATGGGGGAGTGAGAGGATGATGGTGGGACTCATTCTTTAAATCAATTGTTCTTTTTGGTTTTCACCACTTCGTCATTGAATTGATCCAAACTTTCCTCGAAAAGACCCACTTCTCTTATTAATATTGCAGGGAAATCAATCTAATTGAACCTTTTATTATCTCTTACTTTTTATAGTAATAATGCAAAATATTAAGCTGACTATATGTAATATGTCTTTAAGAAGGTTTCTGTCACTGGTCTGCTTTGCAATTACCTTAGGTATTGTTTCCTGACTCACAGTAACTCCCCCTATAACTTCATTACCTTCCCACACCTGCTTATTCTTTTTAATGCAATTTTTGATTTTATCTAACTTAGATTGTTTCTTATTTGGCAAGATATAAGAACACTAAAATTAGTGAAACAAAAATCTGATGAAAGTCAGCCAGTCATTTAGGGATTTAAGCAAATTATGAGTCATTTATCATGCTTGGGGAAATCAGATTTCTAATCATTCACTCACTGTCCATGACCTCAAAAGAAAAAGAATCAGAATAGTCCATTGCAACGTTCTCTGGCAACTGATTGTGTGCAAAGAATAATAATCACAGATACACTATTGCAAAGCTCCTTTCTACTGGTTTTGAGATCTGAAAGAAATGTTATCCTCCACTTAACTTAAAATAAGCCATAAAACAAATGTTATCATGTTATCATGCTCCTGCTGTTTTTTTGTTTTTTTTTTCTTCTTTTTTTGAGGGCAGTGTCACCGGCCCTCACATGTGGGACCCGAACTTCCAACGCCAGCGCTTAACCACTGCACCACCTGGCCGGACTGCATGCTCCTGTTCTTTTGATGCTTCAGGACTCATACACACCAAACATCTGCATTTAAACAAAACAAAAACCCTACTGGAACACCAAACTTTTATTCCATTAATTCAAAGTTGCATTAAAATGATGGTAAACATCCCCAAACCATTTTTGATCTCAAAACTGAAAACATTTGCATTTCAATATTTGGGAATGTTCAGCCTCTATCTGTGACACTTGATGAGGATATCAACGGTATGATTTGATCACATTAGCCTAGTTGATAGTTTTGAGTTGTACAGCTTCACATCTCCTTTTACACACTATTTAGTTGCAAATTGACCTTCTGGTCTCAAAGCTCATGCATTTTCTTGTTTTGATTCACTGTAGCAGATCCTGGTTTGCATTGGCCACTTGAATTCACCTCCTTTTATTGGCTTTATGTGATCACATAGCCTAACTATTCCCCCAACCTCTCGGTCCCTAACTTTGCATCATTCTGCTTGGCTGACACCACCTGTACCAGTCTTATCCCAACCACACTTGCAGGGGGATTTCAGTTGATTGACAAGGGTTCTGTGTATAGGACAAGCCAATACTATCCTGATTCCAAAATACCAGAATTAACTATGTTTGCTCACAAAATGTCCATTATGTTATCTTTTGAACATTTTATGTATTTCAAATATTTCATAATAAAAATGTGGTACAATATTATCCCTTATCTTTACAGATGTGAACCACAATATCTTTTCTAGTACTTTTTCTGGAACATTAACCACCTTCAGTAGAGTTGCGTTTATTTAATAATATAGCCAATGGGAGATGAGTGTTTCTTCCACCTGGAGAAAGCAGATGTCTGTAAAACGAGCCTGACATCTACAATTAACCTCTAAATATGCACGTTTGTAGTATTTAAATTCTGGGCTTCATATTTATTCAGAGGGGCAATGATTAACATAAAAAAACACACTAGATTATATTTTTCCTGAAGGATAATATCAGTGTCATATTCAACTTAATATTTCAAGTGTTTAGCATCATGCCTATCTCAGAGTACACCTAATATCTTAAAGAATTAATGATATCTATTTTACTTCAACCTTATTACTACTTTCCACTTTCCTTTTAATTTCCTCTGTGTAATATGGTCACACTAAAGAATCAATGTAGGCATTTATTGTTTGGAGACAAAGGTAAGAAATATGGATAGAGCTAGCCCCCCAGTTACAATGATTTCCCTAATGAGGATTACTGTCAATAATATAATGACTCTGAGAAGACAGGTTCCTCATACATTTATTAGGGTCCATTCTTTGTACCTCTCCAGTTTATTAAAAGTGAGCATCAAGATTTTGATGAAAATTAAAAATGTGTCAGTGAAGTCTCAAAGGAACATAGGGAAGCTAAAAATGTCATTAGCACTGTATTTTAACAAAATTTGAGACTGTTCTTTCCTGAGATACTGTGGAATATGAGCTGCAGATGTGTTTACTCTGGCAAAAGACTCAAGATCGAAACAACTCCCATAAACAGAATGAAAGAGCCATTTCCACCCTAAAATCCTACGGTCCGTATCTCACATTACTTTACAAATGAGGATTCCAGTGCATGACTGCTGTGTTTACAGAGTTGTCTTAAGTGATGCAGATTAAAATGTATCCAAATTGTTTCCTAAAATAGTAGTGATCTGAAAATGGTTTGCAGTAAAGATAGCCTGTTAAGAAACAAATTCATCAGGGTACAGAGTATCTAATGCACAAAGACAACAATAAGGTA
Organism: Aselliscus stoliczkanus; assembly: GCA_033961575.1. Classification (NCBI taxonomy): domain Eukaryota; kingdom Metazoa; phylum Chordata; class Mammalia; order Chiroptera; family Hipposideridae; genus Aselliscus; species Aselliscus stoliczkanus. The sequence goes on along the minus strand of CM066729.1, from coordinate 97,431,766 downwards.
GTTCAGTTTCTATTTTGCACCCACTCCCCACTCCAGATTAACAACAATCTAATAGGACATGAAAAGTAACACACAAGAGCCATTGACATCCCTTGTGGAATTTGGGTAGGATGAAAACAAAGTCTTCATACACACACACACACACACACACACACACATGATTTCATGGAATTATTTAAAACTTGTGAAAGAGGTTTGTTTCTTTTATTTCATAAGAGGATTTTAGCTTATTAAACTGTGGTATAATCAAATGGTTTTAATACAAATGACAACAGGATCTTTAATTGTTATGCCTGGGGAAAGAATGTATTTGTCAACATTTATGACTTTAACTTTAAGGACATTCAAAATAAACAAATGAATAAATTAGACAAATGTGTGTTGTGGCCAAGTAAGGACTAAACAAAACTTAAGAGGTACATAGTACTACAAAGAGGTCAGGCAGTTTTTCTACTCAGCCCCACCTGAATCGTGGCCGTGAAGGAAGGAAGGCCGGCTCCATCAGAACTTTCCATATGGCAAAAGAATCCACAAATCAGAATTTTCACTTGAAATCTCTTAATTGTAAAATTCCTGCCCTTTTTTCCTGTTCATAAATGAGCAGAAAAACAAAATACATCTGCCAGCCATATTCCACTACAGAGCTGCCAATGAGTGGCCTCTGCTTAAGCCAGTCAGTTTGATCCATTTGCAATGTAGTGTCTTTGCGTCTGTGCATATAAATCTCCCTGGGCCACGGCAGGAGAAGGCTTTTTGGCTGGACAGATAGTTAAAGGATGCTTCCTGAACGCTGATACTCTGATATAGTATAGTCATACGTATCCTAAGGTGTTTTTGTTTTGTTTTTAATTGGGGAGCAGTGTGTTTTTCCAGGACCCATCAGCTCCAAGTCAAGTAGTTGTTTCTAACTAGTTGTGGAGGGCACAGCTCAGTGGCCCATGTGGGGATTGAACTGGCAACCTTGGTGTTATGAGCCTGCGTTCTAACCAACTGAACTAACCAGTGGACCCCTGTGTCCTAAGTATTTATTCTTTAACATTAAAGAAATAATAATATTTAATAACAAATAGCTATTATATTTTACCCCCAAAGAATTTATCATTCCTATTGTAATATGGCTCTTTGTATTAATATTTAAAACGGCTATGGAAATTATAGAGTTTTAGATCCAGAAGAAATAACATTATCATGCTATGCCCAATGAACTGACCAATTTTATTATTTAGCAGAAGAAAGAAAAGTAAGCTGTAGACATACATTTTCAAAACAAGTTAGTCATCTGTAGTGTGTCTGGGATTCTTTACCTCATGCCTGTTTGAAGAAAATTCAACATGGGTAAACAAAGTACCGCCAGAATGTATTATTAGAAGCAAATATGTGAGCAAACCTATCAAGGTTGTTCATACTTTTCAGGTCCCCTCAATGTCTGATCTAGCATAGTCGTTGGTTCTGTTTCAAATGATTCAACACTAGAAATACCTTCTTTTTCTTGTTGCTAACACTGCATCTGGCTTTGATACAGAATCGACTAAACAATCTAGTCCAACCCGTGGCTGAAGCTCTTTGTCATAATTAAGTGGCTTACATACGTTTTTTCAAATGGAAAATGTTAGGAAATTCAAAAGAAAACTGCTGGTGGCAATGATTACTTCTTAAATGTGTATTGCTCAATTTCCCACTGCCTACAATGGCTCACCCTCTTTCCTGCCAGGCAAGCAAGCTCCCATGGATACTTCAGTTTACTGATTGCCTCCAATGCAATCAGTAACTTAACTCCTAGAGGGAACGAGTCCCTTGCTCAGTGAGGCCATGATGCTATGTTTTATGTGGATGTGTATCTTTTACTAGTCTCCCACTACTGTCTCCTGGGCCTGGAAATGTTTATATAGTATATGAGTTCCAACATTTATTACAATATCTGGTGTATGGAAGTTACTAAATTAACAATTGCCAAATGAATGAATGATTTAATAAATAACACCTACAATGTAAGCTCTTAATTATCAAATTTTTAAAATTAATCGATTCATTTTCCAATGTACCTTGAAATACGGATTCTGAAATAAATTATCAGGTAAAAGTGGTGTCATGAAAATGTACCTAATATATAACATGGGATAAACATAAGTATAAATGAGCACACGGAACTGTATATCTCTATAACTGCAATTAAGACATTATGTAAGAGCAAATATAGGACTATATTTTTTTTTTTTCTTAAAGGGCAAGTGTTGTAACATTCAAAATATTTACTGAGCACCTCTAATGTACTGGGGACAGGAGGAGAAAAGTACCGAAAGCATCAGAAAGGAAGACCACAATATGTAACAGTAAAGTCAGACCTTTGGGATATATACAATCATTGCATCCAGTAGTCATTAGCTAATGAGAAAGACATTGAGAAGCATGAGTATAATTCTATGATTACTTAGAGATTATACAGAATCCATATCCACATGTTGAAACATAAGTCATTTAAGGCAGCACACACACGGCAGTTGAAAAACCCTTGCTATCTACTTTTAAGACCCACAGGATAAACAGATGAAATACAACGATCTACAGCTGTTTGGGGGAAGGAGTCATGGTTTAAACTAGGATTACTGCGGGAATGGAGAATTGAGATTTTCTTATACTTAACCTTACATTCATTGTCCTTTCATTTTATTCTTACTTTTGAGTTGCTGTCTCAGATCATATTCTAATTGGTAAAAATGATACACCAAACAAAAGATTGTAAATACCAAATCTCTAATATAAGCACTCTTTCCTAAAATGGATTTTTAAAGCCATAGGTTGGCACTGAGTTTCTGTGTTTAAAAAGCTTAATTCAGTGCTACTGAATGTTATTTTGGAGTAGAAAAGCTTCGATTACAGTAAAATATAAGGTATCTATTTTGGAGCTAATATAATAGTTATAAGAAATTCACTAAAGGCAATATATGCATGTGAAAATTAAAATGTGTCTATTTTGTTGACATATATTTTCCACTATATATATATATATATATATATATATATATATGAATATATATATATATATATGAATACAATTTTTTTTACCTTTTTCAAATTAGGATACATTTTTTTAAAAATGCAATAAGTAGGGCCGGCCAAGTGGCTCAGTTGATAAAGAGCTCGCTCAAGGGTGTGAGCTGAGCTCTGAGCAACAGCAGTTTGATGCCCAGCCCGAGCTGAGCTGCTGCTGAGCTGCCAACAGGTGGCAGGATGGCTCAGCTAAAAAAATTTTAAAAAAGTAAAAAAAATTTAAAAAGTGCACTAGGTGAAGTGACTTTGGAAAATAATGTAAGCCTGGAAAAAAATAAACACTCTATTGAACATTTGGAACTCTGGTTGTGATGTTCTGTGATCAATTTGTTATTGTTAATTTAATCTAAAACTAATTAGACAGAATTTTCATTTGCTTAGTAACACTGGAAATATTGCTAATGAATATTTTACATTGCTCTATACTCTATTAAATTGGTAACAACTGGATTTGTTCAACTTTCCACAGTTGAGAGTTAAGTTATTGCAATCATTCATTTATGTGTGTAACTTTATGCAATCACAGGAATCAAACATTTTATTTTGCAGATTAGGGAACTGAGCCTTGGAAATATTGAGGAAGACATCAACAGTAATATGGTTCAAGCTCATTAAGTTAGTGTTTTTGATATATTTTCATATGTATGGTATTGTTTTAGGTAACAACATGAATAATAGATTTATTTGTGACCACTCATTCATTTTTCATTTTCATTCAATAAATACTAAACACTAAATATGTGTTTGACCCTGCACTAGTGTGGGAAATACAGAGGTGAAAAAGTGTTTTCAAGGACTTAGTGGTCTAGATGTACAGATAGGTACATGAAGTGAAAAAAATCAGTAAAATGTGCTACATGCTAAGATAAAATAATCACAGTGTGCTGTGGGGAATACAGACACTTAAACCCAACATAGTTATTTGGAGTTATTTTCTGTGGGTGATGAAATCTTAATTAAGTTTTGAAGGTAGTATAAAGGTGAAAAAAAGAGAAAAGGGCATTCAAGATAAGGGTACAGGACAAGCAAGTGGTGTGTGGGCACCAAAATAGAAACCTCTTCTTTATCCATCCAAATGTTCATTCAAACTTTTGTACCAGTGACTGATCTGAGTGAATGAGACAGATAAGATGCTGCTCTCACAGAGCTTTCATGGTGAGACATAGTAAGAGCAATGTCCAGGAAAGACCTGATGAGAGCCTGGACAGAAGTGACAGTGGGAATGAGAGATATGGAATGAATTTGAAAAATATTTCAAAGGTATAGTTTGTGGACCTCTTCTTGACTGACTGACTGGGTCTGCGGGATAAGGGAGAATGAGAAGTCTGAAAGCCCCAGGCTTTTGGCTTAGAGAATTAAGTGGATGTTGTACTATGAATTAAGATTTGCCATAAGAAAGATGATGTCACGTTTAGACACATTTGAGGATATGGACAGTAGGCAAAGGGAAATATAATTCAGCTAGCAAGAGGAAGAAACATGGCTAAAATGCAGAATTTTTGCTCTATAGTCAGCTGTCTTTCTGTAATTTAAAACTAAAGAGTGTATCCCTGAGCAAAAGAGGATATCACTGAAGAATGGAGAACAGTCAACTGATAATTAAAATTTCAAAAACTGTAATTACACACATGTGAGACAATCTAGATTGATTAGAAAACTTTCGTATTATTTCTAAAGGGAAACTAATACACATCTCTACCAGAAAGGAACAAAAATGACCTTTTAAAAATTGGAAATCTTGGGCCAGCCGAATGGTGCATTGGTTAAGAGCTGGCTTGGGACCCCAACTCTGAGCAGCAACACCCCGGTTCGGATCCCCATGAAGGCCAGTGATGCTGTGCCCTCTACAGATAAGATGGTGAACAACAGCTCGACCTGGAACTGGGCTGTCCTGAGTCACTGGTGATGGCGTAGGTTGCAGTGGGGCTGCAGTGGGCTGCCGTGTGCTGCAGTAAGCTATCACGAGTGGCCAGCAGCAAGCGTGAGCTGCCAAGAGCCGCCGTGAGCGGCCATCCAGAGACTGGTGAGCAACTGCCTCAGCCAGGAGGAGCACAATGATAATACCAACATGGGCCAGTGAAGTGATGTCCTCCACAATTAGACTGAAGAACAAAAGGACAGCAACTTGTCAAAACGACAGCAACTTGTCTGTTCCCCTCCCCCAATTCCCCAATTTTTTTTGGGAAAAAAAAATCTTTAAAAAAAAAAGGAAATCTTGATACTGTTTTCCATAGTAGCTGTACCAACTTACATTCCCACCAGCAGTGTATGAGGGTTCCTGTTTCTCCACAGCCTCTCCAACACTTGTTATTCATTATCTGTCTTGCTCATAATAGCCATTCTAATAGGTGTGAGGTGGTAGTTCACTAAGATTTTGATTTGTATTTCCCTAATAGCTAGTGAAGTTGAGCATTTTTTCATATATCTGTTGGCTTTTTGTTTGGAAGTTCCTCAAAAATTTAAGAATATAATTACCATATGACTCGGCAATGCCTCTTCTGGGCACCTACCTCCAAAAATCTGAAAACACTTATCCATAAAGATATATATGCCCCTATGTTCACTGCATCATTATTCATGATGGTCAAGCATGGAAACAACCAAAGTGTCATTCAATAGATGATTAGATAAAGAAGATGTGATATATATACACAATGGAATACTACTCTGCCATAAGAAAAGATGAATACTGTGCAACAATATGGATGGATCCTGAGATTATCATGCTAAGTGAAATAAATCAGACAGAAAATGTCAAGAACCATACGACTTCACTCATCTGTAGGATATAAAATTAAAAGCGACAAATGAACAAGTCAAACAAATAAACAAAGAAACAAAAACTCATGCACACAGACCGGAGGGTAAGGGGGGAGGGGACTGGTAGATGAGGATAAAGGGGATCAAATATATGGTGATGGAAGGAGAACTGATTCTGGGTAGTGAACACACAATGCAATATAGAGATGATGTGTTATAGAGTTGTACACTTGAAACCTATATAATTTTACTAACAAATGTTACCTCAATAAACTTAATAGAATTAATTAGAAAAAAGAAAACTGGAAATCTTGAACATGCTCCTCTTTGCACCTATATAAATTTGGTGTCATGCATGAATAATTTCCAGGGTAATTCTGAACAATTCTTTATACTCAGTTAACAGGCTCATGTTTCAATCATCCCATCCATAATCCCATTTTACACTTAAAAAATTTTATTTGCTTTAATGTATCTCAGGAATATGTACTGTTTTTCACCTTTTCTCATTTCAGAGTCCTGACAATATTGACTAAATAAAACAATACAGTTTAGTATATTAAATGTTATCAGGCCTGATCCAATAACCTTATGGGTATGAAGAAAGTGTAGATTTTATAGTTTAAGAAATTTTCAGGATTAGCTTTGTTTGTTTGTTTGTTTTATCTCTTCCATATTCCCATTCAATCTGCTAATTCTGAGTAGGCATTGTTCTCACTTTCAAAGAATGGGTACCCAGAGGAATCCACATTATCCATAAGTTATTTAAGAGGCATTCTGATCTGAGTTCCAGAATGCTGGTGGGGTTTTTCATGTGATACATCCAGCAATGCACACAACCCTTTGTGGTCAAATTTGGAATAAATGTTTCTCTTGAATTTATCCAATTTACAGTTTTACATCTGTGAATGTTCTTAATTTTCTCATTTGTGATATAACTAAGGGGCTGAGAATAGCAGAAGAGGGAGAAGATTCTAAATAAATATTAAACATATGTGTCTATTTTTTCTTAGTATAAATAATTATTTATATTTCCCATACCTACTTATATCTAGAAAGCGAGTTTCACTTAGTTGATTTGATTTTTAGGTAATTACATTAGGTACTGTTGAATAACTGAACATATTGAAAATTATATTTTAACATTCCCAGTGATTTATAAATCAATACTTTATTCAACAGTCTATGTATGGCTAATTGATTAAAGCTATTCAAAGGCAATATTTTAACTATAGCAAACATAGTAAAGGAGAGAAGAGTTATTAAATCTCACACTCACTTGACTTAAACTCGATAGCCCCCATGGAAGAATGGAAATTGTGCAAAGCAAGTGAACCTCTGCAGTGTTTTTCTTAACATATTGCTTGCACCTGTATACAATTCTAATTCCCCAAAGCATTACCAAATAGGTCAAAGGTTGTAGAGTTACTTCACATGGAACAGTCCTTTAAACCCAAAACACTAGTGCCTCATTCTAACCATACCCTCAGTCTATACTTAAAATTAGCAATGCGAAGAATGTTATTTGGCCCATCATGGTCACGTCTGGTCCAATACCCAGAGGCATAAAAGAAGTTTGATCATGGGACTATTCAGGGAAGCTGTGTAATAAAACAGGAAGCAAGGCCAAGGGGACAAATTGAAGCCCTAGATTTTCCCTTAGCTCTGCAGACATATTGTGAAATTTATGCTAAGGGAAATTTATACAGGAAATTGGGTAATATTTTGCAAAGACCATTGCAGCCTTGTGTCTCTCAATAACACATATGAGAGCTAGAATTTTAAGAAGTCAGATAATATAAACTTAGTAAACTGGCTCTTTGAGAGAAATAGATAAATATGCTTAAAATTCATTATCCATAATGGTTTACACTTAAGATATTTACATTTAAAAATATAACTTTATGAAATAAAAACAATGCAAGACAGACAAGGTGAAGGAAAAGATGAGACATGAAAAAAATAAAATAAAGGGAAGGAAAAATATAACAATATCATTTGCATTATTTGGGGACGATTCTGGAAAATGAATCCAGCTATGTATAAATTTGTTAAGTCATCAATACTTTTTAGCACAAAGCCAAGTGGTCCTGAAATATAAACAAGAGAATCAATATGAAAGAGTTGAACCAAAAAATATGCCCCAAATTAATGTCATTTACTTACGAGCAACACCTTCTTCTGAATATCCCATCATTCTCTCTACTTTTTTAACATTTTTAAAGAGTAGTTCATTGGAGATAAAGTTATACTCAATTCCACTGAAAGATGCTAAGTTTTCCCCTGTATTAAGTGCCACACAGAAGCCAAGGAAAATCAGGTTAAAGAGCAAAAGACTACAAACCTATTTATACTCATGTAAAAACCACTTGGTCTCCTAGGCATACTGACCTCAATCATTCATCTGCATTTGAACTATTATGTGTGTGTTTGGGAGGTGTGGGGAAATGAGATGGAGGTTTGAGAGATAAATACATTTTAAACTCTTGGTGGTCATTTCCAAAAGGCTACCTATGGAAGAAGCATGCAATTCCAAAATGAATAAAATATATATTTTAATATAACATATAAATATATTAAAATATAATATATAAATATAAATATTAAAAATATATCATAAATACTATATATTTATACATAGTTGACCCTTAGAAAGCATGGGGGTTAGATTCACCCCACTCCAGCAGTGGAAAATCTGCATATAACTTTTGATTCCCCCAAATCTTTACTAACAGGCGACTGTTGAACAAAGCCCTACTGATAACATAAACAGTCAATCAACACATATTTTGTGTTATATATATGATATACTATATTTTTCCAATAAAGTAAGCTAGAGAAAAGAAAATGTTATTAAGAAAAGCATAAGACAGAGAAAATACATTCAAAGTACTGTACATTTTTATTGAAAAACACCCCCGTATAACTGGACCTGTGCAGTTCAAAACCCATGTTGTTGAAGGGTCAACTGTTTACAGTGTAATCAGGATAACGATACCACAACCCATACCTGAACAGAAACAAAGTTGAGTTGAACTTCATTTTATAAATTCCAGATAAACACAAGGAGTTCATTATGTGGTATATTATTTTTCAAATCCACATGACTTTTATTTTTTCTTCCACATTACTTTTAAAGATCGGTATAAAACCAATTTATACTCTGCTATATAAAGTTCAATCACAATGAATACAAGACATGAGCTACTTTTCCAAACATTTCTCCATCATCTTTTGCATGCAAGTGGTGACATCACTGTCCATATATGTCCTTTCGTATGCCAACTTTGGAAAGATTTCCAGAGCACCATGAGTCACTTGATCCTATAAAAATTTAGGATTATGACATCATGAAATTGTAACACTAAATTCTTCAGTTTATTGAAGAGGATACATAACAGACTAGTTAAACATCTGAATGAAATTATATACCTCAAAATTTCTAGGTTCAGAAATATTTTGAACTCATGTAGTTTTGCTCTTCATTGCAGATGTATCTTCTGTCCTGTGTCTAAAATGCTTACATTCAATCTGATAGCAAAACTAATCAATCTCTCTACTTTGGTAATTGCCTGGGTAATAAGAATAGTTTGAGTCACAGATGGCATATGAGGTGAAGTCTCCAGTCATTCCCAGATATATGGAAATTCTGTAATTCTCTTAACTTCTATCATTATATAGTCCCATGTACATCAAGATATGAAAAATGCTATCACAAACATATTGAAAGAATACACTAGTCATTTGTATTTCCATTCACAAGTGTGTTTTACAGACTCTAGAAAAATGAGAAACACAATGACTGAATAGTTACCCTCATCTTCCAGATGGTTCTTCTTCATTAAATATTATGAGAGTGATATCCCCAAAATTTCACGTTAACATATCTTATTCCAGTATTTATGGCCCATAATCCTGTTCATTTCCCTTCGTATTTCAGTCCACCCCCAACTAATTTTTATTCCTGCCCTCCTCACTTTACTGTACATACTGAATTTCAAAAGAAAAGAAAAATAAACATGCTAATATTTGATTTTGATATAACTGTTTCTATCTGGTTAACCTCCAGGGTACTGACTTTATGTCTCTTTGCAGTTATTTTGGTCTCTTTTGTATGCAGTCATGTTTTATACATACTGGTGATTTAAATTACATTCAGACAAACATAAATGAGAACATCTTGCTCATTCAAAATAAAACAAAAAAATGCCCAACTGTCTAATTTTTGTGTGTGTATATGTAAGAAGATAAACCTAAATAGTAACTTTCTTTAATATTCAGTGAACTATATAACATTAATTTGTTTTTAAAATTTCTAAGTGTTTTTTCCATTGAATGTAAAAATATCCTATCTTCCTCAGTTTTCAAACTTTGCACGTCATAATAATAGGGAAAAATATACATTTCCTTCTTCCTAGTAAAAGGTTTAAAAGTCCTAAAAGAACATCCCCCTGATACTTATAATTTACTATTATTACTCCACTTCTAAAACTAAGGAAATCCTTCTGAATGACCTCAGTTTTTATTCTTTTCTGAATGACCTGCTTTGACTGGATGTTATAATTCCTAAGTTAAGTTTCAAGACAATAGTTACAACTTTAAAGAATAAGACACAATTATAGGGACCAAAGGGGAGGAAAGAAAAAACATTGCAACTCAACATTTAGCATTCTTACTTCAGAATATTTCAAACTTTTGCTTTCTTTTGATGTATGTGTGTTTTGCTGTGTGTTTGTGTTTTCCTAATTTCAAACTTGAGTGCAGAGTTTGCCCGGTTGCAATCTTGGATAACAATCTGGAAATGTTTGAAATCAAGGAGGCCAGATGTAGAAACACAGTTGAACAATCAATCTTTCCTTACTTTGAAAACCCATGTTATTGGACTAGCTTCTTTTAGTATTCTACAGCTGCCCAGTAAAATGACCTTCACCCTTCTGTTCCAATATATATTACTATTATTAACATTGAGTATTTTATTTCTCCTCACCTGTTATTGTCCTTTTACATCCCCACATTTTTTTCCCCCAATTTCTACTCATTTTAAATAGTGCTTAAGGTGTGTGGAAACCAAATAAAAATAATCTGTGTTATTCTCATTTGTATAGTAGAACCATTTTATTACACCAAAAGGAAATGCTTTATTAGTCTTTTTACCCTTTTGGAAATGATGATAAATTCTGATAAATACATTTGATGCTGTGGTAATCAAATAACAAACACTATGCACCTCTCTATGATGTGCAAATTAAGAGACTCTGACTCAGTGTGTTTTGCTCCATACACAAGAGACTATAAAGCTATCAGTAGAAAAGAGTAGTTAGAAAAATCTAGATGTCTAATCTAATCTAAGTCCACTTGAAATCATTTTTTCAGATAATCAAAAATTCCCCTGGAATGTAACTGCCTCCTATGATAGAAATGCAAAGATACATTAAAAATACTCTTCCTTACTAACATAATAATAAAATATAAAATGCCACACCCTTTAATAATAGCATCACTGATCTCAATTTCCAGACTACATCCTTAAGCCGATAAACATCATTTGTCATGTTTTCATCAGAAATTTAATTAAGGCCATAATGATTAGCATTAAACTAGCAAAATAGCGTATCACTAGCCAGAATATTTTGTCGGTGTGTGTGTGTGTGTGTGTGTGTGTGTGTGTGTGTGTGTATAAGGTGGGGAGGAATGTTTGAAGTCATATTTGTTTTTTAGGGTTTCTTCAATGGAGGGTAACTTCAAACCAATGGTTGCCTGTTAATTTTCCTGTAGGTGAAAAGTTTTACCATTTTCACCATCTCACTCTCCACCTTCAGACACAGTTGTAGCTCCACCCACCCAGGTGGATACAAGCTTGGATTTGATCTGGATGTTAAGTGGGTACAACAGATAATGCTCAGCAGCTGAGCTGCCTGATTTATCTTTTATCTTCCTTTCAATTCTCCTGGTTAAAATTATATAAATTTTATAGAATACAGAAGGAGCATGCAAGGAATAATTGTCGTGACTGCAGGGAGAAAATTTCCAGAACTAGAGCTTAGAATAAATTTACAATTACTTATATCAGCTTGGACTTCTGTTTTATGATGTGTTAACCAAATAACATATTTTGTTAGGATGTAGATGCTTCCTATTACCAATGAGCTTTGTAATAAGTAGTCTGTCATTTTCTCATAGGCTGAGATTTCACTTTCCACCACTACCCATCAATGGGGACAGATGCAGTTTGAATAGGTAAATAGCCTCTCTGACAGCACACATTAACAACAGGATCAAAAAAAAAATTGTCCCCAGAATTCTAATGGAATAGCCAGCTATACAACCCAGTCTTTTTTCCTTACCCTGTTTATTTCAGGGCCCCACATACTTCCTCAGTCTTGAAATCCTTCCACATTATCCTCTAGGCTTCTCTCTCTGCTGTGAACCCAGTTGCTTACATATAACTTCAGGCTTTCTCTTGAATGTTATCTTAATCTTATCAATAACTAAATCCTGCTTCTATTCAAAGAACACCCAATCCGATATACCTTCTTAAATAAAGAGTGCTTCATTTTCTACATTCCTTGGTTCTTGGGATGGGGAGGTAGGGTCCATATTCTTTCTGGCCCATATTTCTACTTCTAGAACAGTGAGTAACTTTCTACCTTTATGCAAGGATATTTTTCTTTTCAGAGGCACACCCCATCGAGTTAAACTACTTTTCCCCCATGCTGTCATCTGATTCTCACCTGGTCACACACCAGATTAACAAAAGACATCAAGTTATCCTATTTATTTCCTTCCATTATCCTGGGGTATCTCAATATCCATGTGGAAAAGCTATCTATGACCCTGGCCTCTCTGTTCCAAAAACATGAGTCTAAACTAAATTTGAACTTAGTCCTCTCACATAATTCCATCTTATTAAATTCTGTGACCTCATTGTATTGGATTGTTATTTCATATTGATTACTAATTTTGTCCACAATGAAAATTGAGCTAACTGCTTAAAATTCTCCCAATTCTTTAGTTTCAATGTTTCTACATTGAAGTTTATTGGGTGACAATGGTTAGTAAAGTTACATAGGTTTCAAAGGTACAATTCTCTAAAACATCATCTATATATCATTGTGTGTTCACCACCCAGAGTCAGTTCTGCTTCCATCATCATATATTTGATTCTGTTTACCCGCACTACAACACTACTTAGAAATCCTTTGACTTTTTCCCTTTCGCATTTCCTTTTGAGTTCCCCATAGAAAGATTCACCATGTTGACACCTTATAGGTACCTATTCATAGCACATTGGGACTTTCACAATATAACCCATACCAAATTTTACCCCCTGTCTTCATCCCTCAGTGATATTTTCTTATTTTATTAATAATTATTTATGCCTGGCACTTTTCCCCTTTGCTTCACATCCTCAAACCTATCTTCTAAGACTCCCCCTTAATTTTAAGCCATCCCTTTAACTATGTCTTCTATGGCTCTCCCAAAGATTTGGTACTTCTTCAACAAAGTATTATAAAACCTCTCAGATATGGTAATTTCTCTCATTATATATTTCCCCCACCCCCACCCTCAAGATCCCCCAGTTGTTTGTAAACCTTCGATGACAAAGGCTATTTTAATCACATTTATATTTTTAGTGTCTAGCATATTGGCAGATTTATTGTAGGTTGTAAATACATTGTTGCCATATAAATACTTGTGAATTCTAGTCACTTTGAACAGGTTACTGTAAACTTTCAGAAAGATTGCAATAGGTTAAAACTAACTGGACTCTTCAAAATTATGCATATTTCTGTGATAGTTTACTGCAAATGACAGTAAGTTTTCCATAGGGAATCAAGAAATCTATTCATTTATGCCAAACATTTAGAGGGAAGGCAAACTACTTATTCACCCTGCAAAGCTGATTTGGGCAATTAAAAATAACTGATTCTGAGTTCTTATTTTCTTGGATTCAGAACTATATAAACAACAAATTGTGATCTCTTAAACTGAAATTCAAAATTGTGATACAAGAAAAGAGTTGAGATGATTTGAGTTCAGATCATTTCAGATAGCTCAGATGTTTGGAGACTTGTTTACACTCGTAGTAAAACCCCTTGGATCCTTATGCATGCTGATTTCAATTATGCATCTGCATTGAGACTCCTATGTGTTTGTTCTGGGGAAACAGGATGGAGGCATGAGAAATAAATGGATTTTAAACTCTTGAAGGATATTTCCAAAAAGCTGCCAAACACTTGACTCATTGGGATCTCCAGATGCCCATCAATGGCTGAACCAAGGCTTCCTGTTTGGCTTTTGTTTCCCCAATCCTGGACAGATCCTATGGGATGCTCAGGCAGCAGAAGTTACAGAGTTCTAATCAGAATAGATTTACCTTATTTTAAAGGAATTTAAGGAGACTAGTTCAGTTCTAGACCAAATTTTGACTTGTTTAAATTATACCAAAACAGACTATGGGCTATGGCGGTCAGGTTAGTCTCTTTTGAGACAGACTTTAAATTCTATTAAAGGGAGCTCAGAACCTAACGATAAGTGCTATGTAATTACTGACTTTGAATCACAGCTATATCTGCCATATTGTTTTGCTTGTCATCATTCATCATTTTTTGTAGCTACTCCAAAAGGTGTTCAAACCATTGAAAAACAAACAAACAAACAAAAAACAACTATGTATTCTTTTTGGTACATTTAATCTTATGAAAACTAGCTTTCAAAGCCACATGTTTACAAAAGTAAAACTGAAAGTGTTATTTTCATTGTCCTTTAAAGCAAATTTAATTCTTAAGACTCACAAAATCCCGAAGTCTAATTCTCAATTCTACTTTGGATTTAAGAAGTTTGCTTTTGATGTCTTTATTTTCAAATAAAAGATGTTGGCGTTCAGATGAAACTCCTGCATTTACTTCTTTCCTCTGGAAAACTAAGCAGATAGTCTAATTATACATTTTTTAGAAACTGCATAAAGTATAAACATTCAAAATAAACTGTTGGAAATATTCACTTGAACTCAATTTCCTTTTAAAGCAGTCTAGTTTAGCCCAGTGCTCTTCAAAGGGTCATTTGTTATGTCAACCCACTATAGAGTACATCAAAGGAGCTTGTCACTAATTGATTACGTTTCTCTACCACCATGATTCACAGCGCTATAGGGACAATTACATAACTGTTTGACTTTTGCGAAACTGGGAGTTTAAGTAAACACAATTCTTTGTTATTATGATCTCTAATGTGCATATGCATAGTAAGTATCATAGTATGTAACTAGATATTGCTACGTTGTCTATCTGACTTGTGACTCAAAAAATCCCTCTTTGTTGCAACGGCAGTTCTGGGGAACAGCTGCTGATCTCACACTGAAATTAAAAACATTTGAGTTGTTTTGATTTATGTTAGCTCCCATGGGAAGAGGGAAATGAAAAATGGATGCTTCGTGTAAACAAAATACTATTTCTCCAAACTGTATAAAGAAATTATTCTAAATACTCTGACATAATTATTTCACTGAAATATGGTGAGACCCCTGTTAGAAGGGGGGATGACTAACACTAGTCTAATAAACCAACTGCTAGGATTTTCCTTTAATCAGCAATGTTTTAGAGGTGCAACTTTATCACCCCATTTCTGATATCCAACTCTGTGTAATATTGTATGCTGTTGTAATGGAATGCAACCGGCAATGAAAATCATTAAAGTGATACACTCTTATAAAATCAATGTATCTCTTCTACAGGGGTTCTAAAAGAGAAAGCCCAATGTTTTAGACTAGTGTTTCACTGTATGTGAAATCATTTGGACAGGGATTAGTGAACTAGAGAAATATTATTCTCATACTGATCAGTGTTTAAATTAAATTCACTAATGTAGACTTCTGTGATAGGGTACACATTTTTTAATGTCAGTTTATTTTATATTTTTCTTGGTGGGGAGGAGCACTTCCTTTTATGATTCAAATTCTCTTAGGATCTTGTGAAAACAGGCCAAGAGCAACCTATAATCACACCAGCTGTTGTGATTGATTGGCAACCAGGAACAAAAAGACTTTGGGTTTCAAGGTACATTCCCCTCCACCCCCACCTGGCTCGCACTATACTCCTTATTTGATGGTTTTTCTTTCCTTCTTTTTCTTCTTCTTTTTTTCTAATGGTCCCTCACCCTGGTGAGATTGTGAAGGATCAAGCACATTATAAATGATAATATGCCTCCCCTCAGGAAGCAGGGTTTAAGAGTCTGAATTTTTCAGTAGTTCATGTTGTCTATTTCTCTACGTTATAGTCCCTTTGAAAAGACTGAACCATTCTTTTCAGCAAATAGTAATGAAATATTACTGTAGCATGGGAGTAGAATTTCTTTGTTTTATTTTGGAATGTTCTAAAACAGAATGCCAAACTATCCTTAAACTTCCATTAAAACATTTTTTTTATAAAATTAGAGTTGACATTAAATATAACTTTAAAATCACTAGTAAAGTTGTTTTTTTTTTCTTTTAATGGTTTCAAAGTATGTAAACCAAGTTTTAAATAATTTAAAAATTAATAGATATTACAAGGGCAAGTTCTTCATTAAAGCATATATTTAAAAAAATGACCAAGCAGGAAAATAATTTGGAGCTTAATTATATTACTAAAGTAATTCCACTAATTGAGTAATCTATGCATAATATGATTTGAAAATTTTCATTTTCAACACTCAAAAAAAGAAATTACAAGTTGCTGCCAAAATAACTGAGTACTACAAATATTTCAATAATCTGTATAATAAAAATCTAATGGTTATATAGGATATGAGCAATTCCTTGAGTTCACTGTATGGAGAATGCCTCTACATGTAAATCAAACAGATTTAATAAATATACACCAAAAAGCTAAATACTTTTTTTTTTGGCACAATGAACCTTCCCTTTTTGGGCATTATATATAGTATATCATTTGAGGCAATGGAGCTGTATTCTTTTCATCACAAATTTCCATCATTAGGTCTTGAGGTGTAGATCCCATACTCATGCTCTCAATTTCTATAGATATAATGGAATTTAGAGAAAAGAACACATGAGCTTTGGCATCATAGAGACTCAGTCTGAATCCAGATTGCAACACTAACTACAGGTTTATTCTGTAAATTACTTAATTCTCTGAATCCTAAAAGCCTCACAGGGAAATGGGATTAATATGTAGCTTATTGAGAATTACTAAGATATGTAAAGCACTTGGCTGAATTCCTGGTACATGGTGAAGGTGTGTCATCCTTTCTTATAGAAATATGTCATGCACAGTATAAAATATGCTTTTTCAAAACATAAATTTTCAAAATTAATACTCTTACCATTGCTTGCTTAGCATGATTTTAAAATGAAGTAATTGTAACTATAAAGTGTTTGCCAATGAATGTACTCATTTTTGGAGGAAACATGATACTTGAGGTAAAATAATTTTTAATTGGAAGAAAATGAGAAAATAAGGTTTTTTTTTAGGTTTTTTTTTACATATTTATATGAATTCTTAGAATCCATCCAAAAGTTTAAAGAGAGTTTAGAATTGTAAATAAAAGTATTGAGGTGCATTTAAGCTAGGACTGCAAATAAAAGATAATTTTAAATATCAACTGTAGAAAACAAAACACTAAAAAGACAGCACTGGAACTAAAAGTTCTATTAAACTCTTATAAAGACATTTAATCCTTTAGCATATTAATTTTATAAGAAAGGAAATGGAATCAAAGTAGTACTTGTAAGAATTAAATGATTTTATTTTGAAATGAAATAAATAATTTACAAAGATTATACAGTATTGTGAAATGTGATTGAGTATGCAGATTTTCAATCTATAAACTGTCTATGGTAGAGACACTTCCTACAAGAAGGCTTATGCTTATCCCTTCCTTCAAGTAAATCCTTTATGCTAGGGAACACCCCTTATTTGTAATAATTTAAAATTCTAGGCCTAAAGGTAAATACCTATTTGCCGTTTTTCAGCTGTAGGATTCCTGAACTGTGAATTGATATTTGCCCTTGGCATGCTTCATTAGCTCACTTAAAACAATCATATGCATTCCAATGGATGGAAATATCTAATAAATTTTCCAAAACAACAATAAAAATCAAAACATTATTCCGCTGTGTGGAAATAATAATAAATTTCCAAAACCACAATAAAGGATTTTTTTTTTCATTTTCCCTTCAAAAGCTGAGAACTGTTTTTTAATCATATTAAACAAAGGCATACCTAAAGAAAATAAGAAATGGGCAATATTGGACTATGGAGCTGACCCTGGAAACACACATTTGGGAAAAATAAAGATTTCTGACCTCATAAAACTAATATAATAGAATTCTCATATGCATAAGTATATTACAGAACGAGTACATAAAATGTTATCTCTTTTTATGGCAAGCATTCTATCCACTCACCCACCAGTTACAATATTGTCTTTGTATACAAACTACATTCCACCATACTGTAACCAAGAGATAAGTAAAATGGCTAATGGGAACAGATATACCACACAGAGTTTATTCTTGGCCAAAGTCAAAAGAAAGGGCCAGACAAAATTCCAGGAGCTGAACGTTAGTATAGGAACTATGCACGCCATACACATGTCTGAGTAATCTAATCAATCCCTGCTCTCCTTCTGCACACACAAGTCTGCTCCCTTCTGAGCATTTCCACATTTATGCTGCTTGCCCTTTGATTCGCTTCATTAAGTCCAAACAGTGATGATAGTCTCTCCAATTTATACTCTGCTTCTGAGCACAATGCTGACAGGAGTCAAGATGCTTTAAAATACTGGACTGTAATATTTGTTTCTATTTTGTTCATGCTGTTTAAGATGTAGGTATAAAATAAGTGGAGTGTAAAAAATTATGTATTTGCTAAGTGAAATAGCTCACTGATTCTCTCATTTGGAGCACATTTAGTGCTTTACATGTTCTGTGCATGGCTAGTTCTTTTAACCAAATTGGAATCACTTCCCCCAAAGAGTCAATGTGTCTGCCCTTCCTCTATAAATTCATTTTGTCTGAATTGATGGAATAAACAAGTATTATACATTAAAAAGAAAACATTGTTTTGAAACTAGTTACATTGGAATAAAAGAAACTAAAGAGTTTTCCTGCATTCTTTGAAGTTTAATTTTTATCTACAACACTGTAATTTTACATAATGGAAGTTAAAATAATTTATCACAAAAAAAGAATAAAATGTATCATTCATATCAACTATTGCCACCTCAATTGGGATCACATGAAGAAATGACATGCAATTTGGAAAATGAGTATAGGTAATTAAATGTGGTGTTGAATTTGATTTGCAATTCTCCTTTCGTATTAACTATAGATACACTGAACCTAACCATAGGTATGTTTCCTTCACCTATAATTATGGAGAATATAATCACTTCTTTTGCCAAATGTGAAAAAAATAACCCAGGAAAATACAGAGTTAAATTTAACTGAATGTTGGAAATAGGGCAGGTAAGGAAAAATTAAGCTTCTGTCATTCATTCTGATGAGAACCACGCAATGCTTCTAAAAAATAATAGGCCAACATTCCTTGATAGCCCTCAATTTTCATCTTTTTAAAAGTCTCATTTGTCCTAAATAATAAAATGAAACTTTAGTTGTAAAAACCCTTTGATAATGTAAAGCACTAAACCAATGCAAGGGATTATTAGCTAATTAAAACAAAATAAGCTGTACTCAATAATGCAACTTAACATTTTCCTATGATGATTGTTTTCTATCCTAAAAGTGTTTTAATATTGAATAAGTAACTAACTACCTAGTGACTGGATTAATTATGTACTATATTTAGAATGGGTGATAAAGGTATACATGGATCATAAAAAAATAGGCTGACTCCATGCAGCAATCCTACCTTTCATTAAAAAAAAAAAATTCAATGAGGTAAAACTGACATACTATAAATTGCAAATAAAGTACATAATTAGATAAGTTTTGATGTACGAGGTCTGACAATTAAGTTTGTGACCTCATCTTAGAAAAAGTACTACATACCTCATTGCTGAATATCGCTACAGCCACCTTCAAACTACTCTCCTTGGGAAGCCAGCATCTAGTCCACCCTTAAAGCAACTTTGGAACTCTTTTTCTGGAATGGCCATCAGAGCTGTCATCCTATTAACCTTCATGTCCTGAATTGTCATCAAAATGTCTTCTTTTCAATATTTCCTTTATCTTTCGGTAAAGAAAGAACTCATTCAGGGCCAGATCAGGTGAGTAGGGAGGTTGTTTCAATACAGTTATTTGTTTACTGGCTAAAAACTCCCTCACAGACAGTGCCATGTGAGCTGGTGCATTGTTGTGATTCAAGAGCCATGAATTGTTGGTGAAAAGTTCAGGTCCTCTAACTTTTTCATGCAGCCTTTTCAGCACTTCCAAACAGTAAACTTGGTTAACTGTCCAGTTGATAGAAATTCATAATGAATGATATCTCAGATATCAAAAAATGTCAGCACCATCATTGCAACAAGTTTGCGAATTTCATTGTCTGACCTTCATATGTATACACCCACCTTCACCATCAAAATAATGGACATATCCATCACCCCAAAATATGTCTCTGTGTCCCTTTGTATTCCTTTTCTCCTATCTCTTGCCACCTCCCCACCCAAGCAACCACCAATTTACTTTCTTCCACTACACATTAATTTGCTTTTTCTAGAATTTTATGTAAATTGAATTATGTAACACATAACATTATTTTCCTAGCTTCTATTACTCAGTACAATAATTTTTCAAGATTCATCTATAATTTAGCATGTATTAAGGGGTCATTCCTTTAAATTGTTGAATAATATTCTATTGTATAAATATACCACATTTAATCTATTCTTCTGTTGATGTACATTTGAATTGTTTCCACATTTGGATTACTTATAATTAAGCTGATATGAACATTTATGTACATGTTTTTATGTGGATATATGCTTTAATTTCTTTGGGGGAAATACTGAGGAGTGGAATGACTGGATCATATGGTAGTGAATATTCCACTTTTTGGAAAATTATTTTCCAAAAATTTACAGCCCCCAGAGAAATGTATGATCTGTGCTTTTAGGGTTAACCATTTTATTATATGTGTATCTACCTTAATTTTTCTTCAACATTTTAAAATCTCAGTGACCGTTCACTCACCAACAAATCCTAACTCATACTTTGAGGAAGGTAAAATTTAATCCTTCCTTTGGAAAAGACAAAGTCTTACTTTTGGAGAAAAAATAGACATTGTAGAAAATATTTTCAGAAGTGTGGCTCAACAAATAAATGTAATTTGTATTATTGTTTTAAAAATCAGAGGCTTGAAAATGCACTTCATCTCTTTTGATACATACAATTCTATGAAATGAAGACTATTACGACTGGAAGATAATAAGGAAGTTTTAGCTGAGAAGGGTCAAACTTGCCCAAAGTTTCAGTGGTAATGATGGAAGAGTACAAACCAAACTGTCCTATTAATATTGACATGAGAACAACAACATTCTCAAATCAACACTGGAAAAAAAAAAAGAAAATTACGCACTATTGGCTTATAATGAATACAAATAATTTCCTTGTATGTTAAAATTTTTAATGTTTATAGAAGAGGGTTGAAAAATTGGAAAAAAAAACTTAGGAAAGCAGCTGAAGAGAGTATTAAAATGATAATCAATTTTGCAGAGTTTTTAAACTTCAAAAGGCCACTGAAACAGATATGAGGATGCATAAAATTAGTAACAGGATATAAAAATTAGATAGCTTTTCTTAGAGTAATAAGCAAGCTGATACTAACTGCATGAACCTTTTTAATAGCAAAATGCATAACAATAATGCAGGATGTATTTGGAATGCCTTCTTGGGATTTCCTTTACTAATCCAGCCTTTTAAAATTTATAATTTTAATTGAGTTTTTTATGACAGTTGTAAAACTTCTATTGCACATTATTGACAGAATGTGGTGTTTGTGGAGGGGGGCGGGGGGAGGGAATAAGATAGGTGGCAGATAAACAAAATAAATAAGACTGACCTTAAAATTCAGAAGCTCTGATTTCAATCTGGCATGCATCAGTTTTTGAGCTTTTTCCTTCTCAAGATAACAACATACAGTATTCTTTCATTCCCAGGACAATCACAGCATTCAACAACATATTTAATCTCTGTGATAAGGTAGTTTGAAATTCTTGAAAGAGCTCCCCAGAAGGGATGGAAAAATTAGTTAAGTAGTGAAACAATTTTCATTTACTAGATCCAATAAAAGGGCAAAATGGAGCCCTTATAGCAAACATTTTCAATTACTTATAACAGCCCATAAAGACGTAAAAAGAATTTTCCACATTTGTCTACACTGTTGGGACAGAGCTCAATATTTATTATGAAATATTCTATATGGTAAATTTGCCAAATAGTTTAGCCAATCATTTTTTTCCCCTCTGATGTAGAAATGTACAGAAAATAAAAACTATGAAGAACTTTTCAGAGTAAAAGAAAGAGAGTTGTCATTCCCTCAGTTCTCAATTCTCCAGGAAAAAGGAGAGAGTGAGGTCAGGGAAAGCCAGACTTTGAAGAAGGGTTTGCAAAAGTTATTCCCCAGCCTCCCCAAGACATTTCCTGCTGAAGAGATGGGGAGCATCCATCAGCCAGTGTTATCTGAACCAATCTGTTTACTTCAGACTGTAAATCACCTCAGTGTATCTGAGCCCTGGACCCTTCTGAGATGTCCAGTTTAACCCATAGACATTATCCATTTACTGTCTTTTTTCTTTTTGTAAGTGAAATAAAAAACCCTATGCATTTTAGGGAAAAAAAAAAGTGTTTACACAACTAAATGATTTCACATCTGGTGAAATTCAAGCCACTATTCTATAAAAACAATTCTAAAGTGTACTGCTCAGAAAATAGCACAATACCTTTTAAAATATCCCGAAATATACACTGGAAAAATTTTTACATTTTAGAATTTTAATGGGTGGCTTAATTCCTTAACAGTTTTTTAAAATTAATTTCTCTAATAAATCCAAAATTGGTAAAATAACTTATATTATGAAAAATTTTCAGAATTACTGTAATCTATTAACTGTTGTGGTTCTTATTAGAATTTTTGATAGTTATTACAATGAAGTATTCACAAAAGCCAGGAATCTCCCAGTAATATGTCAAGTAGATAGGTGGAAAGCCAACAGACAGTAGAAATTATATTGATTTGTCTTTTGGTTTGGGTTAATTGCATTAGGAAAAATTAATTTAGTGAATTGATCCACCTTGGAAGTAATGTGAATGTTATAAATAATATCACAGTTATAAATAAACAGAAAAGAAATTATATGAAGCAATAAATGCTCATATATTCTGTAAACAATCTTATATTTGAAAGCAATAGGCAGATTTAAATTAACTTTCTTTTATTCTCTTAATAACAATAAGTGTCCAGTTATAAGTAAAATATTTCTAGAATCTGCAGCTAATTTCACACCTATAAATTTTCATAAGCTGACTGCTACATGGAGAAAACCATCTCTGTATCATATTACAAAAGCAGCAAATGTTCTGTCTCCTTAAACATATTACTTTTTAAAAAAATTATAAGTATGTGTAGCAAATTTTTTTCCACTTAACATGTATGCACTAATTAATTGGTCAAATAGAAATTGCATAATTTGTGCATAATGTAAAAATACAGTTGTATAGAAAATAAAAATTCAAAGTGTCAATGAAAGTCAACACATCAATCACTCCACACTTTAAAGAACTTAGGTGAAGAACTACAACTGGGACAGAAATGAAATCATTCAGGCATTGGAAACTTGCACATTTATTTGTGTTGAAATATATACTTTTCAGTCTTTAAAGCTCCAATTTCATTTTCAGGATGAACCACCAAAGGCAAACACTCACTATATATTTCATTCATTCATTCACTCATTCATTCAACAAATTCACCTGTGTACCTATTATGTGCCCAATATTGTGTGACTTAGTGTAGAAATGGCTGTGAGCAACACAAAGTTCCTTTGCTTATGGCAAGGAGTAGACGTTAGGATGATAGACTATTAAAATATGTCCTATGGTGAAAAGTTCTCTGAAAAGAATGAAAGCAGGGCCAGGCAAGAAAGTGAAGTGGTATTTTATAAGTTTTGGTTAAAGAGGTCCTCTCTGATAAAATGTGACTTGCAAGGAGACCTGAGTGCAGTGAGGAAGGAATCATTGTATTTGTCCTTGAATCTGTTATTTGGCATTTTGGGTTGATTTTCTGTGAGATGAAATGGCAAATTTATAAGATGGAAAATCAACAAAATGGCATTTCATAGATAGTTGGTGTTAACTTAAAAGTTTCACTAGGACTGCTATATAACAATCAGGTCTATTTCCAACCCTAACATATAGGAAGAACTGAAAAACATTTAAGTTTAGCTGTTAGTATTGCATTTAGAACAGCGTAACTTTTGAATCTAAAGAGATAGTTCTAGGAGGTATTATTAAAGGTATACAGCTAACACTTGTCCACAGGTATGCTGCCCCAACATTAAGCGTTTAAATGTTAAAAACAACAACAAAAACAAAAACAAATCCATAATGTTATTAAGTAGTAACTAAAGTGATCTTAAGAATCACCTGGGGGCCGGCCGAGTGGCACAGTGGTTAAGAGCTGGTTTGGGACGCCAGCGGCCCCGGTTCGGATCCCACATGAGGGCCAGTGATACAAAAAAAAAGAATCACCTGAAGGTTTATGAAGAGGAAAATCCAGGTCCACTTAGGCTAATGTTTGACTGTGTGTGTGACTGGGAGGGTAAGGGGGCACTTCAAACCTAAATGACTATAATAAACTTTAAGCCTGAGTGACATTATGAAAATATTAAATAATTTAAAAAGATAAGCAAGTTGAATAAGGAAAATGCCTCATAGTGAAGTGTGTTGGCAATCTGTATTAGACAAAGATAATTTTAAAACGTGGTATGAGATTGTGAATATGAATACCTTTCACATATTTCTTCGAAGAGAATTTGACCAAGCACACCTCCTCCAAATTCTAGACATCAGCATACAGTAAAACACGTTGTCCCAAGCAAATTGCCCAAACATTTTTTTTTGTCTGTATATAATAACAGCTACAACATAATGGCAGATCTGAAACAAAGACAAACTCTAAATCTAATATTTAGAAAAAACTCTGAATTATCTCCAGACAGATGTGAATTTAAATTGTGCTCCTTTGAACCATATTAACTGTTGTGCTACTGTGCTCCTTCTTTTACATAACTGTCTAACTGAGCATCCACAATCTAATAAGGTGCACACTAGGACCCAAACAGACCTTTTTTTTAGGCCCTGAAGGGCAAAGGTTTTGTATCATTTCCAGATTTTCAATTAGATCCTAATTACAACATGCCTCATTTAAAGCTACAGGAATCCCGACCCTGTCAGCACTGCTGGACCACAACATATCTGTCTTAATTAGATCTGATTAGTTCTGGGCCCCACTTGCATTGTGTGCCCTGACTCAGTTAAAACCTGCTCATCTGTTTGGCAGCTGCTGGTATGGAAGGACCTTATCCATCATGCTGCAAAAGAGAGTATGGTCCCTCACCTGCCTCTCCCAGGATGCTGTGCCTATTGATACCCCATGGTTCCACAGGACAAGCCAAATAGTGCCCCCCATGTATCATTGGACTGTACTGAAACTAGAAATGAAACCTTAGCTGCTTAAGGGTGCCTACTGGAAGCACTGTAAGCTTGTCCTACTCTCCCAATCAATACCATTCTATCTGGCTATTTTAAGGTTTCCAGCGATTGATTTACTCATCTCAGGCATTCTTTTAGCCTGTATTAATTGAAGACTATATGAAATAATAATTGTCATGCATTTTCTGAAATATATTTTCAAATATAACCAATACATAGTATCAATTTCATTGATATGGAAGAAAATATTAAAACTCTTGACCAAAGTGTGTGGTCACATCCGCGGGGGTTTTCTCTGTGTGGCATTTTCGATTTGTTTCAAGAAGCCACCCAGTGAAAATTTCTATATTGATTTATTTTTATCTTTATTTGATACACCAAACTTGTGTCATGACTAATGGCTCACAAGCCACATCCTCATTTACTCAACTTTGTATCTGGGCAGCATTTTGATAATGGCTGATTTAATACTGGACATTGACATCTTTATTTATAGCTAATGGGACTTCTCATTTAGTTGTAAGCAACAGCTGATGTATATCAGATTTACTGGTCTTCGGTAATAATAATAACACATATCATGGTCTTGATCTATGTTAGATCCAGTTAAAGTGTTTTATACAGATTCACTTAATCCACACAGCAATTCTATAAGGTATCTACCATTCAACACTATAGATTATATCATATAATTCAAACTTTAAAATGACAAATATATAGAATGTGGGATTAAATAAATTGTCCGAACACCCAGTTATGGAATCACAAGGTAGGATTTGAATTTCTTTTTACCATAATGAGCCTTATATCAGATTTGTATACCTTGGAACTTTTCAGGGATTAAAAAAATGAGTTTTTCTCACTTATATTAGGATTAATTTATTGACAAGAAAGTCTAACTATGTCTTTGGCTTCATGTTATACCCACCACCTTCTTGCTCATTAAGCTACAGTTTTGTTTTGATTTCTCACACATATCAAGTTCACGTCAACCTAAGAGTTGTTGCTCTAGCTGTAACCCTGAAAATTTACAGGGTTTCCTTCTCTGTCACATCTTATCACCAATCTCAGTTTACATCTCACTTTTTCAGACAGGCTTTCTCTCCTTGCCCAAAATAACTCTCCCCAGCCATTATTTTCTCACATTATTCTCTACATGTTTTTCTTTACCACAGCTAACACTATCTCCAATCACCCTATTTACTACTATGGAGTCTGATAAGACGTATGGAAACAAAGTGTTATCAATCTTGCTCATGGTTGTATCCCCTGAATTTGGAAAGGTATTTTACATAGACAGACTCAATAAATACTTGATATATAGAGAGTCAGATGAACAACTAAACGTTTACAATATTATCCAAGGAGAAATCTGAACAATTCTAGCCAGTCATTTATCCAACCTCACAGAATATAGCCAGAGCCCACAGCCATTACATTTGGATTAATTAATTGAGTTCCAGTGTCCTCATAGTGAGGAGAACTAGGGATGAGATCTCCAACTCTGGTCCTGTTCTTGGGATCCAGTCTCCAATTTGAAACCAAAATTAGATATATGGTGTCCAGTCTCATGTCTCTGAGCCTCCCTTCTTTCCATTCCCCAGGCCTTCCCCACCCCACCCCTCCACCAGCACCCTGAACAGGGTACTAAGTACCACAACTTAGCCTCAATACCAGATCATGCCTAGAAATGTCATGCTATTTATTTTCATGACGACTGCTTGTCAGGTTGTCTGAATTGATACTCCTTTGTCATCTTCCCCTAACAAGTAAATATCGCTATACTCCAGGACTTCTTAGTTGAGCCACTCTCCTTTTTTATATATGTTATCTCAGCAGACATCTCCCCCAGGTCATGCAGATATAAAAACCATTGACAAACATCTCGAAATCCCCATATCCATCCCAGACCCTTAGCTTCAGACCCATGTATATAAATCCCCACTCATTTTCACAAGGAGAAATCAAATTTCAAGCATAATTTTATCTCTCTGGCCTTTACCAACACTCCTCACAACTCCTGGCCCCTCCAAAGCTTGATTTAGAAAATGTCATTAGCATGTCCTGTATACTATATTTTAAAAATATTTTTAAAACCCACCCGCTTCTTACTATTTTGTATTCACTCAACTGAAATTCAAACAATTATCACTGCCCACATGGACTAATGCACTGTCCTTCCTTACATTATGCCCTCAAGCCAATGGTGACCTTCAGAATGAGGTCTTCCCTGACCCCATATTTAGGTGTAGATTCCACATCATGAACCATTTTCAATTTTACTTCCATGCTTTATTTCACTAAATAATTTCCATTCAAGACTATATGTTTCATTTATTACTACACTTACTTGATTATTGTCTACATTCCCAAAGGAATATAAGTTCCTTGAGGTCAATTCCAGTGCCCAGAGGAGCTACTGACAGATAATAATTGCTCAGATGTTATTTATTGAGTAAATACATAATGAGAGACATTATACTGAAAACTGTAACTCTTCTTCAAAGCTAAAATACAATACTCAGACCAAGGTCCTTCATGTAAGACTTATGCCAATGATATTCGAAGAAAACCGTCAATTAATCCTTAGGCATCTCCAGGCCTCAGACCTTGGAACAGAAATGATTTACATTCATGTTGAGATAGGGACAGCTCAACCTGCTTCCGGCTTTACCATGCACATGTTTGTAAAAGTGTATGTATTCATTAATTTACTTATTAATTAACACGGTTTTCTAACTCTGCTAACTGGGATTAAAAGAAAGAAAAAGAATCACATGGAGTACCCACCCTGAAGTTTTAAAATCTTTTGGGTATAATAATCTCTATTTAATTTCAGTGGATTAGATATTAAACACACACATACATATACACATACATACATAGAAATTAAAGAAAAGTCATTCAATAAGACCAATGTTGTCATTCATATCCTTAAAAATTACTGTTTAATTTTTCAAAATTATGATAGATGATACAAAATTTTAGTGTATTCTAAGTGTAGATGTTGAAAAAAATTATAAGATTAAAGAATTAATAATATTGCAGGGAGATTAAAAATATTGGCAGAGAATAGACTTCAATACCGCTAATGCCTTTTCATTAATAATATGATAAGGGCCCAGATTCAGAAGCAGTATCCCATTTCCCAAATTTTTATCCTGACATTTAGTTTGCAACCCCCATGTGATTAAGACCAGGGAATTGCCCGCAGTAAAGGGATTTATTGTACGAAGCCAAGAAAATTGTATTCGTACTTTGAGTGTTTTGGGGGAGCTTTCTTCTAAAACTTTGTAAATCCCTTTCTAGGTAGTTCAAATAGAAAAGATTGCTAGATTCTAGTATTTATAATGTCTGATGTCCCTGTAAACAAAAGGATTACATATGGCTAATCTTTCAGAGATTACCAGTTATGTGCAGAAAGAGAGACAGAATCTCAGGGTGATTATGTGGATGAAATAATCTTAGCTTTTAGCCCATTTAGTTAAATTCTGACAATCCAATGTATACATAGGTGGAAAATAGGCCCTTGAGAAAACTCATTTCACATGTTACTAAATTATTAACAAACCAGTTAAAGAAAACTAAATTAATGAGACAGATTTTTAAAAATGTTTTTATAGTGTATCATCTGCAATATGCATTTATGAGTCATATAGTAGCTATTTAAAATTATTTCAGAAATTTAAATACTCAAGGATGAGAAATGAAGATAAAAGAAAGAAGACCTGAATCTATCGAGTGGAGTTCAACTGGCAGCTTAAATTCACAGGCATTTATAAAGGTCTTTTTCCTTTTTGTTGTGTCTAGTCCACCTACAATTAGAATAAGATACAGTGCAAACTTCAGGTTTGGGGCTGATGCCATAGAAAGTTAAGAAGTTTTATTGTTTTGCGTACATTTTAAGGATGTGGATTGTCCTATACCTTCATGGTTCTGTCCAAGTCTCATACTCCTCTATCAAAGCTTAAAATTGGAGCCATATTATCTATATGTGGATTTTTTCTCCTCAGACGTAAATTTTCTATTTTAATTTCAGCTTGGATGATGAATTTCTAATAAAAAACTTGATATAAGCTTCTATAAATTCTGCTCACTTATTCTTTTGATAAATATGCATCATGCAACATGAGTTGTCATACACTTTTCTATGGCACACACTCTGTTAGAAGAGACATGAAGAACACATGAAAAATTCCTGACTTCATTGAGATTATATTTTAGTGGAAGCAACAGTCATACATAAGATGAAGAAGACAATTTATAGCATGTTAGATAGTGATAAATGTTAAGGAGGAAAGTAAAACCAAGCAGCACAGAAGAATAAGAAATAGCAGAGTTATTTAATGACTTCAGGAATATCTTGAACTCTGGGAATGAAAACATGCTACTGTGGTTTTGAACAGAATAATGACATGAAATGATACATGTTTTAAAAAAGATACTCCAGACTGCTGTGTTGAGAATATACTTAAAATTAAGAATGGAAGCAGGAAACTATTTTGAAGCCTGATGCAAGAAACTAGGCAGGGGATTATGGTGACCCAATTAGGATGGTATTTGCGGAAGTAGTAAAAATGCTCAAACTCTGAATCTGTTTTGAAGGTTCAGTGGATAGGTTTTTCTGACAGGTAGGTTGTGCAGCATGAGCAAAGGGAACCCCACCCCATTATCTTTGGTCACATGTTCTCATTTGAAATGTCCAAATCTTCCCTCTGGTCATAATTTTACAAGCTCTTGAGTATTCTAATAGGTAGGGTTCTCAAGAGAAACAGAACCAATAAGATGGATATCATTATATAATTAGCTACTGTATTCATAATTATATAATTTCTCTCTCTCTCTCTCTCTCTCTGAATTTCTCTCTCTCTCTCTCTCTCTCTCTCTCTCTCTCTCTCTCTCTCTCTCTCTCTCTCTGAGAGAGAGAGAGAGAGAGCTGATGTCCCAGTCTGAGTCCAAATGCTGGGAGGCTGCTTTAGAACCAAGATAAAGCCGATTCCCCAAATGGAAGGCTTTCCAGCAGGAGAATTTTCTATTACTCTCAAAAGGGTCAGAGTTCTGTTCTATTCAGGCCTTCAATTTATTGAATGAGGCCCACCCACACTGGGAAGTACAATCTAGTATACTCAGTGTACCAATTAAAATGTTAGTTTCATCCAGAAACATCTCAAAGATACACTCAGAATACTGTATAACCAAATATTCACATAAATTTGACATATAAAATTAATCATCGCAAGTACTATCTTATTTCCCAGCTCACATAGTGTTACGTGATAACTTTTTTGGATCTTCATACATATGTCTATGTCACTTCTTAAGTGTTACCACCTGTTATTTTTTTGAGGGTAGCTTTTGGCTAAGTACATTTTAGCCATCCAACTAGATTTTCAGGTCCCTCAGAAAAGGACAGCACTGAGATTAATATCATGGGCTCTGGAGCCAGAATGTCTGCATTTGAAGCCCTTTTCTGGTGCTTTCCATTTTTTTGTAAGTCATAATGCATGCTTTCATTACTTCAGAATTAAAATGCTTTCATGAAGCATTTTATGAAATGCACACACACACACTCAGAGAAACAGACCAACCAAAAACTTTCTACCTGAGTAAACTTGGAAAAATGTTTTAACTTTCATGAACTGTTTTGTAACAAGTGGATAACAGTAGTTTTTAACTTACAGTCTCATTATGAGTACTAAAATAAATAACACAGCTAAAGGGATTAAAATATTGTCAGGCATATAGCTATCTCTCCATAAATGGTATTAATTTTATTTTTAATTTATTTTAAACATCTTCATGTTTACTCTTCTAATCCATAGCCTACAAAGGACAAATGTTGACTGGTAACTTGCTACAATAAAACTCAGAAGAATAAATAATCTCCAAAACTGCGATGACTCTCTCTCTCTCTCTCTCTCTCTCTCTCTCTCTCTCTCTCTCTCTATATATATATATATATATATATATATATATATATATATATATATATGAAATCATCAGCATTCTCAAAGCCTGCTTATCACACCTGCTTTTAAATGCCTCCCTTCCTCCTTCTCTTATCTTCCTTCCTTCCCTTCTTTCCTTCCTTCCTTCCTTCCTTCCTTCCTTCCTTCCTTCCTTCCTTCCTTCCTTCCTTCCTTCCTTCTCATTCTTTCAGTTAGGGTAAACTAAATGTTTTTTGGTATTTTTTCTTTTATGAAACTTATATAAAGACCTTCTAAAGTTGTTGGAAAGGCAATATAATGAGATTACAATTAGTCAAGTTTCCCTAGACAGTGTTGAAGAAAGAGAATATTTAGCTGGGGAGTTTTGAGAGTTTTCTGGGCCCTTGTGTGGGAAAGAAGGTGTTATTTACTTACTGTATTCATGAAATGTCTAGGTTGGCTAAATAGTAATAAGAGGGAACAATCGTGTGAGAAAATCAATCTAAGAAAAGTATAACACAGAAATAAAATGAAATAAACAAAGGAGGGTAATGGGTTTTATACACTGCAATCGTTTAAGTAATCCCTATCTAAATATAATCTACTACACATTTAATATTTGATATGTTCATGTAGTTAGATATAATAAAATTTTGCATTTAGAGAAATGTTACCTGTTTTGTTCTCTTTTCTAGGCATTGTGAAAAAGAGAATATGCATGAAACTTGGAATACTTGCATAAAACTAATTACCTAGGGAAATTTATACAATCATATAAAATTATATAGATTTTTATAATAACAATTTAAAAAATATAAGTTCCATTTCAAAAGTACATTCAAATTTGAAAACACTTAAAGTTCATCCTATATATGTGTATGTGTGTGTGTGTGTATGTGTGTGTATAATCTCAAGACATATATATAGTATATATGTGATATGTATATATGCACATTGATATGTGTATATATATGTATACATATATAGGCATGTGATTATGACTTATATATATGAATATATATATATATATTCATATATATATAGCACTTCTGAATGGGCTTAATAGATTCATGCAGCTGGGGGCTACCACAGTGCGTAGCACAGTTTTGAATATATGGTTTAATTCTGCTCAATATATTTTCTTAATAGAAATAAAAAAATGAGCTAAATAAGCAAAATAAATCAGACAGAATGAGTCAAGAACCATATGATTTCACTGATATGTGGTATATAAAACTGAAAACAAGAAAGGAACAGGACAAACAAAAACTCATAGACACAGACAACCAGAGGGGGAGAAGGGTGGTAGATGAGTAAAAGGGATCACATATGTGGTGATGGAAAAAGAACTGACTCTGAGTGGTGAACACACAAAGGGATATATAGATGTATTACAGAATTGTATACCTGAAACCTATGTAACTTTATGAACCATTGTCATCCCAATAAACTTTAATTTAAAAAAACAAAGACAGTTTTGGAATACATCTGAAAATCTTAATTGTGGAAACATGGGCTTAGCTGAGTATATGGGCTTAACAATAGGCTCCACATTTATTAAGTCAGTTGAACTCATAAACGTCTAGTGATACTGCTGTGAAATACTTGGACATAACTAATGATTTAAGAAATAGGTGAATTAAGAGAAAAAATAAATATTTCCCTAACGTTTATTTTTATTTTAAAATGCAGTAAAAACTGTGTCTAAGTGTGGGGATAGGGATAGTTGCAGAAATGGAGCTGCTATTTATGTAAAAATATAAAAAAGCAACTTAAATGTATTAAAATGCTAAAACTCTAATATTAAGCCCTGAAATTTCCTGTTGTTGTTATTGGGATTACGGCAGACTTAAAATTCAGAGTATATTAAAAAAAAAATGCCTCCCATATATTTTGGTCTGAAGGTACTTGAATAAAGAGTTCATAAGAATTACAACTTATTTAAATTTTCTAAGTTTTCCCCATACAGTATTTTTAATTGTTCCAGCAACACCATAAGGTCACTATTATTATTCTCCTTTTTACATATGACAAACAAACTTTTTGTTTTGTCTTTTATTATTTATTTATTTATTTATTTATTTATTTATTTATTTATTTGAGGACAGTGTCACTGGCCCTCACATGTGGGATCCGAACCGGGGCCTCTGGTGTCCCAAGCCAGCTCTCAACCACCGCGTCACTCGGCTGGCCCTATTTATTTATCTTTAATTAAAATTTATTGGGGTGATAATGGTTACTAAAGTTATATAGATTTCAAGTGTACAATTCTGTAATACATCATCTATATATCACATTGTGTGTTCACCACCCAGAGTCAGTTCTCCTTCCATCACCATGTATTTGATCCTGTTTACCCTCATCTAACACCCACCTCCCCGCTTACTCTCTGATAATGACTAAACTATTGTTGTGTCTATGAGTTTTTGTTTGTTCATTTGTCTTGTTCCTTTGTTGTTTTCAGTTTTA
This sequence comes from Aselliscus stoliczkanus, assembly GCA_033961575.1. Taxonomy (NCBI): domain Eukaryota; kingdom Metazoa; phylum Chordata; class Mammalia; order Chiroptera; family Hipposideridae; genus Aselliscus; species Aselliscus stoliczkanus. The sequence continues at coordinate 97,397,893 of CM066729.1, read as the reverse complement.
TATCCTACATATAAGTGAAATCAAGGTCTACAGGTTGTAAGATATATAACCAGCATAGACCTTTAATATATTAATTTTCTAACTTTGGAATAATCAATTTCATGGTGAGACATATGTAATATTTTAAGCAATATATAATTATGCTAATTTATCTGTACTGTAATTTATATTAATACATATTTAATTTGTTAATAATATATTAAAACAGAAGGTACTACTTTGAGCAAGCCTTTATTAGAAGATTAAGGCATTGTTTTCGTCTTTTTAAAAAAAATTTTGATGAGTTTATTTGAGCCAAACTGATAACAATTTTCCAGGAAGTGAAAGTTCACCAGATTGACGAAATGTCCCTGAGAATGGCAATTTTGCAGGTTATTTCATATGTTAGAATAAAAGGAGGAGCCGTAAGCGGGGTGACATGAAATCCATTGGTAGTAGATTAAAGGGGCAGGAGAGGGCAAGGTGGGAAAAATCTCTGGGATTGGATAAAACGTAACAGGATAGTGAATAAGTAACATTTACAGCCTAGAGATGGTACACCTATGAAGGGTTTTGTGATTTGGATTTTTTGTTTGTTTTTTTGAGGGCAGTGTCACTGGCCCTCATATGTGGGACCGAACCAGGGCCGCCGGCTTCCCAAGCCAGCGCTTAACCACCGCGCCACTCAGCTGGCCCTAGGGTTTTGTGATTTGGTTTGCTGGTGAGGCAGCTGTGCCCTGAGGGCTCTGGAAAAGAAGACTACTCTGACATTTCAAAGGTATGTTACCTTAGATCTGTCTTATGGAAATTGTGGACCAGGGGGATTGGGTGAGACTGTAACCTTGGATGGAAATCAAGGTCAAATTGTTCTCAAAAGAGAAAGGCAGATAAAAGGGAGGCAGTCAGTCCTTCAGATTGTTTTGATCATACCTCAGGGTGGATACTGTAAAATTTCAAATGAATCTGAGAGAAGAAAACTACATTTAGGATTAGATGGTTTCACACTACTTTCTATTTAATATTTAAAATAACAGAGCAAGACTGTTTTATAGATGAGGAAACTTAAAAACTTGGAAAGTTTCTTGCTTGTAAGTGGCAAACCAAGATTTTACCATATCTGCCTGGCTACTTATCTGTTCTTTTCATGACATCATCACCGTAAACCGAGGAAAGTTTTAAAAGTAAGACATATAAGAAAATGTATGTATGGGGTGAAAGGAGAGGCAATGTATTGTTCTGTTAAAAAAAACAAACAAAAAAATAGTTATTTTTAATCTTTTTTAAGATCATAATATCATGCTTCCAAATAAAGAATATAAATTTAGATATGTGGTACAAGTTTTTATTTAAGGTTATAAATAACCCAAACTACAAAGTATAAACATTCATCATCCTTAATTAAAAAAAAAAAACAACCTTTAAATATTTACTTTCTCTCATAATGAGGGTTCACCAAAATTCTTTCATTTATTCAACTAATTATCCGTCAAATATTGTTGAAGTTTATTATGTGTCAGATACTTTTCTAGGCACTGAAAAGATGATGGTTACACAATAAAATTTGTGTTCTATCGATAAACAATATACAATAGGATTTTGATGACTGTGTCCTTGTAAATTTAAGCTCCACTGTTAAAGTTCCTTAAATTTGATACCTCCTGTATATTTCGGGTTTTGAAGCTGGGAACTGAAATTGTCTATGTATAATAGAAAGTATTATAGGAATAAAGATAAATAAAAGTGTTGATTAAGCTAAACTTTGATATTACTCTCCAATAAAATACGATGTAACTACATGTTGAACTCTCGTTTCCAAAGCAGGAATGATTAGAATCTTTCCCTTTGGGATGAGTAATGCCCATTTTTATCCTTCTGTTACAGGTCAATTTATAAGGTTAACAAGTGAGTATAAATAAATTCAGCATTTTTGTTTTGAGTTCAAAAGTGATTAAAATTGTAAAATATTGCTAACATATTTGCTAGAGGGGTATTTGAAATTATTTGTTAGAGGGGTATTAAAACCCATACCTTTTCTATGAGTTTAGATTCACTTTGAAATATCTAAATCATTTGTAATGATAGTAGCTAACACATACTGAACACTTACTTTATACCAGGTACTGTTCCAAGTATTTTATACATATTATCTTTGGTGCTCCCACTGACTTTCTTTAATTTGTGATAGTATCAGTGTTTTTCAGAATTATTTTGTTTACATGTGCAATAAGATTCTATAATAAATAAGCACTTATATCATGCACTGAATACTCCAGAGACACTGGTTCATTTTTTCCTCATTTATGTATTTAAAGTTTCAGACTTCATTTTAGCCAAGAACTGCAAGAGGATGAGGTCTGAAGTTTCCTCTTGAAAGTAAAACACTACTATTACTGCCTAGAATGATATGAACCCCGTAGAAAGCCAGTCTGGAGAGAAAGACAACTCTTTCAGCTTAAAATGCACTTTTATTTCCACTAGTAGTATTGCTCCCTGTTTCATATGTGGATCAAAGCAGAGGAAGGAGAAGGGCTGGCTATTTGGGGATGCTCTCTTAATAGCCATAGATCCACACTGATAAATAAATACAAACCAAAACCCACAGTTTGAATATAACATGGTTTACTGACTATGTACATCATTATGCATTCTTATTAGCTTAGGTCAGTGGTTGCACACTTCAGGAGACATCAGAATCGCCAGATTTTTGAGTCCAGCTTCCAGAGTTTCTGATTTATTATAATATGATAGGGTTAGGTGTTTGCATTTTTAAAGAGTTCCAAGATGCTACTAATGCTGCTAGTCCAGGAACCACCATCTAAGAACCACTGATTCAGATAATGTGTATAACATTTGGATTAATAGCTGTTGGGGCTGTGGTTTTACTTGAACAAAATATGCTATCAATCTGACTTCAGCCAGGTACTTAGCCAGTGTCTGTACAGGCCACATGAATCCAAAATATTATATCAGGGAAGGTGGAAAAGAAAAAACATGTACAGGGGGACTAAACATAAACCTAAACTGGAAACTAACAGGTATGAATCAGCGTGTTAAATTCCATGAATATCCTGAGTAGTATGGAAGCATAAATAAGAGACAGCCTGCCTGCTCTGGGAAGTTCACGGAGGTGTCAGGAAAGACATGATGCTTGAAATGAGTCTTGGAGATTGTCAGGTAAGTAGGTATCACATGGACTAGAACAGGGATCAGCAAACTGCGGCTCGCAAGCCACATGCGGCTATTTGGGCACATTCCGTCTCAAAAGTTTGCCGACCCCTGGAAGAGCCAATCCTGTCCCTCACAACAATTTAAAAATTATTCGAGAGCCATAAATATATTTTTACATAATCACCATTATGTGAATAATATCCTTTAATAATTTTATAAATGAAACTATGATAGTTTTATTTTCATTTTCAATTTTACTTCAGAGTGTGCGGCTCTACAGCCACAGTTTGTTGACCCCTCAAACTCTTCCATCTCAAAAGTTTGCCAAACCCTGGCCTAGAAGAAAGCTCATATATGTAAACATTGTTCCTGACGAATACCTGCACTTGCTAGCAAAAAAAGTAGGTTAGAGTGTAAACGGGATCATCATAAAAGCCATTACCTCACTAGAAAATACTGCTCCAAATGTATGCCCTATTTATTTATTTATTTATTTATTTATTTATTTATTTATTTATTTTGAGGGCAGTGTCACTGGCCCTCATATGTGGGACCGAACCGGGGCCGCTGGCTTCCCAGGCCAGCGCTTAAACACCGCGCCACTCGGCTTGCCCAATGCCCTATTTATTGATAGCAAGCTAGTAATAGTGACCATTTAGCTTCATATCGATCCATTTACCTGTCAGATTTCTCTGGCACTGTGTATTTTTTTTTTTTTTAATGGGGAACAGTGTGTTTTTTCCAGGACCCATCAGCTCCAAGTCAACTAGTTGTTTCAATCTAGTTGTGGAGGGCTCAGCTCAGTGGCCCATGTGGGGATCGATCCAGCAACCTTGATGTTATGAGCACTGCACTCTAACCAACCGAGCTAACCGGCCGCTCCTTGTATGTTTTAAATTTATGTCCTTTTAGGTAGAGTTTGATACATAGGTGTTCAAGCAGTCTTTCACAAATGTAAAAATGGAAAAAAATATTTAAAAATTGTGCTATTTAAATCTTGTGTTATAACAATTCTTAAAGCAAAAAAACCATAAATAATTATATATGCATATCAAATCTGCATCAACAAAATAATTTGTATTCTTTAAATTTATTCAATCAGTGGTAAATGAGATATGTCGGAAAATATTTTTAATTAAAATTTATTGGGGTGACAATGGTTAGTCAAATTACTCAGGTTTCAACTGTACAATTCTGTAATACATCATCTATATATCACATTGTGTGTTCACCATCCAGAGTCAGTTCTCTTTCCATTCCCATATATTTGACCCCATTTAACCTCTTTTACCACCTCCTCCATGTGCAGGAAAATTTTTTGGTCACTCTGCCTTAGGATGCCCTTCAGTTATAATTTCAGTAGTCTAATGTGTTTGTCAGACCTCTAATGTCCTACTTATATATGTACACATTTTATAAATTTTAGTGATTTTTAAAGGATAGCTTGTCATTTCCTTGGGGTGGTATATCTCTACTAATTTTCAATTAAAATGATGAATTAAACATATTATTAGTTTGTTAAGCATTTGTTTCCACAGATAACTATCTAGGTATGCATCTATTCATGCATATATTTACTAATTATATCATCAATTCTAAAGTCACTGCACAAATGAGACTATAAAATATCATCTGTAAAGAGTGACGCAGTATCATACATAACATTGAGATTATGCTACTGTCAATCAATATAGAAATATCATTTCCTTGAGTTTATGAACTGTCATATCTTTTTGATTTGGTATAAAATAGTAATCACTTCTTAATAACTGATTTTAGGATCTACTTGTAGGAAATTCAAGATATTCTCCATTTAGGAAAGCCCAGATACAACTGCATCAGTTAGTGTTGCATAGTAGAGTTCAAGTTCAAAATTACTCATTTTCCTTAACTGAGTAGTACAGATGTATGCCTCTTAAACAGTACAGTGTTAAACTGTTTATTGCTTTGGTAAATCTTAAACAATTTTTCCAACTATCATAATTCTTCTGAGAAGACAAGTTTCTACAACAACTGCACATGTGTAACAAGTACAGTGCTAGAAAATAAATTACTTTTTTTTTTAACTGAAATTCTAACAGATGCCACCTAAGTCATCAAGCCAGTAAAGAACACAAAGTCTACTTGAATGGAAAAAAGATTGACTGGAACACCCTTGCCGTCTTCTCAGCTTGGCCTCACAATGGCTATGAAGCTTTAGATGAAGAATAATTTCAACATTTCCCTACTATAATAATGCTTGTACTACAACTTCACATAGATAACTTCTGTAATGAAAAAAATATTCAATAACTCAATTCAATGAATATTTATTTAGCATCTACTACATGCTGGGCACTGGAAAGTCAACAGAAATCAGAGAGAGAAAGCCTCTATCTAGCCTCATGGAAATGGACTGAAAACTCTGATAGCATGAATAGACAAACAAAACCCCCTCAATATATAAAGAAAATGACTACAGAAGTGATTAACCCTATTTGATCTAAAAATCACAGGACATGTGAACAGGAAAGGAGGGGGAAGGCAGTAGCTACTTTAGGAACTGAGAGAGCAAAGGAGCCTCTCTAAGGAGTGACACTAAATTTGTAATATGAATGATGAGCGTTGTGTGAGTGGACTTTCTATGAGGAGAGAAGACTAGAGGTAGTTTTGAGTGTTGGAAAGAGAGAGAGAGAGATGGCACCATCCCCAGGCATAGTGAACACAAGAGAGAACAGTACCAGATGAGGCCAGAGCGGAAGGCAGGGTCATGTCCATGGAACACCTTGTAGCCTAATAAAACATGTGAATTTCACCCTTGGTTCAATGGGAAATCCCAGAGGGTTTGAAGCAACGAGTTCCATATTCTGAATTATGTTTTTGAAAAAATTAAGCTTGACGTCTAGGTGGACAATGATGCTTAGGGAGACAAAGGTACAGATAGGGAGGTGACAGAGGGAAGTATCAAGACTTGAGGATGAGAGTGGCTGGTGACTTGGGTAAGTGTGGCAGCAGTGAGGGGAGTAAAAAGTAGAAAGATAGAGAACTCTTTCATGAGACACAACTAAATGGACCATTGTTTCCAATTACTCCTCTGAGCCCTTATGTGAATCAAATGAGAATGTCTGGGGCGGGCAGAGTGGCGCAGTGGTAAAGCGCTGGCTTGGGAAGCCAGCGGCTCTGGTTCAGGTCCCTCATATGAGGACCAGTGACACTGTCCTCAAAAAAAAAATGAGAATGTCTGTGTAGATTCTAGAAACTATACACACCCAATTATTATTACTATTGGGTCGTCGGAAAAGTCATGACGCATGTTTGCAACAGATGGTACTAGTTCATTTTTGGAAGTACTAGGGTCATTCGCATCTATTTTATTGCTATGTCATTTGTCAGCTGACAGTTCTAGCTTCAGTCTAAAAAAAAAAATGAGCGATTTGGTTGAGTTTTGGACATTTTACAACAAGGTGAAAATGGAAGACCAAACTGTTCATTTTTTGCCATATTTTACTGTTTTACTTCCGTAAAGGGAAGATGCATACCAAGCTTGTGAAAAGTTGCAGCAAGTTTATGGTGACAATGCTCTACAAGAATGTCAGTGCCAACGATGGTTCACAAAATTCCGTGCTGGTGGTTTTGATCTCAACGAAGCTCCTTGGTCAGGGAGGCCCACCGAGGTTGATGGTGATAAAATAAAGGCATTGATTGAGTCAAACCCACGTTACATGACACAACAGATTGCGAAACATTGAACATCCATCATTCAAGTGTTCACGACCACCTGAAGAAGCTAGGATACGTAAGCAAGCCCAATATTTGGGTTCCACAGGAACTCAAAGAAGTTCATTTGTTGGCTCATATAAACATCTGCAATATGCTCATTAAATGTGAGGAAAACTATCCTTTTTTGAAGTGACTGTAACTGGTGATAAGAAGTGGATTGTTTACAACAATGTGGTATGCAAATGGTCTTGGTCCCAACGTGATGATTTGCCTCAAACGACATCGAAAGCAGATATTCATCAGAGGAAGGTTATGCTCTCAGTGTGGTGGGGTTTTAAAGGTGTGTTTATTGAGCTCCTACCAAGAAATCAAACAATCAATTAGAATGTGTACTGTCGGCAACTGGACAGTTTGAATGAATCCATCTAGAAACGTCCAGAGCTTGTTAATTGTAAAGGAGTTGTGTTCCATCGTGACAATGCGAGACCACACACAAGTTTGATCATCCATCAAAAATTACTAGAGCTTGGATGGGGTGTATTGCCACATCCACCATACTCTACTGACCTTGCTCCCTCAGACTGCCACTTGTTTCTCCCTTTTCAAAACTTCTTACGTGATATAATGCTCAATTCACATGAGACTGTAAATCAGCACCTTTTTCAGTGTCTCACAAATAAAGATAGGTCCTTATATGAATGAGGAATTATGAAGCTCACTGAAAGATGGCAATAGGTAATCAAACAAAACGGGCTATATATCATTGATTGATTTTTGTTCTTTATATACATAAATGACTTTGAAAAACACAGACAAATTTATCATGACTTTTCCAGCAACCCAATACATTGATTTGTATAAAGCCAACTTATATTTCTGTAATGCACAAAGTGGTGCATTACAATATTTTAAAATGTTTGAGGCCTGTAGGCCCCTATATTCAAATTTTCAGAATGTGGCATGAATATCTGATTTGGCAAATCCAACAGGATGCCTCAAAGGATCTCATGTATTCCTACACGTTATTTTATTTAATTCTCCACCTCTTCAAAAAAAGACAGGTGTCAGTTAGTATACCCTGAAGAAGGTAAAATGAACCATACAAATGGCATTATGATAATATGTAAAACCTTTTCTAAAGAGGTAAAACAATGCCCTCTCACTGTCATAGAGAATCTTTTGGAATAAAATAGTTATATAAATATTGACATAATGGAAGCAAATTTGAAGGAGCTTCCAATGTTTGCAAATTTAAGCAAAAAGGAAAATTAAAAACAAAACAAAACTGTGAAAGAACCTAAAGAAGAAAATCAATTTAATTGTCAGGTACCTCAAGGGCTCCTTATGGAGAATAGTGGGGCAATTTTTCTCCTTCATGGAGAATAAATACTATCTATTTGAATTTCCTTAAAACTAAAAATAAAACTTATTTGTTCATTTTGGATTACTGTATGATTTGGGGATGCTAGGAATCTATATATGATTCTACTTCTCAAGGACAAATTCAATAAAATGATTCTGACCTGTAGGAAATATGCTTTAGTTGTGCAGAGCATTGACTCTGGGGCCCAACTTTTTGGGTTCAAATCTCAGCTCTGCGATTTACTACTTGTGTGACCACCAATAAGTCACTTAACTCATGATCCTTCCATTCTTCCTCAGTAAAGAGGGGTGTTGTGATACTCAAATTAGTTCATTTATGTAAGATACTTAACATATAATTAGCAAAATACTTACAATATAATTAGCAATAAAAACTAGAAACTTATTCTTTACATCACACATGAATGATAGACAAAGAAATGCAAAAGGTATGAATCTTAAGAAAGAGGTTAGTCACCATGAGGGCGACTTTGCAGCTCTTCCTTTAGGGACACTAACATTTCAGGTATTTGCTTTCTCTGACTAATTGTCACATATTTCATTCTAATAGAAATACTGTAAATAGGATTAACCAAAATAGCAGTGACTGACATGATTATCATTAAATATAAAATGTATATAAATATACAATGCACTATATAAATATGAAAATGTGTTTTGGCAATCTGTTAAAAAAAAAAAGATTTCCAGTAAGACATGCCAAACATTCGTTACGTTTTAAATTTAAATGGTGCTCCTAAGTTCCTCAGCTTCGTTATCATACCCAAATCATACTAACATGTATCATGGCCATTAATCAGGATTCTATAACCGAAGATGGATTTTTCAAAATAAATTAAAAAATATAGCTCAAGAACAGGATAATATATAACGTCCTCTATCCTGTGGAAATAAATCACCATTTGTTACTTTTTTCATGTGTCGAGCAATAAATTCTATAGTCAAAAGGTAAAGAGGAAAGTAGAATCCCATGTTCCATTCTCTTGTCCTCACCAATCCTTAGTTAAGGGCTCATTCTTTGGGAATGATTCATAGGACAACCAAAACCAACAGACAAAATCTGCTTCTTTTCAATTCCTGGGAACAAAGCAACAACGGAAATAGTACGACTCATCATGAAGCAGAGACCATGGATCTGACTGCATTTCCACTTGCTTGGTAGGTTAGACCAATTTAAATTTTTATATAATGAACACAGACATAATGGGAAGATTCAATTTTGTTGCTCTGTTAGAGCATTTGAACAATTCAGAGCTTCTAACCAAAAGCATTTAATCAAAATTTGTAAAACATGTAAAATAGAATTTATTGGTTAAATGTGTTGGCTTACTTTGTAACAATAACTGGTGGGTTAATTATCACAGTCTCCTTTATAAAGTGAAAGCTGTATTTTAAGTTATTTTAGATAAAAAAAACTTAGACTTAGCATGTTTTACTTTAAGGCAAATATCTCGTGAAAGTAGCATCATTGTATTAATACACATAGGCTCCTGTGATATGCTTTATATTGTCGTATTTAAAAAAAAAAACTAATTTGAAAAGGAGAGTTGGTAGCTCTAATAAGAAAATTCATAAGAAATCACCCTTATTTTTCCTACTTGTCAATCTTACGTTTAAAACAAAAGATATTTTTAATCTATTTACCATAACTTTTTTCAGAAATATTGGCAGCGTGTTTCAATCAGAGTAATACTGAGGAGTTGCATTGGGGCAGAATTTTAAAACAAAACCACTGAAAAATCATAAAATTCTGTGTAAATATAGTCCATCTATAAATAATAAAGTTTTATAATCCATGATCCTAAAAGTATTGCAGGACTATGAACTTTTAGGGATATAACGGAGAATAAAAATAATCCAAAACAACTTTATTTCTTTCATGAGAATCTCCTCTTTAACAGGTGGTTTACAGGTTCTAGAAGAACTCATCTCAAAAAAATCCCATTGTTATTTTGCTTCATTATTATGACTGTTTCTTTGCATCTTGTCAAAAGCTGTTTGCTATTAGTTCCAGTTTTCTCTTCTGGATAATAAAATAATCTATCTACACTCTCTCTCACATGGCAAATATTGAAAAACATTTTGGAGTTATCCTTTCTACATTAGTTTTTTCATCAGGGTCAAATATTCCTAATTACTTTAATCATTTCTCAAGTTGCTAGGTAACAGAAAACTTACTCTCCTGTTTGTACACATCAAGACTATCAATATTCCTCTCATTATGTGTGGCCCAGAACCAGTCACATGTTTAATTGTGCTTTATCATTTCCATTAATAAGGGACAGTCAGGGCTGAGTGGCGCGGTGGTTAAGCACTGGTTTGGGAAGCCAGCGGCCCCGGTTCGGGTCCCATGTATGAGGGCCAGTGACACTGCCCTTAAAAAATAAATAAATAAATAAATAAATAAATAAATAAATAAATAAATAAGTGAGTCAGACGACCTGGGTCTTGGAATGACACTATCATTTTCAGTTGGGAATTAGTTTCTTCTTGAAAAACAGAAATACTAATTCCTTCTTTTTAATTTTTAAAAATTTATGTTTCAATTACCATTGACATACAATATTACACTAGTTTCAGGTGTAAAAACAACATAGTGATAAGATATTTATATACCTCACAAAGTGATAATCCCAGTAAGGCTAGTACCCATCTGACATTATACATAGCTTTTGCAATATTATTGACTCTATTCCCTACATTTGTACTTTACATCCTGGTGACTATTTTGTAACTACCAATTTGTACTTCTTGATTTTTTTGTTTGTTTGTTTGCTTGAGGGCAGTGTCACTGGCCCTCATATGTGGGACCCGAACCGGGGCTGCTGGCTTCCCAAGCCAGCGCTTAACTACCACCCCACTCAGCAGGCCCCAATTTGTACTTCTTAATTCCTTCACTTTTCTCACCCAGCCCCCCAAACCCACTCCCATCTAGTAACCATCAGTTTGTTCTCTGTAGCTATGAGTCTGTTTCTGTTTTGTTTATTTTGTTCTTTAGATCCCACATATAAGTGAGATCATATGGTATTTGTCTTTCTCAGTCTGATTTATTTGACTTAGCATAATACCCTCTAGGTCCATCCATGTTGTTGCAAGTGGTAATATTTCATTCTTTGTATGGCTGAGTAATAATACTCCATTGAATATATATACCACCTCTTCTTTATCCAATCTTCTATTGAAGGGCATTTCGGTTGTTTCCATATGTTGGCTATGAGAAGAGTGCTGCAGTAACATAGGGGTACACATATATTTTCAAATTAGTGTTTTGGATTTCTGTGGGTAAATACACAGGAGTGGAATTGCTGGGTCATAAGGTAGTTCTCTTTTTAATAATTTTAAGAACCTCCATACTGTTTTCCATATTGGTTGCACCAATTTGCAATCCCACCAACAGTGCACAAGGATTCCCTTTTTTCCACATCGTCACCAACACTTGTTTGTTGTTTGTTGATTTATTGATGATGGCCATTCTGACAGGTGTGAAGTGATATCTCATTGTGGTTTTAATTTGCATTTCTCTGATGATTAGTAACCTTGAGTATCTTTTCATATGTTTATTGGTCATCTGTGTGTCCTTTGCCCACGTTAATTGGATTGTTCGTTTTTAGTGTTGTATGAGATATATATATATATATATATATATATATATATATATATATATATATATATTTGAGGTATTAACCCTTTATCAGAGGTATCATTGGTGAATACCTTCTTCCATTCAGTAGGCTGCCTTTTCAATTTGTTGATAGTTTCCTTTGCTGTTCAAAAACTTTTTAGTTTGATGTAGTCCCATTTGTTTTTTTCTTTTGTTTCCCTTGCCTGAGGAGATGTATTAATATGTTACTAAGGGTAATGTCTGAGAATTTACTGCCTATCTTTTCATCTAGGAGTTTTATGGCTTCAGGTCTTAGATTTAAGTCTTTAATCCATTTTGAATTTATTCTTTTATGTGGAGCCAGAAGATGGTCCACTTTCATTTGTTTCTGCATGTATCCATTCAGTTTTCCCAGCACCATTTGTTGAGTGGACTCTCTTTACCCTAATGTATATTCTTGCTTCCTTTATCAGAATTTAAATGACCAGAGAGAGTTTATTTCTGTGCTCTCTATTGCATTCCATTGATCTATGTGTCTGTTTCTATGCTGGTACCATTCTGTTTTGATTTCTATTGCCTTGTAGTATACTTTGACATTGTGAAGCAAGATACCTCTTGCTTTGTTCTTCTTTCTCAAGATTGCCATAGTATTCAGGGTCTTTTATGATTCCATATACATTTTTGCATTATTTATTTTAGTTCTGTGAAAAATGTCAAGGATATTTTGATAGAGATTGCTTTGAATTTATAGATTGCTTTGGGTAGTACGGACATTTTAACAGTATTGATTCTTCCTATCCATAAGCATAGTGTATGCTTCTGTTTATTTGTATCTTACTCAGGTTCTCTCTTCAATATCTTATAATTTTCTGAGTACAGGTCTTTTACTTCATTGGTTAAATTCATTCCTAGGTGTTTGTTTGTTTGTTTTTTGTTTATATAATTGTAAATGTGACTGTTTTCTTAATTTCTCTTTCTGATAATTTGGCATTGGTGTGTAAAAATGTAACTTATTTCTAAATATTAATTTTGTATCTTGTTACTTTTCTGAATTCATTTATTAGTTCCAATAGCTTTTTGGTGGAATCTTTGGGGTTCTCTACAGATAGTATCACGTCATCTGCAGATAATGACAGTTTTATTTCTTCTTTTCTTATTTAGCTGCCATTTATTTATTTATTTATTTATTTATTTATTTATTTATTTATTTATTTTTGTCTGATTGCTGTGGCTAGGACTTCTAGAGCTATGTTGAATGAAAGTGTTAAAAGAGTACATCCTTGCCTTGTTTCTCATCTTAAGGAAAATGATTTTATCTTTTCCCCACTGAATATGATGTCAGCTGTGGATTTGTCATATATGGCCTTCATTATGTTGAGATATGTTCCTTCTATTCCCACTTTGCTGAGAATTTTTATCATAAATGGATGCTGGATTTTGTCAAATGCTTTTTCTGCATTTATTGATATGATCATATGCTTTTTATTTTTTCATTTTGTTTATGTGGTATATCATGTTAATTGATTTATGGATATTGAACCACACTTGTATATCAGGAATAAATCCCACTTTATTATTGTGGTATATGTTCTTTTTAATTTATTGTTCAATTTGTATATTAATTTCTTAGTCTTTAAAATATGTTAGTTCTACCTAGTACACAGAATTGTATGAATCAAATTTAAAATAAATAGAATTGATAGTGCTATGAATATTGTAAAGCACTATAAAAATGTGAGGTAAATATACTATAACTTTTCAGCATTCCCTTAAAGATTAACTTAGTCTTTTTCATTATTATATCTGGCTTAATATACATTTTCTACTCATGAACTATTGTAACATGAGATATAATAATACTAGTTCTTATTAAGAATCTAGTAACTCCCAGTAACAATTTGGTGCTTGACCTATAATATTTTTTTTAAACTCACATGACTTTGTGGAGGTAATGCAGTTAACTCTATTTTATATATTAGAGAATTCCCATCCTGTACTCATGCAAGATTATGTGCATATGCTTTTAAAATTTTGTTTTTTTTTGTTTTTTGTTTTTAGCTGAACCATCCTGCCATCTGTTGGCAGCTCAACGGCAACTCAGCTCAGGCTGGCATCGAACCGCCATTGCTCAGAGCTCAGCTTGCACTCTTGAGCGAGCTCTTAACCAACTGAACCACTCGGCCGGCCCTTATTGTTTGTTTTAGATCACCAGTACCTGGATCAACATACCTCAAGTGTTCTTGAATCCAACTCACTGTTTCTTCAAAATAATTGAGCAAACTTTCAAAAAAGCTGTATATTTTTGTTTATAATTATATTTATATGTACTAATGTATTAATATATGCATATAAATTATAGATAAACTAGTAAAATTATAAGTAAAAGCATGATCTAGATTTAAATGGAAATTCTAAAGCTTTCTGAATGGGATTTACTGTGTTTCTGCAGTTTATAGGCAACAGGCTTAAAACATTCCTACTATTGCTTTTTCAGAGGTTGGCAAACTAAGGCCCAAAGGCCACATCTGGCTCACAGCCCAATTTTGTACACTTTATGAACTTATCATTTTTTTTTTAAAAATTGGGGAATGGAGGAGGGGAACAGCATTGGGGAATCGTGGAAGGAGGACAGACAAGTTGTTGTCCTTTATTCTTCAGTGTAGTTGTGGAGGACGTCGCTTCATTGGCCCATGTTGGTATTATCGTTGCACTCTTCCTGGCTGAGGCAGTCAGTTGCTGGCCATTGGATGGCAGCTCATGGCTGTTCATGCTGGCTGCCGGCCACTCATGGTAGCTTATGGCAGCCCACTGCAGCCTACGCCATCACCGGCAAATCACGGCAGCCCAGCTCCAGGTTGAGCTGTTGTTCGCCATCTTAGCTGTAGAGGGCAGTGTTACTGGCCCATGTGGGATCTGAACTAGCAGACCTGCTGCTCAGAGCTCATGCTCCCAAGGCAACTCTTAACCAATGAGCCACTCGGCTGGCCCATGAACTTAAAATTTTTCTGTTGTCAAACGTTTGAACGAAATCAAAAAAAAGAATACTATTTTGTAATACATGAAAATGATATGGAATTTAAATTTTGTTTATAAAATTTTAGTGGAACACAACCTCACTGTGTATGTTTATGTGCTTTGTTTAGGGTTACTTTCATGCTGCAATTATACATATGATTGCTTGTAACAAAAATTGTATGGCCCACAAGACTAAAAGATTTATTATATGGCATTTAAAAGAAAAAGTATGTGACCTCCTCTGTATACAAGTGAAATCTCACTCCTATCCAAGTATGGAGACACGCAATGGAAATACAAACTTCTGTAGTCAGAGCACTCGACTCAGAGTAGGAGACTCAGGTTCTAGTTCTTGTCCTGTCTCTCCCTAGCTACAGAGCCCCTTGAAAATGATCTTCAATTTGTGGCTTTTGGATCTGTATTTATAAAATCATCATTGTATTGGATGATCCCGCAATTCTCCAAAGTCCTTCAGTTTTATACTTCTGAAATGTGCCACACATATACAAATATATGTGAAATGTATGCACCACAATAAAAACCAGACCAATGAGGTTCAAAAAGCCTTTCTAGACATGATGGGATAACTAACTATAGTAATAATAAAAATAAATCTTGACATTGATAAAATAGTTCACATCATTTAGTATAGCAGTAAGAAATGTATTTTCAAATTGTTATGCTTGAAAGAACAGAACTACAATTTAGGAAAACCAATGTTTCAGCACAAATAAATTATGACTTTCAAAACCATAAAAATATAAATCTAAACTTAACCAGGAATCAAATACCCTTGAAATTATCATTAAATTAACAATTTAATCTTGGTATCATAAAGTGTATTTCACTTTATTATAAACCTTAGGAAGTCTTATAAAATTTTTTCTAAGATTTTTCTAGGTTGCTATTTAGATGTTTTCCCTATTCTGTTTTGTTTTTATTTTGGAAAATAGTTAAAACTAAAATAGTTGTATAAGCAAGACAGTACAAAATATCATATTAAAACAAGCCATTTATAAGAGATTTCTGAGTTTTTTAATAAAGAAGAAAAAGTCCCTTGTTTTTTTAATAACTAGATGTGCTAATTTCAACACTCTGAATGATTTCCCTGGGTTAGTTTATTAACAGGAGCACTAAATATTGCAGACCTTCTAGTAGAAGGCACGTAGTGGGGATTAAGATTTTTTTTTTCACCTGAAGCAGTTACAGCTCGTAAAAGTATTACAGGAGGAGACTGCCAAGTAACAGAGGTAGATTTTCCAGATGCGTAGGAAATCCCCCCTTCTGTGGGAAAAGCATTCGGAATTTAAATAAATTCTTTGAGGACAATAGATTGCCAGTTTTCTTCTTGCCTTATAGTTGTCTGACTAAAGTTTGTTGGTGAAAGTGAAGGAGCATAACATTCTCAGACATTGAGATGTGACGCTATTTGTATAGCAGCCTAATTTCAGAAGAAAAAAAAAATAGCTTGCAGGTTCTAACAAGCACATACTTAAAAACACAAGGAGGCAGATATGCCAGGCTTGTCTTAGAAAATCTAAGATGTGCAATTGTAACATCTACACTAAGTATCAAAAGTGAATCTTTCTTTACAACAGAGCAACAAATCCACTTTATATACTTTTCAGTAAGTTTAAATCCTTGAGGGGTACAGTATTACGTGGATTCTGTGTCCTATGGCTTTAGCAGGAAGGTGTTTCGGTATTTGGCCCAAACCACGCCACTGTTTCCACGAGCACGAGTCACCTTTCCCCAGATGACTGTGTTGATTTTTGCCTTGTACACATGAGCACAGCTCTTGCCTAAATAGAATTCAGTTTCATCTCGAGCATAAACACCTTTAATTTTAAGAACAGCTCTGTGCTCTCTCTGTTTCTGGAGACCCTGCTTATAGCCAGCAAAAATGGCCATGGGCCACAGCCTTCCAGGCATACTTGTCTTTTTAGAAGTCCTGTTCCCACAGGCCTTCATGGCCCTAAGAAAAATGAAGACCAGGGCCGGCCGAGTGGTGTGGTGGTTAAGCACTGGCTTGGGAAGCTAGTGTCCCTGGTTCAGGTCCTACATATGAGGGCCAATGACAATGCCCTCAAAACAAAAAAAACAAAAAAAGAAAAAGAAAAAGAAAAATGAAGGCCACAAGTGAATCTTAAATGTGAGTATACCAATGCGCAAATGAGTTAATATGATAAACACATATTCAAAGCATGCTGTTGAATGATTCATTCCATGCCATTAAACAACAGCACAGGGAATGAGGAAATGAAAGAGTTAACACAATCTCAGACTTCTACAGTGAAATCCCTCCCACTAGAATATTTAACATATGACTTGAAGCTGCATCTTTACTTCTTTTCCACTTCCATGTCCCTAACCTTTAGAAGCATGACTATCATGTAACATGTACTCAGTAAACAGTTGTTGAATAAACAAGGGGTAAAATGGAGACTGATGCATGAGACTCAAAGAGCCTGGAAAATCTCCACTATGTCAGGGTTTTAAAAATGGCCATATTTGCCATATTGCCGTAAGAGATCTTTTCTGGTAACAAAGTAAGGTCCTGCTTAAGTTAATTAATTCATTTCTAAAATTTTTGAGTATGAATTATTTGCAAGGCACTGGAGAGAAAACAGTGAATTCTACTGGCGGGGTGTGGTCAGGACACACATAAGGAATAAAATACCATTCTAATGCAAATCATCACTTTGGGTAATGATGTGCCAATTGGATTCATCAGTTGTAACCAATGTGCTACTCTCCTGTGGGATGGTAATAATGGGGGAGACTACATTTTGCTGCAAATCTAAAACTACTTTAAAAAATAAACTCTATTGAAAAATGTATTGTTAGGTTAGATAGTGCACTGGAGAGAAAAAAAATACAGAAAACAGAAAGTACTAGGGGATATTTAAAAGGTACATTGTAATCACAAAAATTAGCCTGAAAATTTCTATATTTTTATATACAGATGCTCTTCGACTTATGATGGAGTTACATCTCTATGAACCCATGATAAGTTGAAAATGTCATTAAACTGAAAATGCATTTAATGCAACTAACCTATCAAACATCATAGCTTAGCCTAGCCTACCTTAAACGCACTCAGAACACTTACATTAGTCTACAGTTGGGCAATTATCTTGAGTTTCACCTCAATAATAATTGCATTTCTTCTTCTCAACAGAAATAGGAGACATACATGGGTGTTTTCATTGAGATGGTGGAATGCAAAAACACAAAACACTATATCTGAAACATGTTGGCAACACAGCACCCTGAAGAGTATCAGTTGTTTACCCTGTGATCACGTGTCTGGCTAGGAGCTGTGGCTCATGGCCACTGTCCAGCATCACGACAGAGTATCATACTACACATCACTAGCCTGGGAAAACACAAAAATTTTAAATCCGCAGTATGGCTTCTGCTGAACGCATATTGCTTTCTCACCATCATAGGTTGAATCATCATAAGTCAGGAACCATTTGTACTATTTTCTTGTCTTTTTTCCCCCTTTCCTATACATGCGTTTGATTGGAAGCACAAACATTAGCTAAGTTGACAGTATATATCCTTATTATAATCAAACCTATGACAACTTCCCATCACACATTCCTCATTAATGACCCACAAGGTTGCATACGATGTGCATCCACTGCCCCTCAACACTCTAACCTCTAACCACCCACACTCCTCCCTGCTGTCACTCCCCTGCCCCGCCCAGCCCTCACCCCCAGCAAACAGCTGGCACACCTCAGGCGTTTGATCTTGGTCTTTCTTATGCCTGGGGTGCTTTGGTCACCTTTAAGCATGCAGAATCTGAAAATAACTGCCTAGGTTGAATCCTTGCTCCACTACTATTAGACCATGACTTTGGCCAGGTTGCTATTCCTCTCTGTGCCTCAGTTTCCTCAACTGTAAAATGGAGTTATTACTTAGCTTACATGTTGATTGTGAGAAGTAAACGTGTTCATGGATACAAAACATTTAAAATAGTGTCTGATGCACAATAAAAACTTACGTAGGTGCTTCCAGATGGACACAAAACTCTCCTTTTTTTTTGCTTCTCTCGGTCTTTATACAGAGAGGCCTGCTGTGATCTTCTTATTTAATATCACAGCTTCCCTGCCACTCCCCATGCCCATTTCCATTTATTACAATGTTTCATAGGACCTATTACCATCTAACATGTCTGGTTTTTCTCATTTAGTTGAAATGTCTTTTACAACTAATATATTAGATCCACAAAGGTGGGACTTTTGTGTGGGCGGTTATTGTCTCCCAACACAGCACCTGGCTAATAGTTAATGCCCTACATATCTATGTTTAATGGCAGAATGAATATATAGTATGAAAGAGCTCACTCAGCAGAGAAGACCTGGACATGTTTACAGATACCTTTCATCTAATGATCTTTCATCCAAAGGTATACTAGAAAACAAAAGTAGTTTTGTGGCATCCACATAATTGTTTCAAATTTGAAACCTTTAATTCTCTTATTTCTCCTACATTAAAAATAAAAGCAAAATTTCTCCTCTATCTTACTGAAGTTTCTGGGTTGCTTTTATAAATTCAAAGTTAAACCATTTTAGAAGTATCAAAATTCACAATATAGTTAAGAACTTTGGTACCAATTCACTAAGTATTTTATTTTTATAATTATCTTTTACATTTGTATAGCACATGGCAGAAATAAATATTTACTCAAGAAAATCATATCACAAAATGACAGTATTATACAGACTTAGAAATCATGTGGGAAATAACTTTTTTATAACAATAATCTACTTTATCAAATTTATCAAAATGTATACAGAAATACTTATTTAAACAAATTAAATATAAGTCAAATAATATGGTTATATAGCTCAGTGATATGCTAAAATATTTACTACAACTTACTCTGAAATGTTAAAATAAGAAAGAAAACTTATCCAGAGAAAAAAATATGTTTATTTTTATTCTATTTAGAAACTATTATCTTTTATTAGTTAATAGTTTGAATAAATATAAAATATAAGGAAATACTAGGTTGTGATGCTAAATCAGTAAAAACTATAATAAAAATTTCATTGTGCACTGCATATATAAAGGTCAAAATCAATCGTATTAATTTGGACTGCTTTCAATATTTTCAAATTTAAAATCCATTGAATTTTTATTTTTATCTAATTTTAAAGTGTCACTAATTGCTTAATGTTTCTTAGTTGTTGATTTTGAAATTTAATTAAGTAATCTTAAACCAACATATCAGCAAATTTACTTATGAAATTCAGGTATGAATTATACAGATGACAACCTTTAAAGATTTGCATTTTAATTTTCATTTACCTCTGTCAACCAGAACCAGTCATGTTTTTAAAACAGATTTACTTTATTCTCAAGAACAATTCTCAAAAAATTTCCAGTTTCTTTCTTGAAACTGCCTGTTGCCTACTATTATATCACTTTATCACAGAGTATGATCACTTTGTATAATGTATTTCTAACTTTTCTGCTAGAAATTGTGTCACCTAATTATAAGATTTGGAGTCAACTATATAATTCCAAGGAGTGCTTTAGTTTTCAGTTTAATGTAATTCAGTAAAACATGCTGAGGACCGTTGGTGAGTGAAGTGTTAAGGCAAACGTTATGTGAAGACAAAATTAAAAATCAGTCTATCTTCATTCCAAGGGAATGCTCTGTTAGGTTAGTTATATATCAGCTTCATACAGAAGGCCATCACCCAGAACAGTCTAGATTAATTTTCTCTTGAAAGTGATAATGTTAACATCTATCGGGTTGTCGGAAAAGTCCTGACGCATTTTTGCAAAGAAAAACATAGAAAAAAACATGTCATCACTTTTCTGACAACCCAATACATCAAGCTACAAATGAAAAAATTCATGTAAAGTTCTTGGCTCTTGGTGGTATTCAATAAATAAGTAGGTTTTTTTGTTTGTTTGTTTTTGAGGGCAGTGTCACTGGCCCTCACATGTGGGACCTGAACTGGGGCCCAACAAGTAGTTTTTAATGAACTTCTGGAGAAATTAAAATATACTAGACAAGATTAAACATTTGAAAAGTCTACAAATCATAAAACAAAATTTAAATAAATATTCTATCTTAAATTGGCTATCTTAGGAAGCAGTAAATAATTTCAATAATGTCATTGTTTACATAATTTGAATAGCTACTCTTTTGGAATTATCTCTTTAGTTAGGACAAGAATTACAAAACAAAACAAAACAAAACAAAACAAAAAAAACAGTGTTATCCCTATAGGCACACCTTATTTTTGCCCACAAATGGTGTTATACTGCTTGATTGTTTATTTGGTTTACAATGCATATCAGTGAATATCTCTTGCATTTTCACAACAAAATTTATGTTCCCCATCGGGAATAAAAACCAAAAAAAATAAAACATACTAAGGTCACAAGTAATCTCCATGTGGCGAAATTCATTATTTAATTTTCAGTCCTTGAATCCTTCCCTCCTCTTGATATGTTTTTTTGTTTTGTTTTGTTTTGTTTTGTTTTCACTTGATTGCTAAGATATTTGTCTCTCCTGGTTTTCTCTATACATCTCTGTCTGCTTTTTTTCAGCTTCATTTGCTAGTACCTTCTCAACTTCTAAACATCTCTTGGATCTCTTCTCTTTTTTGTCTCCACACTCCCTAGCTTAAGGACTTGCTCTGGTCTCATGAATTTTAATACCAAGTAGTTTTCAAGTTTATATTTCTATTCAGGTTTCTCACCTGACGTTCACACTCTGATATAAACTATCAAGTTGACATCCATTTGCATATTAATAATCATGTCAGTTTCAGCATATTCAAAAACTAAGCTCTGGTTTTATTCCCCTGCATCCTTTCTATCCTCTGCAATAGGAAATTCCATTCTTCATGTGGTTTCAGGCCGCAAACTTTGAAATTAACTTTGACTTATCTTTTTTCTCCCTACATACAGTCCTCCAATTCAACAGCAATATTACTGATTATATCTTCAAATTGTGTCAACACTTCCCATTCTTCTACTGAAACCAACCTGAGGTGAGCCACCATCTCATAGCTGGTTTATTGCAATAGCCTCCTTACTTTTCTCTGCTTCTGTCCTTGCCCCCTTCTACCTCTTCTCAATCCAGGAGAAAGAAAGATCATGTTCAAAGGTGAATGGGCTCCTAATACTTGTCTACTCCCAGTGTGTTTCACTGGAAGTGAAAATCGAAACCCCGGCAGTGTCCCACAAGGCCCTATGTGATCTTCCCCAGCCCTCTCACATCCCTGACTTTGCGTTCCCTTTTCTACCCCTCACTCATTCTATTCCAGCCACCCTGGCCTCACTGCTTTCCCACAACAATGTCAGAACACACCTGCGTGCCACAAGATCTTTGGACTTGCTGTTGAACGTGGGGCTCACCCCCTCACCGCATTTACTCAGCCATCTTCTTCCCTCATCATCCTTAGGGACTTACACTAATCCTGCTTCCCCTGAAGACACTCTTTACATCTCTTTCCTGTTTTCTTTTCCCCCTGCTCACTTATCGACATCTGACATACCATCTGTCATTGTTTTTACTTGTGTATTGCCTGTATTCTCCCACTAAAATGTTAAGCTTCATGAAATCCAAGATTTTCATGTTTGTTCATTGACATATCCTTGATTGACGCCCAATCCCTAGAAGGCATTCAAACATATTTCGTATAGAAGTGAATCAATAAAGAAAGATTTACAACTTTTGTAGTTTTTTAAAGAACATATCTTGATTCCTGTTTTGTGTCTTTACCACTCCAGTTTCTGTACTCTGGAACATTTCTTGTTCTTGGCTGACTTTAAATTTCACTCGGGTTACTTTGATCTTTAATGACAGGTCTATCTAACTCCAACTCTACATGTTCTTGTTTCTAGATTGCCTACACCTGGCCCCGCCCACTTGGCAGGGTGACAGGCTGTTTGTTCTGCTGACCTTGCCTGAGGTCACTTGCTCTCCCACCACCCAGTGTCTGCCACTTGAGTTTCTCCACACTAATTTATGCCAGTCTGGCTGCATTTTTCCCTATTACCTTAATGGATTTGGATCTTTTGCATTCGGATTCACCCAAAACAGATCGTATCTACCTCACCCCCAAAAACATGTGTGATTTCATTTCTCTGCCTTTTCTACACTGCTATGTTGTAAGATTCCCCCAGCTATGTTGAAAGATTCGAGTGCAGGGTGCCTGATTCTTGTTTTTGTGATCTTCCACTTTCCAGGATACAAGTCATTTCAGGTAAACTCAGATCTTGGCCTCAGTGAGGGAAGAGAGACGTTTTGGAGCTCAAAAATTCTTGTCACCAAGAAAAGGGAAATATGGCTGTGTCGGAGACCACTCTCTGGGTCTGACAGACCCCTCTGCATGGGCACCTAAATGGTAGCTTGGCTTGGCTCTCCTGATCTAGGAGATAGAGATTATTTCCTCTCTGAGGATAAGAGGAAAACTGCACTCAGCAATGTGTCTTGGTACCACCTTTTCCTATTTACTTTCTAATTTTGAGAAGCTAGAAATGCAAACTTTTTTTTTTTTTTAAAGACCAGGTCTTGTGAAAAACTATAGATATAAATAATTTCCATTCAATCTGTAAAGTGCTATAATTGATGTGTGCACAGAAAGTATACTGGAAGTTGGCAGGGAAAGAAAAAAGCCTGCACCAATCTAAGCAGGCTAACAATCACCTAGTATTTTGGAGGGAATTCTAGAGTTTTGCATGGCTGATATAGAGTGACTATGGGGGAGTGATTCGAGAAACTATGAAAGGGTCCGGTGGATGTGATTAAGCAATGCATAGATAGGGAAACCAGAATGGCTCCAGAGTATTTTATGGGATACACAAATTCCTTAGTAATGATATACATTCAATAAAAGAAATCACAATGTGATATCATATTCCACCCATTCAATTAACAAAATTTGGAGATGGATAAGTCCAAGTGCTGGTGAGAGAATGGAAAACCATGAACTCTCATGAATTCCTAATGCACAGAGCCATCTGGAAATAAATCTGGTGGTACTGAATGAATTAGGTATGTGCGCAGCATGTCACTGCAATGGAATCTCTGGTAGAAGTGTTTCTGATGCAGAGGCTCAGAGAATGACTGCTTTAAAGTGGTCAATAGCTGGTTGGATGTGGGAGCTATGGCTCTACAATAATAAAACTAATATCCGTACACCACCAAACTGCTCCTGGGAAGGACATAGATTTTTGTGGATAGGCAATTGAGGCTTTGCTGTCTTGTCTTGTTTCCATCTGACATTTTATTTTGCTACCACATTCATTTTACACCTCAGCGGTTCCTATCTTATTTTTCTCCATTCACTTATTTCCTACTGGTTCTCTCTAAATTATTTTGTCACTATAGTGTGTACTCCAACTATCACACTTATATTGAACTTTTAGCCCACTTTTTTAAAAATATTCTCTTTCACATACTTTACCATTAAAATTCTGATTAATATTTTATTGCAATAATTCTTTGTTTTCATAAGTCAGTTGGAAAATTAACATCCTATTTCTATTTTATTATATCACAGGCTTCTTCTGTCATTTCTTCCTCTCTGAACAATAGTCCAGTATGTTCATTTTGATTCCATTAGCACAACAATTACATGGAAAACTTTAATCAGGATAATTTTCCTGAAGTAGGTGAATTGAGAACAAGTGTTTATTATGTGTTGGGAGTAAAAAAGGAGGACATTCCAATTGGTGGGAATCTCAAAGTCATACAAATAAGTACCATGGAAGAATGGAAAGTTGGCTGGATTTAGCTAGAGGGGAGAGCCAGTCTGTACTGGGAAAAGATAAAATTAGAGAGGTACAAAAGTGCCAGTTGACAGAGGACCTTGAATTATAGGCCAAGAGTTTAGACTTGATATGGTAGGAGTAGCTGATTCTTGAGCAGGAAGGTGGTGTGATAAAAATGGCATTTGCAGAAGATAATTTTAGCAGTTTACAAAGGAATAATTGTAGCAAAAAGAGACAGGAATTAGGATCACTAGCAAAGAATTTGTTGTAAGCCTTGTATGAATAGGAGCTGAAGTCATAGAAAATGGGAGAAAATGATGAATGTATCAGACACTATAAAGCAAGAGGTTTCAAAGCATGTTTCCTGGGTCACTTCTTCCAGGATCACATGGGATGTTTGTTAAAAACATGTATTTTTGTACTACATGCCCAAACTGTTTAATGCTATTCTTTCAGGGTGAGGACAGGGCATGGGCCTTTTAACAAGTTCTCTATGTGATTTTTTTTTTTTTAACATGAAAATTTGAGGAGTCCTGCTCTAGAGGAAGAATTAAGAGACCATTTTGACTACACTTAAAGAGTGAAGGAGGGAAAAAAAGTGTACAATGATTACATGAAAGCCAGCCTTGGGCTCAGGAAAAATGATAGTGACCAAAAAAAAAACCCCAAATACATCTTACATTTTAGAGGAATTTTAGGCTCTGAGCAAAATTGAACAGAAGGTACTGAGGGTTCCCATCCATCATCTGCCCCCACACATGCACATTCATCGGCATTACCAACATCCCTCTCTCGAATGGTGCACTTAGTACCACTGACGAACCTACACAGACAAGTCCTTGTCATCTAAGTCCAGTTTATATTAGGTGTCACTCTTGGTGCTGTATATTCTATGGGTTGGAAATGTTTATCATGACATATGTCTATCATAATAGTATTACACTGAGTAGTTTCTCTGCCCTAAACATCCTTTGTACTCGGTCTAGCCATGGTTCCTCTCCCTGAACTCCAAGAAACCACTGATCCTTTCACTGTCTCTATAGTTTTGTCTTTTCCAGAATGCTATATAGTTAGAATCCTATTGCACCAGGTCTTTTCAGACTGGCTTCTTTCATGGAGTAATACGCATTTAAGTTTCCTCCATGTCTTTCCATGGCTTGATAGCTCATTTCTTTTAGGTGGTGAATAACATTCCATTATCTGGATGTACCAGAGTTTATCCATTTACCTTCTGAAGGGCAACTTGGTTGCTACCAAATTTTGTCAATTGTGAATAAAGCTGCTATAAACATCTGGGTGCAGGGTTTTTTTGGGGCATAAGCTTTCAGCTCCTTTGGATAAATACAAAGAAACATGATTGCTGGATCATACAGTAAGAATAAGTTTAGTTGTTTAAGAAACTGCCAAACTGTCCTACAAAGTGGCTGTAACATTTTGCATTCCCACCAGCAATGAATGAAAATAGAAATTTGAAAAACAACAACTGAGCAACCATGGTAGAATAGATGCTAAAGTGTGTTGCCACATGTTAGAATCAAAATGAAAATAAAATCTCACAGAGTGGACTTGACACAATGAGAGAATTAGTGGGAAGTCTGCATTAAACACAAACATTTGGAAAATGTTTCACTATGGATGACGTATGAAACCATTAAATGCTGAGTCCTGCCCTATCCAAAAACAAACAGTCGAAGACATAGGTGTCCCCAGTTTAAGTGGGAGAAATAACAAAATTCAGCAATATAGAAAGACTAGCAAACAAAGATGCAGAAGATAATCTATGACTGATCTATGAGCAAACCTATGAAAGAGAAATATTTAAAATAATTAAAATGAAGAGGAGGGATTTGTCAGGTGTGACCTTTGTAAGACCTTTGGATTTCAGGTCACAACACATAGTTGCTTATTTACTAGACTTGATTTGAGACAGGGATAACTTGCTGTTCTTATAATAAAAATTCAGATTCCCAGGTTACAATCCAAAATGGAGTCAGAATATCTAGGCTAAAAGTACAGGAATTGGTATTTAGCAAGTTTCTCAGGTAATTTTCACGATTGTTCAGAGGTAGGTTGTTTCCTATTGAGACTCATAATTCCCAAACAGTCCACAGAGAGACAGTGGTGTATGTCACACAACATAGATATAAAATATACACGTTTCAGGCATAGCTAACTGACACTACGTAAGGTGTAGAAAGAGGTACTCTTCTGGATTACAATAGAACAGTGGTTCTCAGTCAGAGGTGATTTTGTCCCTTATAGGACATTTGGTAACATACGGAGACAATTTTGAATGTTACAAACTGGGGTTGGGGAATTCTATTTGAATTTAATGGGTGCAGACCAGTGATCTTGCTAAACATCCTACAGGGTGAGGACAGCCCCTCACCCTCCCACCCACAGCAAAGAATTATTGGCCCAACACATCAATTGTTCCAAGACTGAGAAACCATAAAATAAAGAGGAATAATAGTTAAATGCAATAGATAGATCGAGTTTAGATTACAATTTAAAATTAATATAACAGTGGCAGCAGCTATAAGAGACATTCTTGGGACACGTGTGGGAAATATGTGTGTGGGCAAGCCAGTGTATAATATAGAATTATTGTTATTTTTGTAAGGTGTGATGTTATGTTTACAAAAATGAATGCTTTTATTTACTATATGCACACTGAAGTCTGTAACCTAGTTTTAAATGATAGAGTCAAGAAAATAATGTACCCACATATGCACATATATCTCTGGAGAGAGCTAACATAAGTATGATAAAATATTAATGATTTTTAATATCAGAAGGGATACATAAGTGTGTATTTACTATTATTTCAATTTTTCAGTATGTTTGAAGTTTGTTCATTAGAAAAACTGTGGAAAGTGCTTTTATAAGTATTTTAACAATATATGCTTTGGATTTGGACAGATTGGTTCCTGAGGCTTGGTTTGATTCTGACATTGTTTTCGATCTTGATCCTGTAATAGACCATTTCAACTATTTCTTGTTCTTAGTCATTTGAAGTCTCTGAGATGTGTTTGCTGACAGGAGCAACCACAGTTGACAGTTGACCAGTGATTCAATGAAGAATCTGACATTTTTGGGCAGTCTTTTCATTTAACTTCTCTTCCCTCTTCATTTTACCTCCATGGTTTTGCTCTGTGGGGGTGTGAGATTGCAGACTGCCTCACTAGAGAGAAGTCTTGTACTTCCACTGCTGGGTCTAATTACCTGCTTGATACCTGTGAATGGAAACCTACCCAGGAGCTTTTTACAAACTCTCCCTTTAGGCACACGAAATGGGAAAAGAGATAAAAACCCACACTGTTTTGCTTTTACTCAAACTATCTAAATTCTACCACAGCCACTTCCTAATCACGATAACTCCAGTGACTAAATTCCTGCTGTGGTGAAGCTGTAATCTCCCTGGCTCTCTCTCCTTTCCCTGCCATACATTCCAAGGTAATCAACAAATTTGCTGAAGCAGGTCTTTCAGGTTTGGGCAGTTTTTAAGCTGTTGCCACTTTTATTAAAGACACTTGCTTTTTTACTTTTGCTAAACATTAAGAAATGCTTTTAAGTCTTTTATGGTGCTTTGCATACTGGGGTGCTCTTAGATATCTAATGATTTATAATAATAGAGCAAAAATTTGAAATATTGTATTTTCCACAACTGGTCAGCATATCCAAATATTACTGATGGGGATAATTCACATGAGTTAGGTCAAGAAAAAATTCTGAGAGGAGTCTAAATTCAGTTTCATACACACTAAATCCTACGCAAACAGACGCAGTGATATAAATCCACTGAATTCACTTTCCTGTCTTTGAGGTAAATGGCTAAATATAAAAATTACTGTTTATAATCATAGAGAAATATTGCCATCTGATTTTTAAGTTAAATTTAGAATAAAATACATTTCTACAACATGGGCTGGTGGTGGCTTAAAAAAAGTGGCTTTTGATGATGACAAGATTATGGATATATTTTTCATACCATAGCTAAGCCCTCTCTAGATGCTGTTTTCTCTTCTACTTTTAGAGGTCTCAAACCCAGGTGCAATGAATAGAAGTACAGTGTGATTGATTTCCAATTCTACCATTAGGATGATGTAAAAAGTTGTCAGCCTTAAACAGGCAGGCTAATTCTTTGCTTCGTTTTATATAACTTTTACCAAAACCTGAAGCACTTTATTAACTCTTCAAAAGATAAAAAAATAAAAAAATAATATATATATTTATATATACACACACATACACACACATATTTAGCACAGTAGTTAAAGTGAATACTTAGTATCTAAGTGAAAATTTACAGGCTTTAATTGTTTTCTGTGTAGAGATGAAACCGCGTCTCAGAAGTTTTACAATGTTATATATTAGCATCAACATTCCAAATGAAACTTGATTCTTCCAATAAAATTTCCTAAATTAAAAAGGTTCCTACGTGAAGCCATATTTCCTTAGGAGAACTTCACTAATTCGTTCACCATTATAGATCATTGAGGTATATAATTTTTAAATGGATCATTTTGCAAAATGATACAAATTCTAGGGTGTAATGCATATGCATTACTCTAATTATTTTGAATAATTATTCAGTGAAAATGAGATGAGTCATACTTTATATTTAAGTTTGAAATTGTTTTCTAATCGATATTAGGTGCTATGATAATGATGGCAATTTAAACTGTAGATAGTCAATATATTCACTTCAATTTTACATTTTCTTGGAGTTCATAATAATAGTGACAAGTAAAAGCAAAGGTGGAAAAAATAGTATGCCATTTTTTTAGCAAAAGTGTGTGTGTATAAAACCATGTATATATATGGTATATATTAAACCGTATACACACATATACATACAAACAGATGGACAAACAGAAGTCTGGAAATAAATATACCCAAAGTTTTAACAGTAATTATATCCAGGGATTGATAATACATTGAGGACAGGAAGAAGGTTGCAATTTATCCTTTGTGTTTAGATTTACATTCTAAATATTTCAATAACATACATTACACATGTATGTATAGCTTTAAAAGCCACTGAACACTTAAACTGCTTTATACTAGGATTCTGTAGAGTACGTAAACTTCTCTAAAATATCAGTGTATTTGTTGGACTAAAAATATTTCTGATGACAGTCAAGGTCAAGTTGAGCTTACATGCAGCTCAACCTAAATTATCTTCTCAAGGAACTGCACCAAATGATGATGATGTGATAGGTAAATAAATGACTCTGTCACTAAGTTAACCAAGGGATTTAACTTGCAACCTGGATCTGGGCCAGATTGCAACAAAAGTGACTTCAGACATGTCAAGCAATTCCGATGTATTCAACTACAGACGATAAATGGCAATATGGTGTTATTGGCTCAAACATCTTGGAGCCCTTGTAGGGTAGACAGGATCAGAGAATACCTGTCAAACAGGTGAGCTGATGGCAAATCACCATAAGCAGAGCAGAACAATTGCTTTTAAAGTCTCGCAAAAGTGTAACAACAAAGGTCGCATACAGCATTCAAATGTGAAAGAAGAAAAGTTGCTTGCCCATTCACCTGAGCACACCAATCAGAAATTAAGATTGAACAAAGTTACTCAATGAAACTTGGGCCTAAAAAATGTTGTATATTGTGCACAGAAGATAAGACGCTGCATGTGGGAAAGCACACACATGGACTCAGACGGAATAGAGTTCAGACTCTATTGCTATTGTTACATTCAAATACACATAGATAATAACACAAATATTAGAAGCATCTCTAACCACGGCCAAAGTTACAAAACTGTGTTAATAATAAAATGCATGCTTTTATTTGCACCTCTTACCTGTGAGGTATTATTCTATGATTACAAGCAGAAATAAGGTAAAGCTTCCCTTCCAAACATTGTCTTTCTTTGAGAGGGGTGGGGGCAAAAGAAAACATAACAGTGAAAAAAGTGTCACACTATAGGTGTGTGCAAAGACATTTTGAGGCAGAAGACTAAGAAACTAATTCTAATTAAGAAATGGGGAAGGCATCCCCTTGGAGGTCTCTTTCAGTGACAACTGTCTCAGGCAGGCATTGGGTTGATGCTGCATCATACCTTTCTCAGCAAAATTACCAGTAAGTCATGTATTTTATGTCTTTGAGTGCAAAAAGATACTAATATTTTAGAAACTGTATTTGTATGGCAAAGTGAATATTTGTATTCTTCCTTCCATTTCAAAAGGGACAGAGCACATGAGACTTATCATCAAAATTTCAAATTTCTTCTCCAAAACAGATCTGGTTATGACTGAATAACAATTCAAATTAAAACCCAAAAATTTCATTTGAAAAATATTATCATTTGAGTCTAAATATTAACATTACACTGCTTTAATAACATTCAAACAGCATACTATAGCACAAGAGTTGGCTAACAATCTAGTCAAATCAGTGTTTCTGCCCTGATTTCTTAGTATTTCCGATTCTGATTATTCTTGAACAGATATCTCTGAAAAATCTTTGCAGAAGAATAAAATGTCTGTGATATTTTAGCATAAGCTTTCATGAATTATGGATTTATTTAATTTATGACCTAGGTAGATCTAATAAAAGTGATAGAATCACACAGTAGTAAGATGCACATGAAGATCATTGGAAGTAAATGTTTTCTGATACTCATGAAGACATTGAGACTGTGAGAGAATTTCAATAACTTGTTCAACAGAATAGCGTAAGCTAGATGTTCATTGGGGTTTAGTCCTGAGGTAGTATAGAAATGTACACTTGAAACCTATATAATTATACTAACCGATGTCTCTCTAATAAATTGAATAAAGAAAATCAATGAAACCAAAAGATGATTCTTTAAAAAATCAACATAATTGACAGAGCTTTAGCTAGATTGACCAAAAAAGGAGAGGAGGGGAGGTCACTAATTACCAGGACCAGAATTATAAGAGGGGTCAGGGTTACCAAACTTACTGAAATAAAAGGCATTATAAAGGTATACTATGAACAATTATATGCCAATATATTAAATAACTTAGATGAAATGGGAAAATTTTTAAAAAGACAACTCTTAAAATTGATTCAAGAAGAAACAGATAATTAAGACAGATCTATAACAAAAATATTGATTTACTAATTAAAAAAACAAAACTCCCCCAAAAGCCATGCCAGATGGTTCACTAATGAATTCTACCATACATTTAAAGAAAAATTAATACCAATGTATCAAAAAGCCTTGTAAAAAAACAGAGAAGAGAAATTTCCCAACTTGTTCTATGAGGTCAATATAACCCTGATACTCCAGACCAGACTAAGACATCACAAGAAAAGAAAATCACAGATGAATATATCTTGTGAAAGTAGATACAAAAATTTTCAACAAAATACTAGCAAACTGAATCCAGCAACACTATATCTACTGATTTTCAACAAGGGTATACAAAGACCATCAACAGGGAAAAAATAGTCTTTTTATTTTATTTTATTATTTAAAAAAGAAGGCCTTTATTTTAAAATATTTTTATTAAAACTATGGCTAACATAAAATATTATATAGTCTCAGGGGTACACCATAGTTATCCAACATTTATATACCTAAAGAAGTGATCACCATGATAAGCCCAGCAACCATCTGACACCGTCCCATGCTATCACAATGTTATGGACTATATTCCCCGTGCTGTACATTACATCCCCATAACTTATTAGTTTCACACCTGAAAACTTGAAACTCTGTTCCTTTTCCCTTCCTTTTTTAATTTTTCAATTACAGTTGACATTCAATATTATTTTATATTAATTTGAGATGTGCAGCATAGTAGTTAGACATTTATATAACGTATGAAGTGATCCGCCTGACTAGTCTAGTACCCACTTGGCATTATACATAGTTATTAGCATATTATTGACCATATTCTTTATGTTTTAGTTTACATCCACATGACTGCTTTGTAACCACCAATTTTTACTTCTTAATGCCTTCACGTTTTTCACAAACTCCCTCCCATCTATCACCCCAATAAATCTGACACCCATCTGACACCATATATAGTTATTATAATATTATTGACTGTATTTCTTATACTATACCCTACACCCCCATGATTACTTTGTAACAACTAATTTGTAATTCTTTTATTTTTTATTTTATTAGCTGAGCCATCCTGCCACCGCTTGGCAGCTCAGCGGCTGCTCAGCTCTGGCCGGGAATCCAACCAGCAACCCTACTGCTCAGAGCTTGCACTCTTGAGTGAGCTTTTAACCAACTGAGCCACTCAGCTGGCCCTAATTTGTAATTCGTAATCTTTTCCCTTTTTTCACCCACCCCAAAACCTGCTCTCATCTGGTAACAGAAACAAACTCATTGATACCAAAGAATAGTCTTTTCAACAAATTGTGCTGGAACAACTATATGTTCACATTCAAAAGAATTAAAGTGGACCCATATCCCATACTATATACAAACATTGACTCAAAATAAATCAAATACCTAAATGTAAGAGTTAAAACTATACAGCTCTTAGAAGAAATATAGGCATGAATCTACATAACCTTAGATTGGATCATAGATTCTCAGATATGATACCAAAAGTAAATAGGACTTCATTAAAATTAAAAGCTATTGTGATTCAAAGGACACTGTCAAGGAAGTAAAAACGCAACCTAAGAATGGGAGAAAATATTTGTAAATCATATATCTGATCAGGGACATGTATTGAAAATATGTAAATAACACTTAGAACTCAATGATAAAGAGATAAATATCCTGATTAATAAATTGACAAAGGATTTGAATAGGCATTTCTCCAAAGAGGATATATATAACCCCATAGTTACCAAGGAACTTCAAATTAAAACCACAGTGTGATACTAATTCACACCCACAAGGATGGGTATAATAAAAAGTACAGACAGGGCCAGCCAAGTTGTACGCTGGTTAAGAGCTGGCTTAGGACGACTCTGAGCAGCAGGGCCCTGGTTCGGATCCCACATATGAGGGCCAGTGACACTGCGCCTTCTACAGCTAAGATGGTGACAACAGCTCCACCTGGAGCTGTGCTGCTGTGAGTCTCCAGCTTTGGTGTAGCTTGTCATTGGCGTAGCTGCAGCCCCTGCTGCAGTGGGCTGCCATAGGCTATAGTGAGTAGCCGGCAGTCAGCATGAGTGGTGGGCAGCCAGTGTGAGCTGCCAAGAGCTGCTGTGAGTGGCCGTCCAGAGGCCGGTGACCGATCTGCTTTACTCAGGAAGAGCACAATGACCATACCAACATGGGCCATTGAAGCAATGTCCTCCACAATTAGACTGAAAAACAAAAGGACAGCACTTGTCTGTTCCCTTTCCCTGGCTCCCCAATGCTGTTGCCCTCTCCCAATTCCCCAATAAAAAAATCTTTAAAAATAAATAAATAAATAGACAAAAAGTACAGACAATAATAAGTGATGTGAAAAAAAAATAGCTAGTAGAAAAATAAAACAGTGTAGACTCTTTGGAAAACATTCTGGCAGCTCCTCATGATGTTAAAAATAGAGTGTTATTTTACACAGAAATTCCACCCCCAAGAGAAATAAAAATTATAGGTCAACCCAAATACTTGTATGCAAATGTTTATTGTAGCTTTATTCACAATAGACAAATGCAGAAACAACCCAAATGTTAATTAATTGATAATGGATAAACTGAATGTGGTATATCCATACAATAGTATGTCATTTGGCCTTAAAAAGGGACAAAAAAATGGTACATGTTACAAAGCAGATGAACCTTGAAAACACTGTGCTAAGTGAAAAATTCTATTCTACAAAAATAACCTATGCCTTATATGATTGTATTTATATGAAAAATCCAGAATAGGCAATTCTATGGAGACAAATTAAATTAGTGATTGTTTAGGGCTGGAGGTATTAGAGGATAGATGAGCAATAGCTAAAAAATACAAGATTTTTGTTTTTGAAGTGATGAAACTTCTAAAATTGAGCATCATGAAAGTTGTACATCAGTATTCTAAAAACCATTGAATTGTACACTTCAAATGGGTGAACTGAAAGGTATGTAAATTATATCTCAAAAAAGCTGTTTAAAAAATGAAATTTGAGGCCTCTACCAGACAAGTAAAAATTGTGATTAAATAATTTTGTTTCATTGCTTCATATTACCTCTTGATTTTCAAATATATTACTTCATTTGCTCTCAGAGACAGCCATGAAACAAACAAACAAACATTAAATTACATAGTAGTTTAGGGAGCTGGCAATGATCTCATAACCTTACATAAAGGTTTACCTTAAAATATCAATTACATAAATTAAATTGATAGTCTTTTAAGGGTCAAAAATCTCATTCAAATTTAAATTGCCTATATAGTTGATAGCAATTAGGCAGCTCACAGACAGGTTTCTAGCTATGTTCTGCCATTTAGCAAGTTTTTTTCTTGTTTTTCTTTTTTTTTTTTTTTTTTGGTTCTTTGTGAATTAATGTAAAGAGAAGGCAAAAAGAGATTTTACTTTTGAAAAATGAAGTTTTTGGTTCCTTTAAGTTCCTAATCAATTTAGGGTAACACTTCCTAAGTATGTTCCCTACAATATTTTTGGTAAGTACTCATTTCATCCCTGTTCAATTTAGTGATAGAATATGATGTCTATTTTTATTACCTTTTCTTATGTTTTACAATGTAAGACAAAGTTATATAAAAGCTGACTCTCCAGATATTATTTCTAATAAAAGGGATATGATTTAAAAAAAACAAAAAACTTGTGGAAAATAAAAAGGAGATCATGGTGTGTCCTTCGCACACATGTCAGTACCAGACTCCATTGCTGGGAAGATGAGTTAAAGTACGGTATGTACAACCTGTTTTTCTGGTAATTACAAATCAGGGCATGCGTCTTTGCCACAGGAAGAAGCTAACTGCCATTTTAAGCATTTCTCTAGCCCTGCTGAGTTAATTCCATTACACAAAAAGTACCAACAAGGGTAATTTCGAACAGAGTATCCTGTTGCTATATCATCCTTTTGCTGCATTTCTTCCTTGTGAACTGCAGCACTGCAGACTAAAAATAGAAGAAGGCCTTCACACTGTTAGGTTTACTTTCCCTCAGGCTTCCATAATGCTCTAATCATGCCAGAAAGTCATGGTGAAGAAAAAAAAAAAAGGAATATCTGCACAATGTGTAGAAAAAGTACACTTTGTTTTTCTGTTCTCTTGACTTTCCTTAATATTTAATTCATCAACTAACAAGATGTATGGGTGCTTATTCCTTATTATTTGGACAGATCAATTTCATGTATATACACATTTTAAATTCACATATACAGAATATAACTATTACACATATTGAAGGGAACCCAAGTTAGTTTAAATTAGTCAATTTATTGATGTTGTACTGTCTAGAAAGAGTTAAGAATCAATTATTAACTCTTAAACTTGCACAACTGGGTAACATTAACTCTTTAGTGATAAATAGGCAGTTGCTAGTTTATGTGGGAAATGTTCCACTAGATGCATAATTAAAATAGAAGCAAAAGGAAAGAAAAATAAATCCTGACCAGTTGAATCTGAATGAATTAATTTCACAGAAAATATACATGGAACACACACATATACATGCACAGAACACACACATGCATACAAAATAGTTTCCAAGTATGGGCAATCAAACTTGGAGTAGTCACATGTTTGCTTACTGAACTACAGAATGATGGGAAGTTCAGTATGGTTGTACCTGATAATCTTTTACCTGCTCAATCCCTCAATACAAGTGTATGGTCATGGCAGTGCTGGGGATAGCCTCAGCTAAGATATGTCCAGCTAAATCATTTTGATTTATTCAATCAATAGGAAGTCAATAGAAAGCTAATAAAATTTTTAAACAGAGGATTATGTTGTCAGTATGGAGGATGTACTAGAAGTTAGGTTCCAAAGGAATAGAAAAGAAATTATTGCAACAGTCTAGGAAAGGCCAGATGCCACTGTTGATGCTGTTACATCCATTACTACTACTGCTATTACTACTACTACTGCCACCCCTAGCACCACTACTACTGGATAAAATTTATTGAGCATTTACATGTGCCAGGGACTTCTTTAAACTTTTAACATGTATGATTAGACTTAATCCTCACCACAGTTTATGTGGCAAGGAGAATGATAAGGGACCAGTCAGAACTTCATTTTCCCCATTATTTTCTGAATTCTGTTCTGGGAAATGGATCTTTCATATAGATATTGAGTCTCTTGCCACCTTCATCTTATCTCAGTCAACTTCTTTCTGATCTTTTCTGCTCTTCTGCCTCCCAAACTTGATTTACCATCCTTCCTGTTCTCACACCAGTATCCTTGATTACTTTGTATGTCTGTAGTTCCATTGGGGCTGCCCAGTAGAATTCTGACCTTAGATCCATGCAATTATACAGTTGAGTACTCTGGACAATATCACTCAGATACGTTGACTGGTATAATAACAAGTCAAGCTTGCCAATCATAGCAGGGCTTTCAGCACCACAGACCAACCTTTAAAGATTTGTCATCAGCTCTGCCTTTTATCTCCTTGCTTGTCTATTTTGACCATTTACCACAATTCATGTGTCACCTACTCAAACAGGTAATGGACATCACAGTAACAGAGTGAAATTACTAAACCTAGTCATGTTACTCCTCTACTTAAAGAATTTTAGAAGTAGTAGTGATGATGCTGCTGATGATTGATGATGGTGATAATGAAGATGATGATGATGATGATAGATAGATCAAGTCTAGAGACACAAATTTTGGAGTCATTTACATACAGATCTGTTAGTGGAACCACCATTTTCACAAATGTTTTTTATTTTCATAAATACGAACCATAAATAATAATTTCATGAATTCTACCCAAATAGTATTTCACAGGCTCATTTCTATGCTTTAAATTTAAGAACTTAGAAATTCAGTTTCCCAAGACATACACCATTCATGTTATTTAAGTTTATATTATGAAAAGGAGCCATTATTTATCATTTCTGAAGAAATGCTCTCACAATAGATTTCTGACCTCAGATTTACAGCATTTTTAAACAAAATTCATTAATAGAGTAGGTTCCAATATAAAGACCTAGCACCTTTTCAAAACACATAAGATGCTTTGATGAAGTATAAACATCCCCTTCTTATTACTCACCTTATTTTTAGTATAGGGCTTTTCAGCAGTAAATATATTCCCCTTCGGATTTAACCCTTCTCAGAAAAATAAGACTCATAAGTCAACAAAATGTTGACATGATAGAACCTTACCCAAGATGAATAATATGCCTGACACTTATATCTGTAAGGAGGCTCATGATTCATTATCAATCAACCTTTTAACCTCACATGTCATTGTTTTTCTTTCTTCATTTCTGTCCTGTACATACCAATATCTGAATTTGTCTCTGCTTCTCTAATGCTGAAATTTGCTAGTAAATGTGCTAGTCTGTGGTTTGCCTTTCCATTTGTAAAGGAAATCAATGACCAGAAGAGATTCTTAGGGTATTCAGGGCAGGTCATTAGACCAACCCAAAAACTGGAATTTTCCTGAGTTAATAAAATGTTTCAAGGCTCCTCTAATTTCAGTCTGACTTCAAGCTATGTATTATTATTATTATTAATTAGTTTTATTAATGAAAATCTTCTTTGTTCCTAGGTAACTTTCAATTTTGGCCAAAAGGAACTGTTTTCTTTTGTTGTATATTTATATGAATTGAGCATTCGGGAAGCCATGATATGGTAGGTCAGTCAAACTTCTAGACACATTACATTTTCTCATTATCTCTAGGTCTGGAGTTTATCCTTATGATCACCAATAGAGGGTCAGATGACTACATAGAAAGAATGAGGAATTTTACCCTAGAAGTTCAAGAAAATTGTTTTAAAAAATAATTTTCAAAAAATTATAAAACGTGCTTTATTATTTTTGTCTTCTCTGCTTGCTTCTAACAGGTAGCTAGAGCACACACTTGAATGATGTTCCTTTGAATTTATAAAGGGGGTGATGACACCTTTTAGGACCTACCCTGTTTGTAAGTCAAGAAGCTTCTACATACAGAAGGTATCAAAAAATGTATACACATTTTAAAAAAAGAAAAAGAAACTATTAAAATTGTAATACCCAATATATACCAATAACAAAAGATGAATACAAGTCATGTTTGACTTCTGCAATTACAAGACGTGCTCAAAGCGGTTACCATCAGTCCGGACACTTCTAATTATGGTGAACTACTGCTTGAGCAACGTCGACCAAAGTGTTCACTTGTGTACAAGTTTTTGGCACTCTGGCACCCCCTGTGTACTTAAGGAGCAACACGTCTGTTAAACATATATCCCATGAGCAATTGCAATAGGTGTTTCATGTCAGAGAGTTAATGGAAATGCCTCAGGTATTAAGCTTAAAAGTGAATAATTATGTCAAATTAAAAATGTTAATTGAGGTAATTGCAAGGAGGTCATAATTTACATAAAATTTAATTATAATTTATACAATTATGCTCAGTTATACAGGAAAAAAATAATGAAGCTGTTTATCTGAAGTATTTACCTAACCGAAAATTACAGCTACGGAGAGACTAAATATACACACACTCAAAATACCCATTTGAACTGCATCTGCCACAAGCCTGGTTGTAAGCTAATGAATACCCTGAGGATAAGGTGGTTTGGATAGAATACAAGGCTTCAAACACCACATATCGCCAAATCAGATGCCTTAATTTTGACTTTGTTTGAAAGGAGTCTCATTTAAGTATAATTGCCAACTTCTAGCACTAAACTTTTCTGGTTGTGGAGACTACACGTACAAAATATGAAATCTAATTCCTGATGTTCTTAAACTAAATAAGTGGAATCAAATTTTTTCTATAGACCAGTGCAAGAAAGGAATACAACATGAAATTAAAGGAAGTGGATAGCATTCTACACATAGATTTTCGGTTCCTTTTTTTCCATTCCTGGAAGAAATACAAGTAAGATTAGTTTGCCGGTTTTTTGATGGTTTTGAGTATTTGTTCTGAACACAGTCTCTGGAGCGGACTTTCTGGTTTGAACTCTGGCTTCATCACTTACACAGTGGCATGACCTTGGTCATGTTGCTATTCTCTTGCCTCAGTTTCTTTATCTGTAAAATGAGATTCTGCAAATAATACTACGTATCCCATAGGGATGTTACAAGGATTAAATGTACTACTGGCTGTAAAATACAAAGAATAGTATTTGGCACAAAATAAGAATTATATAAATGCCAGCTATTATTATTGGTACATGAAAAACGTAGTATGATTCAGGTGTAACTATTAGTCACCAAAGGTCCAAAAGAACAAGCAAAGTCAGATGAAAGATTCACCTTGAGAGCAATCGCTGTCTCCTCTTTGGATTTGGTTTGGGTAGACTCATGTCCCAAGGGGTCATAACTGGTTATTGCAAAAGTTGTTTAAAGACAATAGCGTGCTCTGTGACTGGGGAAGCTCTCTTTCATTTGTTGATTCCCCAGATAATACTTTGGTTCTTATAAATCTGTCTTGGGATTTCAACACATGTGTTAGAATCCAAGGTGTGTCTGGGTGTGCTTTAGTTATATTTTCCCATTATAGAAGTCTCACTATCCATTTAATACTACTTGCGTATTTGTGGCCTATTTTCAATTTTTAAAAAAGGTGACAAATTCCAGAAGTGTAGGAATTTAAGCTAAATATCTCCTTACTTGAACTTGATTGATAAATTTAAGAGTGGAATAGCAGTTGCCTTCCTGCATATGGGAAGACACAAATGATTATATAAAATTATACCCATTCACACACATTTTGCCATTACAAATCAGTAAGATGCTGCACTCTTTAACATGTATTTTATTGTCTTCAACCTTTTTTTTTGCCAAGCAAATAAAAAATATTGCAAGTTTGGACAATATGTCATGGTTTATCTTCAAGTGAGAGGCCTTTTCCCCTCTATAAGTATTCACTGTAAATCAATGAACTGCTATTTAAAATGTGTTTCTTCAGAGATCCGTCATATCATGTCCTTTATGCTACTATAAAATTACCTGTTTATTTTTCTGTGCTCCTAAGTTCATTATAAAAATGCTTGCAGTGAGGGAACATTTTGCTTGCCTAGTCAGCATCTTAAGCTAGATTAATCTTCTCGCAACACTTATTGGAAACTAAATCACACATCAACATGCTATAACAATATAATGATGAAACAG
The DNA here is from genome assembly GCA_033961575.1 of Aselliscus stoliczkanus. NCBI lineage: Eukaryota > Metazoa > Chordata > Mammalia > Chiroptera > Hipposideridae > Aselliscus > Aselliscus stoliczkanus. The sequence continues at coordinate 97,357,108 of CM066729.1, read as the reverse complement.
CAAGTGAATCACTCAATTAACTCTTTGATAAATATCAAAAACATGATTTGCTCCTATAACTTAGAAAATCAAAATAAACCTTTCTGCTTTCTGTCTGTCTGCTTTTAAAAATGGCTACATTTTGGAAAATAAACATAATGAAATGCATTTTGTAAACATAATTTTTAAAAGCTGCTTAATTCCGGGCCGGCCGAGTGGCGCATTGGTTAAGAGCTGGTTTGGGACACCAGCAGCCCCGGTTCGGATCCTACATATGAGGGCCACTGACACTGCCCTCTACAGCTAACAACAGCTCCACCTGGAGCTGGGCTGTGCAAGCCCTGGTGATGGTGTAGGCTGCAGCCCCTGCTGCAGTGGGCTGCCATAGGCTACAGTGAGTGGCCAGCAGCCAGCATGAGTGGCTGGCAGCCAGCATGAGCTGCCAATAGCTGCAGTGAGCGACCATCCAAAGGATGGGGACTGATCTGCCTCATCTGGGAAGAGCGCAATGACGATACCAACATGGGCCAGTGAAGCAATGTCCTCCGCAACTAGACTGAAGAACAAGAAGACTAGAACTTGTCTATTCCCCTCTCCCATTCCCCAATGCTGTTCGCCTCCCCCATTCCCCAATAAAATCTTTAAAAAAAAAATAAAATATATATATATATATATATATATATATTTCTTGCTGTTACTGGATTGGTGGTTGATGTTGATCTTGTTTGAAGGGTTCTAATTATCAAATTTCTGTGATCCTAATGGGTCAAACTTTCTGTTTCATTCTAATTGCCAGGTTTGTTCACTTTTTGCTCAACCTACTGAATACAGTATGAAAACAGTTATCCAAGCCTTTGTCATTTGGCATATAACATAGAATTTCACATTTTTATTATTATAAGCATATTTAGGGTTAGAAGAAGATCTTAGTGAAAAAAGTTATTATCAACATAATAACTTTCTGATGAAAAGGCCCCATGATGCCAGGACTAGAAATATCAAACTATACTGGTTATGGCTTTTTGTTGTCAATAAGCTTACAATCCAATTCGGGATGGAACAGCAGTATATATATAAAGAATTAAGTAGCACTATAAAAGTAGCCTAAAGGCCCAAGAGGCCTAAAAACTAGTAGGAGTGATGGAGTTCAGAGTAAGTGGAGGGGGATCCATTGGGCAGATTTCTGGAGGCAGTGATACTGGAGCTAAATTTGAAGGAAGAGTATAACTTTAATCAACAGATAAAAAAGAAAGATAATTTCAGGCAGAGGACACTGTAGAACACTCTTTGAACTCTAGGGCAGTAGCACCCAAGACAATAGTATGAGAGATTATAATATACGTGCTTTGGAAACATTTTGGATAGAGTTCAAACATCCCCAACTTCAAGTTTCGGGAAGGTTTAATTACTAAGTGTTTTTGATTTGTTTGTTTTTTAAGAGTTTAGTTATAGTATTAATTAAATGATATTGGCTCTGTCTTAATGATCATAGTGAAAATCCTTTATACATAAAATGCATGTAGTATTTTAATTTATAAGTAGGAGTTCTAAATCTTAGATAACAATAAGATAAAAGAAAATAAGTCAATTGTTGACTATCCATAAGAGAATTTTCTGTGCGACTAATTTGTTTTTGACTCCAGAAGCTGTAAAATAATTAGTGAAGATTTTGGGTTTTAATAAATTGTTACCACATTTTCCCTACTCTTCTATTTATCAACTTTATTATGTGACTCTCACCCGATGTTGGACAAAAGTAAAAATAGATATAGTAAAAGTAATATAAATTTATACAAATGTATACCTTATCAATATACAGAACAGCTATATTTTGTAACAGTAATAATAATAAAAATAATAATAAATCTCTCACCTACTGAGAGCTAAGCTTCGGCCACTTTACGTGTGTTAGCTCTTTTATTCCTCAGGGCAACCTCGTATAAGGTGGATATTCTTATTGTCACCTTATATAGTTTAGAAACCTCAGGCATAACAATGTAAATTATCCGCTTTAGGTCACAGAACTAATAACTAGAAATACTGGGAGTAAGAGCTAATAGGTAGAAATACTGGCTCCAACTTCCAGAGTGTTGAGCCACGGTGCAGGATTTTTAAATAAGATGATGCTATTGAACCAAATGTCTTCTTTGAGTACTAGTATTCTCATACTGCCTGCTCAGGAGAGCAGACCCTAACGCCTTTAACCAAATGGCCATGCTCACTCCCAACAGTTTTGATTCAGTAAATAGATCTGTGGTGGAATCTGTGTTTAGGTAGTTAAAAAAATCTCCACAGGTAATTCTGATGCACACTTCCAGGGCTATGAACCTTGATGTAGATTTAGTCTGAAGCATCGTGGCATCTAATGGACATGTCATATTCTAAACTAATTTACAATTTTGCATTTGCCACCCTCCATTAGTTTGCATGACGGCAAATTAAGGTGGGATGAACTGAGACAAATATTTCCAATATTTCTTTTGATATATTTTACAATGATTCTTAATTTTGAGTGGCTATAAATATCTGCCTTTTTTGGATAATAGAAATTTCTATGCATCTTCGTTTTAGATAAAAATTAACTTCCTATCTAAAAAGTAACCCTGATTGAACTGGAGTCAGGTAAAACATGACACAAGCAAAGAATCACATTTTCACTGAGAATTGTTATAGGTTGCTAAAAGAGAAAAAGCAAACACATACCTTCTCAAAAAAAAGTTGATACAGAAATTTGCGAAAACTAGGCCTATTAAGTAACTTAAAATTTTAACTCCCAGAAATAGCCACTTAAAATCAGTGAAAAGGAATAAGTACTTTTTAAAGAAGATACTAGTAAACATTGGCAAGGATGAACATTTTAAAATTCAATGTTGAACTCGACTTTTCCTGCATATACTATAGAGTAGGAGGGATAAAAATGTTCCAACAGGAAAGAGCAACACTCGTTTGTTGTCCAATCTCTTAACGTTTTAAGGTTGCTCACAGCAATATCATATATTTGCAAATATTAAAAACTCACTGCACACTTAAAAGTTTATGGGTTAAGAAAAGTGATATATTTCTTAATTAAAAAAAATAACTTTTCTCAAGCAAATGTCTGTCAAAGGTAGATCAGTGCCATCTAGTGGCACAACCAGGTAAGACATCATCTTTTCTGCTGAAGTCAATAGAGGGTGCCGATAACACATATCTACGTAAAACATATATATATATATAAATTTTAAAATGTACATCTCTTTCTAAAGATATTTAGTTCAATACATAATGATGAGACAAACAGTAATTCTACTAAAATAAAAGTTTAAGATTTAATAATTTAAGAAATAAAACATTATGTGTATCTAAGGCATAGACAACATATGAAAGATACAAGAACGTAGCTTTAATGAATAAGCAAGACCTCATAGTGGGAAAGGATAATCAAGTAGTTTTTTAAAAAAATAGTAGGCTAAAGCATGTTTCCTGTGTCAATATTGTGCGTAAGGTTATTATAAATAGTATGGCTAACTATTCACAATGAAAAAGACTTACTGTTTCCTTATAGGAGGGTTAGGGAAAAATTAAATAAAATTTCATCACATGATATTTAAGCTAGAGAAGAGTAGAAGTTACTGAGCAAGATACTTGATAACCATGAGATTTTATGAAGAGGTATATAATTCCTCTCACTATAGATCCTGAATAATAAGATTAAAAAATATATCCCTCTAGAAATGTTCATGAACTGTCTTACCTTGAGAGAAAAAAGAATGGGCTGTATGAAATTAAGTTTCCTTTCAGGCTTTAATTGTATGAAAAGCCAAGCATCCTCTTTCATAATATATCTTTTTGGTTTTAAGATAATATGCCTATTTCACCCAGTGGAAGTTCTGCCTTTTATTATTTCTTTTCCTGAGACTCCAATTAACTTTACAAAATTTCTCTTCAGGGAAAAAAAAAAATCTAGGCAAAAGGATTAATTTAGCTAACAATGCTGTAATATAAAAATCTCTGTACGAGCTTTTCTGACCTATTCCAGGGACTCTGCCAACTGAAATGCTAGAATGACAAAAGAGCTCTTCATATCCCAGGGGATGAGGGCAAAAAAAATCACATCAGACTCAATTGCTCTTGGATGAATTCAAAAGAATCCAAAATAGTCTTAATGTCTAAAAATGCCACATTTTCTACCTAGAGACGAGTATCCAAAAGGGTACAGCAGGTTGACTTATCAGTGATGTAATTTTCTTAACCTGATGAGGAAGGCTTTTATATGTTCTCAACGAGCTATCAGCAAAAGGGAAAACTATTTTTTTTCTCAGCCACTCAGAGGAAACAATATGGTTCCATGAAGCACAGAGGTGTGAATAAGACCAGTCACAGAGCTTCTCTTGCCCCCAATCTTAGCTATGATGACTTTTCTCCATCAGCCTCTGAAATACAGAAACAGCGGAAATTCTTTCCTTTTCTACATATGACTTAAAACACTCTCTCTTCAGCTAGGCAGTTTGTTCCTTCCTTTCCTTGTATTAGCATGACCATATAATATGAAGAAATGAAGGGGGTTGGGGTAACCTTTTAAAATATAAATTAGTTTTAATTTTCTCACTGATGATACAAGTGATTTCATAACTTTTGTTTGTTTTTATTTTTGTTATTGCTTTTTGAGGTTACTGACACTGGCCCTCATATGTGGGACCGAACCAGGGCCGCTGGCTTCCCAAGCCAGCGCTTAACCACCGCGCCACTCGGCCGGCCCTCATAACTTTTAAGTAGCCATTTTTACCTGGACTGTCCTCAGATTATATATCACGAGTCAGGTACAAATGAGAATGACATGATTATGATGACTCAACCTATTTTACCTTGAAGACCATATAATTAAAGTGTATGTAATTAAATCAAGACTATTAACACTTGGTAAAGAAAGACACCAGTGTCACTGAGTCCTAGGCCTACACATAGACACACACGCACGAGTATATAAGGCATGCACCTGTCCACACACATGTCTGCATGTGCACAGCCAGGCACATATAAACACACATATGTGCACACACAGACACATCTACCTTCAGGTTCCTTTCTTCATTCTGACTTACACATTGAAAGCCACAATACCTAGTTTACGACAAAAGTAATAATCATTTTAGTGATCATTTGCCAAGAAGCAATTTTTACCATACAAACCATCATCCACATTCTGCAGGGTCAGACTATAATAAAGGCTAAAACATAGAGTTTATGTTCACTTTAAATATGGTAAATTATTAAATTCTGGGAAACAATTTTGTAGGTCATTGATGACTATATATATATATTTGTCATAATAATTATGTATTCTCTATGTTTCAATGATGGTCTGACAATTTCTTGGTTTTGTCATTTGAACTTTATCATTACTTTTGAGAAATGTCTCCATTTGGTTAAATAACTAATTACTCGACCCTCATACCTCTCACATACATTTACCATATTCTGATCTTTTTCTCCTTACCTCTAATTTCAGCTTTCTTTACTGATTTTTGACTAATCTTTTATTCTCTAACTTCTATTTACTGAGCTACAGGCCTTAACAGGCCACTAATTTCCTGTCTAACTGTGATCACAAGTAGTACGGATTAATCAATTCAGTTATCATATAGTTGTGGTCATTAACCACCCTGTTTTTCTCTTTTTACATAAAATACTTTCATTATCAAAAGAGGTATTGACATCAGGAACTCATACAAAACAGCTTTTACAGCTATTCATGTTAATCATATGTCAGAAAAATCTAACTTTAGTTTAACATGTTTAATAAGCATATTAAACTGTATATTTCCTTTTGAAGGAATTGACGGAGTATACATAACTCTGGTCTGATACTACTGAAAGTCACGAGAGTAAATTCTCTTAGAAATAATGCCCTTTAGGGTCTATCTTCTCTCCTGATACCTGGGGCCTACTTCATTTTGAACCGAGTTTGGAAATTACAAGTTGAGTCTTCATTCCAACTACCACCTTTATGTTTCAGTTCTCTCACTCAATTCCCAAATATATTTGAATATGGATTAACTCAGAATTTCCAGTCCATAAACTCTTTTATTTCTATCCTACCTATTGACTCCCTCATTTCACTTCCTTTCCATTTTTGTATCCAACAATGTATCAGTCTAGCTCTTGCCTTTACACCTGCATATCCACATGAAATTCATTGTCAACAACCTTAATGCGGCCCTGACAAGCAAATGCAGTTCTGCAGTAGTCCCTTCTCCTATTCCTCATGGTTAAAATTTGGCACCATGTGCTACTCATTCTGCAGTCTCAGCTCCTTCATTTCTTTTCTCTATCATGAAAGACCTTTACTTTTATAAGCACAAAGAACCCACCACATGAAATTGCCCCCAACCTTCTTCACTGAGTCTATCAAGTTGCCTTTTCACTCGTATTTTTATCTCTCCCTGCTAGTAAGATGGTGTTGATTTTCTTTTCCTTTAGGATAATTCAATATCCTAAATTATCTTAAATTGAGACTTTTCCCTCTATTTCTCCATTGGATTTCATCCACTCCAGACTTCTTGGGACCTGGAACTTTCGATTATGGACTCTCATCCTCTGGTGATTAATTTTACCTATAGAGGCAGAGAGACCTGGAGTTCTTCATAGTGTTATTGTTTATTACAAGCAATAGGGGCAAGACATTTAACCTTTCTCAAACTCAGTTTCTTCAGCTGTACAATGGGACTATAAGATCAGATACCTCACAGGAATGGGGCGATGAATAGATGAGCATAACAGATAAGGTAAAAACCTGGCATGAAAGCTTTTGGTAAAGTTTTCCTGCCATTATTCTTTTCATCAGGATTCAGGTAAATCTATCCCATTGAGGGTGTAGGAGGACAGCAGACTGCCTTCAGCTCAACATTCCTATCTGATTTCACTCCTCTAATTCACTATGAGACTTTTCAACAGAAGTATTCTCTCCAGTTCTTCCCTGACTTGCTTCCCAGCTTCATGCCTCTGGCTGGGACACCACCACTCCACTGCATGTCCTCATAAAAGTCACCAATTATCAGCTCCCTAATAAAAGACTCTTATCTCAGTTGCTCTCTTGGGAAGACTTACCAGTGTTGGGCATGGCCTGCTTACTCATCTCCTCTCTTTTCTTGGCTTCCTTGGACCCTGCTTTCCACAGAATGCCCCGCACTCAGCCAGCACAGCACCTGATACATAATGGCCACTGATAGACATGTGTTGTGTGACTTAACTAACAGGAATGAGCCCTCCATGCTCAAATTTGCCATAGATTTCTACAGAGTTTTCAGTCTTCTAGATGGTTACTTCCCTTGAAAAACAGCTGAAATCCTGAATTCCTTCTAAGAGAGTCTATTTCATCTGAGATTCCTGAAAAGAGGCTAAAAGCACATTAGCCTCTTAAGAACACTCGGTATTTAGGATGTCCTAGAAACAGAGGGAAACCATTAAGTTTACACTATGAAGCTTTCAAAGCTGTTATATTTGGTCAGAAATAGGACATAGAAATGGTGAGACACATTTCCATGAAGCCTCAAATTACACTATTTGGCAAAGTTGAAAATGTGCCCATCATTATCCATAAATTACAATTATACATTATAATTATTTAATCTACATTTCTTGTTCAACATCTAAATTATGTCACTTCCCCAATTGACAGGAATTATGTGATTAGGCGTAATTATTCTAAATAGCTGAACACTATTAAAACATCTTACATGCAGGGAGTGTCATATATAGTATGTTAATTTTTTTCTCTGCCTTGACTCCTGTCTTTGGTCTTTATCACTAAGGAGAGAAGGCTGGCTCAGTTTGAATGGCTTAAGGGTATTTCCTGCTTTCTGGTGACCTCTGCCTCAGGGGCCACCTACAGCAATCCTCTTCTTACAATCAGCATATTTTCCAGCAGCCAGTACAACTAAAGTCCCTGAAGCTTATAATTAGTACAATCGACTGCAATGATGCTGACTCTGATACCCTGGACTGCTTGAGGGTTCAGCAAATTTATGCAAGACTGAGAGCTGGAAGTTTATCTTCAGATTTCTCTGCTTTGGAGACTTGCCAGACTGCCATCTATCCGCCTTCCAGTTGTGAGGCAGTAGGGCGCAGTGGTTAAGCATGCCAAAGCCAGGTATCTGGTTTTAAATTCGTTGTCAGTGAAAATGTGTGAGTCTTCCAAGTTCTCGACAACTTTGTTTCTTCTTCTATAAAATATGGATGATGATAAGGAACAGTTATTTTAGATAATAGTAGCACCTCCTATTGCAGACCTGAGTACATAGTAAGTACATATGATGAGTTAAGTTGCACATTTAATATCCTTTCTTCAGAGGCTGTCCCTGATCAACACTTTCCACTCTTGTCACAATTTGTAAATGAGTATTATGTGTTTATTAGTTTCATATTGCCCATTTTTATGAAGATATGACTTTCATAAAAGTAGACAGGAATCATGCTTTTCATTGTGTCAGCACATAAAGAACACCAAAGGGGTGGATGAACAAATGGTGAATAATACACTTTCTTTTCTATACTCTTCTCTTTGCCTTTCCTTTGTCTTTTCTCATAACCAGACAGTCAAGTGTTTTTCATAGTTACCTGATAAGTTCATTCATACTAAAGTCCTAGAGATTCTTTGTTAGGAACACAAGAGAGACTGGAAAATAACTTTTAAATAATATTTGCAAACTATTACATAAGTAATAAATGCTATTATTACTATCTGTACATTAAAAGACAGTAGATTGTGTTGCAATCCAAATAAACAAAGTTCAGTAGTCCCAACGACCTGATCAACGGTGGATGACAGAGTTTTCTGGAGCTGAGAGCTCCTACACACCAACCTCCAAAAATTCCGCCAGGTGTGTGGCTATTTATGCCTGCAAACCTGTGTCTGACACTGACTTCAGAGTGTGGTTTCAACTATTTGTTCTGATTCTGGCCATTTCAACCCACTCCCACTGGTTTTGCTCCTCCCTCACCAAGAAAGAAATTAAATCCAGGCAGGCCTTGCATTTAAGCACTTAGATAATCCCAAACAGACTAGAATATTGCTACATTTTTTTACCTTACAAGAGGTTTATTTGTTTAAGCGGACTCACAGCAGCAACGTTTTAGGTAATACCTGCTCCTATGTGTTTTTAAATCTTATTTGAAGATTTAATTCATATGAAACATAGCAAGAAAACACCTATTTTGCACAACTAATACTTCCAAACAGGCTGTGAATTCATGTCATTCATAAATTTCACAGAAGTTAGCTTTCACAATTTAAAGGCAATCTAAAAGGAAAAAAATTAGAAAACCTTATTTCATGTGTGCATCACCAAAATTAATATGTCTTAAGTCAGGCACAGAGGTTAATGTAAAGACACAAGAGATCCACAAAACTGAGTCCAGGAGAATATTGTCTTTTTCTTTCTCTCTACTTTGCATCAAGCTGTAGAAAACCTGCAAATCCCCAGTAACACAGAAATCCAAATTCCCCAAGTAGAATGAATACAATGTGGGAAAACCCAGTAAATTCCACGTGCAAAATCCCTTTGGCCCACTTAAAAAGGAACCTCCCTTACACATTGTATGGGTAACTTTGATAATCCTTTGGTTTGATTTTTACAAGTACAATGAGAACACATCTATTTTTTATTTGCTACATTGCTGTGCCACATGTGGGACAGTAAGTAAACTTCTCAGAAAAGTTTTTTTTTTGTTTTTGTTTTTTTACTAAACCGTTAGGTTGTCTTCAACCAATATGTGACCATTTTCATGATCCCTTACTTCTTGCAAATTTTAAAGAGGACTTTTTTTTGTGTGGTGGGGGTGGGGTTATAAATGAATACGTAAAATGACCAGAGTCTATTTTGCATATTATTCCATTGTAAAAAGGCCATTGTAATACAAATACAAAACATATGTCATTTGTATTTCTTAAATTTGTTCAGGTGAAACTAAAATCGTTATCAAAAATAATTCATTAAATCGATAAGTTTAAATATTTTGCATGTAGTTGTTAAATTTGAAAGTTAGGTAAAAATGTAGGTAAAATGTAAGTTAAAAATATAAGAAGAAATTTTCATGGCCTGATAGAAGCGGGAGAGAATCCTGTTGTGCTTACTTTTTTGAACACATGAAAGTTTGCATTCTATAGTTTTTTTCACATTTACATTTCTTTTGAAGAGAAGGAAAATATATTTTAAAAACCTATTCTTATGTTTAATTGCTTCTTTGATTAATAACTAACTTGTGTGGTATTTTTCATATATATTGTTTCATTTTATCCTGGCAACAAGCCTCTGTGTAGGTAAGGCAATTTTATGTAACTTTCATATGTTTTTCTGATATAGAAAAAGAGACTGGGTGGGCTCAATAACCAGCCCTTGGTCAAACATCCACAAAGTGTCTACATTGGGGTTGATATCCAAGTCTTTCCAATGTACTATAACAATTAGTTACCTTCTGTATTTCTTCAACAGAGAGTTTTATGATTTATATTCACTGGTAATAAACATTTAATCAACCTGCAAGATATGTCTTCTGGAATCATATTTGAATATATATTTCAAAGCAGATAGAATTTGAAGCTTCAAATGAACATAAACCAATGTATCTTTAGAGAATTGGGAAACATGTAGAAGAACTTACAGTATCTATTGTGTAAATTATTCCATTTATGCAGAAGATGAAAAATGATGTGCAAGAGAAAAAAAAAGTAGATAAGAAAAGCCAGGCTATTCATAGTAAATATAAATTTGGCTTGGGAAATTTTGAATTTATATAAAGGCAGAGAACATTAAAATGCAAACGCACACATAGAAACAATATATGTTGGTTTTCAAAGCAATATGACATGTAAGGGGAAAGGCACAAACACTGAGAATTGAGAAAGCACAGGAGAATAAAATAATATCTTTTTGGGTTTTATGAATTGAATGTTTGTGTCCCTTCCAAATTCACATGTTGAACCACAATCTGCAATGGCTGTATTTCCAGCTGGGGTGTCTCAGAAAGTAACTAAGGTTAAATGAGGTGATATGGGCGGGGCCCTAATCCAGGATTAGTGTGTTTGTAGGAAGAGACAGCAGAGAACTTGCTTTCTCTCTGCCCCTTGCTTGTACACCAGGAACAGGTCATGGGAGCACAAAGCGTGAAGGTGGCCCTCTGTAAGCCAGGAAGAGAGCTAGCACCAGAAATCAAATTGGCTGGCACCTTGATCTTGGACTTCCCAGCCTCCAGAATGGCCAGAAAATAAATACTTGTTGTTTAAGTCACCCAGTCAGTTGTAGTAGTCAGAATAGATTTAACCCAAGGCTAAAGTTGGCTTAATAATCAGGTTTAGATTTTTAGTAGACAAATAAATCCTAACTTCTTTATTTTTATTAAAAAAAAACCACACCAAACAATCTGTTCAGTACTTGTAACTAGCAAGAAACGAAGCTAACAATATCTGATTCAATTTGCTTCATGCTTAAAGTATTGCATTTCGTTGTTAAAATATAAAGTGTTTTTACTCTTATATGTAAGATACAAACATCTTGACTAGGTCCCCTGTTTACCCTTTATTCTTTTATTTTGTCTTACTTCTGACCCAGAATATACATAGCAGATGATCTATGGATCATGATTTCTTATAACACAGGGAAGACTGCATTATTAATTCTGAATGGCTAAAAGAGACGGGAGTAACACATGACACATAATTCTCTATTGTCATGTTTACAAGAATAGCTAGTCAGGGGAGCTGTATTGTTCTGTAATCTATAGATACACACAGAATGACTACAAGTCTATAGAGAACAATAAATATATTGTCAAATATTGAGCCACTGAAATTCTGCCTTTTCCCTAAAACTATGGCTTTTTATCTGATCTGTAGTATTTATAATGGGGTACCTTCCAGCTTATTTGACAAAGATTTTCTGAAGTGAATTTATTGTGTGCAGTTTATTTCAGGCCCTGATTGAATTAAGTTACCTTTGAGTCTGACTTGGATATGAAGCCAAGAGGGAACAAAGCCATCTAAGGATCTTTTAGTTCAATAAAAGCTCCCAAATGCAAAATTCAGCATTCTGGACCACTATGTGCGTTTAAATCATCTCTTGGGAGAACTTTAGATCTATAAACCAATCAACTAATTACCCTTATCTATTTATGCTATTTTCTCTTATGCATCACTTCCATCTGGGGTTTTAATTGGCTTTTTACCTCATATTGACTCTGTAATAGGACCATCATTCTTATTTTTTATTTAGTAATTATATCATAAGTTTATATTAAAAACAAAAGCAAGAGGCTGGCCGAGTGGCGCATTGGTTAAAAGTTAGTTGGCTTGGGACACCAGCTCTGAGCAGCAGGGTCCCAGTTGGGATCCCACATAAGGGCCAGTGACGCTGCCCCCTCTGCAGCTAAGATGGTGAACAACAGCTCAACCTAGAGCTGGGCTGTTGTGAGTCACCGGTAAGGGGGTAGGCTGTATCTCCTGCTGCACTGCGCTGCCATGAGCTACCTGAGTGGCCAGCAGCCGGCGTGAGCTGACTGACGTGAGAGGCCGTGAGCTGCCGTCCAATGGCCGGAGAGCAACTGCCTCACCCGGGAAGAGCACAATGGTAATACCAACATGGGCCAGTGAAGCGACATCCTCCACTAGACTGAAGAACAAGGACAGCAACTTGTCTGCTCCCCTTCCCTGATGCCCCAACACTGTGTCCCCTCCCCCAATTCCCCAATAAAATATTTTAAAAAGAAAAAAGAAAAAGCAAGTCTCAGTTAACTGTTGAAGAAATACATAGAAAAGTGATGGGAATGGAAAGGACTTTGTAAAAGTGAAATAAAAGAAAAAGTATCAGCCATGGAGCCACTTATGGGTGAACTTGGGAGTTTGTTCTTTCAATGTATAGAAGGTGATGTTTTGGCTTAATTTATCATCCAATTACAGTCACAGTTTCAAATACGTTAGACCTTTGTGAAATATGTAAATTAGTATCTGCTTAAGATTCTGAAAATAATTTCACAGACACCTGGGTTAAAAATATAATTAAATAAATATTCCTATAGCTGAGACATTCTTGCACGTGAATGTTTAAAAATAAAATGAAGGGTACAGGTTTTTATTTATTTATTTATTTTTAGTTTTCAGGACTCTTTCATTTTTATTTTTAAATACAGTTGACATTCTATATTATATTAGTTTCATATGTACAGCATATGGTTAGACATTTATATAATTTATGAAGTGATGCCCCCATAAGTCTCTCACCTGACACCAAACATAGTTATTGCAATATTATTGATTATATTCCCTGTGCTGTACTTTACATCCCCATGACTATTTTGAAACTACCAATCTGTATTTCTTAACCACTTCACTTTTTTCACCCGGACCCCCAATCCCACTCCCATTTTGCAACCATCAGTTTTTCTCTGTATTTATGAGTCTGTTTGTGATGGGTACATGTTTTAAAATGCAAGACTCCCCTCTTCTTTAGAAACGGGAAACCTATCCCCAAGTTACTCAATGATATTGATTTCAAAAAGAAGAAAAATATTGTATTTGGCTTTCACTGTTTTTGGAGGGGCAGTCTAACATATGAATAATTTTGGTCTAATTTGATAATATTTAAGCCATAAGATATAGTGATATGTTAAATAACCATGCATAAAATGATTAGTTGTCACATAAGCTGGCATTTGACCACCTATAAATAGTTTAATGGTATTGTTGTTTAATTTTAGTATTTAATCTTAAATGGGAGTGTAGCACCTTAAAGTCAAGATTTCTGTTTGTTTTTTGCCATTTAAAAAAATTGATAGCTTATAAGTTGTTTTAACTGAACTCTTAGTTGGAATAATGTTTGGGCATACATACAAATTTCTTAAAATTCATATTAATAGAAGGGATGCCTAACCTATCTGTTTTTCAGGCCTTGCTTGATAGTAAAAATTGAATTAAATTCAATCTCTGGAGAGAATCTGTCATACTCTTCAGTAACTTTCAGTGGACCAGTATTTTAAGGTCATATGCAAACAGAATTAAAATTCATTAGGAGGTCAGCTTTAGGAAGTGAGTTTTAGTCTACTGGTTCCTTGTTCATAAAGATGAGTATTTAAAGAGTATTATAAATATAATTTTTGCATTTGTCCACTTTTTTATTCATTTATTCAACATTTATTTATTCAGTGCTAGCTATTGTACTTACAAAACATAGTTCTCAACATCACAGTAAAACAAAGCTTGGGTCTTCAAATCTGCTATGGAAATTCAGACAGTTAATAAATACCCACATTAAAAACAAGAGTGAATTGGGCTGGCCCAGTGGTGCATTGATTAAGAGCTGGCTTGGGACGCTAGCAGCCCCAGTTCAGGTCCCACATATGAGGGCCAGTGACACTGCCCTCTACAGCTAAGACGTGAACAACAGCTCCACCTGGAGCTGGGCTGCTGTGAGTCCCCCAGGATGGCATAGCTGCAGCCCCTGCTGCAATGGGCTGCCATAGGCTACAGTGAGTGGCTGCAGCCAGTGTAAGCAGCCAGCAGCCAGTGTGAGCTGTCAAGAGCTGCTATGAATGGCCGTCCAGAGGCCAGCGACTGATCTGTCTCACCCGAGAAGAGTGCAATGATAATACCAACATGGGCCAGTGAAGCAATGCCCTCCACAGCTAGACTGAAGAACAAAAAGGACAGCAACTTGTCTGTTCCCCTCCCCAGGTTCCCCAATAAAATCTTTAAAAAACAAAAACAAAAAAAAAAATCAAAAGTGAATTAAACGGCATCAATAGATACGATCTAGAGTTCACATATGGCAAAGACAGCTCTTATTTGGAGGGTCAGGGGAAGCTTCGTGGGTCATTAAGGGTCATACAACTTGGTAACTCAATAGTCTAATAAGAACAAGATAGACAGGTTTGGGGAGGTAAGGAGAAGGTTGTGCTAGAAGGACTGCATCTATTGTGAAATGGACTGCAAGCAGCAGCCCAATGGGGTGGGCTGAAATCAGCACTTCCTAATCTACAATGAGATTGTTACTATTTATTAGCCAGAAGAGCGTACATTCATGTCACTTTCAGGACAATGGCAAAGGGCCCAGTAGAGGAAATGTCTGTACTTCAGTTCTACAGTTCAGAGTTGAAACAGTCACCAGCTGGTGGCTCTGAAGATAATGACAAGGTCTATTTCATTCAGAGAAATGCTTTGCTTTTTTAGGGGCTCCCAGGGCTACAATTCAGGTTGGAACCAGAAAGATAGATCTAGGATAAGCTAATTGATCAATATCACACAAATAAAAAATGATAGAACTAGGCCTTAAACCCAAGTTTGCTAGTTCCCAAATCTTGTTTCTTTCCAAAGAAAGTCACATGTTGGAAACCAACTAATGTGAAATAAATTTGTTGGAATATTAAAAGTTTAGATCAAGTTTCAAAAAATTCTCTCTTGTGTATAGAATACCACAAGAATAGCTTGAAAGCTCTGAAAGGGTTTTCAACAGAGGGTCACAAACAAACATGGGCCTATTTAAGCAGCACTTTTTGGCCTTGTTGACAGTGTATCTGAGATGTGAAGCCACAGCTGGCATCTGAAAAATTCAAAGATTTAATTAAGTAGCCAGAGCTGAAAACTGATGAATATTTGAGATGCTTCTCTTCAGTTCTGCTAGATGATAATAGTATTATAAATTTTATTTATAAAGGGAATTTCTACAATTACAAATGGCTACAGAAAATATAAAAACTATGAGATTGTAGCTGGTTTGTATTTGAGGTTTAAAATAAATATGAATGAGTTAAGAGTTTCCTCAGAAGTGCATTGCAAGTGTACACTGCATTATAGACCAGGTTTCGCAGAAGTTCGAGTCCAGGTGACGTCAAAAGGTGTGGAGTGTTCTTTTTGCTGTGGTAGGCAGGATCTATCTGTACATCATTTCCATCTAATGTACCTTTACTATTTTAAGTTTAAATAACTAACAGTGTGTTACTTTAATATATTGTTGCACTCTTAAGATATTTTAGAAAACTCTTAATTTTTTTTAAGTTTGAACTTAATTCGTTTTTGAGAGACTCAACCCAATGGAAATTATATAAAACTACACAGCCCTTGTTTCCCAAATCTGTGCATTGTATGTAACACCAGTTACATCTAGTTACTAGAGAAGGGTTAACCAGAGACCAGCATTGTGACATGGCACTCACTATGCTTATGTTCAGAAGCTTTTGTTCCTTAAGTTCTTTCTTTTATGTGTTTTATGGATGCCTCAAGTTGGATGATTTAAACTGACTCATTTGCTCCATGTTCAAATGAAAACTATGCGATGGGTAGTATTTTAAACTTAGTAAGAATTATCTTAGTATTTCCTTTTCAAATTTATATTTAATTGAGGAGAGCAGTGGAATGGATGAAGCAGTTATCTCCAAGGAAATAAAAAACAGGTGACCAAGATCTAAGGTAAGCTTTGCCTACCACTCTCACCTTAATTTATCTAATGGCAGAAACACAGACAAGCAACAACACTACCATTTGGGGGAAATAAAAATATATAATTAGATCATTAAGCAAGATATATAGTAGAGCTCTAAAATGGTGAGATAATTAAGAAGTTAACCTGCTGAGAAAAGCATGTTTTTCAATCAACTGAGCCGACCTGATGTCTGCTTATTGCATTTGTGGCCTTTAAAAAATATATTATTTTCATCTTTATGTGGTGACAGCCATAACTTAATAAAAGAGGAAAAATATACACCTCTTTCAAATAAATGTCAAGCCATATTTAAAGAAGTTATTTAATCTGTTGCCAGGGTATTAAGAGTTCATCATTTTGACACCTACAGCATTCTGGCAGAAATTAAAAATTTAACAGCTTTTTCTCCGGTAATTCCTTGACAGAATATAACATTGTACAAATAATCTAATCCTGCCGAATATCTCTGAGGAAACAGCAAAGCTATTTATATAATGTTTCAACATATACAATTATTCTAATACAAAATGATTTTTAGTACTAGTTGGGGACCTACTTGAGTAATGAGAAGAACCATCACAGAACCACTTTCCAATAGTGGATTTGCACCCCTTTTATTTTAAAATATTACCATCTTCTTTATTTCTAATTAATTTATTAGATGCAGTTTCTGCCCTACACGGATGTTTATCTTCTTCATTATACTCTGTGTCATGTGTTATTTTGACCACAGTTTCACTTAGTAATTCATCAGAGTTTGTATTAATGAAGAAAGGTAGCCATTACGTGCACCTTAGCACGGTTCACTTGATAATATGCAGATTCTCTCTAGTCAGAGCCCAACTGCTTATGGTGTGTGTGTTTCGGCCACACTTTCTTGTTCTTTTAATTTCATATTAAGAGTGTTCTGGCTAGGGCATCAGAGGAGATACACCTTTAGAATGGGTAAAATTTGATAATCCAAATAATATAGACAGAGGACTTCAATATTCTAACCAAGCAGATTAGGAGGGTTTATATGAATAGGTAAAACATGGGCTAACTGGAAGGATGCTCTGATGTTCTCGCTCATGCAGCTATCTCGGTGCCTCTCCAAGCCCACCTCCACTGGGCCTGGCATTATCCTCCTATTTGCAGAGGAAGTGAGTATTTACTGTGCTTTTAAGTTATATATTTGTTTAAAGTATATACAGAATCAACCTCTTTCACATGTACACATGTGTATTTGCACATGCACACATGTGTATTTGCACATGCACAGGCACACATGTACATATATACACGCATGTGCACGCACGCACGTGCACACACACACACACACACACACACACCATGAATCTCTTCTGTCTATGTTAGGCCTCGACCAGGTCTTGTCTTATGATCATCAGAAGTGAGTAACTAGCCTGGGGAAACTCCCACACTCTTCTTTTTCTAAGGTTCCATGTGTACGTCTTTCCTGTGTCCCATGCTGCTTGCCTTCCTAGCAGCATTTTCTACTCAGCACTGATATCCCCACCCCAACAAAACTTACTGTTTCTGAGCTTTATCCTCAAGATACAACTTCATGCGATGGGGTGAGGAATCCATGACCACCTCTGAGAATACATTTACTTTGCTCATTCTCATTTTCATGAGTGCTCCAAAGTTTATTCTAAAATGCTGTAATAAGGTAGTTCATCCAGCTATTCTAATCTCTTTTTCTATAGAATTCTATTACTTATTGAAATTAATCACAGGCTACTTCTTCTATTATTTTCCTATTTTTTTAACCTTATGCATTTTTTAAAAATATTCACGCCTTTGCAATTTATATGCTCAGAGGAGAGGTAAATGTTTTGCAGAAACAACTATTTGTAGTAGACTTTCGCATCCTCCACACAATGTAGCATGAGGTTTTGATACATAATACAATGAACAGAGCAATGGAGCAGGGGAAGGCCTTCGCTCTAGATCCAGCCCTGACTCTTGTGCAAACTTGAACAAGCAGCTTGAATTCTGAGCGTCAGTGTCCTCATCTGCAAAGTGAATTTAATAATGCCTACCTGTTTATCTCCCTAATTAATGGTAAGAGCCAAGAGTCACAGATGTTTCTCCATGTGCTTTGAAGCCACCGTATTGACATAAGAATAATTAATATAACAGATTCCTCATAAATAATTTAAATTTTAGAAAGACAGTATCTGATAAACTCTATATGTTTCCAATAGGTTATTTAGTAGAACACCGTACACATACAAGTACTTTGTAACTCAGCTACCATGGGAACAGTACAGACTCTCAAAGGCTAAGTCAACCCTTCAGAGGTTTCAAGACAAGATACTAACTAATCACTGTCATCGCTCTCAATTACCTTTTCACTCCCTGTCTTGATGGAATAACATGTCCACACTTTGCCATGGATTCCTGGTGGTAGAGGATACTTCCCCATCCTTGCAGCTTGGCTGTGTGGCTTTCTTTAGCCAGTGAGATGTTAGTGGACATGACAGAAACAGAGGATTGAAACTGATTCTGAGTTTTGGTATGCTTTTTATTACTGTTGAAATGTCTCTGAGCCCAACATCTTCCAGGTAGGCATTGCGCCTTCAAGCCGGGACCCAGCATGAAAGGGTGTAGAGTAGATATGAGGCTACCAAACCTAGAGGGTATTTCAAGTAATATTTACCTTAGTGATCATTCACCTGTAATCTGAAAATATCAATGCTATATTTATGCCACCATATTATAATAATTGAGACTTGTACACTGTTCATAATATAGTTGAGAATAATACTATTTATTATAAGCTAAGAATATAAAATAAAGCTGTGTTTATGCTTATATTTATTAAATATCTAATACTTTCATAGAAATCAAGTGCATTATATCATTGATTTTCAAAGTATTGCCCCCAGACCAGCAACATCAGTATCACCTGGATTTTACTAGAAATATAAAACCTTGATCCCTACTACAGACTTATTGATTTCAGAAATCTCAGGGGAGGGGGGCCCAGTAAAATGGTTTTAGCAAGCCTTACATGTGTTTCTGATGTGTGTTAAAGTTTAAGAAACACTGCTTATATAGTCATTTATTTAATCATCATCTTACCAAAACAAAAAGACGTGCCCACCTGTTCCATCATAAAGCATGACCTCCATTTGTCATCTGATCTCTATTGATTGAGAACAAAGAGGAGTTCCTTTCTTTAAAGATATATTACTTTCTCTGTACCTTCCTTTCATTTCTTTTCTTCAATTATAGGAAAAGTTTGTCATATTTCCTCCCAAGTATACACAATTTATTCATATGTGAGTTGTTCATATATATTTCTTTCCCTTCTTCTATTCCTACTTATTTTTAAATGTATAATATGAAAAAAATATGAAGTCTTCTATCTTTCCAGCTATGAAGTGCTCAGCACTCATTAATTCAATATCTTACCATCGACTTAAAATTTCTTGCTATGTAATGTCTATCCCTAACATTCTGTTGGAACATTACTCAAAGCTCCTGAGGTTTTTGATAAATTTTTTAGCCACTTTCGGTTTGCATTTTGCTAAGCTTTTATCAAGCAATCTTATCTACTTGAATTTGTCCTTCCATTATCTACCATAATCTACATATTGTGTGACGAAGAGTGAGTCTATTGATGGCCCCAATTATGGCTTCCCTGTATGCTGCCGTATGCAACCTAACTTTATAGCTCTTTCTATCAAGAGGCTGAGTCTGTTTCCCCACCCCTTACATCTGGGCTGGCCTTTGACTCTCACTTTGGCTAATGAAATGCCACAGTGTACCAGTTCTGAGCCAAGGCTTTTAAGGAATCTTGAGCACTTCTGCTCCTTCTCCCTTGAAATCCTGTCCCCACCAGAATCACAAGCCTGAGCTAGCCTGCCTGAGAAAAGAGACCATATGGAACCGAATCAAATTATGCAGCTGAAGGCTTGCTAGCCTTGCCCATCTTCAGGTGACTTTTCAGTTGATTTTGGATGCATGAGTGAGCCCACCTGAGTTATGGCAAACATAGTCGAGGTCAGTAGAGACTCCCAGTTAACTCCAGACCTTTGTAAAATACTAAATTTGTGCTGTTATAAGCCATAAACTTTGGGATGATTTGTGATGCAACAATAGCTAACTGAGACAAAAATAAAACTTTGTTTCAATAGCATAATTCTTGGCTGTAGTTGTCACTATCACTCTTTCTCTCTTCTTGGTAACTGTGACAACTTATCCTGCATATTTTCAGCTGCCACTTCTATGTTCATATTATTTTACAGTATCATCTTTAGCTCTAATGCCTTGGCTAATCTCTAGCCTTTTACGATGGAATTGCATTTAGATCATGGTTAGGGTCAGTAACAGTATGTAAGGCAAAGTTGCATATAGTCAAATCACCTTGAAGCTTTGTTATTTTGCCTATAAAGCAGAGAACTCATGGCTTTATATATGAAATCCTGTATGTTAATATGTACATAAGAATACATAATTATAGTACTATGCCCATGATCAAGAGAACTTTTGCCAAATATAATTTTGTACATCTCTTCAAATTTAATGTTATTTAAATGGAACTCAGTTTTTCTCCATATAAGGTAGCTCCTTCCATCCCCACAAACATATTTTCTCGTTTCACAATCATTTTTTAATCTTTAATTCATCTCTTATATTTACATTAGATTATACAATATCCATTTCTACTACCACCAGTTTAATCTCTTATCGCTTCACACCTGTATTACTGCATGTTTCATCAAGCACAAAAATAGAGGGAGCAGATCATCAAGTCAGATCTGACATTATGTTGAAGAAATAGGCAGCATTTTGAATGACACAATCAGGATGTTACACCCTAGTCCCTTCCCCTAAACATTGAAAAGTAGGATTAATGGATTGAAACTAACAAAATAAACTTTTTCAGAAATATATTTGAAAAGCAGTGCACTTACTAACAATAAACCAACTGTACAATTTAGAATTAAAGGCATATGGCAAGAAGAAATAAATAGAGGTAGAAATACTGATAAATGTACACTTAAGGAGAAATCCATAGACTCGTTTGGCTAGGACAGATTTGTATAGGGAAATATCTAGAACATAAGTTTTGAAAGGCATGATATGACAAAATTTCCAGAGGTCTTGAATGCAGGAGTAAAGATATTGGACAAAGTTACAATAGATGCTGCTAATTAATTAAGCAATTTTATTGTGAGAATATTGAATGCAGCTTTAGGATATAAAGAGGGCCATAATGTTTCCTAGGCCAAACGTTATTAAAAATTAAGTCAAGGCTGGGCCGGCCGAGTGGCGCATTGGTTAAGCGCTGGTTTTGGGATGCCAGCGGCCCCGGTTCGGATCCCACATGAGGGCCAGTGACACTGCCCTCCACAGCTGACAACAGCTCCACCTGGAGCTGGGCTGTGCGAGCCCCGGTGATGGTGTGGGCTGCAGCCCCTGCTGCAGTGGGCTGCCGTGGGCTGCAGTGAGTGGCCTGCAGCCAGCGTGAGCGGCTGGCAGCCAAGCGTGAGCTGCCAATAGCCGCAATGAGCGACATCCAGAGGCCAGCGACCGATCTGCCTCATCCGGGAAGAGCGCAATGACGATACCAACAGTGAAGCAGCATCCTCCGCAACTAAACTGAAGAACAAGAAGACGGCAACTTGTCTGTTCCCCTTCCCCGATTCCCCAACGCTGTTCCCCTCCACCAATTCCCCAATAAAATCTTTAAAAAAAAAAAAAAAAAAAATTAAGTCAAGGCATGATTCTTACAAAGGCTGGTACTTTCCCAACATTTTCTCTTAGACACGTGGCCATTGAACCAAGTTTCATCGCAATCTCAGTTTACATTCTTAAGTTTCTTGATCAATAACTAGTCTTGATACAGAATGTTTGTTTGCCCAAAACAATACTAACTAATGTCTGCTTTTACATCACTGTATTCCCTCTATTCTCAATTACTTGTAATCAACTCTTAGTTGATAAGGTGCTTAGGCACTGAGACATACATTTCGATGCTGGCATTTTTTAGCAGGACTTGGTATTTCAGGTATTTTCCTTTACATAGAACAAATCTCCTAAGAAAGGAGAAGGACAAACACCTCTATGGAGGACTCACGTAACAGTAGACACCAAGGACGCTTGAAAGAGCTGATGCTAATAAAGCATGGAATATAGAGTTCACATTTAAAAAGAGGAGTACTCTAGACGGCTGGGGAGAAAAGGAGTTACCTATTAGCAATTCAAAAAGAGCTTCCTATTAAATAGATCTTTATATGTAGGTTAATTGTCTGCCAAGACTTCCTTTTAAATCAAAGTTAAAATATGCAAGATCAATGCCATACAATGAAATGTCATTATTTTTGAGTACCTCAAATGCTGCATAGAGCTTTTGTACTAATTTTATTCCACTGAGGAACTGTAAGTTTGTTTGTTTGTTTATATGTTATTTATTAATTAATTTATCTATTTATTTATGTTAGCCCTGAATAGTTGACAATAGAGTGAGAAAAGAATTTCCATAAGGTAAGTGTAAGGATAAATTATTTTATCAACATTTTTTTCTAATTGAAATATAACAAATGGTTTTCAACAGTTAAAAACTGAGTCAAAATGGGCCTAGAAGTTCAGTTTTATTGTGATTCTTAGTTTAAGGGTGGTATATTATACACAGATGGTATAGTCTTGTTTCTTTGTGCCTTGCAGTTCTGCTTTTCTTTGGGGTTGGAATGAAGTCATGATCATTTTTTTTCTCTTCCTTGGCCAAACATTTCCCACAAAGAAACAATTTTTAGTCTATTAACCTACAGCAAATCTAACTAAGAAATGTAGTCATGACAGCTTTTATGCCCCTTTCAAAATTCATGTACTCAGTTAACCCATGTCTCATTTGGCTTCTACTAGTAATTTCCCCTTCGTTCATTTGTTAAGTTTCATTAAATTAATTGCCAGTATAAATGACGGGGCAGGTCAGTTAACTATCCATTTAACAGTGAGTATCTTTGGTCCATTGTGATTTACAATGTACATGCTTAATTATCAGTCTTTTAAAAAGATTAAACAATATTCCAAAGTAATAGTTTCTGTCATATTTATTTAGCTAGTTGTTTATTTTGAGAACTATTTGTTTAGTTTAGAGATCATTTCACTTTTTTTCATCACAGATGGGCTGGGTATGTCAGTACATATATAAAATGCAATGCATAAAAACATCTTATCCATTAAAACCAAGCTATTGAGGGTGATCTTAAAATTTATTAGTATTCCAAAATTATAGAAAATACCTTATACTTTATTATTTCATTTATTTTTAAAGTAAAGGCTATTTCTATAACTGATGACCAGTTTGAATGTGATATTCTTCAGTTTTGTTACATTATGTATTCTAAATTTAAAATTCTGTTTTTTGAATTCCACTTACGAGTAGAAAACACAATCAAAATTATTTTCTGAAAGGGCCGGCCGAGTGGCGGGGTGGTTAAGTGCTGGCTTCGGAAGCCAGCGGCCCCGGTTCGGTCCCACATGTGAGGGCCAGTGACACTGCCCTCAAAAAAAAAAAAAAATATTTTCTGAAATTTTATGTCTTAAAATACACAGAGAAAACAACAATTTATATATCAAACCAAATATAAACAGTGATAAAAACAATATAATATACACACACACACATATAGTATATATATTCATCTACTAGATGTTTATCTTTTGGAGTAAACAGAAATTATATAAAAAGTGTAAAAAAACTAAGAAATTAAGAAGACAGTAACATATAAATCTGAGAAAATCCAGTTAGTTGCTGAACAGAGATTTTTAAAATTATTATACCATGAGGTAAATGAGAGCTTATCACTAAACAATAAAATTTAGTTTGATTTTATTAATTTTTGAAAAGTGTTTCAGTTACAGTTCAATTTTATATTACTTTCAGGTATACAGAATAGTAATTAGTCATTTATATAACTTATAAAGTGATTCCCCTGACTAGTCTAGTACCCGCCTGGCACTATACATAGTTATTACAATATTATTGACTATATTCCTTATGCTGTAGTTTATTTACATCCCCATGACTATTTTGTAACTACCAATTTGACTTCTTTTATTTTCAAGATTTTATTGGGGAATTAGGGGAGGGGAACAGCGTTGGGGAACCAGGGAAGGGGAAAAGACAAGTTGCTGTCCTTTTGTTCTTCAGTCTAGTTGCGGAGGACGTTGCTTCACTGGCCCATGTTGGTATCGTAATTGCGCTCTTCTCAGGTGAGGCAGATTGGTTGCTGGCCTCTGGATGTTGCTCACCGCAGCTATTGGCATCTCACACCAGCTGCCTGCCACCACTCACTGTAGCCTATGGCAGCCCATTGCAGTAGGGGCTGCAGCTATGCTGTCTGGGGACTCACAACAGCCCAGCTCCAGGTGGAGCTGTTGTTCACATCTTAGCTGTAGAGGGCAGTGTCACTGGCCCTCATATGTGGGATCCTAACTGGGGCCGCTGGCTTCCTAAGCCAGCTCTTAACCAATGCGCCACTCGGCCGGCCCCCAATTTGTACTTCTTAATCCCCTTTTCTTTTTCACCCAGCTCCCAGCCCCTGTCCTATCTGGCAATCATCAGTTTGTTCTCTATATCTGTTAGTTTGTTTCTGTTTTGTTTGTTCTTTATTTTGTTTTTTAGATTCCACATAGAAATGAAATCATATGGTATTTTTCTTGGGTGTGATTTTAAAAGCATCTTTCTAACGTGTACTTGCCTAATCACTTTTAGCAAGTCAAATATTATATTGTCTTAAATCTTACATTAAGATCTATTTATGTTTAGATTATAAAAAAAAGTTACATACACACACTTATTTTTCATTCTCATATGGACATATTCATGACTACATGGAGGTAAACACTATGAATCTATTAAATTAAGGATAACATGGTCCCAAAATACTCTAAGAAGAGAAGGCATGAGGCTCTATCATTATTTAGGAAACCTTGTCCAATACAGGAAACTTCAGTATCTTCTCATGCTTTCTTACACAGAGAGTGTAAACCAGAAACTGCTGTATGAAATTTCACTGACAGAATATTTTCATTTTGATGATACTGAGAGAAGTACAATAATATTCTGAAAGTTAAAGTTAGCTACTCAAATTAAGGGTGCCAGAAAAACGTTTGTTTGCTTCTAGTCCTATATTCAGAAAGACTTATCCCAAATGTGACTGAGAATAATTTTTACTCTTTAGAATTTTGACGATTTGTGTTTTTAAAATTTTGGCACTTGAGATTGAGTTTCAATAAAAAAGAAACCCAGTGCTTACTTTGTCAATATTAGATGGTTTCAGTTATTGTAAAGCTTCATGTATATGTCTAATCCTGAATTCTATGTCACCTTATGGGCAAGTGTTGTCATAAATGTTTACACATTGTTTATTTTAGGACTGAAAATTCAAGAAGTTTATGACCATGGCTCCTAGAACTATGCTGGTGTAGATCAACTCTTGCTAAACAGGATTATATATATATATATATATATATATATATATATATATATATATATCAGCATCATCATTGTAATGTTACACTGTTGTGCAAAATATCTCTATGCCTTCATGGATTATCTTTCCAAAAGACCAACTAATCCTAAAGGCGACATAAAGCTTGCTGGATAAAAATGTGGAACGTGAGACTCTCATGCTATAATCATTTGTGAAATTACAACTTCTCGTGAAGCCCCTTAGGAGTCTGATGCTAGACTTTTAAAAGAAACTATCTTCCTCGGTCCTTATGAATTGCTTGTTGCCTGGTAGAACAAATAATAAATAAAAATGACTTAACTGGCAGAATCATTCTCAGGACAAGGGAAAAATAAATAGTTATAAAAAGGTACTAGTGGAGAAATAGAAAATCTCAATGGACATAGATTCCAGAAATTCAAATCTTAAAGTGGTGCAGGCTATAATAAGGAGTCAGTTTCCATGATACAGACTCACAGAGAACAACGCAAATACTCCTTACCAAATAAACATGTAATTACCCCCTTGGTGAAAACAGTTAACAGGGCATGATATTAAATCCAATGTGAATTTTTTGCTTCTGACAATCTTCGAAAGATAATTCATGATTGCGAGGTCATCTTTATATTGGTCCTCAATATACTGGGAAAAAGTCCCACCAGTATTAGGGATTTTTCTTTCTCTTTTTCTGTTTTTCTTTTTTTAGCGGAAGCATCCTGCCACCTGTTGGTAGCTCAGCGGCAGCTCAGCTCAGGCTGGGCATCGAACTGCTGTCACTCAGAACTCAGCTCACACTCTTGAGTGAGCTCTGAATCAACTGAGCCACTTGGCTGGCCCTGTATTAGGGATTTTTGATATGACATTATATATACCTGGATGCCATGACCTTATAGTAACAGGTTTTACTCAAGATTGTTTTTTCACCACAACTACCTGATGAGGTTTTAATTAGAAACAAAGACAGCACATCAGAATGTGTGATGGACACTAAACAATATATGTAGGGGGAATAAAAAAACAACCTACTGTGAACCTCAGTTATATATAATTTCAGAAATTACTGAATTAATAATGGAGATTTTTTTAAAAAATGGCAAAGAGAAAGGAAAATAAATTCTACTGATATACTAGTAATATTGTGGTTGTTCCATTCATGAATGGAAGAAGGAATAGCAAATGCTAGGGTAAAAATCTCACTAATTTGAAAAGATGGAGGTCTTACTATCAACCAGTAGATTAACATCAATCATGAATTCTCAATCAGACCCATATTGTTTGTGAGTCATGCCAGATGTGAGGCAGTAAAAGATGAATGAGCAATGCTGTTGCTCTCGTGTTATGGCTGACAGGGCATCAAGTAGAGACATAACAAGGACCAAAGCATAGATTCAGGAGAGGGGGCCAGATCAAGAGATGGAGAGAGATACTTCCAAATCAGTACTGTCTGTACTAAGGTAAATAGATGAGAATCATGTCACAGAGAATTTTGAAGCCAGACAAAGGACTTTGTGTTTAATTCATCAGCATAGTGTAGTACCCACACATTACAGACTATGAAAGATAGATGCTTTGGGATGTGAAAAGATAAGAATAGATCTATTTCATTCTTATTTTGTATAAAAAGACAAGAAAAGTTGAGCTTTATTTTTATTTACTCCACAGATTGACATTTTCTTCAGTCGACCATATGTCAGAATTGTCACTTGTCATATATGAGAAGGCACAGCTTCCTGAGAATAGCAGAGTGGTAGTTTTGCAATGTACATGCGGTGACAAGTGGAGTCCTCCTTTATCTGTTTGCTTTCAGCACATCTTGAACTATTTTATAGTTTAGATGCATTCGGGGAAAGAAAATTGAGTTTAGAATAT
Organism: Aselliscus stoliczkanus; assembly: GCA_033961575.1. Classification (NCBI taxonomy): domain Eukaryota; kingdom Metazoa; phylum Chordata; class Mammalia; order Chiroptera; family Hipposideridae; genus Aselliscus; species Aselliscus stoliczkanus. The sequence goes on along the minus strand of CM066729.1, from coordinate 97,329,348 downwards.
TTGGTTTTAATTCAATTAGACTGCATGAAATGGGCAAGTGCATGAAGAGATCCCTAGAAAGAAACCAGGGATTAATAATAATAATGCAAATAATGCAAGTACCAGTAAACAAGGAAATGGCAGTGGGAAAAGCAGTAGCAGAAACTATTACCACTGTTATCTGAGATCTTCATCAATCACATTAGGGAGTAAAAACAATAGCTATATAAAAATCAAAAAAGATTGTGTTCAGACTTCTATTTAAAAGAGCCTGGGGCCGGCTGAGTGGTGCATTGGTTAAGAGTTGGCTTGGGAGCTCCAGCTCTGAACAGCAAGACGTGGGTTCAGATCCCACATGAGGGCCAGTGATGCTGCACCCTCTACAGCTAAGATGGTGAACAACAGCTCGACCTGGGAGCTGGGCTGCCATGAGTCGCTTGTGACAGCATAGGCTGCAGTGGGGCTGCAGTGGGCTGCCGCGAGCTACCGTGAGTGGCAGGCAGCCAGCGTGAGCGGCTGGCAGCTGGAGTGAACTGCCATGAGCCACCGTGAGTGGCTGTCCAATGGCCAGGGAGTGACTGCCTCAGCCAGGAAGAGCACAATGATCACAATACCAACATGGGCCAGTGAAATGACATCCTCCACAACGAGACTGAAGAACAAAAGGACAGCAACTTGTCTGTTCCCCTACTCTGATTCCCCAATGCTGTTTCCCTCTCCCAATTCCCAATAAAAATCTTTAAAAAAAAGAAAAAAAAAAGAGCCTGAACCTCAAAACAAACACACACACACACACACACACACACACACACACACACACACACACACAAAACAAAGAAAAGAAAAGGGCCAGCCAAGTGGCGCATTGGTTAAGAGCTGGCTTGGGACACCAGCGGCCCCGGTTCGGATCCCATATGAGGGCCAGTGACACTGCCCTCTACAGCTAATAACAGCTCCACCTGGAGCTGGGCTGTGTGAGCTCTGGCAACGGTGTAGGCTGCAGCCCCTGCTGCAGTGGGCTGCCATAGGCTACAGTGAGTGGTCAGCAGCCAGCGTGAGCGGCTGGCAGCCAGCGTGAGCTGCCAATAGCCATGGTGAGTGACCATCCAGAGGCCGGCAACTGATCTGCCTCATCCAGGAAAAGCGCAATGACAATACCAACATGGGCCAGTGAAACAATGTGTTCCACAACTAGACTGAAGAATAAAAAGACAGCAACTTGTCTGTTCCCCTTCCCCGATTCCCCAACGCTGTTCCCCTCCCCCAAATACCCAATAAAAATCTTTAAAAAAAAAGAAAAAGAAAAAGAAAAGGAAAGAAAAGAAGAATGAGAAAAGAAGGAAGGCAGGAATGGAGGAAGGAAAGAAGAAGGAAGAAAGGAAAAAAGGGAAAGAGGGAGAGAGGGATGGAAAAAGGAAGGGATAAAAGGGGAAAGGAAAAGAAGATAGGATTGACAGAAGAAAGGAAGAAATTCAGAGCCAGCATTATAAAACTGGGAGTTACAGAAACATAAAATGATGTTTATAAGCAAGTGACTATGAGGGATCATTTAGAGAAAGATTGTAGACAAGAGAAAACAAGCTCCAGCATTTAGAGACCAGGAGAGGAAGAAGAATTATTAAAAGGAAACTGAAAGAGAGTAGCTGATAAGGTAGGAGGAGAACTAGGTTTGTGTGGTGTCCTGGAAGGCAAAAGAAGTATATATTTTAAGGAGCTGACAACTGTCAAATGATGCTAAGAAGTCAGAGCAAGAGGAGAAGAAAGTAGTGACTATGTTTTGACCAATACGTAGATGGTGACACTCTTACTAATGAGTATTTAATGTGGGTGCCTATTGAGCAGGAGAGATTGTAGTGAGAAAGGGCAAGGGAAGCATAAACAACTCTTAAGAAATTTTGCTTAAAAGAGGAGTATGAAGGAAAACATTCTAAGGAGATCTTTTAAAATAGTGGTACTTTTATACTGGAAAGGAAGACAGAAAATATGGGTAAAACATGGAAACCATTTGGTTCGTCGATTTGGCAATGGCAAGATACCTGATTACCATGGTTTAGTTTTCATTATTCAGTGATGTACATGCCTGGGGATGTGGTTAAAGGGAAATGCTGAAGGGAGTGGTTGGAGGCCTGAAGAGAAAGGAGAATGGGAGTTATGGAAATCAAACCCGAGCAGAAAATACAGTAGGGGTGGTAGCCAGTTTATCTATGATATATATTTATCCTACTCCCAAAGCAATACTTTTGTTTGGGGTATGTACAGGGAATAGATGCTAGGGTGGTAGCCAGACAGCTGTGTTGTGAAAACTTGAAATAGGACATGTTCGAAGATGGAGAAGGAGGCAGAATGCTTTATCAAGACCCCTGAAGCACTGCTTTAACAACACAGCATAGTTTTAGCAAATTATTAAAAATAGCAACTGCAGACCCTAACATAGATGTATGTTGGTCTTCTTATAGACCAGCAAGTCCATACACATTATTGTTATTTTTTTAAAAGTTAAAGTTGAATCTCTTTTGCAGTGAAATAAATAGTATAAACCATGACAAATTCAGCAGGTGGTGGCTCCTTGTCCATTTATAAAGTGAGGAACAATATATTTTTTTGGCCAGTTAGTAACAGATATATGTCATTATAGCCATAAGATACAAGTGAGAATCACTTTGTAAGAATTAATATAATAATTTTTGTACATCTATCATGTTTGCAAATAGATGAGTCAGTTTGTCTTGAAACAAAGTTATGACAAAATGAAAAACAAATCAATATTAAAATAAAACTGGTTTCCCTTAGCAAAATGGGAATACAGGGATCATATCTCAACACAATAAAGGCCATATATGATAAACCTACAGCTAACATCATACTCAATGTGGAAAAGCTAAAACCACTCTCCTTAAGATCAGAAACAAGACAATGCTGTCCACTTTCTCCTCTTTTATTCAACATAGTTCTGGAAGTTCTAGCCACAGCAATCAGACAAGAAAAAGAAATAAAAGGCATCGAAACTGGCAAGGGAGAAGTAAAATTGTCATTACATGCAGATGACATGATACTATAGATAGAGAACCCCAAAGACTCCATCAAAAAACTATTGGAACTGATAGACGAGTTCAGTAAGGTAGCAGGATACAAAATCAGTGTTCAGAAGTCAGTTGCATTTGCATATACTAATAATAAACCAACAGAAGGAGAAATTAAGAAAACTGTCCCATTTACAATTGCTTCAAGAACTAAAATACCTAGGAATAAATTTAACCAAAGATGTAAAAGATCTGTACTCAGAAACTTATAAGACACTGAAGAAAGACATAAAAAAAGATACAAAGAAATGAAAACACCTACCATGCTCATGGATAGGAAAAAATAATATAGTTAAAATGTCCATACTGCCTAAAGTAATATATAGATTCAGTGCAATTCCTATCAAACTACTAAGGGCATTTTTCACAGAAATAGAAAATATAATCCTAAAATTTATATGGGACCATAAAAGACCCCGAATAGACATGGCAATCTTGTGAAATAAGAACAAAGTCGAGGGTATCACACTACCAGACATCAAAACATACTACAAGACTACAGTAATCAAAACAGTATGGCATTGGCATAAAAACAGGCACATAGATCAGTGGAACAGAACAGAGAGCCCAGAAATAAATCCAGGCATATATGGACAGTTAATCTATGACAATGGAAGCAAGAATTTACATTTGAGTAAAGATGGTCTATCTAATAAATGGTGCTGGGAAAATTGGACTGACACATGCAAAAAAATGAAACTGGACCACCTCCTTATGCCATATACAAGAACAAATTCAAAATGTATTAAAGACTTAAATGTAAGACCTGAAACCATAAAACTCCTAAAAGAAAATATAGGGAGTAAATTTGCAGACATTACCCTGAGCAATATTTTTACTGATATGTCCCCTTGGGCAAGGGAAATTAAAAGAAAAAATGAACATATGGGATTATATCAAACTTAAAATTTTTTCACAACAATGGAAACCATCAATAAAACAAAAAGAAGCCTACTGAATGGGAGACTATATTTTTCAACAATATATCTGATAAAGTGTTACTATCCAAAATTTATAAAACACTCATGAAACTCAACACCCAAAAACAAACAACCCAATTAAAAAATGGGCAAAGGAAATGAAGAGGCATTTCTCTAAAGAGGACATACAGATGGCCAACAGGCATATGAAAAAATGTTCAACCTCACTGGTCATTAGGGAAATGCAAATAAAACACACAATGAGATACTACCTCACTCCAGTCAGAATGGCTATCATCAATAAATCAACAAACAACAAGTGCTGGTGGGGCTGTGGGGAAAAGGGGACCCTGCTGCACTGTTGGTGGGATTGCAGATTGGTGCAGCCACTATGGAAGTCAGTATGGAGGTATCTCAAAAAACTGGAAATGAAACTACCTTTTGATCCAGCAATTCCACTCTGGTATTTATCCTGAAAAACCCAAGACACTAATCTGAAAAAATATATGCACCCCTATGTTCCTTGCATCGTTATTTACAATAGCCAAGACTTGGAAACAATTGAAATGCCCATAGATAGATGACCGGATTAAGAAACTGTGGTCCATTTACACAATGGAGTATTACACAGCCATAAAGAAGAAATTGTACCATTTGCAACGATATGGATGGACCTAGAGAACATTATGCTAAGTGAAATAAGTCAGAGAAAAACAAATACCATATGATTTCACTTATATGTGGAATCTAAATAACTGAATAAATGAGCTAAATAAACAGAAGTAGTCTTAGAGACACAAAGGAAAAACTGTTGAGGGCTAGATGGGATGAGGGTGGGAATGAGGGAGAAGCAGAAGGGACGAGGCAACACAAACTGATAACTACAATACTACTGCAGAGACAGAAGAGACAGTTTAAGGAATATAATCAATAAGGTTGTAAATATTTTTCTTAAGGAATCAGAAGGACTCATGTCTTGTCAGAGAGACCACTTCATCGACGATGTAGTGGCCTGACAACTGCACTGTACATCTGAAGCTGCCGCTGATTAATATTAGATGTTGACTATAATTTAACAGATATATAGTCATGGGATGTTGAATATAGTGTGGGGATGGAGTTAATGGAATTGTAATAGATATGTATGATATTGGGTGTGGGGGGTAGGGGAGTGGAGTGGTGTTGTTACTTTGTAAGGGGTGAAAAAGTTAGCTATTGCGTAGTTTTTGTACATCTGTAACTATTAATAATAATAATAAAAATAATAATTAAAAAATAAAATAAAACTGGTTTCCAAAGGCAAACCAAGTATCATTTCCCCGTTTAATCTGTATCCAAATTGCTAAGAGTCCACAGTTGGTGTGTCCAGATACGAAGGTGTGTCACCTCTTTTTTTAAGGCTGAACCAATAGAAAGCAGTCATGAACACTGGACCAGAAATCATGATTTCTTATGTTCAGAATTCTCCCTGAAAGGAGAAGAATGAAGTGGAGCCAAAGAAAAAGGCCATTTCCATTTATCACTCCAGGAATTTATCTTCTGAGAAAGTGTCAGAGAAGCTATAACAGAATGAATGTCTGACCCATCTGGCACAGTCCCGACAGTAATTGACATGGGTCACCTTAATCTGCCCCTCACTGCTTTGGCATATTCATTGGACAAACCGATATTCTCAAAGAAAACATGTCGTGTATCGGTCTTTTATTGGAAATATAAGACTTGAAGAACAAGCTGCCCTAATAAGAAATAATTACCAGTTTTGAAGAGAACGCTATAAGCATTGTAATTACGAGGTCAGATGAATCCATTGCTCTTGTAAACTTCACTTGACAGCCTTCCAAGAGAAAGACATTAAAGTATGAATGATAGGAATGATATATATATGTTTTATGCTTGTGATTATTTGAATGGGTTTTAAGTCAGGAAGAATATTCCCAAAGTGGGTGGCATTGTTTTACAACAGACAATGTAGTAATAACATTTCTGGTTATAAATGTGAAAATATGCTTCTACAGCATGACCAAATAAAAGATCTCATGTAAAACTTCAAAGGACCCATTTCATTACCCAATTAATATTTTCATGTGGTTTTGCCCTCAGGCAATAAATAGGGCCTTTGTTTTTTACACAGACACAGACGGTAGATCATCAAACAAAATAAAGAAACATCCTAAGCAAATATTTAAAATTATTTAAAAATGAGTTACAACTGGAAGACACATTAGAGATCACTTAGCCCGAACTTCTCATTTTACAAACAAGAAAATTAAGACTGAAAAATTAAATGATTTGCTCAAGGTCACAAATCATGAGCAGCTGTCAGCATCAGGCCTAACTTCATCAAATCTGAATAAGTTGCTTCCTTTCCCTCTGAAACATAATCTGCTGCCCTCTTTCCAAATGGACTGTTTCTCTTTCGTAGCCGTTCAGTGTCTATCTATGACAAATCACTTGAGATCTTTATTCTTTGTCCAGGAATCCTCAAGTTACTACCATGCTGGGACTGTCTTCCATCCTTGTCCCATACATCATTTGGTCATAGGTAGAATAAATATGACTTTCCAATGCCATTGAGCCTACCTGATAGAGGAAACAGGAAATTAAGAAATGCTGATGTCATTTCATAGAACTCACTACAGTTTTACTACTTTGAGGAGTGCATGGAATTTGGGGAAAGTGAATTTTGATCATCAGGTTCTAAAGAGATATCACAATTTAATAACTCAAAGGAAGCATGAGAAGTTTGAGCCTGGTCTCCTAACTGTTATATGTTGGTTACTCGTAATGGATGAGAGAAAATAGCTAACACTCAGTGGTTAAAAGAATAGTCTCTAAATGGTCTGTGTTGTTTTAATCTACGTTCCACTTTTTGCTAGCAGTAATCTGGGGCACACTGCTTGTTCAAGCACTTTGTGCTTCAGGTTCCGCCTTTGAAAATAATGAAGGTTAATAATAATATCTCTTTCATCAGGAGAGTATGAGGATTAGATGAGAGTATTTATGTAAAGTGCTTAGGATATAAATGACAGATAGTAAAAGCTAAATGTTAGCTTCTTATTATGTCTAGTGGGCATTACTCAACTTCTCCACGTATTGTCATTCTGTTAAAATCTGCCTTCTGTGTCATTCAACTGAAACTGTCTTCACAAAATTCACTACTGACCAACTAAAGGACTAATTCAGAGGCCCACTTTTTAGTATCTGTTCTATACCAGCCCTTCCCAACACTTGACACTGTTTATTTCTCTGAGCTACTTAAAATTCTCTCATCATTTCTCTTCTGTGAACAGCTACTTTTCCTAGCACTTTATATATTAAGCCATTAATTGCTTGCCTTTCTACTTTTTAAAAAAAATGATAATGTCATTTACTCCAAATCTTGCAACCACTGTCAGGATGCCAGGAACTCTGAAGTATACTTCTATTACTTATCTAATTCCAGAGATAGAGGCCTAACTTCAAACTGTGTGCTATATATTTTTATTTTCATGCATGGGGCCAGAAACAGAACTCATTAAATTTTCCTTTAACTAACCTCCCCTGAATTCCCTATAGAAAATTTATCTCCATCTACACCATTGAAATTCTTCAAGGCTTTTTTGACTCTTCTTTCCAGAATACCTTAAATGACAATTCATTCCTGTTTGGGACAATTCCAGTTTATAACTGTTATTTTATCTCCATTATTGATAGAAATCTCTTTTACTCTCAAAAGTGGCCTGATGTGAGTGCTAAATTACATGATTATCTTTATAGTGTAGGGCATCCATTCTACTTTACAACCCCATCCTCTGTAGTGTAGGCTTCCATTTTTTTTCCCCCCTTTCTGGATGCTATCAAGAGCCTCTTTGAAGATCATTGTGACCAATACATTTCTGATTATTACATTTTCCATATGGCTGCTACAGTGATCTTCCTAAAAGTAAGCCTAGTATTGTTATCCCCCTTCATAACGATTTTCATTTACACTGAGTTCCCCACCATAAAAAATCCAACATCCTCTTTTAACTATGGTCTATTTGTTTATCTTGCTCCCCTGCTACCTTTAGATTAAAAACCAGGCCATATGCTAGAGTAGAGGTTTTAGATTAGATAATATAAATTCAATAAAGAATAGACATGTAGTAATGACTTTCCACAATAATGTCTATGGAATAAATGCTAGCATACTGATAAAATACTATAGATCAGTCATTGAAGAGGGGTGATATGCACTCCTCCTTGCCTTACAGGGCTATTGTAAAACTCAATTGTGACAAAGTGAGCATGTTTAAAAACACCATACAAGGTGCATGACTATTCTTTTTGTTATTGTCATTTTTCTATATCCCATCCAAAGCATATGCATTTATCATTTATAGATGCTTTTGTCAAGGATAGAAATGTTCATATAAGTTTCCCTGCCATTCAACAAGCAGAAAGTGTACTCTCCAAAAATTAAAGTTTGTGAGATTTCCATTGTCAAACTTCCCTTTCTTTAAAATGAAATTACATATTTAGGACCTATATTTTCTCCATTTTTTATAGTAATCAAAATCCTTAAGTGTGTAAATCTAAAATCTAAATTATAACATTTTACATTTTACAAATTTACAGGTAGTCAAATTACTTTCCAGCCTCTTAAAAAAATTATTGGGGTGACAATGGTTAATAAAGTTACATAGATTTTAGGTGTGCAATTCTGTAATACACCATCTGTATATCACCACCCAGAGTCAGTTCTCTTTCCATCATCATATATTTGATCTCCTTTACCTTCATCTACCACCCCTATCTCCCTTTACCCTCTGGTAACCACTAAACTATTGTCTGTATCTATGAATTTTTGTTTCTTTATTTGTTTGGCTTGCTCTTTTGTTGCTTTCAGTTTTACATCCCACATTAAAACTATATTTGAGCTGATAACTCTTCAGAAATATGCCCAAATTTCATTACCATTATCTCTGGAGAGCAATGTACTGTGGAGTATGTTAGGTAAATTCCTCACACTCTAACACTGACAACACAGAACTAGGAATACATATAAGTAGAAAATACCAAGATCAATAAAAATACAGAATCAGTAGAGCATATGTATAAATAAATATATGTGTATATACAACATATGTACACATGCACAAATATATATAAGGTGTGATAAAAAATACGGTATATGTTTAAATGAAAACAAATTATTTCAGTAAAACACATATTGCCATTAATTCCTCGCAAAATATTCTCTCTTGTTTTGAACACATTTATCCTATTATTTTTACTACTTTCTGAAGCAGTTCTGGAAGTCCCCTTTCGTGAGTGTCTTTAGTCTCTCTGTCATGGTTGCCTCAATATCCTGAATTGATTCCAAACGTTTACCTTCCATGGTCATTTTGACTTTGGGGAAGAGCCAGAAGTCCCACGGTATCATATCCAGTGAAAAGGCGGGTGAGGACACACCGTAATGTTTTTATTTGACAGAAATTGCCATACCAGAAGCTTGTGTGACACAGACAGAACATTGTCATGATGGAGGATGAAGTAATGACACTCACGAAAGAGGACTTCCAGAGCTGCTTCAGAAAGTTGCAAGAAGGGTACAAGTGTGTTGTAAGTGAGAGAGAATATTTTGAGGAGGACTAATGGTTATGTGGTTTTTACTGTAATATATATATTTTTTAATTTAAACATTCATCATATTTCCTTTTTGAAAAGGTTGGTTGACTATAAGCAGTTTTCTATGATTGAACCTAATAGCAAATGGGAACTGGCAAAGAAATTTAAGTAATTTTATTAATAAATTAGAACAACTCGTGTATACTCCAAAATGAAAATCTAAGAGAATGTTATTTTATGTATAAAGAAGCTAATATAATATTTAACTGGGAATACATAATTGGATAATATAACACAGCATTATTCCTTTATGATATAATGTTAACATTGTTGTTCATTTCTTCTATGATATATACATTTGTTAATCTTTGGACAGGTTTTCATATAAGACGTTTTACAATAGATAATTTTGTAATTTGAAATCTTGTCTAAACATCAGTAAATAATCTGGAGCATTCTATTATATTATGTTTTATGAAAAAAAGTAGACCCACTTCAAAAACAATAACTTCGCAATTATTTTTATGATCATAGTTAATCAATTTTGTGGACTTTTAGTTGATAAAGTCATAAATGTATAAAAATGTTAAGTTGGAAGAGGTCAAAAAGTGGTCTAAGCCCTATAGTTTATAAATGAAGAAACTGAGGTGAAATGACTTAGCATAGTAATTTGGTCATTTGGAATAATTATTAGAAACTTGAAGACAAAGAGAAAAAAAAAAGAAAAATTAATTGGTCTGTATAACCAAAGATATAGCTGCATTGTGATTGCAGACAAGTTACTTAAACTTTCACATTTCAGTTTTCTTATCTGGAAATGGGGATGATGATAATGACACATTTCCACACAGTTATTATGCTGACAAATAGATGACCTACGAGCATCCTTTGTGAACTGTAATGTGCAAAGTAAACTCTACTGATACTGTGGGAAAATGAAGAGTTATATCAATGTTAACATTTTGACAGATTAAAATTATTTTGAAAAATATTTATATAATACCCACAGCTATTGTTATATGTGGTTATATATGACTCTTAAAGGGAAAAATCAACAAGAATGTAGTTTTTATAGATAAAACTTATAATTCCACATATGTCAAGCTTGAATAAAGCTTAAGCCATTAATAAATATAAAAATAAAATATTTTAATTCTCAATTCATTATATCAACATACACAGTACCATTCCAAGGTAATGAGTTGTTGCACTAACCTACCTAAAGAGATAAATTTTCATTATTTGCCATAACCTGGAATCAAATGCTTCATTTATCACAGAGCAAAGAGTTGCACTTAAACAAACTCAACTTCCTTAAAAATGTATTAGAATATTAAATCTTCATATAACTGAATTATTCTAGTTTAATAGCTAAAAACATTTTTAATTGAGCAATTCTAATGCAGCTCAAAATTTTAGTCTATGAAGAATTTCTCAATCAGAATTTCTCAAACTTTTCACAATCTAAAGCCATTTGATGCGAGCTGAGCTCTGAGCAACATCAGTTTGATGCCCAGCCTGAGCTAAGCTGCCACTAAGCTGCCAACTGGTGGCAGGATGGCTCAGCTAAATAAACAAACAAACAAAAAAAATTAAAGCCATTTGAAATTTTATAGTAACTCTGAAATGTTATGTAAAATGATCCATAACAGCACTTTTGATGACAAGACAGGTTCAAATGATATTTTATCTTCTGTCTTGCTCTCTCTTCCAATGAAAGATAAAGGGTTAAAAAAAAATCTTAATATTAATTAGGAAAACTACTTGAATTAATTTAAGATTTTTCCAGGGGATATGATGATCAAAGGAGCAAATGAAATTACACAAGAATCAGAGTGGATAATTTTACCTGACTGCAATGAATGTATCAGACAGTTGGCTGTGTCAGTGGTGAGAGAAGAGAGGAATTAGAGAGCTAGGAGTAAACTTTTGGCAAACTTGGAAAATATAAGAAATCTATGTCTATATACGATTAGAAAATAATGAAGAGAACAGAACATATTGTAGCTAAGGAAATGACGGATAAGGCAATGTTTTCAAGAAGAGGAGAACAAAGCTAGAGGGGGAGTAAGAAAAGGTTTTAGGTTAAATTAAAAGAAGCATATTTTAAAATCCAAAAATCTAACAAAAAGGAACAGTGTTTAAAGTAGAATATAATACAAACACTATTCAATTAGCTTAAACCTGGTTGACACGGACGATACATTTGGGGAGAATTGGAGGAAAGTAAAAAATAAGCATGTTTTATGTATGATATGGGGGACGGGAGTGGAGTGGCTAATTGGGGGAGGAGGGTTGTCATTTTGAGAGGTAAAAAATATAACTATTGCACTGTATTGTACATCTGAAACCAATTTTAAAAAACGTTTATTTCACAATAAAAGAATTTTAAAAAAAGAGATAAAGGGCAATAAGAAGTAAAAACTCCTAGTTATAAAATAAACATATCATGGGGATGTTAAATACAGCATAGCGAAAATAGTCAATAACATCATAATAACTTTGCAGGGTGACAGATGGTTACTGCACTAATTATGGTGACTATGTCATATGGTACATAAATGTCAAATTAATATGTTGTACACCTGAAACTAATATAATATTGTATGTCAATTATACTTTAATCTTAAAAAAGGAAAGAAAGAAAAGAGAAAAAAGACTAATAAATTTTCAATATTAAAAAAATAAACACGTTTTGGTTCTAAAAAATTTAGCTTGATATTAAATAGAGGGGAGGACTAGAAAAAAATCTTGATTTCTTCAGAAGAGAGAACATAGTAAAAAATCTTTGGGGGCCGGCCGAGTGGCGCGGTGGTTAAGCGCTGGCTTGGGAAGCCAGCGGCCCCGATTCGGTCCCACACATTAGGGCCAGTGACACTGCCCTCAAAAAAAAAAAAATCTTGGACATGATTAAAAATTCAGATGGAGTAGATATAAACTAAAGAAAGTGGTTGATACCATGACCTGCTAAGACTTCTATCACAAATGGCAGAAACAGAAACTGATAAGACAGGAACAAACTGATATGAAGGTGACTATGCTTCTGTGGTGTCCTATTAAGAAGGAAACATCTTTTAGAAAGGTAATAGGTGTGTCTAATCAATTACTACAAAGTCAACAAGAAAGGGAAAGGAACATATCAAAAGTCAGCTTTGAAGAGGTGGATAATTAAGTTGTAATAGGAAGTTCATTAAACCTTGAACATCTGGCTAAGTGGAGAAACTCTGTGAAGATGCTGCCATGGTTATCATAAAAAAAACTTAAGTGAACAGAAAAAATAATTCTGCAGCTTGTGCAAATGCAAAATTGAATGCTTCAGGATTTTGCAGGGCAAAGAAATTACAAGGTAATGAATGATGCCCCTGTGAACTTAGATATCTCTTAGTACTACAGGAAGACACCAGAGGAATTGGAATATTAGCTGAAGCAAATCAAGAGAAGTTAGATAGCAAGCATATCTCTGTTTTGGTGTAGGAACAATAATATTTCTCTAATAGAAGATTTTGGAAGAGACCTGGTGCATAAGAGATTTCGGGTCAGAAAAGAGTTTGATAGTTTTTATGTAAGGAGGACCTAAGAATGTATATATGTTCTGTTAAAATGTTCTCACAATTTGATCTTCGTATTCACATAAAATGAAATAAGATCAATTGATTTTGACAGAAAGAACACACAAACTAAGTAAATTTTAGCAAGTCACTTAAATACTTTTAAAGTATCTACTTGATATTACAGGGCACTTTTAAAAATCAAATGAATCAACTGAAATAAAGTATAGGGAAGTACTACATATGCTTTCTACATACGCATGCACAAACACACACACATTCTTTGGCATAAACAGTTTTTGAAAATAAGGAAGCAACTATATTAGAAGATATACAATAATCATTTTTCTATTTATTATTAATTTTTAATAATGCTGAGAACTCAATTTCATAACCTAAATACTATTCATTCTTAATGAAATGGAGCAATGAACTTACTGTTGGATCACTTATTCTTTTTTTAAATTAGTTGCAGGCATACAGAACAACATTTACATAACAAACAATGTGATAACCTGAACAAGTCTACTACCCAACCTAACACTGTACAGTAATTAGAACATTATTGAGTATATTCCCCATGCTGCACTGTGACAAATCCACATGACTATTTTCAAAATTATAGTTGACATTCAATGCTATTCTGTAGTATCAGGTGTGCAGTATAGTGGTCAGACACCTACATAATTTACAAAGTGATCGCCCCAAAATATCCACCACCCACCTGACTCCATACACTCTCCACAGCACCACTGACCACATTCCCCACACTGCATTCCATATCTCCGTGACTCTCCTGTAATGATCAGTTTATAATTCTTAATCGCTTCACCTTTCTAACCCAGCATTCCAATCGCCCTCCCATCTAGTAACTATCAGTTTGTTCTCTGTATCTATGGGTCTGTTTTGTTTGTTTATTTGTTTTGTTCTTTAGATTCTACATATAAGAGAGATCATAGAGTATTTGTCTTTCTCAATCTGACTTATTTCACTTTGTATAATACCCTATAAGTCCATTCATGCATCACAAATGGTAATATTTCATTCTTTTTTATGGCCAAGTAATATTCCATTGTATATATGTACCACCTCTACTTTATCTAATTGCATATTGGTGAACATTTTGGTTCTTTCCATGTCTTGGCTATTATAAATACTGCTGCAGTGAGCACAGGGGTGCATATATTTTTCAAATTCGTGTTTTGGATTTCTCTGGATAAATACCCAGGAATGGAATTGGAGGGTCATTAGATAGTTCTATTTTTAATTTTTGAGGAACCTTCATATTGTTTTCCTTAAAGCCTGCACCAATTTGAAATTCCATGAACAGTGTACAGGGGTTCCCTTTTCTCCACTTCCTGGCCAACACCTGTTGTTTGTTGATTTATTGATGGTGCTCATTCTAATAGGTTTAAGGTGATATCTCATTGTGGTTTTAATTTGAATTTCTCTGATGATTAGTGATATTGAACATCTTTTCATATGTCTATTGGCCATCTGTATGTCCTCTTTGAAGAAATGTCTGTTCAGATCCTGTCACCATTTTTTAATTGGATTGTTTGTTTCTTTGGTATTGAACTGTATGGCTTTTTTATAGATTTTGAATATTAATCCCTTATTAGATGTATCATTGGTGAATATCTTCTCCCATTCAGTAGGATGTCTTTCATTTTATTGATGGTTTCCTTTGTTGTGCAAAACCTTTTTGGTTTGATGTAGTCCCATTTGCTTATTTTTTTCTTTAGTTTCCCTTGCCCAATGAGACATATCAGTAAAAATATTACTAAAGTTAATGTCTGAGAGTTTACTGCCTATGTTTGCTTCTAGGAATTTTATGGTTTCAGGTTTTACACTTAAGTTTTAATCTATTTTGAATTTATTCTTGTAAATGGGATAAGAAGATGGTCCAGTTTCATTTTTTTTGCATGTATCTCTCCAGTTTTCCCCAGCACCAATTATTGAAAAGACTTTTTTTTCCTGTAATGTCTTTGTGTAGATTTGAAATCAGGGTGAGCGTGGCCTTGTAGAATGAACTGGGAGCTTCCCCTCCTCTTGACTTTTTTGGAATAGTTTGAGAAGAATAGGTGTTAACTATTTCTTTTGTTTTGTGTTGTTTTGTTTTTTTGAACTATTTCTTGAATGCTTGGTAGAATTCACCTGTGAAGCCATTTGGCAGAGGACTTTGAGTTTTGGGAGCTTGTTAATTACAGATTTGATTTCATTAGTAATAATCAGTTGATTCAGATTTTCCATTTTTTCTTGATTCAGCCTTGGAAAATTGTATGCTTCTAGGAATTTATCCATTTCTTCCAGGTTGTCCAATTTGTTGTTGTATAATTGCTTGTAGCATTTTCTTTGTTTCTTTTTAATGAAAGTTTATTGGGGTGACAATTGTCAGTAAAGTTACATACGTTTCAGGTGTACAATTCTGTAATACATCATCTATATATCACATTGTGTGTTCACCACCCAGTTCTCCATCCATCACCATATATTTGACCCCCTTTATCCTCTTCTACAACCCCCTCTCCTCTTACTCTCTGGTACCACTAAAATATTGTCTGTCTATGAGTTGTTTCTTCATTTGTTTGTCATGTTCCTTTGTTGTTTTCATGTTTATATCCTACGTATCAGTGAAATCATATGGTTCTTGACTTTTTTTGTGTGATTTATTTTGCTTAGCATAAAAATAATCTCAAGGTCCAGCCATGTTGTCACAAATGGCATAATTTCATCTTTTCTTATGGCAGAAATCTATGTTCTCCTTCTGGTATCCCTATGATGTAACTGTTGTTACACTTGATGTTTTCCCAGAGGTCCCTTAAACTATATTTATTTATTTATGTACTTATTTATTTATTTATATTCTTTTTTCTTTTTGTTGTTCCAATTGGGTGTTTTCTGCTACCTTGTCTTTTAAATTGCTGAGTCAGTCCTTTGCTTCATCTAACTTGCTATTGATTCCTTCTAGTGTATTCTTCATTTCAGTTACTGTATTCTTTATTTCTGACTGATTCTCCTTTCTTTTCTTTCTTTTTTTTTTTTTTTGGTTTCTATGTCTTTATTTATGCTTACTATTTCTTTGTTGAAGTTTTCACTATGTTCCTTAAACATTCTTTTTTTTAAATTAAAGTTTATTAGGGTGACAATTTTTAGCAAAGTTACATAGATTTCTGCCATAAGAAAATATAAAATAGTGCCATTTGGAACCACATGGATGGATCTTGAGATTATAATGCTAAGCAAAATAAGTCAGACAGAAAAAGTAGATAGCCATATGATTTCAATGATATGTGGTATGTAAAACTGAAAACAACAACAAAAAAACAACAAGAAAAACAAATGCAGAAACAAAACTCATAGACACAGGCAATAATTTAGTGATTACCAGAGTGTAAGAGGGGGGTGGTACATGAGGGTAAAGGGTATCAAATATTCGGTGATGGAAAGAGAACTGACTCCTTAAGCATTCTTATAACCAGTGTTTTAAACTCTGTCTCTGGTAGGTTGGTTACCTCCATTTCATTTAGTTCTCTTTTTGAGGTTTCTTTTGTTCTTTTATTTGGGACATGTTTCTTTCTTTCCTCATTCAGACTCCCTGACTGTATTTGGTTTTATGTATTAGGTAGATCTGCTATGTCTCTCAGTCAAAAATATGGAACACTTCACGAATTTATGTATCATTCTTGTGCAGGGGCCATGCTAATCTCTCATTCCAATTTTAGTATATGTGCTGCTGAAGCAACCACTGGACCTCTTATTCTTGATAGAAATGTCATCTGTGAAAACTAAACCTATCATCACCTTTAATGATGTTAATAGGCAGGTGCTAGCGAGTGTTAAAAACAACACAGAGTATTTTGAAATTGGAATTACAATCTAAATCAGTTATTTTAACTGGTATTTTAATGTATATGTTCAGATATATAATTTACCTTTTATTAGTACAATTCATGTGACATGCTGACACAAAATGCGGCATCATCTATATGAACTATACCTAGTAGAAATTATGGGATATAAATCACTAAAGTATCATTTTTTTATTAGTTAAGATAATAAGAAACAATATTTCAACATCTTGTATTTTAGAAGGAGAACTGTAAATTTCTGGCATCATAGATCTCCACACTCTTTTCAGTACCCCTTGGAATAAAAATATTCCTATCTGAGGAGAGGGCCAATTAAAAGAAATACATGTGCAGAAATACCTGAAAAGAAATTAAATATTCTTTCAAATATAACATGTAATGTGCTCATAGCATAAAGTATAAAGATATAAAGAAGAAAATAAATTTTTTTATAATTCTAGTCACTGTCATCATCTGCATGTATTCCCTTCCAATGTTTCTATCCCATGCATAGGCATTTATTTGTATTTATATAGTTGAAATTACACTAAATACAAATTTTTAGATAGTACCTTTTTTGCATAACATTATAACATATCTTTCTGACATTATTAAGAAAAAAACATAAACATTACTATACTTGCCATAATATCTATCACTGGATATTAGTACATACGTCATTTATTCAAAACAGTCACTGAATACTAGAGGGGAAAAAATTCCTCTGTAAAAACAGACTAAAAATCTATCTACCTAAATAGTAATTTATTCAGATTTCTTGTATAGGAGTCCATCTAGTGTAACAAATTTTAAGAGCATGTTGAAAGCCTTAACGTATATAAATATTTGTCGTGTTTGCTATAATGATTAGTTAATAGGCTCCAAAGACTATAACTAAATTTTCAGCCCAGGAGCTAGACACATTCATCAGCTATCTTGCTGCAATTAGAAATACTTTCCTTCACTTGGTAAATATTTTGCCATTTGTGGTCCTGGACAAACATTTTCCAGGATACTCTACTTATGGAGAAACGTCTGAGGATCAGCACACTGGACAAGCAAGATTCACTAAGCAATGAATTAACTACATGATCAGACACATCCTATTAGACAAAACATCTTCACTTATTCAAGAAACAAAAATTAGCAACATCAACCTTAAATTCAAAACAAGCAACCAAACAAACAAGCAGGCAATCCGACAGTCACACCAGTTAACCATGACTCATATAATTATTAAGCCTGGGATATTGTGCACTTGAATATTCAATAAAAACAACATTCAGAGACTATGGGAGTCTAATGACAGACAATTGACAATGATAAAACTTTAACTAAGGGTTGTCTAGTTATATCGTGGCGCTACCATTATGTGTCTTTGGACTCTGTTACTTAACTTCTCTTCATCTGTAAAATGTGGAAAAGTTCCTAGGTTTACTGAAAATTTTAAATAAATTAAAATAAATTAGAATTACAACAGGGCCCAGTGAAGAATGAGTACTTAATGACTTAAAAACAAAAGTGTATGTAGTTAGCAACTAGCAGGTAGCAGTTAGTAAAGAAACAATTTTCACTCTTCCTCATATTAGCTTTTAATTGTTATTAATTATCCAGTGCCAAATTTCTGATAGTGCTAGAATAAGATGTATTCTTATGGAATAAATCTTTTGATTTATGATTAATGAGAAATGATCTTCAATCCTTTAATTTCTGTGATTTGAAGCGTCAAGAGATGTCTCTCCTGTTTTGTTTCTTCCAATTCAGCACACCCTCTCATCCCCCTCTATTATATTTTTTATTATCCTCAAAAAAGTAGGTATATAATAAGCTGTCGTATACTATATGTCTGTCTCCAGGAAGTTAAATGGAAATGAATTATACTAAAATCATGTGTATTTCAATACATGAGGAATGCTTGTTTTATATACTGAAGATATAAAATAGTCATATATTTGCATCCATATGCAGAAGCACTCTGAATATGAGAGCTGAGAATGTAGACTGCTACAGGTGTGCACTACTATCGACTCCCAAACAAAATGACACACTTTTGTCTATAATGTGTCTGTGCCAAATAAAGTGGAATCTTTCCTCCATTTTCAAGGTAGTTGTGTAATAAGCAGTACTAGAGAAAACAGAACTAGCTTTTATGATCAGATAATTAAAGACAGAATGTTTGCCTACATGAATTCTCAGTGGGATTTTTGAAAGTTTTCATTTGGGGGAACCACCCTAAGAATTGCAGGACATACAGCACCTCTGGTTTCTACCCACTAAATGCTGGTGGCAATGCCTCTTTGACAATTACAACCAAATGCCAATGCATATTTCCAAACTATCCCTATGAGCGTGATTTTCATTTTTTTATTTGTTATTGCCACTCCAAGGAGACTTTCAGACATTTTTCTCTTAATTGTGTTACTACAATGAAATTTCAGTAGCACAGATACACTATACTTTATACATATAAATGTACAATTTTTTCACACTGTATGATCAAATTTTCTCCCTCTTGGGAGTGAAAACCTCCCCACAGAGAGTGTCTGCCTCAAGATGCCTGGACCACCCCCAGTGAGAACCACAGCTCATGGTGAAAAACAGAACAGGTCATGATGCCAGGGTTGTGTCAGGCTTGCATGCTGGGGTCTTCTGAGCAATAACACATTCCCTAGTCTTTGGCTACATGTGCTCACAGCTCATTTGAGACAGTAGTAAATAGAGAAATGTGAGATGTTGCAAGTTTGTGTATCTACGTAACCATACTGAGTCTATAAAAGTGTCAGGTCATTTTATTATTTTGCTCAAACCCCTCTAGTGGCTTCCCATTTCATTTTGATTAAAATCTCAAACCCTTGCATTGGCCTAAAGGCCTCACATGATGTGCTCCCCGCTCAACCTCCTTCTGAAATCTGGGCACAATGACTTCTGAGCCCACACCAATGAAGAAGCTAAGTACAATCTTAATGTGCAATACTTTGCATTTACTGGGTTATCTTTTTTACAGCCCTCTTCCCTCTGATAGGAGCTGAGATTACTTGCTTACTCCTTTGAGGTCTGTTAATTTGTTCAGTGAGTGAATGTACACTGATTAAACATATATTTGGAAATCAAAGGTTATTATTTACATTCTAGTACATGTACATGATTACTCATGAGGGCTGCCAGAATACTTCAAATTACTTATAAACTGAAAATGACCACATATCTAACACTCTATAAAATTTACCTTAAAAACATCAAAATTGTTTTTAATAGAAAAAAACAACAATCCTGATGCTTTCAGGTTGACAGAAGAGCATGGGGAACTTACATGGAACATAAATTAAAGGTGTTTTATATTTTTCCACCTGTAGATATTTTTATTTTCTATTTATATAACATTACATGAATGAGACTGTGAAATCCACTTACATTGTTCTTTATGATAAAAATTGTGACAGGATTTTTACAGGTGTTTGGAAACATGACCCAAAACATGACATTAAAGACCTGAGTTACTGATTCACTCACACGAAATCCTTGTGTAGCCAAGCAGAATTCATAATACTGAGGTTTATTGGGTGCACATTCACCTCTGGCTTCATATTTAATTAGTTATTCAGAAAAGCTTGCTGTGTGCCAATCAGTTCTCCAAATTATGTCACCAAATGTAAATTTATTTCAAAATACAGTAAATGTGAGTTTTCAGCCAAACTATTAAATTAGAAAAATATTGCAGTTGTTAAAATAAATTCAACAGTTTGAATAATTCCTTATACATAAAAATCAAAGTGTTAAAATATTTTGCCAAGTTTTTCTATCAATTTCCTGAGTTACTCTATAAAAAAACTGTACCTTTAACAGCCCCGCAACACACACACACAGACACACACAGACACACCCACACACCCCAGACTGCATATTTAACAAATGATAATATCAATATAATACATAGTACCATATCTGGCAGAAATCTGACAAAATTTTGTATTTTAATCCCCCAAACTGCCCTTACATTCCAGGTTCTTTTCTATGTGAAAACATGTTACTTCTCCTCTTAATGCCCTAAACATTGGCACTTATACTTTAAAAGTTTCAATTTACAAACCTCAAGGCAAACTTTTATAATAGTAATAATTTTCAGTTTTATTCTAAGTATTGATAACAAGTTAGTATTTAGAGGTGAGAACTTGATTTTAAATCATTTATATTAGAATACTATTTGTGATTTTAAATAATATGGGTTACATATTGGCAAAAATGTGCATTCTAAATAATATATATTCTAAATAATTGTTCCTTCAAATATGGGTATTATGTTGAATGAACACATAAAGACAGTGTTAGAATTTTGACTACTTGTCTAATGTGTAAATGGAGGGGATTTATTAAGTAAGTCAATGACTTGTTAAAGGTAATTCTAAGATACCCTCTTACTTTTCCTTAAGCTTTGTGGGCTCCTCATCCTGTAATCAATAATTTTAATTTTAGAAGTACAGTTTGCCAAAAGGAAGGAATAGCACCATGAACATTTACTACTCACTGAATATTGATCGATTACTTGTCAAAGCAGAATAAAAGATGAAACAACATGTGTATATATATATATATATATATATATATACACACACACACACACATAAACTTGACATATCAAAGAAAATCCAAAATTAGGCTCTGTAGTCAAAAGTTTATCACTTGGAATTATTTTTTTTTGAATTTAGTATCTAGTTTCTAAGAATTGCTCATTTAAAAAAATTAGCATTCCACTTGTGGGTATTTATCCAAAGAACTCCAAAACACTAATTCAAAAATATATATGCACCCATATGGTTCACTGCAGCACTATTTACAATAGGCTAGGTAGGAAAGCAACCCAAGTGCCCATTAATAGATAATTGGATAAAAAAGGTGTGGTACTTTTATACAATGGAATATTACTCAGCCATAAAAAAGAATGAAATCTTACCATTTGCGACAACATGGATGGACCTCAAGGGTATTATGCTAAGTGAAATAAGTCAGACAGAGAAAGGAAAATACCACAGGATCCCACTTATATGCAGAATCTAAAGAACATAATAAAAAAAAAACAACAGAAACAGATTCATAGGTACAGAGAACAAACTCATGGTTACTAGATGGGACGGGGATTGAGAGACAGGGTTAGAAAATTGAAGTAATTAAGAAGTATGAACTAGTAGTTAAAAAATGGTCACAGGGATGTGAAGTACAGCATAGGGAATGTAGTCAATAATATTATAATAATTATGTAGAGTCCCAGGTGGATACTAGACTAAGTGGTGGGGGGGTGTCACTGCATAAGTTATATAAATGTCTCACCACTATGTTGTATGCCTGAAACTAATATAAAATAATGTGGAATGCCAACTGTAACTGAAAAAAGTAAATAAATATATACTTTTAAAAATTAGCCCTAATTTTCTCAAGCTTACTGTTTACACAATGTTTGTCCATTCATTCATTCATTCATTCATTCATTCATGAATTATTTATTTGTTTGTTTATTTATTTATTTAGTATCAGTCTTTAAAAATGTATTGCTAAATTGGGTTTTACTATGAAGATGTTATAGTTAGCTAAAATTTAAAGGCTAAAAGATTTAATACCTGATGTTTAGGTTTCCACATATTGCTGATGTAAGCACTCAACATCTTCTGAGATTAGATATTAAATGTGAATTGGGTCTGCTTTCTTTCTCCTAAAAATGTTTAATAATAGTGAAGGGAAAATTAAGCCCTTTGGTAAATGGTTAATGTTGCATATATGAACACTTTAGATAATGAAGAGGAAGAAATAAGATCCCTTAAGTTTGAAGCATTTTAATTAAGTTCCTGAAATAATGTAAGTAACTTTGAATACCCATACACAGTCAATGTGTATTTGTTGAAAGAATAAGCCCATCATAAATCAATAATCAGAGCAGTTGGTATCCTTCTTAATGTTGAAAGTTATAAAAAGGAGGAAGGTGATACATGTGGTACTTTGCAGATAAAAACCAAGAAATCTTCAATAGTTTCTAGCACATAAAATGAGAATATATACCAATAAAGATAAAATTAATTATTAGTAAAGACAAAGCATTCAAATTTCTCTAATTTTCTTTAATATTTAATCTTGGCATCACTTACAAGAATCTGAAGTAACTTTGCAAAATAACTTTCAAGTAACTTTGCAAAGAACATAAACCATATTTATTCTTGGAGAATCTGTGTGTGTTGGTATGTGTGTACACATGCACATGGATGTATTTAATACATGTATGCACATACATGCACACGTGTATGTAACATGGTGTTTAATTGAGGATTAATTTACATTTCTAAACATATCTTGACTCTTGTACAATTATATATAATACATAACTAGTGCGTTTTTAAAAAGTTTTGAGAGTATAAATCTCAAAATACAATATAATTGTTTTTTTCAATACTTATCACAGTACCACACAAATTTATGTGAGAATTAGAGAAAATAAGCATAAATAAGATTAGATTTGTGATTTGATTTGAATTTGATTATTTTTCAACCTGGAGTGAATTTATTATTCCATTAAAATATATCTGTTCCCCAAATTCTTATCTTCAATGGTTTCCAACGGTTTTCTTGATATAATCGGGGTCGGCAAACTTTTGAGACAGAAGAGGCAATCCTGTTCCTCACAACAATTTAAAAATTATTTGAGAGACTTAAATATATTTTTACAAATAAGGAAAATTTAAATATCCTTTAAAAATTTTATAAATGAAGCTATGCTAGTTTTATTTTCATTTTCAATTTTACTTCAGAGCCATGAGTATGTACCCAAAGAGCTGCATGTAGCTTGTGAGCCACAGTTTTCTGACCCCCGTTATTGATTGTAATAGATACATATCACCATTCCTTCAATGCCATTTTTATGTTAAACCCTCCCACTGCACACAGTGATCTGGGTTCTGTGCCAGCCAAAGAATATGCTCTCAGGAAATAGCTGCCTCTCTGTCAGAGATATATGTGCAGTAAATAAAGAAGCATTTTGTGAAGAAAATTTTAATGTCGATAATCACAACACCCAAAATAATTATAACCATTACAAACAGACTCACCAGTGTTTGAACTTTGGTGTGCAAAAATGTATGGTCATTGTGGTTAATCTTTACGACTTGTGAGAGAAAACATATTTTATCTTGACTTAACAGACAAAAATAGATACCCAGTTCTCACAACATGTAGGTGGAGAGATGGGATTTGGACCTAGGTATGTCTGTCTCCAGGGTACCTGCTCTTATAAACTCCGCAGGATACAATGATTTTGAAATACTGGAGACTTCTTAACTGTTTTTCCCCAAAATTAAATTTGGGGTTGGGCTGACCATCATTTTACTCTAAATTAAGTATCACTTTTCACAGGGAAATAATTTTGAGGATCATTTTCATGATGGCTTCATTTATCGAAGAAGAAATGTCCTCAGCAGTGACTGATGGAAATTCCTGGCTAGGCTCATAACCTTCTTGCCCATAAACTTCGTTCAGGTTACAATGCTACTCTATGATGATTTAACCATTACATGCTTCAGGTTAATGGGCTGCCAAAATGTTTTCAAATTATCGCTCAGTCTCCCTCAATCCACTTCTAAATTATACAGTTCTTTTTGTCACAAAAGAACTCCCATTCCTTCCCTCTGATTCAAAATAATACTGTGACCAGGCTAGACATACAATGCTAGAAATTTTGTGGATTTGTTTCTTCATGATAAAAATGAGAGATGAAACAGGACAATACTACTTTTGAACCTGCTCAGCATTTTCTTACATTAATTAAACAACTCCAAACTGACATAGCATGTGAAAAACTTAAAGGTGAGAGTGTTGTACTGATTCATTGAAAATAAAAAAAAAAGTGACTATGTTGGCAGGGATTTTGGACAAGTTATGGCAGTGATATATTCATCATCACATTTCCTTAGGCACACTGGTCTACTACACTACACTGTCCAAAACTAACTGAGCTCTAGCATGTAAAAATTTTTTAACACTTCTGTAACCTAAGAACAATTTTAAATGGAAAATAATAGGTGGTTTCTAAGGAGGGCTAGTGAACAGGAAAATTTTGAACTTGTCTTTATTTCAAAATAACAAGTTTTCAAAGACATTCTATTTTTAGGTGTGGTTTTACTATACCCTTGGTCTAATATTTTATGAGTCAAATCTCTAATTTTAAAATCAAAGTCAGTTATAAAATAGTAGTCAACTGACAGAAATAAGCTACATAGCAAATTTGTTGGTTCACATCTGTACCATAAAATGGGGATAAAAAATCTTTCTTTCAGTCTCCTTCAAATTTATGAGAAAATTACTTAGATCCAAAATATCATATTTGGAATCAATATAGAGGAGATAGTTAAAACCACCATGTTGGACTAATTTAGGGTAATTTCTTTGCTGCAAAGGCTGGGATGAATGCTGGATCTAGCAAAACTGAGATTACAGACATCTTCCTCCTCATGTAGGTGGGTTACTCACCTTTTAACAATATCTTTATAAGTTTAATTTCTATCTATCTTATCAAAATGGGATCATAGTTGTGTCTTTATTATTATTTTGAAATACTGTTTCTATAGCATTTTAACTTTTCAATAGGGAACGGTTTGAGAATGGATTACCTGAGAAATTGCTTTTCTATTCGTGTGTGTGACAGCTGAGTTCAGCTGTTTTCTTAAGCATCTATGCAACAGCTGAGTGCTTTCTCCTGGTCCTCAGATTTGAGATGAAGGGAACGTGAGGCAACAAATTTACCCAGGAATGTATATGATCAAGGAATTTACATTCTTTTCATCTGCTACAGCTTTAAGTTATTGACCTTTGTCGCATAACTACAGGCAAAATCATCTCCTATAACTGTTGTCTTCTCTACTTAAAAATGTATATATTAACACAACTCAACCCACCATAATTATGGGTTAGGTGCTCAGTGCAATCCAAAACACAAAATAGGCAAGTCCCAAATTGAAGTTTCAGCCTTACAAACTTAACTAACTGCAGCATCCTTATCTATTATTTGGTGTTTGTATTTATCCTGAGACAACATGCATAGCTATGGGGGGAAATGGAATGCAACAAAGTTGCTTTTACGTTGCTACAGTCCTAGAGTTCCTCAGGGGTAGACAAAATGATTTGGTGTCAACCATTGAAGGCGGCTCATGTTCTGCCATCAGTTAAATTTGGTTTTCTGAACCATCAAGTATTGATCAAATGGAAAGGGGCACAGGAAGAACAGGCCTGTGTTGCTGCATTAATAAATCCATTGACTATAAAGCATATACTTGCCATGAGCATTTAATAAAACTACAATACAAGTATTGGTATTTCTAAAAATATTATTTTAATGTTACATGACTTCAGCTCAAATATATTGTAATTTACAGAGATGAAGTAACAAAATAGACATGTGTGGTCAAATGTATTTGATTTCACTAGTTTTCTCGCTTTAATTATTAAAAAGTCTCTCTGGAACTTTCTTGTAAGAAATCATAGCATAAATATTCTAATTATTTTTCATCACCTTCAGTTAAATGGAAAATGCCTGATTTGTCCCTTTGAAATTATGGTCATATATTTCAACTATATTTACCAAGATTACTGCTAGAGAATCCATTCGCTTTTCTAAAAATATCATACCACAAACGATCATGGACATGCAACACTCTATTGTCCCCCATAAAAAGAAATCCGGTGCATTTTCCAGAGTTTCACTAAGACATGTTGTATATCTTTAAAGTATCATGATATAAAGATAATCTTGTGTTTCATGAACCTTCCTAATGTAACACATGCACTCTCCACTCTGCCTGCAACTGGTAGCTCAGATGGTTACAGAAAAGAAGACTTGTTCTGCAAATGGAACAATGACCATGGCATGTGACCATATCCGATTCTTTTTCTCTTTAAGGGAGCCCACTATGCTCTTTCTCTCATAGGGGTCAGGCACCCCTCTGACTGCTCATAAATCCTATCAATTTTTTTTTATTTCCCAGTTGTCTGTATTGTACTATCGACTTCAGTCTCTGTTGTAGGATTCTAAACTTTGGCTAGGTGACTCACTACTTAGTTATACATTAGTTCACTTACACATAAATCTATTGATTTGGGGTATCAACCTTATTATCTGATCAACACTGCAAGAATATTTTCTCGCTGGGTGTAAAAGGAATAAGAAATAGGGGCCGGCCGAGTGGCGCGGTGGTTAAGCGCTGGCTTGGGAAGCCAGCAGCCCCGGTTCGGTCCCACATACGCGGGCCAGTGACACTGCCCTCAAAAAAAAAAAAAAAAAAAAAAAGAAATAGTAAAGATACTTTCTTTGTATATATATTTATATTTTGCAGAATAAAGCTACATACTGTTTTACTTATGGAACATGGTATTTCTTTGTAAATAGTATTTCTCAAAAATTCATGAAATGTGAAGAATAAGGAAAGATTAAAAGAGACAAAGAATAAACAGTACAAATTGCTTTTCAATAAAAACACTGTAGGCCTATTCACATGGCTCCTCGCTTTACAAAACTGGTATTAAACTGATGTGATTGTGTAGCGTAGGATATCCTCACTAAAGCGGCAAAGATAAAACATGAAATTGGAGAAAGATCAATGATAGCTAAGTTTTTTAAAAATAATTAATTAATTTATTTATTTATTTATTTATTTTTAGAAGGCAGTGTCCCTGGCCCTCATATGTGGGATCCGAACCGGGGCCGCTGGCGTCCCGAGCTAGCTCTGAACCACTGCGCCACTCCGCCGGCCCCTAAAAATTTATTTTAAATGATTTCAGGGTATCTCTAAAAAACCTGCCCTGAATAATTCTAATGTTTCAAAATTTTTTGTACAATAAATACTTGACCTGTGGCCAGTAACAGAAGAAAATGAGCAGATTATTAAAAATAACTGCAGAACAAACAAGACAAATAAAAACTCAAAGAGACAGATAATAGTATGGTGGTTACCAAAAGGAAAGGCACATCAAGGAGGTAGAAACGGGTAAAAAGTGTCCAAAAAAATGGTGACAGAAGGAGATTGACTTTGGGTGGTGAAGACACAATGCAATATGTAGATAATGTATTATAGAATTGTACACTTGAAACCTATATAATTTTATTAATCAATGTTACCCCAATAAATTTAATAAAATTTAAATAAATTACTGCAGAGAGTTCATACGAAAATGTTGAGATGAGAAGCTGAAAATATACTATCAAAATAAGAATTGCATTGTGGTATATTTATGGAGGAATTTTTAACTTTTTTTCCAGAGGAGAGAAGCTTGGGCAGTCTTAAAGGGAACTTGCAGTGTGTGAGAGAGTGAGTGTGTGTGTGTGTGTGTGTGTGTGTGTGTGTGTGTGTGTGTGTGTTTCTGGCATTGGTAGTGGTGGAGGGTTCCATAAATGAATGGGACACATTAAGCCTAAGGTGTTTCAACCACAGTGAATTGTTCCAGGAAATATGCTTTTTAGGTTTACGAGTTTAAGCGCAAGAACAAAGTTCACATTTGAAACATTTCTATAAAGGTTCTGGGAATTTTCTGATTAGAGTTTTAATAATATGACCCAGCTATTTTTTTTATACATAATTATTTTTTTTCTTTCATTATACTTTTGTAAAATTCCATCTGCAAATTTGATAGGGAGGTAGAAACATGGAATTACAAACACATTTCTTAAAATCTGAAATTCTAGAATAGAAAAGACTGTGGATTTTTATAACTCTCACATGAACCATTGAGAGATGGCAGTAAATGGATGGATATATAAATTCACAATTTTGGGGCTTTAACTTTATTTTCCTATACCATACTGAAACCTCCTTATACAAACTTTGAGAAATGAATAAATTATATAAATTTATGACATTGATTGTGTTGAGTTTGTGTGAATCTGAAGAACAGACATTACTTCCTTAGTAAATTTCTTTCTAATTCATTACTGCATACTTCATTTCATTCTGAAAGTGATTTTCCTACTGTGTTCTTTCCTTAGATTAGATAGTATTGTTAGGTTAGGTCTACGATACAGTCTTTTCATTGCATGATATGGTTGCCTTAAAAGTAAAAACGACTATAATATGTTTATTTTTTTAAATGAGAAAAGCCTCAAAAAGTATTTAAAAAATAAGTAGAGATTATACATATTCTTGATACCTAATGGGAACTCTCCTTAATTTGGAATATTTCCTTTTCACTGAATTTCTTTTTATACATTATTTAATCAATAAATATTCATTGAATATATGTATTTCTAAAAAACTTGACTAAAGCTGGGGCAATAAACAATAATTAGAGAGCGAGTTCTTGACTTCTTTGAGTTTATAGTCTATTGGTGGAGTACTAAACATATAAATAAATATAAGATAAAAAATATAATGATAATTGCCATAATAAACAGGACTAGAAGACTGAGAGTTATATGGCATGCAGTGCTTTTTAATTTGAGCAGGCCTTTATGAGTTCTTTTTTGAGTCAGAATATACACAAATCTGTACAAACTATCATTTTTCACCAAATGTTACATTTTAAGCAGTTTTATGCTGCTATTATGTTTGAAAATGATTATGTTTTACAGAATATACTCTATTCACTTATCTTTCTATATTTTGCATGTATATATATATATATTTTAATAATATTTTGATGGAAATCTATACAAAAATACTTTTGTCAAAGAATAATTGATAATAATTTTTCATCGTCCAAAGAATTTGATATGCTAATTTATACTCTCAAATTTGATTTGTATTTTTGAAGAGCCCATTTATTTAAGCAAATAGTCATTGAGTTTCTACAATACAATGTGTTAGGTGTTCTACTGAATGCTAAAAATGATAATGTCTCTTCCTTGAGTTCACAATGTCAGGAAAGAGGCAAAATTATAAACATATACAAATAGTTGGATAAATACTATAATAAATTATTAAGTTCTAGTTATTGAAAAAAATGTAAGCAAAGGAAACACTTAAGGGCACAAAAGTCAAATAACATTCATACTATCTATTTTGTAGTGAAGAACATCTAATAATTTGTAGTATTCTTATGTTTTTAGAAGTTCATGAGTAAAATATGACTAAAAAAGTTTAATAAAATTTCTGATATATCAACAAAAAATATGAATCTCTTCAGACATTCAGATTCATACCAAAAGCTCTGACAACATTCTTTGAAAATTAGAAAATCTGATTGAAATTTCTTACCTTGATTTTTATCACTTATTATGTACATTATATAACTCTCAAACCATTAGGAAATTGACTATCTTTCTAAATATATTTTGCAAATTCCCCCCAAAAGGTATCTATTAAGTTAAATTAAGCTTTCTTTCATAATTTACTCATTGTTGGGAATCAATTGATCTGTATCTCAAGAGGAATTCTCTTGAGAAATTCTCAGTTGTCTCTGCTCTTCTCACTCAAGTTCTTCAGTGCAGGAGTGTGCTTGGATCACTCAATTTTGTGTTTTCCAGAGGTTTTGTGGAAAGTGAAAGGTTGAAACACAAGAGTTTAAGATTTTGTATTACCCCTTATCCTACTGTTTTGCGGCATCAAAGACCACCATAGCTATCATAATATAGGAAATTACAGTTCAGTCACCTCTCGAGGAGTCAAATAATTTAAAAACAGAAATCTTTTCCTCTATATTAAGGACAATGCTTTTATCATAATCCCACCCATTTCCCCATCCCATCTCATCCCCAATTATTTTCCAAGCATTCTTTCCTTAAAAACATATTTTTAAAATTTTTGGGAATTCTTAAACTTGCTATTTGTAAACTCATTACTGGTCCTTTAATGGTATTTATTTACATCCAACCAGGAGGAAGTCTTTGGGAATGGCTACATGAAAAAAATAACATTTTGAATTTCCTCAGACTGATTCATTTCGAGGCTATTGCTTTCAAAACAAACCCAAAGTTGACTCAGGAACTGGAGTATGGGTTTTCCACAGTCAGATTAATCTCTGAAGGGTGCTTTATGCAATGGAAAGGACACTGAGTTAGAAGTCTAAACATTTTGATTATAGAGCTGTATCTGTAAACTGACTGAGTGAATGTTCTGAAATAAAGCACTTAACTTTTTGGTCTAGCAGTTTGCTCTTTTTAAATGGAGGTAGCCATAATTCCTTGCTAAGCATGGAATTATTGTTGATATATTTTCATATGATGGATATGAAGATATAAACGTATAAGGCTAGACAAGCAAAAAGTATAACAAATATTGTCTGCAGTGATTATTTAAGTCCAAAGTGTGGAATAAAAGTGATGAATCTTGGAATTTGGGAGGAATGAATTCCTCTTTCAGTGTTCTCCATTGGGGATGCAAAATTTAGTCTGTATGGTTTCACCTTAGAACAGTGAGGGGAAACATCAAGGCAACCTGTACTTCCAGAGAAGAAATGGTCAATAAGATTAATCAATTATTACTTCTGGATGGCATAAGTACATACCTATAAGCATGCTTTTTCTGAATCATGAGAAGGAGGAAAAGGAGAGATTAAATTTTTAAAAAAGAAAGGAAAAGAATCAAAGGAGAAAAGGCCCATAATGATTGATTACTGAGAAGTTCCATTGGGAGCTGAGCAGGTTAAATTGATAACTTTTCCAGCGTGTATGGCCTCCCATCCCCATCAATCCATGAGATCATTCCAACTCCCACTCAGGCCAGTAAACAGAACCATAAATGGGCTAAAGCCAGGATTAAAGCAAAAGCAATAAATTTAGCAATAGTTTTGAGGTTAATATGAATCTTAACCTTGAACTGGAGAAAGTTCCAGTTAAATAGGTTGATTGGCATGGCTCCTCTGAGCTTTTAATGATACTTTAAGAGAAGCATTGCACTTCTCCAAACAGATTCTTGGGTCCATTTCTGTCTCTCTTTTTTGAAAACAGATATAGAGAAGAAAACTGTTTTTACTTCTAAACCTAGATAAAGGACTATATCTATATCTAAGTTTTCTATGTACATGCACAGATGTAAAAGTGGGACCATTCCACCTACTGTCCCTGTGGGATGGTAGAAGGGAGTAAAGACGGTGCTGGATCTGGCTGATTAGCTCAAAGGGAAACACAAGTCAGAACCATTTCTCCCTCCTGTAATGATACTAGAAACAGATTCTGTTCTATAACCAAAATATCAGTTTCAATACAGTATGTCTTAGATACATAAACACACTTAATAGTGAAGTTGTGGAGGTCTCTCATTTCCACAGGGAAAAAATAAAGACAATGAGTCTAAAGAGTGATGTATTTATCAACCTGCAATTCCTACTGTAAAGCATCAGCTCTTAAGTCATTCAAACCAGAGTTCCTATAGTATTTGTTACTTCTAATTTTATTTTCCTATTACTCTCAGAACAAAATGCTAGATGTCAGAATTATTTCCATCATTAGCATTTGAATATCACCAAATCTTAGCCACATATTTAAGCCTCATGTAAAATAGGCAATGTTAACTTACGTACATGGCCTTTGGATCTATCTGCTCAAAATCCTCACAAGTCTTAGGAACTCAAAGAGTTAACTAGAGTAGCCAAGCAAAAGTCTTGCAATAAAACCAGAACAATATTGCAGATGTGTGGGGCCTACAGAAGGTGGAACCCATTTATTCTGCATGCATATTTAATGAGTACAATTATTTTTAAGTCTTAAAACCACCTCTTAGAAAATGCTGTGAACTGCAAAGCTAGGCAGACCTGAGGCATTCATAATATAAAGAAGAAAGAAAGAAATGCACCAAGATTTAAGAATCCTGGTTACTCACGATTCTTTTCACTTCTCCACCTTGACCCAGCTTTCATTCTGCCCGAGACACCCACAGGAGAAGTTATTTCTGCTATCGAGAGCAGCAGCATCAGTACCAGCACAGCCATGCCAGGTAAAAATAACTTCTATGAGAGTCCTGTCACAGACGAACCTGAAGGCTTACTGGGAATAGAAACCTGGAGCCAATCCTCTCATTTTATTCAGCAGAAAAGCAAAAACGCTGTTTTTTCCCCATACATTTTTTAAAAGCAGGTATGTTCTCATCAGGCTTTCCATTTGAATGATGCAGGACATGTTAAAAGAAAAACATTGAAAGGGATGTAAAACCTTCCTCTATACATAAGCAAAATGTCAGGAAAGGATAAGCCGACGATTGTCTCTGGTCTTCCTGCAGCCACCAGTTCCTAACCTGCTCCTGCCAATTCTCACTTCTTCCAAATGTTTGTCAACATTTTTCATGACACAACAACAGGAAAAAGCTGAGATTTCAGCATTTCCATA
Source organism: Aselliscus stoliczkanus (assembly GCA_033961575.1). NCBI lineage: Eukaryota > Metazoa > Chordata > Mammalia > Chiroptera > Hipposideridae > Aselliscus > Aselliscus stoliczkanus. Next base: position 97,296,102 of record CM066729.1, on the reverse strand, counting down.
CCTACCCAGTCTGTACCATTATAGTACTTGAAACCTGAATATTTAATTTTGGCACTGCAAACACACCTCATTTCACACAGAATTGGTTGTTAAGAAAAAGAAAAAAAATAACACTTGGACTCAAAGCTATCTGGTGTCTTAGAGAAGGGATTAGATGTATAAATATCTGCTGCTCAGACATGATAAAAATACCTCTGGAAAAAAAGGAGTGGTAAACAAACATGTTTCCTAGTTAGCTTGTACTATGCAATTTTCTATTCCAAAAATAATGTAAAAAGACAATCTGCCAAAAATATTCCAAATCCATGAAGGAGGCAAAATGCAATGTACATTGCAGTTTCCAGGATCATCTTCATTGCCTTGTAAATGCATGTTTGCTTTGTAAACACATGTCATTATATTCCATCTCCTGCTTCCTGCAGAATGATTTTATCACCTCATGGGCTGAGGCAACTTTTTTTGTTTTTTAAGCAAATTAGACTTTTCTCTTTTATAGTTAAGTCTATTTCCCATGGGCAAATCACAGTATTTTCTTGATTATTTTGGAACTACACTGTAAAGATATAAGAAGCATTCTTTCACTTTGGGACCAAATTTATTTTTTGATAATAATAATAATTTTATCCACGTCAAACGTTATGGAACAATAATATACATACATTGATTTTAACAAGCATATAAAACTACTGTAGGATTCTGCCAAAGACATAATCATATTCTACAACTAACCTAATTGCACAGTTCACACAGCTTCCCAGACATATTTCTAAAGCACATACCTGAGAATGTGCTGTTTACTGTTAGTCTCCTATACTGCTGAGAGAGAGAGAGAGAGAGAGAGAGAGAGAGAGAGAGAGAGAGAGAGAGAGAGAGAGAGAGATCTACAGCCTCCAAACAGGTAATATAAATTGGTGAAACAGGCAGGGTGGGAGACAAGGGGGGGTGATGGGGATTGTGGACGCCATGTTCAGAGAAAGTCCTGTGACAGGTGGCGGCTGCCACTCAACTTCAGTTGCATGTTACCAGCTACATTACAGATTCTGGGCTGCCAGATGTTTCAAATTTTAAAGAGAAGCTAGAAATTCAGATTATTATGAGGAATCGTCATGTTTAGAGGAAATGTAACACAACTCTAAACTTCTCAGCTAGTCATATAAGGCAGAGCATTCTGAATCTGGTCCCAGCTTAAATTTTCCAGACTCTGATTGGAAATATTCCTTGAATGCCTACAATGTATCAGGTATAGTTTTAATAGCAAATATATTAGGTTGGTGCAACAGTAATTGTGGTTTAAGAGGTTAAAAATAATTGCAAAAACTGCATTACCTTTGCACCAACCTAATACATAAAAATAAGTTTGTAGTTTTTGAATAGCAAGACATGTTTAAATAAATGCTTTTTCATGTGATATAATAGATGCAATGAAAATGCATATGCAATTTCTGTGGAATTACAGAGGAAAAAACTGCCTCAGTACCTCAATGGCTTTCCAGCCCCCCTCATTCCTACAATGAGGTGCAAATCTGGCCATAGTAGGGAACTCTCCCATTCTCAGAAAGGACATGAACTTCCAGGCTGTCATTTCTTTTCACATATGATCTTTCTCCTTGAAATACATTTTCCCCATTTCTACTTTGTATAATCCTACTACTCATGCTTAATAGTTTCATAGAAGTTTATCTTCTCAGACTTTCCCACACATAATTATTCATTTTTTTCATGATATTCACCTGGAAGAAGAGATCTCAGCACATTAAAGTTTGTGTGTATGCACGAATGTGTTCAGCACTAGGTGTGTAGCTCATTGATAATTACTTTTATGTCTTGGACATGTACTTATTCATATGCTGTCATTTGCTTTCCTTTGCCATTATATTGCAAGATGTTGCCAATAAATAGGAAATCTTAGTTCCATTCTAAGATCAGCTTTCAAATTTGCAAACTTTCAAACAAAGACACTGATGGTTATCAGCAGATGGGCTTAGTCTGCTCTAAGACGACAACTTGGTTCAAAGCCAGTTATTTGGCAGTCGCATCCACATGTCCATAGCTATTTCAATTTAAAGCGTTAAATAGGCAACGTGCACTTCTGCACCTTCTCTTCCTTCCTGCTCCAAGTACTTCTTCTACTTGGCTGTGCAAATACACTCTAGTCTGAATGGATGGAGTGGAGCAATCTAATTCTTTGGAGGTGAAATTCATCAGTACCATCATGTCAACCAACTTCATAAATGAATCCTGACTCATAGAAGCCAATGGAAGCAGTCCAAAGCCTACTCATTCAACTAAAGTTTTGTGAGCACACAACATGCATTAGGCACTTGATTAATTACTGAGGAATTGCCATGAGTCAATAGAATGTGATTGCTGTCCTCATGGAGCTGATATTCTAGTGAGCAGAAATAGATATCAGATTAAAAAAAAATCTACTGTTACATTCATACGTTTAAATTGCATTTGCAATGAAGTGAAAGGGAAGATTTCAAAAAGAAGTTAAAACAAGGAAACTAAATATAAAGTTTCTTTGAAGAAGTAATACATAAGCACATACAAGACAAAAGTGGGAATAGCAGAAAACTGCAAAAATTTCTCAGGCATAAAAGAGTTTGGCACATGTTGGGATGAAAGAATAGCTAGAGAGATTGGTTGATACTTCTTCAGTTTAGACTTGGAAGCTATGGTAAGGATTTTAACCTTTATTCTAAGGTTTTAAAAAGGAATTAACTTTTACATTAAAAGGATAATCTTCTTTCAGTAAAGAGAATAAGTTGGAGGATATAAAAATGGAAGTAAGAAGACTAGTTAGGAAACTAGTCTCATTATTTAAATGAAAATTTTACACTAGCAGTGCTAGAAATAAAGAGAAATAGATAGAATGTGAATGCATTAGAAACATTCTGGAGGCAGAATCAATAGATTGGGTGATGAATTACACAGAGGGTGAGGAAAAAGGGGTGAAAAGGTTGCTGCTAGGTTTCTGGGATGGATATCTTGGGGCAGAGCTATCTGTGCAGATCTGAGGATCAAGGGTAAAGAGCAAGGTGAACAGTAATCTTTTGAACTTAATGTTCTTTTCTTTGTTAAATAACTTCCCAAAATGTCACTAACTAGTTATTAGAAACTGCTATTCATACAATCACAATAATTGTTTAATTGGATGAATAAGAAACAAGTAAAAGAGAACTCAATTACAAATTGAGTTAATACAAATAACATTAACACCATTTTTTAATTGGGCACATAGGTACACAATATAGGCTACTGGCAGGCTTGAAATTATTTTTGTAACTATACGAGAGTGATAAATACATACATCATTAGGTAGATGGGTAGAGATACTGTATTGGGGCTAAACTGAAATTTGACATAACCATGACTATGAACTCATGATTTTGTTGATCAGACAGCAAGCACACTTAGAAAAAGAATTAAGAATGCAAATAAATCAAGCTCTAAATAATTAAAGAAATAATGAGTGCTAAAAACATGGAAAATGGATTACATACCAAGGATACATGTGCAAGAAGTTTTGAGTTAAGCAGGCTAAAATTGTTGGTCAGGGACAAATGAGGACTAGTGTTAGAATATCCAGCACAGGAGTAAAATGATGAGAAAAGAGATGGGCATGTGCACCTGTAAGGTCATGTCACCAGGGCCTTCTGTGGCTGGAAGAGACAGCATTTGTAGAAAAGCCACAGCAAAAGGCAGGGTAGTGTCACATAACATGTGACACTAACTTGATCAGCATGGAGTTCAATCTGAGAGCAAGGAGTGAATGGTACAAGTTTTGAGCAAGGAAGGCAGTGTGAGGAAAAAGCCCATAAATAGAAAGAAAGGTATGGTCTCAGGAAATTGATAGATCTAATGAAAAATAAGTGTAATTATATAAACAAGATGATGTCTCTGTCATGTACTTAATCAGCATCATGTAAACAGAGGAATCACCTGACCAGAGTTTCAAAGTTTTCTTGCTCCTGAATGTCACAAGTTCCACCCTCCCTCCAAAGGGTGACAAGTCATTTTGTTCAAGTAGCTTCTAAGGTTTTGTCTATATAAAAGAAGAACTACAATTTGAACATGATAAGAAACGAGTGTCAACTGCTCAGCCTGTGGCTGGCGTGTTCCACTTTCATAAATCCTCCGTGTCCTTTTCGCATGCAGAATTTTAGTTCATGTGAAAGGGGATTATTCTGAGTTCGAAGCCTGACATCTAATTTCCTACAAAGTGTATTACTATGAGAGGGTTTCGGCCAATTAATCTGGAAACTGATGACAGGGACTTGATGTTCATCTGGCCACTTCCCTGGAAAATGTATCTGAGAAGGAGACTCCAGGTCATGAGTGTGCTGGAGTTTCATTAGCCATGGCCAACCCACAGTCCAGGCATGTCTGACATTTGGGTTTGAATATCACTGATTAATATTTTTTCTTAAATAGAGTAATTTTCAGAAAGACTAACATTTTGAAGAGTAACCTTTGGAATCTGGGCTTAATATCGTACCATAACGAAATAACACAGAGAGCCAAGACTATCCATAAGATACTATGTTTCCAGTATTTCCAATTCTTATCCATAAAATGTACCATTAGCCTTATAATAAACCACTAAAAAACATACCAGCATTGACAGAAAATCTGAAGTTTTTTGCTTGAACTTAAATATAAATATTTATACTAAAAATTATGTGCTGCTTTGTACAACGTAAGATTTTATTTAATTCATTCTAAAAGTATCATTCTTTTCCTACCTGAACATATTCTATATTTTTAGAACAGTAACAAAGACCTAATTTTATCATTGACAGAAGAAAATGAAAGCTTTATGAATAGAGGAATATTGAGTAACCATATTCATGAAAAAAGAAAATACTTTATTCAGTTTAATGTTCTGGTTAAATTAAACTAGAAACTCTTCAACTATTGTTAGTAAAACCTCTCTACAATACAACTTACAATAAAACAATACAAATTTAGTTTTCTGTTAACAATTGAGGCTTTTGTGACACCTGAATTTCATCAGTGTTCTTGTATAGAACTATCGAACAAAGTGGCTAATGACAGGACAAAAGGATCACCCTGAAAAGTTTGGGGTAGTGTTTGCAAAGATGATTGCAATAGTTTTGCCACCGCAAATGCCCATTTACATGCGGGTTTGGCAACCCTCCTATGAAGAGATGGAGTTTATTTCAAGACCACTTGAACCTCGATTTGCCTTGTGACTTACTTTAACCAATAGAATGTGGCAAAAGTAATATATCTGACTTCTGAGGTTGGGCCTTAAATGATATTACAGCACCTGCTTTTGCTTTCTTGGCACCCAGCCCAGAGACCACCACAAAAGGTGTTCTCCTACTGGAGGCTGAGAGGCCATGTGGAGATGAATGAGGCACTGATAGCTGCACCAGCTGCTGAAATATAAGTGCAAGGCACCATGGCCCATCCACCCAGCTCTTAACAGCAGTAAATATTCAGCAGTGGGACTATTTGAGTCCAATCCATACCAGCTCAATTATATGCCCTTACTTAACTTCTTTCTGGCCTCAGTTTCTTCTTCTATAAAATGAGGGTAATGATACTATCTGACTTATAGGGTGGTTGAGAATATTAAATGAGTAAATGTAGTTAAATCTCTTCAAACATTACCTGGGATAAAGCAAGCATTGATAGAATGTTAGTACACCATATTACTATTGATGTTATTATTGGTGTGGCTGCGATGTTTTGTCTTTTACCAAAAAAGGACACTGAGATTCAGAGAGATTCAATGTTTTCTCCAAAGTCACAGAGCTGTAGAACTAGGATCCAGGAGCAGACTGTTCGTTCCACAGTCCAGGTTAAAAGCACCACACGTTTTTTAATCCATTCTGACTGATTTATTCAGGGGGACTATATGCCAGCCAATGTGGTCAATGAGTTCACATATATATTATTATTAATATTTTAATGAGCCTGTTAACTACATGAATCATTTCAACATGCCTTGGTACAACATGCCAGGCCCTCTCTACCTGTGTGGCATCCTTTTCAATGGCTTCTTATCTCCCAGTCACCCTGTATTTCAGCCCATGCTTTTTATGCCCCCCTGTGCATGATGCCCTCTCTGGTTCCGATGCCCTTGCCCTCCTGCTTCTGTAGTAACATTTACAGCTACTTTTACTACAAGGCTTTGCTCTAACATCTCCTCTGTGAAGATTCACTTCATCCCTTCTTATTAGGCACTCCGTCTGCTCCCATAGTCATGGTCAACACATCATTGTTAAAATGATAAGGTAAGGGTTTCAGGGTTTTTTCTTTACTTATGTCTCTCCCATCAGGCTGTGAGCTCCTAGAAAGCAGGACTTTGTCTTATGTTTGTCTTTCTGGACCTCAATAAATGTCCACTGGATGAGTGTGTTCTGGTTCAGTGCATACCATTTCGGCTCCTATGCTTTTCTCTTTTGTTAGTGTTTTCTATTTCCTTCTTGCTGTTTTATAGTGAAGTTTTCTATTTGAAATTCTAGAGAAGAATTATGGTTTAGTGTAAAAGGCTGGGTTTAGAGAGTTAGATATGGGCTCCGATCTCAACTCCATCATCTGTTAGCACTGTAGTTTTGGACAAGGGATGTAAACTCTATGCCTCAGTCTTCTTCCTTACAGTGGGAAAGTAATAGCTATATTGCACAAATCATATGCAGAGGGTGCCAAAAATGTATACATTTTAAGAAAGGAAAAAACTATATTAAAATTGTAATACTCAATATATACCAGTAACAAAAGTCATGTGTATACATATTTTTGGTGCCCCCGGTACATATATATATATATATCTAAGTGTGAAGATGACTGCAATTCATATATGTAAAGTGTATTGAGTATGTGGCTTAATCTTCTACAGAAACTATTATTAAGGAAGAGTTTCTGAATGAAGCTCTTTGCTTTATTATTTTCAGATATGTGAGAGGTCACGTTTTGTTCTGTTGTCCTGTGAATACTAGTTAAGTTTCAAAAATAGTACATTCATTAGAGAGCCAAGCATTTGTAAGAGTAAAGACTTGTTAGCAGACTCAGAAGAAAATATGAGACTTGAGCAGCAAAATGTAATCACTCAATCTGTGAATTAATAAAGCTAATTTTATTTAACCAGGACTTAATTTTTTAGTAGATGTATTAATATAAGACCACCAAAACAAAAAAAATTATCACCATACAATTATGAACAATGCAAACCTACTAAAAAAGACCCAAACCAAAATACGACACCACAAATAAAGTATTTTTAGATCTTATTTTTCCCATTATTTTATTTTATTAACATTTTGTTTTGTTCTTGCTTGGGTCTAATCTTTCAAAAGCATGGCATACAATCAACCTAAAAGTTAATATACTATAAATAAAATTGAAAATTTATGTATATGAATATATGTGTGCACAGACACATCAGTATACATATGTATGTGTGAATATGTACATTTTGAGCATATTACAAATTGAATTACTGAATCGTAACATTTGTACTTGAGAAGAAAATAAAGTTATTTTATTAGCTTACTGACACATACCATTTCTATTTAATATCTTACCGTCTTATTTACAACCCTTACTTTGGTGACACTTTATACATCCCATTAACTGCCCTAAGAAAAGATTTCACAACCCCATTTCTATCAGACTTTCAGCTATCTCACATTTCAGTGCTTTTGTTCAACACAATTAAAGCCAGTAGGGTTTCTATCTAAAGGTTCAAGCATCTTTGTTGGAGAAAGAGCAGTATACCTCTTTATGTATTTTATATTTCGAGCTATATAAGAAGACCTATGCATTCTTCCAGACTTAAAGAAAAAAAGGTATAAAGCTGAAATTGCAGCATGTTGTGAAATAGTTGCTTTCTTCAAATGGAAAAAAAAACCACTTAAAAAATAAATACTACAGATAAAGGCCAACACTAGCATCTGTAGCTTATTTTAAGAAGTCAGTATAGAAAGACAATGTTGATTTTGGAGCAAAAATATATAGACTTTCATCAAACTTGCAATAACACACACACACACACACACACAAATACAGAGACTGGTAATGCTTTACCTTCATTTAGTTTAATAACAGCATTTATTTGATGTTTTATTGATAATTAACTGATTTCCTGCATATATGAAACTTTTTATTATAAATTTAATTTGAATTCATGTCCAAAATATGTTTCTATTACCTATCTTGGTAGTAAATGTACTCTATTCTACATTGAATTTCCCTCCATCTCCCCAGTAACTTTTTGAAAGTGGAAAAGAAAATAGTTCACTTGATTCACTAAAAACATTTTATCAAGCAATGGAAACTGTGCCTGTCTCATTAGAGTGAAACAACATAGCTAGGCTGTTTCTGGCTTTAAATTGAATAAGGAATGCAAAGAACTAGAAATTATGTTAGTGACATAATATATAACTCTTTGCAAAGGGAGTTTAACAAACGCTTAAATTCAAAACCTGTATGACGTACTTCAGCTGATGTTAAACTAAAAGCGAATTACTTTAGTTTAACTATCTTCAGGAAGGTTAGTCTGACTGTGCCATTGAATAGTTTATTACAGAAGATTAAACATATTCATTTGTTACCATGCTAGTTAATAATGCTTCAAATAGTGCCTTTGTGTAATGAGGGCAGAGAAAAATGAAAAGAAAACATATTTCCCAATGAGTTTAGAAATAAGGATGATCTGAACTTAAATAAGAGCTCTATTTAAATGAAATTGGTTGTTGGAATTGCAATTTTCTTGGGTTTTAACAGATATCATATCTAAGTCCTCCTATTATCTTCAAACCATTTGTGTCATTCTGAAATAGAGCAAAACAAGTGAGTGAGGAAGTAAGATAGAAATAGAATCAAGAGTTTTTTTCAGGTTTTTTCACTTTTATTTTTGTGAAAAATTCCCACTTACCCAGAACTCTTCCCTCTGCCTCTCTTGGTTGTGCTGCCTTGAGCTCAATTCATATTATCTTTGTGGTACAAATCAGTTTCGCAATATAACTTTATCTGGTATATTTCTACTATTGTACAGGAGATAATACCTTGGTTGACTTGAGAGAATATTTCATTCTGCTCAAGTGTCTAATATGTACTGAAACTAACATATAGATTATAACAGAAAGAAACCTTCAAAAGCAAACAGAACCAATCTACATAATTAAAAAATAATAATAAAAGTAGATTAATTAAAAAAATCAGCATGCTGTTTAATCCATTTGTAGACTAAGAGGCAGTCTGGAAATAAATTGAATTAATCAGCGCTGAGTCCACCTCACCTTTAGGAAATGGCAAAGTAACCATCCTCATAAAATCTCTAAATAGCTGTCAAAATATTTTATTTTTTACTATGAAGGAAGTGTTGGATTATACATTGCATCTTCACCTTTACATTAAAGTGTAAATATTCATAGGAAGTGATAAGGTTACATTGTTATCACACCTTCATGAAGTGCGAAATCTCAAGCTTTATGGTGTTATAAGGCCTACATTGAGACCCATCAGGATGATTCTATTTGTGGATAAATAGATCTGGATGGGTCATCCCTCCTGGGTGAGCCTCCATTTTCTCACCTGTGAAATGTACACATTGTGAATATTTGGCTCATAGAATTTCTGTTGTGTCTCAATTCATATGTGGGCATATGAGTTATTACTGTAAATAGGCATACCCATATATTTTTTTTAAACAGTAAATGCAGAATGATTTGGCATTTAACATTTTGATGAGAAATGTAAAGAGTAGCTTTCAGGGAATGTCCATTTGTGATCCATAGTGCATGGAAACTCTGGTGAGTGGTATGGGGAAGAGTGAGAAGGGTAGGGATGAATATGAATGAGATGGAGAACTGCTGAAATGCTTCTTGCATCATTCTTCCAACTGGCCACATTAATATACAATTTTGTCTACAAGATTTCCCTTTTTTCTTGGTTAGGGTTCCACTTGGGCTTTCTAAATGTAGGGATTTAAAAGAGTTGTGTTTCTGTGTAATTACGAGGACTTGTACACATCTTCGATAAGATTATCCTTGAATTTGCTTCTCTTACAACTTCTCTAGAGCAGCATTTTTGATAGTAGATGGCTGCATGTGGTTCAAGAGACAACATCTGCATTATGGAGGAACAAAGTCCATGTTCTTACTCTAATGATCTTATACTTTAAACAACAATATTATTATTATTATTATTTTTTATTATAGAAGATAGATTCAGATACACATGACCTGGCAGAAGGTGACAGAGACACTGTTCTCTGCTCTGTTCCAGTCTGAGATTTCTCTCATATTAACCATGCATGCATTTATTCACTGGGTCTACATCTAAGCAGCAATTTGAGGCTGGTTCACCATGAACATGAACTTGGACCATGTTGGATTCCCTGGTCCAATCCATTCTAAAGTTACTGCATGTTCCTTAAGAAAATTCAAATGACCCATTATTCATCCATTCAGTGAATATTTTAGGGCCCACAATGTGCCACACTGTTCTTAGAGCAGAAGGCATAACACTGTGTTACAAAAGAAGAGATTCTTGGCTCCCCTGCAGCTAATATTTGAATTCCCATTTTTTATGAAGATTTATAAACCATCCAAACACAGTGCTTCCCAAGACCACAGCCTCTGATGGTGTTGCCTTTAGAGGAAATGTTTTACACTGCGTAACTTACCCAGGCCATCAGGTGGGCACCTGATGTAAGGGAAACCAATCCACAAGTAGGCCAATGATTTGTTCTGGGAAGATGTATTGGGTCATTTAGGTTTTAACTCCTATAATAAAAATTTAAAACACCAACAGACAATGCAGAGAACTCAAGAACAGAGATTGAAAGGAAAGGGTGCAAAAAGATGTTGTATAAGAGAGCAGAGGTCATGTTAGAAAGAAGAAGAAAAAGAGGAGAAAGCATAAACCACAAGACTGCAAAGACTAGAAGCTGAGAAACACAATTGCTAGAGATACACTCCCGAGACACCTACAACTGCCTGAGATTGTGGAGCTAGGTTCCCTCTGGACCTAAGTGTAAAATATTTTGCACACTTTTTGAGGAGTGGCCTTAATATTATTTCTATTTTTCCTGAGGAAACCATGTATACATGTCCTTACAATAAACTCTGACTATTGGAGCTAACTTGGGGTGAATTTCATCATCTTCCAGTGAATAAACACCTTAAATTTAACAGAGGGCTTATCTCTAAAGATGCATGACTACCTCCCTCTGTATCCACTATGTGCTCTCTCAAATTATATTCATTTATTAGTGTGTATATTTATGCTGAATCACATGCAGAAAAATGTCCTGAAAGCAACTTGTTAGGAAATGCACACTTCCTTGATGACACAGGAACCAGTTTCATGATATTTACTTCAAGTCAAGAGGCTAGTACCAGTGCTTTATAAATACATGTTGTTCATGTGACACTAAACAAAATCCTTAAACATTCCTGATCTATGGAAGCCAGGGAACATATTGAAAATGTCATCATAGGTCAGGTTCCTACCCGATTTAGGATTCTTTTCAACTTGCCCCACAATACTACAATATAGCAGAAATAGAGGTAGAGAAATCCAGTGACTGATTAGAGATTCCAGATTTTCCCTGGTTAGCACAAAACAGACACACAAAACAATCCAAGACAGATGTCAAATTCTATGTAGATAAGGTCTACATAAAGCCAAGATTTTCAATCTCCTGAAACAATAAAGACCATGACTAAAAAAGCATAAAGTAAGGGCAGTGAGGGACACACACACACACACACACACACACACACACACACACAGAAGGTTCTAAATCTGGGTGATCCCAACCAGATGAGAAGACTGAGAGATCATTTTCTAGCCACAAATCTGGATTAAAAAGGAAATTAGAAATAAAAACCTGGGTTTCACACTATCTCACTTGTTATTGATTACTTTGTTCTCTGGTAAGTGTATATATTTTGTCCTCAGGTCATATTGTAGCTTCAGCCATCCTCAAATAATTTCTTTTCATCTTCACAAGCATATAAAAGTCACTTAAGGAATATTTACAGAAATCTGGGCAAAGTAGTCCCTATTTGCCTGCATTTAGTACTCAGAATGAGGTGAAGGGGTAAGTAGTTGCTACATTTGATGTAATTCAGCTTAGGCAGACTATGTAATACATTAACTCGTATTTGAACTTTCACTCTGAATCTTTATTTAAAAAAGCAAAGGGTACAAATAGTATTGCATTAATACCTAACACAGATGATAGAGTAGGAGAGAAGGTACAATGTCTTTTTTATGTATTGTGATTTAACAGAAGCAATATATATCATATACAGAAGCCAGGTTCTATAGATGTCCACATGACTATCACCTCTTTCTCTTTCTTTTGTCATCTATTTGTATTATCCCCATCTCCAAAAATGTCCTTGCAGTCAAGTCTGATAGAACCAGTTTTACTGTCCTTGTCCTTTTTTTTTTTTTTTGCATTCAACTAAAGGGCAGGACAGCTATCTAATGTAGTTTGAGAAAGAATTTTAAGAAAGTAGTGGTTCAGTATACACTGTGAAAAATGGACCTTAACAGTTTTCCAAAAGAATTAACAAAAAAATAAAAAGAATAATTCTGGGCAACATAATTGCCAAACTATATAGTGTCTGTCAATTGTCAAGAGCAGTTTTATGGAACCTGCAAATAAAAATATAAAGTATATTTTAATTATTCCACTAAATCCTTCTCCTGCTTATGTAATGAAAAAATATGTCATGTTCTTTTCTAAGATTAAATAGAATTTTTGTGTATTGGAGTTTCACTCAACTTCTCTTTTTTCTCCAAGATTGAAGGTATTTTCCTTTCTGATTATAAATTTAGACCTTTTACATTCAGTTCAGACCTTACAGCAGTTTGCAGAGGAAAGCTCTTATTTAAATAGGGATTGTGTAAATGCAGAAAAATAGGGCAACTTGGGCATATGAATAGCTATTGCACCCACACACTAACGCAGTGTTTTTGAGCTCTTGAATGCTAACTTTTTCAGTTTATGTTCTACTCAAAATGCCTTTCAACGCTTTCCTTAAGAAGGCAAATTTTAGAATTCAATTTTTCATTAGGGTGGCCAATTCAGAATTATTCCTAATGTCTATTTAACCAGTAAATGGAAAGAAACACTATGTTTAGGGGAGGCTATCCTAAGGCTTAATTGTCTAGGTTTGAATGTCAGCTCTACCACATATGGGCTGAGACAACCTGGGCAAGTTTCATGACATTTTGGGGGTTTCAGTGTCCTCACTTTTAAACTGGAGATGATGATAAGAGCGTGTACCTCATGTGTCCCTGTAATGAAGAAATAAATTAAAAGTCTGCAAAGTGCTTAGGGCAGTACCTGTTATATGGGGTGTAGGGTGCTAAATAGGTACCCAATAAGAGTGTTATTATTACAGTTATTCTTGTTGTTATTAAGCAGTACATACTATGATACATGGATGGAGGAAAAGCAAAATGTTAACCAGTATGCTAAAGAAGCATGGTCATTTCTTCTGACATTAAATATATTCTTATCCAAAATCCAGCAATTTTATTCCTAGGTGTTTACCCAAGAGAAAAGAAAGCATATGCCCACACAAAGACTGTATGTGAATATTTATATAAGGTTTACTCATAACCACCTGAAACTTAAAACAAATTAATTGTTCATCAAGTGGTGAGTAGATGAGAAAATTGGGGTACATCCATGCAATGGAATACTAATCTATAATAAAAAAACACTGACTACTGATACATGTAATAACATGCGTGGGTTTCAAAAGCATCATGTTAAATGAAGGAATCCAGAAAGAAAAAGTTACATATTGTAAAAGTTGATTTAGATGATGTTCTAGAAAATACAAAACTATTGGGATAGAAATCTAATCCAAGTTTGGTAGAGGTTTGACAGCAAAGAGACAAGAGCGAACTTTTTGGGATGATGAAAACATATTCTATATATTCATTATGGTAATGGTCATATTACTACATTTGTCAAAATTCATATAAATGTACAATTATAAAGAGTGACTTTTAACCTGACTTCAAAATGAAACGAGGAATATATGTGTGTCAAATTAACACATAGGAATACCTAAAAATATCAATGTCAGCTTCAAAGCCATACATACTTACCTGTAAGCTAAAGTGTAGGCTCTGGTTGGAGTTTCTAGTTCATTCTCAAACTTTCTGTCGCAATCAAGCTATGCCCACAAAGTTCATGACTGTTCCTAAGAGGTTGCTTGCTTAACCAGGATGTAAAGCTACTTCTGCTAAAAGTCCAAATCCTTCTTAGCCCTTCAGGCCTGAGACAGAGAACTTGACTTTAGGGAAAGAACCTGGAAGATGCAAAGTCTGTGCCAGTTTACAGAGTTCCTGACAGGGTTCAGTTTAGCAGTCTGAAGGGGTAAGAGAAGGATGGTTAACCAGCATAAGAGAAGCAAGGAAGCCCCTGACAGCAAGAGGCAAGTGGTCTGCTGGCACTAAATTCATAAATTGCAAGTTTGGAGCCAAACATTTTGTAGGCAACATCCCCATAAATATTGTTGTAGTGGCAATTCAAAAGCAATATGTTTTGGAGTTATATACCTCTCTTAACTGACTATTCCATGTAGCACTAATTAGGCTTTCTTATTGAGTTATGGTTGCTAGCTTTATTATTTCTTTACTTGGAAGATCTCTTTGGCAAGCAACAGCAAAATATATAGCATTCCTTTCATTTAATTCGTGCTTATTTCCTTCATCTTCTTAAATACAAGATATGTGTATTTATTTTATTATTGTTGTTATGTACCAGATGCTCCTATAATTGCTTTTATAATTTTTTTGAATTGTTATACAGTTTTTTCTTTTACATTTTTTTCTCTTGGCTTTTCTTGTTACCTCTGTTAAGGATTTTAACTTAAATAGATTTTATTTTATATAAAATTATGTTTTCTAATTCATTAAAAACCTAAGAAATTAAGGTTTGGGTCACTCTACCATATAGAAAACCCCAAACAGCTGAAGTGTTAGCTGAGGACTAAAGGAACACAGAACGATACAAGATTTTCATAAACTGATTATAATTTTATGAATAGCTGCAGAAATAAGGGGATAGAGTGGATTTCCATATTTTTCTCTCATTGTTTGCATGTATTTGTATATATTAGCCAATTTTCTTTATTCCTCCTCTTCCTGTTCTCTCTATTATTTTTTTTTTTGAGGCCAGTGTCACTGGCCCTCATATGTTGGACTCGAACCGGGGCCGCTGGCTCCCCAAGCCAGTGTGCTTAACCACCGCGCCACTCTGCCGGCCCTTCCTGTTCTCTATATTTTGAAAAGATATTACAGGATGGGAAATTGGAATTTCAACTGAACTAGATGGAAGAGCTTAAATATAACCCAAAGACTTATTCAGTTACTGATGGCAGTTTGGGTCTCCATCTTTGTGGAAGAGAATGAAACCGTGTATATGGTTAGTTATACTATTTTAGACCTGCTCAAGTTGTTATTGTTGCTCTTTAAAAGTTTAATTATTTGTAGAGGAACATAAATGGATTTTGAAGAGCCAAAGGTGTGGACTGTAGAAAATTGCTGGGTCAGCTCTCACAACTTTCATTCCAACTTGCTTCTATCAGCAGAGGTTAGAAAGGTACAAACTATATTCCCAGATTCCCTTGCAGCTAGGGTTCTGAATATGAACAGGTTCTGCCATGAAGATGCACTAGCCTGAGCATAGAAAGGCTAACAGAGGTGGCAGTCATTTTTTCTGCTACCGTGGATGCTGCAACTAGAGTGGGGAGGCATCAGCATTTGCTGCTTTGTGCACTATATATTACTAGTGTCAGGTCACCAGGAACCTGGTATGAGAGACAGCTGTGGTAGAGACACCACTGGTTTCTTCATCACAGCTACAGTGGTGACCTCGGTCGTAATTACGCCTAGGAGGTGCCCTGATTTTCACTGCTCCAGCTCTTCCAGGAAATTTGTAAAGCACTGTATCCCACATGGTAAATCCCTTTCTTTTTGAAATAACACAAATATTTTCTGCTTTCTCTATTAAACCCTACATATGGTACCACAGTGATGCAGAGTTCCTAAAAATAGAATTAGAGGTGGAAATTCAATTTCAGGAGATAAAACATGATATAGAAAGAGGAGTACAAAACATTTATTAGGCACTATAATGAGGATTATATCACATATGCATTGATTTGCACAAATATTGCTTCTTTTTTAAAGCACTATATTGAGGTATGGGTGTGATATACAAAAAGATGTGCATATATGCATATTTAATGTATACAACTTGATGAGTTTGGAGATAAATATGCTCTTGTGATACCATCATCACACCTATGCCATAAACATCCATCAGCTCCAAAGGCTTCCACCCACCCTCTTTATTTATTTATTATTATTTGCGTGTGTGTGTGTGTGTGTGAGAGAGAGAGAGAGAGAGAGAGAGAGAGAGAGAGAGAAAGAGAGAGAGAGAGAACACCTAACAGCTTAACATATGAGTAGAATCCACCCTTGCAGCAAATTCTGAAGTATGTAATACAGTACTGTTATCTCAAAGCACTATGTTGTACATTAAAGCTCTGCGACTTATTCATGTTGTATAACTACAGCTTTGCACCTTCATATGTCTTTTTTTACTTAGCTTAAATATTTAATTTCCAAGGGCATATAGAAAATAGCAAATGATGCAATGTAGCTAAAATACTGTGCAGGTATATTATAACAAAATACTCTCTGCAGGAAAAATAAATTAATATTTCTACACCAGTGAATTTAAAAGGTCTGAATCTTTCTTGAGTGAATTCCAACAGGACCTGTTTAAGCACTATACATTACAAGTTCTGACAATTTATAGCTGCAGCCAAATGTGTCACACCATTACAGAGTTACTCATTTTCCTAGCCTGCACTGTTTAGAACTAAAGAGAAGGTTAATAGAAAGGTACCACCCTTGAATAACACTCTTAGCAGATAAAATAATAATGTGTAAGATAATTTAATGATTAAATTGGAAAAGAAAATTTACTGTACATTGATGTATCTATAGACATGAATTACTGCTTAGCTAATAGCTCTAGTTAGAACTTAAGCTTAGCCTAACATGATTTATGCTTCAAATTTGTGGCAAAATAAAAAAAATCAGTGATTAAATATTCAAAATGGTAAATTAACATATTGAAATATATGAAAGATTATACAAATAGAATAAATTAGATATTGATAGAAACTCTGATATCAAATAAACATCTTGTTATAATCTCAGAGAAACTCTTTCATATAAACAGTTGGTCTATCTGAATTTCACATTAAACAATAAAATTGCAATGGTTAACCCAATGCGATCCAGGCTGCTCCACTCATTTCTGTTCTGAATTTGATATGCAGAAATGGGACCAGAAAACTGCTGATTTATACCAAAGTGCATCAATTGTAAATGGCATTGTTGCGGATTATGAGCAAAAAAACTTGAAGGAAAAAATTTAAGGATTTTTTTTTGGCTTTAAAAAATACTTATTTTGATATTTTTCAGCATCACAATAAAAATAATTACAAATATGCAATGCCCATATGAAACTACATTACTATGTGTTATTAAAGTTATGGAGTCAGAGTAAAAAATGAATTTTGAAAAATGAGGGTAAAAGCAATTCATCAGCTTTAAATACTAAATAAATATATTGAATCTTAAAATATGAGTATTTGGGCCGGCCGAGTGGTGCATTGGTTAAGCGCTGGTTTTGGGAAGCCAGCGGCCCTGGTTCGGATCCCACATGAGGGCCAGTGACACTGCCCTCTACAGCTAACAACAGCTCCACCTGGAGCTGGGCTGTGCGAGCCCCGGTGATGGTGTGGGCTGCAGCCCCTGCTGCAGTGGGCTACCATAGGCTACAGTAAGTGGCCCGCAGCCAGCGTGAGCGGCTGGCAGCCAGCGTGAGCTGCCAATAGCCGCGATGAGCGACATCCAGAGGCCAGCGACCGATCTGCCTCATCCGGGAAGAGCGCAATGACGATACCAACAGTGAAGCAACATCCTCCGCAACTAAACTGAAGAACAAGAAGACAGCAACTTGTCTGTTCCCCTTCCCCGATTCCCCAACGCTGTTCCCCTCCACCAATTCCCCAATAAAATCTTTAAAAAAAAAAAAATGAGTATTAGCTTTTCTGTATTGTTTCAAACATTGTTTCAAACAAGTGATTGAATTCAAAATCCTTTAGTATTATAACCAGAAATTTAAATTTCCATTTCCATTTCAATTTTAATGTTGCATTTGTCAAGAAGGAAATGGAGGAGTTCATATGTTGAAAAAGTAATCACACTTGTAGTACCATTTAAGGAGATCAAATTACCTGAATACTGTTTAAAAGTATGAAAGCCCTTTTTGCTAAATGGAAAATGAATGATAAACATTTTCTTGATATTTGCTAACATTTACTCATTTGTTCAAATGATGCCCATGGTGACTGTACTGTGATGACTTTCATCACTACTAAAAACTATACATCTAGAATTCCTTGCAGCTCTTTCAAGGATGTATAACTGATATGAAAATATCCTATTTTAAAAGGAAATTCATTTTTCATAAAAACATTTTATTTGTACAGTTTATAAAATTTCATCTTTAAATTTCTCTAATGTTTTGTGTTTTATCTTAATAATATTAGGAAAATACAAGGTTAAGATTTTTTTTGAGGGCAGTGTCTCTGGCCCTCATATGTGGGACCGAACCAGGGCCGCTGGCTTCCTAGGCCAGAGCTTAACCACCGCCCCACTCAGCCGGCCCTAAGGTTAAGCTTTTCTTTTTTTTCCACACTGCATATAGACACTCCAAATTCTGTCCAGATTACTCTTGATTGCCATATTAATGTTTTTATGTGTTTTATGTTAAATGAGTTGAAACATGTTGGTCCAAAGCTCAGGGAATAACTCTAGAACATTGAAACACTCATAGGGATTTTGTACCTAAATGAAGATTAAGCTATTTTGTTAAATTCCTAGGTTTCACCTCTGAAAAATAACATTTCTCATCTTTAGTGTACAATCCTAATCTTTTGTTTGTTTGTTTGTTTTGAGGGCAGTATCACCGTCCCTCATATGTGGGACCGAACCGGGGCCACTGGCTTCCCAAGCCAGCGCTTAACCACCGCGCCACTCGGCCGGCCCTGTACAGTCCTAATCTTGATGCACTTAAAATATGCTAGGACATAATACAGTTGACACGAGAAAATCATAAGTATTTGTAACTACTTAATTCTATTGCAGAGAATTATCTTGTGCTTCGTAATGACCTCTACCAACTCCAATCATATCCCAAGGAAGTAAAACGGAGAGAAAGAGTACACACTTGTCCTAATGTCCACCTCCCACAAAGTTCTGATTATAGACACACTGAGTAATGAATCATGCTGGCTTTCTTTTAAATCAATGCTAAAATATTTATTTTTTACCCAGGGGTCATTAATGGCATCCTGGTTGATTAACTATTACTAACACATGTATAATTTATGTAGGCTATATATTATTATTGGCTTTAAAATACTGGAAAGGTCTATCCTTGATATAAAGCGAAAAGTTGTTCCCTAAGAGTTAACGTATTCTAAAAATGATAGTTAGGTAATGTAAAATTAATAATGGTAAAATGTTGCTGTTGTTTTAAAAAATGTTTTGAATCATACATGTTTATTTCTCTATACAGTTTTTTCTTCTGAAAATCTGAACTGCCTTCTATTTTGAGCCTCCCAGAGTTCAGGCACACTCTTGTTAAAGTTTATTCTTCCTTTCTCCTAGGTAACAAAGAGCAATTTTTATAACACTTAAGGTTAAGTCCATGTAGGAATGACCACATATTCACAGAATTATAGTCACCAATAACTTACTGAATTTCTAGAAGGAACTACCAAAATTCAAGTTCTGTGAAATATAATTTGGTTGAGAGCAACTTCGGGCATTCATTTTAAGATTCTGGCTTTCTGATGTTGTGGGAATCCTCTTTATCTGAACAAATTTTCTGTTAAACTTGTATCAGAGGGCACCCTTCCTTCTTTTGATAGCTCCTAAACAGTTCATGAGCAGAGTGAACATGAGATAATTGAAATGACTTTTACACCTTTTCTAAGCTTATTTCTCTGAGGGGTGGCAATTCCTCCTTTAGATACTTCTTTTAAAAAGCTGGTTAATCATTAAATTTGAAGCCTAATGAAAGGAAGAAACTATTGTAAGAAGAATTATTCATGATGAATTCAAATCACCATAAAGATAAAAAAAAAAAAAAACCTGTGTAAAAGTTAAAAGCTCTCTATTCCAAGAAAACATATTTGACCTTGTAAAGAAACAATAGTAACTCCTCGATAAAAAAAAAAAAAAAAAAACACTACTCAGATTTTAATCCCATAGATCAGGGATCGGCAAACTGGGGCTCGCAAGCCACATGCTACTCTTTGAGTATGTACATGTGAGCAATTTTTTGTGTGAATTTTTCTTATTTTAATAGCTATAATACTATTACTTGTTATAATGTTACTTTAAACTTTCCTTATTTATAAAAATATATTTATGGCTCTGGAGTAACTTTTAAATTGTTGTGAGGGACAGGATTGGCTCCTCCATCTCAGAAGTTTGACAACCCCCACTATAGATCATGGTTTCATTTGAAGTAAATCTTAATATATGTGCTAATGAATAAAATGCCATTTAAAAAATATTAAATGAAACCAAACAAATAACATAAGTTTAGTATACATTAAGAAGCTTAGATTATTTTTCCAGAGCAATGTTTAAAATTCTTCAATGAAGAACAAAACATTTTATTTTTAGTCTACCAATCTGCACCATGTTTGATTAGTATTTTTTCAGTGAATATTAAAATTCTACATTAAAAATTATAATTCTCCTTCACCAGGGACTTTTATTTTCAATTGTCTTTCAACACCGATGCTTGCAGTGCCTTCAGTCTTCCATTTCAATAAATTTATATTCAATGTTTATTCTCAAAGAAGCAGAAGTCTTAGTCAATTCAATGTTATTTATTTATTTTGTTTTGATTTATAGGTTGTCATGTAAACTAAGCAGCACATTTCTTTCTCACTTCCATATGGGCTTTCTGACTGACAGAGCTCTCAGATTTCTTTGTGGCTAAGGAAAGTTATTTTTGATACAGTGTGAGATATTTTAAAAGAGTGTTTGAAGTGTTAAAGCAGATATCTGGGCCAACAAAAATGAAGACCATGTTCTTAATTTTGATCATTCCAAAAACTTCAGGCTGAGCTTCCTGGTATCAAAAGGAGCATTGTAAAAAGTGAGGGTAGTTAAAAAAAGATGTTTATACCATTTTGGGTTATAAAAATTAGCTTTATAAAAATTAAAACTTTATCATATGCCCTTAATGTGATTTTTAGAGTGTTTACATTTTTCTCTCAAATGGTGCCTATTGCTTTCATTTGTTTGTCCTGTACTCTGGTTTCCCGATCAGGTAAATCTCTGAGCGTTCTTATTTTGGATCCTTGATTGTGCCTTAGAGTAAATAAATTTAATTTTGCGCATTGAAAAAAACAACACATTATAATGGTTAAGCTACATGTCATCATTAATCTTTATGTCACAATGTTGGAGCAGACTGCCCCTCTCATGTTTGTCACTGCTAATAAAGTCAAGGTGAGATCAAATATTGAGAATCAAAGAAAGGCAGATCCACCTGTACAAATAATACAAATAAATGGCCATCAGCTTCATTCAACCTTACCAGGAGAACAGGACCAAATGAACAAGACTGAGATAAGTGTTAAGCCAGGGGTCAGTAACTTGTTAATACCTCCCAAGCTAATGTGAATAGCAAGCTTGTCTAGATAGCTGCAAATTCTCTCCTACCTTCCTTCCTCTCTCCCTCCCTCCCTTCCTCCCTCCCTCCCGTCTATGTTTCCTTTCTTCCTCCTTTCCTCATCTCCCCTCTTTTCTCCTCACTTCTTGTCCTCTTCCCTTCCCTCATTTCATTTCCTTTTGCAGACAAAAAGGAACACAGGCACTATATACCAAAGCTGAGTACAGGCAAATCGTATGGTCCAACAAATTTAGTCCTTTTAGAAATTTACAGATATGTTTACCAAAATATTACATAAGAATATTCATAGAAGCTATATTAGTAATAGCCAAATACTGAAAACTATACTAATGATTATCAGCAGTAAAATGTGTAAGCGGTGATACATTCAATCAGATACTCTACACAACAACATATATGTAATATTTCAAGAACAACAACAACAAAACATGTCCTTATAGAAAGTTTGGAAAATATAGAACTATGAAAAGTAAAACAAAAATAAATAATAATAATAACTTTATAATCATAATTGTTATTAACCAGCTGGTGTTTTTCCTTCCAGTCTTTGAGATATAACAAATGCTAATATAATGCAGACATGTTAATTAGGATATCTATCTATCCCTCAGTGTTTATTTCACTTAGTGTTATATAAATTATTTACATGTTTTTGAAGCATAATTTTTAATATTCCATCATACAAATATGTCATAATTTAAATGTATACCTTTTATTTTTTCCTTTTTATTCTTGGGAGAACAATTTATGATCCAAAGACATACATAGTTATAAGACAATCTTGATCTTTTTCGATTCTTGACATTGGCAACAGAAAGGTCTATTCCAATTTACATTAACGGTAATATCATGGTATATTATTTTTAGAAAATCATCACAAAACAATGTCCTTCTCCCAATGCACTTTTAAAAATCAAATGTGCAGCATTAAACTATGATGTTCCTTAAATCAAATATGGCTGGGAAAATAAACTGTACCAAGAAAACAAAAATTGGAAAAATTTCAGTATTTATATTTTAAAATATCCTTATCCATATAGAATAAAACATTCTGACATATGGCCATTGGTATTTATAAATATAGATGTCAAATTACTTGGTGTGAATTCTTAAGTACCCATATACAAACCGGGGAAGGAAAGTCAATAGTTCATTTCCCATTTTATAGAGAAGAATGGTAGCAATTCTATTTCTTCAAGATTATCACCAATGTTCGCTTACATTATGTTGGTCAGAATCCTTCACTGTCATTTAAATAAAAATTTAAAAATTGGCTGTATAAAAATATTTTAAACCAATTCTAACATTTCTTTTTTTCTTTCCTTCTGCAAGAGCCTTAGCCCCTGTGTTTGCTACTTTAGTAAGTAGTAAGTACTCCAAAGTGATTCACAGATCTGACAAATTCCAACAATGCCTGCTGGCTCCTTGCTAATATTCTAAATGGCTATGAAATCATTAACTTTAAGCATTGATTCATTTCCCACATTAACTCACTGCAGTCTCAGGGAGCTGAGAAACCTGACTCATCACTAGGATAGCCAGGCCTCCAATAGACTGAATGGAAAGATGGAGGGTATTCCAGATAATGAAAGATGAATGGGAAAATCTCAATATTCTTCATCTATATCACTGGGGTCTTAATGTTTAGATGGGTGATAGAAAAAAATGTATTTTGTGGTTTTGAAATGTTTTTGGGAAAAAAGTCAAGTATGTTGTTCAAATTAGACACATTTATAAAATAATATTTCATAAATATTAATTAATTCTAAGTATGGAACATAATACAACTTAGAAATATAGTCTAAAATGCTTATATAAAGAAATGATTCTGTTTAACGAGTACAGATGGACAAATTTGGTACTATAGAATATGATAATTGATAATTACTGTATATCAATAGGCCCTAGATCTCTGTTTTTCCATCAATTTTAGGGAAAAATTTAGAGCAAGGCAGATTTTTATGGAGAATTTATTTTCAGTGTAAAATTCACATTTCCCCTCATCTCAAGAGAAAGCAATTTAAGTACCTGATGGAAATGAATTTATTAGAAATCATTATTATCTAAATTTATTTTTAAGCATGCCTATGTTCTTCTTAATGTACTGAGAAAATTGAGAGGATACTTCTTTTTTGTATTTGCTTTCTGATATCAACAATTATTTGACATAAAAGGAAATTCCTTCCCCAAATGGTGCACACCAGAGCTGGTGAAGTACAACAGAAACAAACTTAATAGTTACAATAAAAACAAGATCTAAAATTAATTTCACATACATGGTTTCCAAAATCTCTCCTCTTTTATATCAATACAACATTTTCAGATTTCAATATGTCTTTTGGAAACTTAGTGAAAAATTATAGTTCTGCAAATATTGATAGAGTGGCTACTCCCTTTTTATTTTCATTCCTAATTAGAGAGACAGCTCTAAGGCAATTCTAATCCAAGGGCTAGAATAAAGATTAGAGGGAAACAGAGGAGGAGGGAGCAAGAGGGAGATAACCGTGGGAGCAACTGGGAGAGACAATACTTCGATGCAGGAAAGATCTAGAAAGATTTCACTGAGGGGCAACATTTGAGCCAGATCTTAAAAGACTGCTAAGACTACAATATATTGAACTGAAATACAGAGGGTATTCTAGGCATGGTAAAGCGAATGGGAAAATCTTTCCAATACTCTATACCACCAGGATCATCATTCTGAACCCCTTCAAGCTATCCTTCACATTACTGTGAGAGTGATATTTCAAGAAGACAAAGAGCACAAAGTCATGTCCCGCACTGGGTCAAAGTACAATAAAAACTCTGTAGTATGGCATGAGAAGGTTTATCACTAACTGGACTCAGTTTATCTCTCCAACCCCAGCTTCCATTACTTGCTCACCCACACTTACCCCCCAGACATACCAAACTACTTACAGATTCCCAGAGACATCATAATCTAGCCTAGGCTCTATCTTCTGTCTGGAATGAACTTTTGCTCATTATTTATCTCCCTGATTTTTACTCACCCATCAAAACTAACATGAATAACACTACAACTGCTAGGAAGCTCTTACTAAAGTTTAACACTACTAATCCATTAGCCTTATGTAGCTCCCCCTGTGTCAATCATAAAACCTGTGTAAGGAAGTCCCTTTAAATATGGTCCTTAGAGTTTCTCAATAAGAGATGCTGACATTGAATTTCAAGAGTACAGAACCTGTTAGAGTAAACTATATTTATTAGTAACAGACATCCTCAACCAATTTTTAAAAAGGCAATTGTTAACAAGATACTTAACATAAAATGGTCTTCAATGAGCCTTGACAATTTTAACTATAAACAGAATTGTAATTAATGAATCAATAAGCTGTAGTTTCTTGGGTACTGAATACAAAGCATCATTTTGTCCTTCTCTCTGATGTTTTGTGCAAGTTAATTTTATCTGTATGATTTCAGCTGTCTAGGTCTTACTCTATGGTGGCCCTATTAACATTTCTTACAGTCAAGGTAAATCAGTCTTAAAATAAATACTTTAGTATTATTTTTGCAGCATCATTAAGTGATACTGATTTATGGGAAAAGATATGGAGCTGGAGTAGATCTTTTTATATATATTTTCACAGCAATAAAATACATATGTGTATGTCAAAAATTCATTATTACTTTCCTTAGTCCTTCAAATAATCACATCTTGAATTACTATTCTAAAAAACATAAAAAATAAAATTGGTCATCCTAGATTTAATGATATGACTCTGGTGTGCCTACATGTACACCATGTTAAAAAGAAAAAAATGAATCTCATTTTAGATTCTTCAGAATGCTTATATAAAGGCAAGTTAAAAGAAAGCTAAAATGATTTAGAAGCAGTAATAAGTAGGACACTCTAAATGCATGAATCTGTGCTCCAGAGACCATTATAAAATTGGTTGAACTTATAACCACAACATAAAATGACTTTGTATTTAACATAGCAATAGTTCTATAAATTTATATGCTATAAGCATATCAGAATTTGATTTCACCAAATAAGTTATGCTGATCACAGTGGCTTCAGAGGTTGACTCCCAAGGAAATAAAATTTTTTTCTAAGAGGGAAGAATGTGTAATAGAACCAGTTTTCAATTATTTATCATCATACTTTTAATCAACAACAACATAGAATGATGGCAACCCTGGTCCTTATAGGAGGATATAATCTCTCGGCTGCTCAATTCTTTTTTCTTTTTATTTTGCCCAGATGCAAAACATAAATAAATAACATTCACAGAGAACTGCCTGAATATATGCAATCCATTTGTATCTTTATATTCTAGATGACATTCTTGGATCAAGTCAAACTGTTAAGAGTTACTCATATACCACTGCTTAGTCTTATAATTTTTCTTTCCCTGAATTGCATTTTGGGTGAATACTAACAACCTGTATTGAATAGAGGTACAAGAAAATTCATATATAATGTTTCTGTGTACTTACTGTGAAGGTTATATAGAAAATTCAGTCCCAGATATTTCAGAATATCTTTTAATGAGGATTTCTTGTGGATATTTCTCTGGCTTTTCTTGCATATGTGGTTTCTATTTATCTCATAGACTTAAAGAGCACTGTAACTAATTATGGTTTCCTATATATTTTAATACCAGATTGCTAAGAGGTTAATTTGGTCTTACCGTGTTTGGATTTATGGAATATATTTTGGTGATAGGCCCTGTTTTAGCTGCACCCAAATCCCTTTTCCACAAAGTGCATCCATATCCCAGCCACGCTTCTACCAACAGGGGCAATAGCACCTCCTAGAGAGAGGTGCTCCTTGAGAGTTCAGGGGGGACACATTTTGGTTATTAAATAATAGGGAGATACTATTAGAATTTAGTGGAAGGAACCAAGGAGAATAGATGTCTTGTAATGTTCATCGAAACACGAGAATGATCCAATAGCTACTAACATGGGAAAATAGCCAGTCTTTAAATATCATTACCTACAACATAAAACTTCATTTCACTTATCCACAGAAAACATTGTGAATTGCTTATACATAACTAAATTGAAATATAATATAAATGGGGAGAAGTTTATGAGTTACCATTTCAGACTATCAGATCACCAAGGATCACAAATTTTTGTTGTATTTAAATCATTACTACAAAACGCCATTATCTGTCAATGTTAGGAGCTGTTACATATATGTCATTGGATTCACAAGCCTGGGTCAAGCATCTTAATGATGTCTTACAATGCATTTTGCTTGAGAATTTATATACTAAAGTGTATTATTATTCTATATAATTTTCCTCTATTTTTTTCATATAGAATCACGACACTAAATTAATTAATTAATTTATTTATTTATTTATTTATTTTTTTGAGGGCAGTGTCACTGGCCCTCATATGTGGGACCGAACCGCGGCCGCTGGCTTCCTAAGCCAGCTCTTAAGCACCGCGCCACTCGGCCGGCCCCTAAATTTATTTTTTAAATAGTATATGCAATTAGGTCATATTAACTGAATTTCCTTTAACTATAATGAAAGATTTTTTTTTCATGAAATCAGAAGATTGGATTAGATACATTGGAGGAAAATGGGTTTAAGGAAATCAAAAGCATAATATTAATATTTTTGTGATGCAGAAATCTGTGCTTATAAAAATATTTTATGTACTGTTAATATTTTAGAAAAATTTGAAAGCCAAAAGAATCTATGAATGATAATATGATAAATGGATATTTAAATAGAATAACAGCATATCAGTATTGCTGAATTTTTAAAAATATTTATATCAGCAAAAATGTTAACCATACCAGTTACAATAATAGAAATCAAAAAGTATATAGATATAATTTTTTAAAAGATATATGTGATATGACCTTCATTGAAAAAAATGGCAATGTTTTGTAAAAAGATATTTTAAAATAACTTAATAAATAGATAAATACACAGTACAATTTTTTGTTAAACAATAAATATTATAATGATATAAAATCTCAACAAATTGATATAAAATTCAATACTATATCAATGAAAATCCCATGGATGTTTTCCATTGAACTTGAGAAAATTACTCTAACATCTACATGGTCAAAGGGCCAAGAGTATTACAAGATGAGGTATTTACACTACTGAATATTAAAATTTATTCCATTTTAGACAATGGTTTTGTTACTGAAAAAGAAAAACTTATATATGGAATGTAATACAGAATGCTGAGAAAAAACTAGGCATATGTGGAATCTTGATATATAATAGTGGACACTGTAAGTCAGTGAAGGAAAAGATGGAGTTTACAGTAAAAGAAGGCAGGATAATTGGCTTTCCACATGAAAAAATTTAAATTTAATCCAAAAGTCACGCCAATCACAAAAACCTGTTCTAGGTGGGTTAAGCATTTGAATATAAATTCAAATAATGAGATTTTAGGAGACCATGCAGAACATCTTTATCATCATGAGATGAAATGTATTTTAAAAAATTACACAATTACAAACTACATAGAAATAGATTATCTATTTTGACTGTTTAAACGACTTCTTTCCATGAAACAGAATCTTATAAACAATGTAGAGAGAAGTCACAAACCAAGAGAAGATATTACAAGCATAGGATTAATGATAAAGCTATCTAAAGGACTGCTACAAATCTAAAATAAAATGACAAAGTATTTTTTTAAATGGACAAATATTGTAAATATATATTTAACTTAAAAATATATCGAAATGGCCCATAAATATGTGAAGAGCAGTTAAGAAAATGCACAATACCATAGTATTGTGCACTTTACAATAGTATTTTCAATCGACTAGTACATTGGCAAAAATGTAAAAGCTAGTCAATAGTGAATGTTTGCAAGGATACTGATGAGCTGACAATTCTCATTCTCTGCTGGCAAGAGTGTAAATTTAAACAATAGCTTTGGAAAGATTTTGCTTTACCTAAGAAATTTGGACATTTATATGTCGTCCAATCAATTCCATTCTTCGTTTTATATCTCAAAGGAACACTTGAACATGATCACCAGGAGATAAATATATTAAAAAATTAAAAAGCTTTGTTTAAACTTTATTATTTTGAAATAATGGCAAATGAAATGTCCATGAATGGTAAAATATATACATAAAATATAGTGTTTTTAATTGACTAGTACATAGGAATGACAGAAATTGAATAATGCTGTATTCATCAACATAAATAAATATTAATAATAATGATGAAAGGAATGAATCATGGAAATATACATACAATATAATTCCATGCATGTTAAGTTTAACAACTGACAAGTTAAACAATTCATACACATTAAAACTATTCGAAAAGGAGGGAGACAGACTAACAAAAATGAGTGATGCCTGCGATGGTGTGGAGTGAGTGAGGAAGAAGTTTTCCAAAAAAAGTGGAGGGGGGATCCTAAATTACTGCTCATGATTGTTTTTTTTAACTTCTGAAATCAGTGAACTCAGTAGTATCTGTTTTATTGTCAGTCATATAGTATCCTCTTTGATTTATCCCAGTTACTTACACACACACACACACACACACACACACACACACACACACACATGAATGCCCATCTATTATCTAGTTATTTCAACCTTGGAGTCCCACGCATTATTATTTATTTAAATTTATGTACAAAATGTTGGGAAAGGCTGCCTTGTGCCATGGTTACTTACAAGGACATAAAATCCCTCTTATGTGTGCAATCTCTTGGCTGCCACTCAGCCATGTCACAATCATGGGCTTTAGGTGGGCTTGCAGCACTTCTTTACTAGTAGCCAAAGAGCCCACGCAACCTGTGGCCAGGCTTATCACCTTGTGTGGGAGCATCTTTCCCTATTTCTGGCTCAATAAATGCTCTTAGCCTCTGTTTGAAGTGTGTGCATAAATGGCACTTAGCCAGCCCCACTGTTATATCTGTCATCCCTGGGGAGTGGACTCATCCTTCAATGGCAGCAAAAGAGGGCTGTGAGGAGGAAAACTGCCCTGTCACTTTTACTGGGACAAATCTTCTGGTCATAATGGACCTAAGCATACCACTAAAGCTGATCTTCCTCTATCTCTTCTCTCTGAAATAAAGCATTGTTCCATCTAGTGCTTGACTATTGTGTTTTTCTTCATAACTCCAATACCAAGAGGCAAAGGGAAGAAATGTTTAGTCTTCCCCTGGGATAGGTAACTGGTGCAAGTACCCTATTCTCTTCTGATTGATAACTGCTGCACAGTACTCTGATCAAAACAAAACATCATACATATTTATGTATGTCATATCCAAAATAATGTATATATACTATGTATATACAATAAATATTAATATATTGTATACTATATATATATGAATATATTGAACTTCATTATTTAACCCCAAAGTGAACTTTTAAAGATTTTACCTCAAAAAAATTACATTGATGACACCATAAAACTCACCTCAATGATCTTGTTTATCCCTAGACATTCATGAGTAGAATTAAATGCATACCTTTCATAAATCTTATCCTATTTTTGATTTGTCTGTTTTTAGCTGAATAATACAGACATTTTCTCATATTTTTGTCTTTTCATTGTTACTTAAAAGGACATAAATATCCATCTTGACTTATTATTTTACCACTTGAATCTCTTTATTCCATACATAAATCTTGAGTTACTGCAACTGGTATACTGAAACATTTACTTTTGTTGGGTGTTATCAAAAGAAAAACTTCAAAAATCCTTACAACCTCTACTAATTTATTTATCATAAATCAAATTAAGAGTCCATAATTGCAAATCATGTTTCCTAAAATAAATGTCTGAAATTCTATTATGCAACATGTTTTGTGTAACAATATTTTAGTACATTATTGGAACAGTTCTTTGAATTTGGCACCATATACTTTAAAGTCAATTTGTAGTATTTTGAAATAACTAAGACTCTGATTAAATTAGTGTTGCTTATAATAGGTATATATAAAAGTTAATTAATATGATAAATGGAGGATTTCCCCCAACAAGTTGTCAAATTATTTTTGGAGAACATCTGCTTATTTACAAACCATGGTGTATATCTTGTTATCCATGTGCATGCTAATGATATTGTAATATGTCACATTGAGCTCATACAAAAATCATGTATGGCTAAAACACTACAAATTTTGGACAATATCAGTATATGTACAATGACATTCCACTCTCTTAATCAAGACCTCTTGGCTAAAGAATAAACTAACACTTCTTTCTACATTTTTTAAAAATAAAGAAAATATATAAGCTTTGAATCAATAGGAAAATATGTTTAACTTGATAAAATAGCTCATAATATTAAATCTTGCTACAGTAACGGGGACATGAATTTATAGTGAAAAACTGATTAGATGGAGATGTCAACTGGTAGGTTGATCTACTCAGCAGGTCAACATAGAAGCATGTGAGAGGAAAATTCAAATGGTAACTTTTAATGTGAAATCCTGAGAACGAGACTAAAATATTAACTGTCCAGGCATAAAAGAGAATAAAAATGCATGCTAAATGAGCACAAAGGACTTAGAAGTTATCGCTGAGTAAAAATTTAATTTTAGTCAATCATGTTACATTAAAGCAAATATAAATTTATACAAACAAAAGAAAAATAACTAATGTTTTCTTATGTTTCATCAACAGAAAGAAATACAGTTTAGAACAAGAGTTGATAGATTACAATTTAATATGAATGCTGATAAATGGGACTGTTTTATAAAAGAAAGATATGTGATAAGATA
Organism: Aselliscus stoliczkanus; assembly: GCA_033961575.1. Taxonomy (NCBI): domain Eukaryota; kingdom Metazoa; phylum Chordata; class Mammalia; order Chiroptera; family Hipposideridae; genus Aselliscus; species Aselliscus stoliczkanus. Next base: position 97,264,576 of record CM066729.1, on the reverse strand, counting down.
AAGCAATATCATCCAATCATTATGAGGCTGATTGGAGAAATGAGACTGTATTGTCTAGACTGCAGAGAGACATGAGAGAAATCAGAGACTATTCCCAAAATTGTAAGGCCATTTCCATGACTGAATGCTACACGTTAAAAGTGGCTCTACAGAGGCAGTTCAACAGAAGAAAGTATTTCAAGATAACATAATAAACTGTTCAAAAATGAAATGGATAATGATATCTTCACCAATGGGCGTTCAGCTCCTATCTGAACAAAACTAGTGGTATTGGGGAAAAATGAAAAATTTGAATAGGAATTCAATGAACTAAACTTGTAGCCTCTCCTAAGACTTTCAATTTATTGCTTTATGCCACAGATTGTTATATATAATTTAATTCATTTTGTTTAAGGCTTAACCAAAAGAAATAAACTTCTAGAATCAAGACAATTAAAAAATTAAAAATTTGAATTGATTTGACTACAACATGAGTTAATTGAAACCAAAAAATTATAGTTGAGGATTATAAATATAAAGCCATAAAAACTTGTCTTTAAAAAAAATAAACAGAGAGAGAGTTTGGGCAAGAAGTCTAAGTAGGAAAATGTTGTTTTTACCTCCTTCTAGGACTACATTAAAATGACAACTAAATTATAGCACAATCAACCTAGAGTCTTTAGATGTAAAGACTAGCTGAACAAAAGTCCTATAAGTAAGGATATAGAGAAGAAGCCACTTCTAGACTGCTAGGAGGTCCAGAAACTTGAAATAGGCTGGCCCTACACCCGCTGGTGGTGGTTGAGAATACTGAGAGATATCTAGGCTGCAGAGATCCCCTCTGAGGAGCGAGTAGCCCCAACTCCATATCAGGCTCCCCAGCCAAAGGTTTCAGTGCCAGAAAGAACAGTCAGTCCCCACAATATCTGGCTGTGAAAATCAGTGACGATTCATATTAAATTGAAAGACAAAGAGAGACTTCTAAAAGAGGCAAGACAAAGGCAGCCAGTTACTTAAATGAGTGCTCCCATAAGACTGTCAGTTGAATTCTTAACAGAAACTTTGCAAACCAGGAGGGATTGGAAGAAACATTCAAAGTAATGAAAATAAAAGACCTACAACCAAAACTACTCTACTCAGCAAAGCTATCATTTAGAATTGAAGGAGAGATAAAGAGCTTTCCAGACAAGAAAAACCTAAAGGAGTCTTCAATAGCAAACCAGTATTATAAGAAATGTTAAAGGTATTTCTTCAAGAAGTAGATGGAAAAAAAGAAACCAAACCCATAAATATAAATACTACAATGACAATAAATATGTACCTATCAATAATCACTTTTAATATAAATTAATTAAGTTCTCCAATCAAAAGACGTAGGATAGCTGAATGGATAATAAAACAAGACCCATACATATGCTATCTACATGAGAATCACTTCAGATCGAAAGACACACACAGAATGAAAGTAAAGTGATGGAAAAAGATATTTCACATGAATGGAAACAAAAAAATAAGCAGGAGTAGCAATACTTAAACAAAATAGGCTTTAAAACAAATGCTATAGGAACACACAAAAAAAGGACATGACATAATGATAAAGGGATCAATCTAACAAGAGGATAGAACTCTTGTAAGCAATTATGCACCCAACATGGGGTGACCTAATTATATAAAACAAATATTGACATACATAAAGGGAGATATTGACAGTAATACAGTCATAGTGGGGACCGGAGCACCCTATCAACAACAATTAAAGATCCTGCAGAGAGAAAATAAACAAGGAAAGAGTGGCCTAAAGTTACACAGTAGGTCAGATAGATTTAAATGATATTTTTAGAGCGTTTTACCCCAAAGCAGCAGAATATATTCTTTTCAAGCGCACATGAAACATTTTTCAAGACAGACCACATGTTAGGACACAAAACAAGTCTCAATTAATTAAGAAGACTGAAGTCATATCAAGTGTTTTCTACAAAAACAATTGTAGAAAACTAGAAATTAATTACAAGAAAAAACTGAAAAACACACAAACACATGGAGGCTGAACGACATGCTGCAGAACAATGAATGGGTCAACAATGAGCTCAAGGAAGAAATCAAAAGGTATCTTGAGACAAATAAAAAAATGAAAACACAACAACACAAATTCTATGGAAACAGCAAAAGCAGTGCAAAGAAGGAAATTCATAGTAATACAGGACTCCTTCAAAAAACAATAAAAATCTCAAATAAACAATTTGACCATACAGTTAAAGGAATTAGAAAAAGAACAGCAAAGACCAAATTGAGTAGAAGGAAGGAAATTATAAAGATCAGACTGCAAACAAACAAAATAGAGTCTAAAAAAACAATACAAAAGATCAAGGAAACCAAGAGGCAGTTCTTTGAAAAGATAAACACAATTAATAAATCTTTTACCAGACTCATCACAAAAATAGATAGAGGATCCAAATAAATAAAATCAGAAATGAAAGTGGAGAAGTAACAACTGATCCACAGAAATACAAAGGATTATAAGAAAATATTATGAACAATTATATGTCAACAAATTGGAGAATCTGGAAGCAATGGATACATTCCTAGAAACACACAATCTTCTAAGACTGAATCAAGAAAGAACAGAAAATCTGGACAGACTACTGCAAACAAAATTGAATCAGTAATCAAAAAATCCAACAAACAAAATTCCTGGACTGGATGGTTTCACAGGTGAATTTTACCAAACATTCAAAGAATTAACATCTATCCTTCTCAATCTATTCCAAAAAATTTCAACAGGAAGGAAGCCTCCCAAGCTCATTATGTAAGGCCAACATTAAAATGATTCCAAGGTAAAAAAAAAAAAAAAGACATTACAAAAAAAAGAAAATTATACACAAATATCCCTGATGAACACAGATGCAAAAATCCTCAAAAAATATTAGCAAATCAAATTCAATTCTATATCAAAAAGCTCATACCATGATCAAGTGGGATATATTCCTAGGATGCATGGTTGATTCAATATCCCTAAATCAATTAACATGATGTACCACATAAACAAAATTAAAGATAAAAATCATTTGATTAAATCAATAAATGCAGAAAAAGCATTTGACAAAATTCAGCTACCATTTATGATAAAATCTCAGCAAAGTGGGAATTGAGGGAACATATCTCAACATCATAAAGTCATATATGAAAATCCACAGCTAAGATCATACTCAACAAGGAAACTCTAAAAGTATTTTCCTTAAAATCAGGAACAAAAAAAGGATTCCACTTTCACCACTTCTATTCAGCAGAGTACTGAAATTCCTAGCCACAGCAATTAGACAAAGAAAAAGAAACACAAGGTATTCAAATTGGAAAGGAAGAAGTAAAATTGTCATTATTTGCAGATTATATGGTATTACATATAGAGAACCTTAAAGATCCCACCCAAAATATCTAAAATCTATTAAAACTGATAAATAAATTCAGTAATGTAGCAGACTACAAATTAATATTCACAAATTGGTTGCATTTTTATCCACCAATAATGAACATTAAGGAAGAGCATTTAAGCAACAATCCCATTTACAATTGCATCAAAAAAATATACCTAGGAAAAAATTTAACCAAGGATGTAAATGAGCTATACTTAGAAAATTATAAGACACTGAAGAAAGAAAGTGAAGAAGATACAAATAAATGGAAGTATATACTGTGCTCATGGATAGGAAGAATTAACATTATTAAAATGTTCATACTACCCAAAGCAATCTATAGATTCAATGCAATCCCTATCAAAATACTAATGGCATTTCTCACAGAACTAGAAAAAAAAATCTAAAAATTGATATGAAACCACAAAAGACCCTAAGTAACCACATCTGTCTTGAGAAAGAAGCACAAATTTGGAGGTATCATGCTACCTGATGTCAAGCTATCGTATAATGTTATATTAATCAAAACAGCATGGTACTATCATAAAAGCAGACATATAGATCAATGGAACAGAAGAGAGCCTAGAAATAAACCCATGTCTAAATGACCTTTTAATCTATGACAAAGGAGGCAAGAAAATACAATGGGATAAAGAAAGACTGTTCAATAAATGGTGATGGGAAAACTGGACAGATACATGTAAAACAATGAAACCGGAAAACCTTCTTATATCTCATACAAGAATAAACTCAAAATGGATTAAAGACTTAGATGTAAAGCCTAAAAACCATAAAAACACTATGAGAAAACATAGGTTGTAAACTCTGACATTGTTCTTAGTGCTACTTTTTCTGATATATCTCCTTGGGCAAGGGAAACAAAAGAAAAAAATAAACAAATGAGACTACATCAAACTAAAAAATTTTTACACAGCAAAAGAAACCATCAACAAACAAAAAGACAGCCTACTGAATGGGGGAAGATATTTGCCAATGATTCATCTGATAAGGGGTTAATTTCCAAAATTTATAAAGAATTCATACAACTCAAATTTAAAAAACCAAACAAACCAATTAAAAAATGGGCAAAGGACCCGAGTAGACATTTCTCCAAAGAGGACATACAGATGGCAATAGACATATGAAAAGATGCTCAATGTCACTAAATATCTGAGTAATTCAAATTAAAACAACAATGAAGTATCACCTCACACCTGTCAGAATGGCTATCATCAATAATCAACAAACAACAAGTGTTGGTGAGGATATGGAGAAATGGCAACCCATGTCACTGTTGGTGAAACTGCAAATCGGTGCAGCCACTATGGAAAACATTTTGGAGGTTCCTCAAAAAATTGAAAATAGAACTACCTTATGACCCAGCAATTCCACTCCTGGGTTTATCTGAAGAAATCCAAATCACTAATTCAAAAAGATATATGCACCCCTATGTTCACTGCAGTGCTATTTACAATAGCCAAAATATGGAAGCTACCTAAGTGCACATCAATAGACATTTGGATAAAGGTGTGGTACATATATACAATGGAATATTACTTGGCCATAAAAAATGAAATCTTAACATTTGTGAAAATATGGATGGGCCTAGAGGGTATTATATTAAGTGAAATAAGTTACAGAAAAACAAATACTATATGATCTCACTGATATATGGAATGTAAAGTAAAAAATGAATGAACAAAACAGTATCTTGATACAGAGAACAAATTGAGATAGGCTGGGCAGTCTGGGTTAAAAAGGTGAAGGGATTAAGAAATACAAATTGGTAGTTACAAAACAGTCACAAGGATATAAAGTACAGTATAAGGAATGTAGTCAATAATATTGTAATAACTCTGTATAATGTATAGAGACCTAGCCCACAATCGTATAAGGTGGCAAACAGTCAGGTCTCCCAGTTCCTTGGCAAAGCTGCTTATCAGACAGCCAGCTCTGTACACTCGTTGGCAGTCAAGGTCCCCTGCCTTCTTTGGATGCTATGTGCAAGGGAGCAGGCCAGCAGGGACTACCAAATGTTTTTTCTCATGAATGTGCTTTGTTTGTGGTATCTATATAACTTTGTTCCTTCTCTGCCTGTGTGTGGGGCATTACATCTCCAGCTGGCAGCCACTGGAAACTCTCCCCAGTCTATAAGTCTCAATAAACCTACGAGGTGTGATAAAAAAAAAAAGATGAATGTTTAAATTTAAAAAAATTATTATACTAAAAGACATTGCCATTAATCTCCATTGAAATACTCCCCCTTGCTTCAAACATATTATCCCATTGTTCTTGACACTTTCTGAAGCAGTTTTGGAAGTCCTCTTTCATGAGTGTCTGTAGCTGTGTGTCATGGCTGCTTCAATGTCCTGAATTTATTCAAAACATTTTCTTTTTGTGATCATTTTGACTTTGGGGAAGAGCCAGAAGTCACATGATGCCAGATCTGGTGAATATGGTGGATGAAGACACACCATAATGTTTTTATTTGACAGAAATTGCTGTACCAGAAGTGACATTTGACACCGAGCATTGTCATGAAGGAGGATGAAGTAAAAACACTCATGAAAGAGGACTTCCAGAGCTGCTTCAGAAAGTGGCAAGAACGATGGAATAAGTGTGTTTGAAGGGAGAGGGTATATTTTGAAGAGGATTAAGGGCAATGTGTCTTTTACTGTAATAATATTTTTTAATTTAAACATTCACTGTATTTTTTGATCGCACCTCATATGTCCCTCACTCAGCAGCCTGGTATGTTCTTTGCCCTTGCAGCTTGTTGGGCAAAAGCCTTAGAACAACTCAGACTCAGTCCAAATATGGTGTCAGCTGGATACTAGACTAATCTGGAGGATCACTTCATAAATGATATAAATGTCTAACCACTATGATATGCACCTGAAACTATAAAATAATTTTGAACGTCAATAGTAATTGAAAAATAAAAGAAAAAGAAAATAAATAAACAACCAAACAATTCCTTAAGTATGTTAATGAAATACGCACACACACACACACACACACACACACACACACACGTTGGGTTGAGTTGCTTATTCTTTTATTCCTAGTCACTAGGTAATATGAAGTATAATGTATGCAATAAAAAAGAGCAGTTTGTTGAGCTCTTTCAGCTTCTGTCAGTAAGTAAACTATGAATTTGGGTAGCTGGGATTATCTGTTCTACTGTACTACTGAGGTTGCAGTGACTAACTAACTTGTACTACTATTGCTCCTATGACCACTTCTATTACTGCTACTTACTATGATGACTATCACTTCTACTACTACTACTACTACTACTACTACTACTACTACTACTACTACTACGACTACTAATCCTACTACTGCTAATCCTACCATTAAGACGTTACATTTATTCAGTTGTTATAATATGCTAGGTACTCTTCTTGCAATGTTATGTAAATTAATTCATTTACACTTAACCAACCCTATGAAGCAGGTACTGTTATTAGTTTAATTCTAAAGACAACTATACTCTAGCAAATTTAGTTTAAGTATCTTTTCCAAGACCCCTTACAGATTAAAAGGGCAGGACCAGCATTTGAAATCAGGCAATATTTTCAGATTTTATGCTCTTATTATTCTATATGCTTGTAAAAGAGAAGATTCCAATGAGTTGTAATATGAGTGTAATTTTTTAACGTAAAAGTAATATTCACTTATAGCAGGAAGTTTTTTCCAAATATAATACATCATTTTAGTCACATCTTTATACTCTTCTTAGCAACTGCAGACTCAATTTCGTTGGTAATTCTATTCATTTATTTTCATCATGCTTTGTAAGTGTCCATTATGAAACCCAATATTTTTATAACATTAGCAGTTATGAGTGATAGTTAATTCACTGATCATGCTTGGTAATTGTACTCTACTATGTTTCAGTCTTCTTGCCTATAATAGGGTACACATGTTCCCCACCATGAACCCAAGTTCATATTTATGCACAGAGTAGGTCTGTTTATCATAATATGAGCTCAATGCCATTTAAATACCAAATTTGATATGGACCATTTTATTCTTATATTAACATCAAGAAGGTTAATAGCTTTAAAAGCCATTGTTACCATATAATTAAGGGGGCAAATGTAGCAACTTTCATGAGTATTAACATGACATGGCCTCTGAAGTTATGCAATTTTAAAAGAAATCATGATTGAAGGAATTAACTATCATATACCTGTTTCAATGACAACTCTTCTCTTTGTTCTCTTCCCATATTTGGTTGGAATGGCAGTTTCTATCTACAAGGTTCAGGAACATGTATAGGGAGCTCACCAGATCAAATCAAGTAGGTAAATACTGTATTTCTTCAAATATTTTATTAAATTGGGAAAAATTACCAAAATGTATTATTAAAGAAACTGGTAGAATATTGATTTCTCTCAGGAACAGAACAGAAAATTGATTAAATAGTAATTGAGGCACAAGTGTTCATTACAAAGAATCTATTAATAGATGTACTTCAATTTGAAACATAGGGGGAAAAAATCTCTTTTGCCTACATATTGGAAATGCTTGGAAAAAAAGAAAAAAATCAAATAAACTCATCATGATGATATAACAGAAATATTGTATGCAATACACACAAGATATATTTGAGTGTATTAAGTATTCATAAAATATATGTAAAATCTTTAAATTAGTTTTTTTCTAGAAGTCAAGAAAAAGACAGCCATGCAACAGTCTGCAGAAAAATATATCGTTAACATATTTCCACCAAAACTTAAATATAAAAAAGGAAACAATTTTTTTTAAAAACAAAAGTCTGTATTACCACTGAATTCAAGCACCCCACTAGTAGTGCATAAATTATGTTTATAGTTTGTCAGTTATTGTATGAGGTGCTGTTATCATCCTCAATTTACAGATGAGGATCTGAGGCAGAAAGGTTAAGAAACCAAGATTGACTTCAAAGTGGGTACTGTGAATAAATACGTCAAGTAGATGATTCCACGTTTCTCCCCTTAAATTTCTTTGCAGAGAAACACTGTCAATTCTATGAGTGAGTCTATGAGTTGAATCTTACCAATGGATTTGTCAGTTGACTCATTAAAAAAAAATAATGACTGGTTTAGAACAGACATATGATTGAAGGCAGACCAACAAGAGCAATAAAATAAGATTTCAGAACCTTTCATCGATCAGAGAGAGAGAGAGAGAGAGAAAGAGAGAGAGAGAGAGAGAGAGAGAGAGAGAGAGAGAGAGAGAGAGAGAAATTCCTTTTATTGGGTCTTCAAAGAGAAATGATTATAAGCCAACTGAAAATCTCCCTGAGAATAGAACCAGCAAAATAGAAAGGAAGGAAGGAAGGAAGGAAGGAAGGAAGGAAGGAAGGAAGGAAGGAAGGAAGGAAGGAAGGAAGGAAGGAAGGAAGGAAGGAAGAGTGTGAAAGGACAAAGAGGAAAAGAGGGAGAAAGAGAGGAAAAAAAGAAAGAGTGGAGTCATGCAGATAGGAAGACAAGTTCCCTGATTTATCCAGCCTGAACAAATAAAAACCCAGAAACCTTTAAGATATGTGAATTATTTATTTTTCTTGGGTCAATTGAGATAGATTTCTGTTATATACAAACATTAGCATGCATATTGGCTAATTAATTTGAGACACAAAACTAAATAAATTACTCAATGGCTGATGAAATAACAGTGAAATTCTCAATTATTTTTATTAAGGAAATGCTATTCTTTATCTTTTTTATATATTGAGATTTTATAAGAGTTTATATCAGAAAGGTGAATAACAACTAAAATATTTAAAAACTGCAGATTTAAATAACCTTTTATGCTCAAATATTTCATAACATTCTGAAATTATGGTGATGGAAGGAGAACTGACCCTGGGTGGTGAACACACAATATGATATATAAATAGAACTGTACACCTGAAACATATGTAACTTTACTAATAATTGTCACTTCAATAAACTTTAATTAAAAAAACAGCTAAAACATCAAAATATGTTCACTGATTATCAGAAAATACTTTTTCACATTGAAGAAAGAGGAAAGGAAAATACTAATTATCCCACCTTGATTGTCAGGCATTATTCTAGGTCCTTCATATAAATTAATTTCTGTTTTCTATTATTATTATTATTATTTTAAAGATTTGATTGAGGAATTGGGGGAGGGGAACAGACAAGTTGCTGTCTTTTTGTTCTTCAGTCTAGTTGCAGAGGACATTGCTTCACTGGCCCATGTTGGTATCATCATTGCGCTCTTTCTGGATGAGGCAGATTGGTGATCGGCCTCTGGATGGTCGCTCACCGCGGCTATTGGCAGCTCACGCTGGCTGCCGACCACTCACTGCAGCCTATGGCAGCCCACTGCAGCAGGGGCTGCAGCCTACACAGTCGCCGGGGCTCGCAGCCCAGCTCCAGGTGGAGCTGTTGTTAGCTGTAGAGGGCAGTGTTACTGGCCCTCATATGTGGGATCCGAACCGGGGCTGCTGGCGTCCCAAAACCGGCTCTTAAGCAATGTGCGACTTGGCTGGCCCAATTTTCTATTATTTTTTAATATCCTTCTTTTGACTGGATATATCAAATTTTCTTTCAACAATATGAAAGTTATACATTCTAAGTTTTTTTTCTTCTCTCTATTTTTTTTTTTTTTTTGAGGGCAGTGTCACCGGCCCTCATATGTGGGACCAAACCGGGGCCGCTGGCTTCCCAACCCAGCGCTTAACCACGGCACCACTAGGCCGGCCCTCTTCTTTCTATTTTAATTTCTCAATCCCTGTCTTTTTAGACCATCTTAACCTTTATGTGACACTTTTTGTCATATATTCCTTAAAAAGAATAACAAATTCCTGAAAAATTTGAAGAAGATGTTTACAATATCTAAAATCAATACAGAGCTTGTATTAAAAGTATATTCACAATCACTGAAGAAACTACTGAAAATTTTTATATAAAAATGTGGAAATATAAATAAACAACCCTACTTAGGAAGATGAAGCTCAAATTACTAACAACAATGTGAAAAGATGCTCAAGGTCTCTAGTAATTTGGGAAATATTAATTTAAACAAGACATACTGCACAATACTCATGAGAACTGTACACTTGCAAAGAGAGAAGCCTTACCATGTGCAGGTGAAGTATATGGGCAGACTAGAACGCTTATGCACTGCAAATAGAGTGTTAACAGGTAAAACAACTACATAAAGACAACTATATAAAACAACTATATAATATAATAAGTGAAATTAATTAGACAAATGCTTTAACTTCAGCTATTTTTGCCATGGAAAATTCATAATTTAATTTGTTGTAAGAGAACAACATGTATGCTAATATTCACTGTAACTATATTTAGTGGAAGTTTGGGGCAAATTATGTGTTCATGACGAGGGGACTGAATAATTAAATATGATGATGGTTACTATGCAACATCATGCATCAGAAAGAAGCAACTATCTAGATATACACACAATGGAATGGATATAACTGAAAACAGCACTGAATAAAAATCATACAGAAAACAAGACATTTGCAGCATAATATCAAACAATAGGATTAAGAATACACTACTGACTGAATATTTGTGTTCCTCCAACATTCATATGTTTAAGACTAATATTGAATGTGGTGATATGGAAGTAGAGCTTTGGGGATGTGTGAGTGTGTTAGGGTATTATTTGTCATTTTTTAATAGAATATACATTGTACCTTCAATTTTCCATTAGTTCATATGATAATCCGTTTACCATTATTAAAATTTAATCTCCATAAAGACGGGGACTGTGTCTGCTTTTTGCTTCCTTTCTCATCTCACTTGGCTCAGAGTAGGTATTGAATGGGAATGATTGAAATAGTCAACCACCTAAATAAAAAATAAAAGCACTTAGCTTCATATGCCTAAAATGGATCCATTAAGAAGCATGTATGTTTACATGCCTGAAGAATTTTACTAGAAACAGAAACTTAGATTCTTACCTAAAACATATATGATACTAGTGTGCTTTTTATTGACTTTATTATTTTTCCTTTGATATTACTTCCAAACATGTATCCAGGATATGTGTCTCTAATGCTGGGGGGAAACTTCTGTTGTGGGTCATAAAACCGAAGTCATGGGCAGGCCGAGTGGTGCATTGGTTAAGAGCTGCCATAAGCTACAGTGAGTGGCCGGCAGCCAGCGTGCGCTGCCAAGAGCCATGGTGAGTGACCATCCAGAGGCTGGCAACCGATCTGCCTCATCCGGGAAGAGCTCAATGACGATACCAACATGGGCCAGAGAAGCAACGTCCTCCACAACTAGACTGAAGAACAAAGACAGCAACTTGGGCTGGCCGAGTGGTACAGTGTTTAAGCGCCGGCTTGGGAAGCCAGCAGCCCCGGTTCGGTCCCACATATGAGGGCCAGTGACACTGCCCTAAAAAAAAAAAAAAAAAGCAACTTGTCTGTTCCCCTTCCCCAATCCCCCAATAAAATCTTTAAAAAAAAAATAAAAAAAAACTGAAGTCATTAGCTGATAATATGCATTCCTGGCTATTGTTTTCCAGGATCTTGAAGGTTTTGCATAAAGAGGGACTGGACATAGGAAGGGAGAGAAGCAGGAGGGCAACAGAGGAGACAATAAACAGGCAGGCAGAAAGATGTATGTACATATGGAGGGAGGGAAGTTGAATGAGATTTCTGAACAATGGGAAGAGGAACACAGGTACCCTGAGTAACCAGAATCAAGTTGTGAAGATAGTTCCTCTCTCGAACAGTCAAGGAAAGAAGGTAAGATCTCGAGGCTGCATGATGCCCTTACAGAAGCTAATCCTAAGTGCAGGTCTTCCAGACTAATAAGCAAAACTTCTGGTATCAAATTCCAAAAACCAGTTGGCATTGCCTGGAACTCTTCTTTCACTTTCCTTGTGTAAGGTTCAGTCTGCCTAAATGCAGATTTCTGGGAAACAACCTATACCAACTAACCCAGACCCTCTAAGGGTGTAGCTCTAAACTAACTGTTTTAAAATGTCCCATTTAAGAATTATTGAGAGAAACACAGGTTGGGTATTCACAGGGAGAGCCAAGGACTACTATGCCATTATCGGTAGCTTCTGGAGTTGTTCAGGATTCAGACTGAATTCAGGCCTCAAGGAAGACCTGCGTCAAAACATAAATGACTGATCACTGTGCTGGACACCTGAAACTAACATAAAATAGTATTGGATATCAACTATAATTATTATATATATATATTCATTAACCTGATGTAAAGTACAGCATAGGGAATATAGTCAGTGGTATTGTAATAGCTGTGTACAGTATCATATGGGTAGTAGACTTGTTGGGGTTATCACATTGTGAGGAGTGTAAGTGTCTAATCATTATATTATTTGGTACACCTGAAACTAATAATAATTTTAAAAAAAGCAGAGTGCTGAAAACATGGGAAAATGAGAAGCAGCCAGTGTAGAATAAATCACAGCAGGTGACATCAGCTGGTCAAAGGACTAGACAAGAATAAAAAACTGGAGGAAATAACTATTCCAGGACAAGGCAGCATAGCTGTTTAAAAGCCTGCACTGAATCTTAGAAACCAGTTCATCTTCATGCAATAGACAAAGTCACGGAAGATGTATCAGACAGCAACAATGCGAGATAAATTCTGCAGTAATTGTTGATTTCAACTGTTCAGACTTTTCTAGACTTTTCCGTTGTGATAGGAACTCTTTCCAATACTTGGTTAGCCTGAGCGAGCAAATAGGAGGGTGTGTCTGGAGTCAGACATGACTGTGAAAAAAAGGGAAGCCTGACTCTCAGCTAAAGTCCAGTCGGCTGTTCAAAACTAAGGTATTTTGGTGAAGAATGTTCTAGTCTACTTCACTACATTTAAGTTTGTTTTTCCAAAACACTAAACACAACTTGCTTTAGAGGGTATACTAATTAGGACAAACCTGGTAAGTCATTGGAAATGATTTCATTACATGACGTAGAAAAATTAAATATTGTAACATGCTATTATTGAGAAATAAAGACAGGGAAATAAGTGTTACAAGTGTTCATTTTCTATTCATTTGGCAAGGCGTTTTTTGTTTTTTTTTTAACTTGACATACTATTTTTAGATGGCTGTTCATTCCATTACTCTAGTTCATGTTAACGGGGAATGCTAGTACACCTGATGTGAGCTTTGATTTATAGCCATAAACTGAAGGAAAAAAACTAAAAATGCCAACATCAGACAAACAGAAGCAATTTATTTACCCTGTCTTTTAGTTGGCAGACAGCTTCAAATTCCTAGTAATATGTTCTAGAATGAGATAAGAAAATGCCATATAAAGGTAAAAAAAGAATAACAATTTTGGCAAAACAACAGGAGTCAGAAACTATAATCTCTATGAGCCAGTGCCCAAGAAAATTCCAAAATGGGTAATTCATTTGTCCTTAGACCAGTATTTTCCCTCACTTATTTGATTATTTTTATTTTAAAGTCACATTTTCTCACATCCATTCATCTCAACTCTTTTTACATTTGTTTTATCACTTTCAATTTAAAGATTGACACTCCCCAAATCAGTTGAAAGGCTTCAATTAAATATGCTAGTTAGGTAGTGATCGAGTCCAAATGGCTCTGATGGGGTATCAGAAGTAGAGTAAAACACAGAGTCTGTTGATTAACATAGGGGATATCAGAATGGTCCCTTTTTCTGCTTTGATTATTTAGTCAGCTCAGTAGACATCCCTGGGGAAAGTAAGAGAAACTAGTTTTCAGGGGTTGGCAAGAGTTTCTCAGGGAACGGTCTAAGTATCCTATTTTTCAAGAGGGATTACAGTTTCATACGGTTACTCTAAATATCTTTTCTTATTACCTAATTGGTTGAAGTTATTAAAAACTTCTCAGCTAGTTGAGTTTCAATTCACACCTTGTAAAGAAGGCTAACATGTGCACACAGAAGACTTTTGCAACAGCACAAGCAGTATTGCTCTTTAGAGTGACTCATTAGAACACAAAAAGTAGGGCCTGAAGCTAGACTAAGATTTAACACTCACCTCCGTGAAATAGGTGAAGTGCAACATTTAACATCAATCTTTAGTTTCCCGTAAATACAGCTCATTATGAACCAGATGGCTCGACTGTTCTGCCATTTCCTGCATAATTTTTATAAGACTAGAAATGTACCTCTTTTTTAAAACAGAAAATGTCATAATAGTAGGGTGAATGGCTTCAAGGAGAGATGCTAAGAGTCGTTTTGGATTCATTTCAAAACAGGTTCTAAAATACAGGTTCTAAAATATTTCTGTAGCGAAGGAGACATTTAAACACTCACCTATAATTCCCTTATATCCATCATTATAATTAATTCTAGTGTAGGGCTCTGAGTAATTTTTCTACATTTCAACTGTAGATACAGGACAGAGTCATCTGATACAGGAGTTGCTCAAATCCAATCTCTGAAGTCTATGAATAGAAATCTATAGGCTATTTTGCTATGCTCTCACACAATTGCTTGAAAGATTTAGTCCAAAAAGGAGCTTTTTCTACTATAATGCCTGTGTGATAACAATTTTCAATTATTTAAAAAAGAGTTTGCACTGAGCATTACACAGATACAGCTTTAAGGACAATTACTAAAAATGAAATATGGCATACTCTAAAGTGTCCAAAGGTTTCATCTAACTATGCTCCCATCTATATATTAGAAGTAAAGAAAACAAAATAGGACTACACTGTACCGTTATGGTTTTTCTATCTGCCCTGGAGACACCATCTATTGAGAACCTCTAGCTAGTATTAAGCTTCTTGTACCTAAGATTGTTTTTGCTTTCATGCTCTAGCATTTCATGCATACATGCAGAAATCTGCTTAACTCTGAATTTTACAGTTTGGTTCTCTTAATGTAATATATTTTAACTTTCACCATCCTCACTAAAATAAGATATTAATTAGAAGTTCAAATATATCTAAGGAAAAAGTAAGATGGCCTTGAAGATAGTCAAGATTTGGTTCTTTATGATGATTTAATCGGAAGACCACTGATGATGAAATTTAAGCATTTTTCTGAAGCTTTTAGCTCACTCTGTTCACTTAACATTAAACCTAACTTACTTCAGTGAAAACATGAAAAGAGTAACTGCAAAACAATGTCCTTATTTTACCCAAACCCAGAGAATGTCAAACAAAAGTTCTAAAGGCAGCAATAGAATATTTTTTGGAGGTAAGTATATAGCATGGTAAGTGGTTGTATAATTTAAAGGGAATAAAGCTATGAACACTAGTTGTATATGTTATGTTATTTCTTATTTTTAACCCTTTTTGGTTGATTGCTGTACCCAATACAGTATGATTCTACAAACAATACCAAAAGAATTGACATGAAGTTTTCTCTACTCAAATCGATAACAACCACATTATAACCATAGTACTTGTTTAGATTGATTTCCTACTCCTTGTTCCAGACTTAGAAAATTATGTCTAACCCATAGTAAGCACTCAATAACTAATTATTAAAAAAATACATAGTTGCCATACTGACTTTTTATAGCAAATATACATGCCATTTTAATCTGTGCGATATTCTCTCCCCTGAATATTTAGAAACAGCAAGCTTCTAAGTCTTACTCCTGAACTGCCACAAAAACAAGGACTTCTGGGAAGTTCCTGCCTCACTCTAGATTTTTCTTTCCTTTTTCTTTTTCTACCTATACATACGTTTTTCCCTCCAAGTAAATATATTCCCCATTCACCAGAGTTAAGTTTTTTCTCATGCCCACAAATAACGACCTAAAGTATTTCCACTCCAAAGACTTTAATTCCAAGTCCTTATCACTGGATGCCTAGATTTTTGAAAGCATAAATTCACAGATTCCAATGCTAATGATACATTTCACTTTGGGAGAATCAGTGGGGAGCAATGATTTTCCTCATGATGTTCAGGCATGCAGGCACAGGCATATTAAAATTTGGGAGCACATAATCCTTAGTATAATTGACATTCGTTGATTGAAATTTTTTTCAACATAATGCTTTTATTTAATTTAACATGAGTCATTAAAATATGTAATCAGTTTCTATTGCACTATGCTAGTAGTTATAAATGTTGTTTTTACTTTAAAATGAGATTGTAATGAGATAAGATGAAATCAGTAAAGACATGTGTTTACTTGTGAGTGTGTGTGTGCATATGCATTTGAGTGTATACCTGTGTGCTTTGCCTACTCTGTTCAACCATGCCCAATCTTTGCCACATATGCTGTCAACACAATGGTAGAACACTCACCATTGTCTTCCATAGAGAAAGGGAAGTGAGAATTAGCCAGGGGAAAAAGAGGGAGGTGAAGGTACGCTCTAATCTGCTTCATGATTTGGACCTTGAGAAAAAACTGAATTATGGTTTTTTGCCATTTGATTCTTCATGAAAGAAAGAGAGTAACTAGGTGATTCTAGAATTTAAGAGGTATCAGATAAAGAAACAAAAACAAAAGAACAAATTTTTAAAAAGCACATCTTATTTGAAATTAAAGAAAATCTTGTTTGTTTGTTTGTTTACACATAGCAGATGGTGAAAGTGAATAAGAGGAAGATAGCCATACAGGCAAAACACTAGATATATTTTCTTCATGATTAAATTTAATTAGCACTAAAATAAAGGAAATGTTAATGGGTAGAGAAATAGAGTTGACCACACAAGAACTTGGAGTGAGTGTGGAAGCACAGAGTCCCTACAGAAAATTTTGCCTAAGAATATTCTTTCAAAGATACCAAGGCAATTGTTATCTTCTTCTTATGAGCCCCCTGGTTTCTCCTCAGCATGTGTGGTTTCACATCAGTGAGTGTGAATGATTTGGAAAAATAACCCACTATGAAGGGTTGCTTGCAAAAGGATAAAATAGAGGATAGGTGTATTTTAAGTTCTATATACTCAAAAGGATCTTTGCTCTGAGAGTATCGTATGTCCACAGGACTGAAAGATGTAACTCTTCAAAAATAAGCAGTAGGATTAAAGATTTATTGTTTTAAAAAAGAAGAAACAACAGAATAGAAACTAAAAAAAAAATCTAAGAATATATATATATATATATATATATATATATATATATATATATATTGCTCATTAGTATTGGTATAGACTTTCTGAAAGAAATTTTGCAAGTGAGTTTCAAAAGCCTTTAAAAAGTTCACTTCTAGAAATCTTAAGGAAATAAAGATATGCGGAAAAAGCCAAGGGCTATATGACTTCACTCATATGTGGGATATAAAACTGAAAGCAACAAACAAACAACACAAACAAAACAAAACAAAACACCTCATAGACACAGACAGAATTTTGGTGGTTACTAGAAGGTAAGGGGGAAGAGGGGTGGTAAAAAAGGGAAAGGGGGGTCAAATATATGGTGATGGAATGAGAACTGACTCTGGGTGATGAGCACATAATGCAATATATAGATGATGTATTACAAAATTGTACACTTGAAACATATGTAGTCTTACTAACCACTGTCACCCCAATAAATTTAATTAAAAAAAAATCTAAAACCAAAAAAAAAAATAAATAAACAGGACATTTATATTTGTCTATGAATGATAGCCATGTGTTTCACATTATATATGATTTTCAAAATAAATTTTCCCCTGAATACAAAAAAAAAATCTCTAAAGATTTACCTACAAAGTTATATAAATTGTTATTACAAAGAAATTGAAAGTGATATGTTTCAAAATGCATATTATTTTTTACAAATAAAATTTTATTGTTACCAGAGGACCTATCTTTTTCTTAACTCACATTACTGGACTATATCAGCTCAACCACATACAACTAATAAGTTTTACAGATGTTGGAGTTAGATGAATTATACTGAAAAGAATAGTATTGAGTATAGCAATCTAGTGGATTTGAATCATTGCTCTACTAATTACTAGATTTGTGACTATGGGTGAGTTACAATACTTAATGTTACTAAATAACCATCCATTAAATATAATTTCAGACGGTTGTTAAAAACATTAAATGAGATAATAAGTGAGAAGTGCTTGGAAATGTGCTCAGTCCCTGCAGTGGATGGAATGTTTACTTCCCCCTAAAATTCATATGTTGAAATCCTACCCTTTAAGGGGACGATAATTAGGAGATGGGCCTTTGACATGTGATGAAGTTATGAGGGCTCTGATCTCATGAGTGGGATTAGTGCCTTTATAAAAGAGACCCCAAGGAGCTCCACTGCCCTTTCTACCATGTGAGATTCCGGTGAGAAGACAGCTGTTTCTGAGGAAGTGGTTCCAATCAGACACCAAATCTGCTGCTACCTTGACTTCCCAGCTTTCTGAAGTATGAGAAATAAATTTCTGTTGTTTATAAGCCACCCAGTTTATTGTATTTTGTTATAACAGTCCAAATGGACTAAATAATTAATAATAACAATAAATAATTTTGAAGTGCTATTATTCTTAGCAGACCAGAAGTAAAATTGTATTAATGAAATTTGAAAAGAAAATTTCAAATTGTTTCAAATTTCAAACAAAATTTTCTTTATATTATTTTTACTAGGAAATCAATAAGTTTATCTTTCCTAACATCTTTCCTAAGAGCTGAAATTTTGTATTCCCAAAATTTGTATGCCCCTGGCCTTTATAAGACCACATAAAACTTTGTGAACTTAGTAAGTGCTTTTAAGTGATGAGATTGATTTATTCCACCTATGATTATGTTGGTATTCTCTGATGTACCAGAGAATCAATACGCATCCTATTTATACTTTAATAATTACTAAAAACTACATATATATATTTAACATATTTCCCTATGCTCACTTGTCTCCTAAAAATGCCTGTTTGTTTTATTCCCTTTGTAGTTGCTTAATTAATACAAGCACATTTATCTTGAAAACAAACCAATCAATTGATAGGTATCATGCACTGAATTTAGGGCTAGACAAGAAGCATTGAAAATAGTGTTTATCTAAAAAAATCATGGTATATAATTTTTTGGAGGCCAGATATGTTGAGTGTGTGACTCAGAAGTTCCTTTGTTGGTGGTTAAGCGCTGGCTTGGGAAGCCAGCGGCCCTGGTTCGGGTCCCACATATGAGGGCCAGTGACACTGCCCTCAAAAAAAAAAAAAAGAAGGTCCTTTGTATCTACATCTAATTTACTATAGGCGTTGACAACAGATCAAGTAAAATTAGTCTTGATAAAATATTATGTGAGAAAGAGAAGGGACCTTATAGAACAAATTAA